>OY728147.1:1561079244-1562296315 GCA_963277665.1 Viscum album
GGAGTTTATTACACAACTTATAGCTTTTCAAAATTGCTATCATATGGGGAATCTTCAGTGCAATAGTTTCAATGCTTTGATGCCAGATGTGCATGATACTTCTTAGGTGTCATAGGTGTGGTATTCTTTGATTGTATGAGTATGGTAGAATACCATTCATCATAAAAACAATGTTGGACAAGGTTATTCTAGGAACACCATGACTCATCAGTAATGGCTATCTCAATAGGGAAATAAGGAATAATGTTCCTTGGAAAATCAAATATATAGATATGATCATGTTATTTTGGATGATAAATCTATAACATCAATGGTGAGTGGTATTATTATATTTAAATATACCCTTATTCAATATTTCACTGATAAGGGTGCAACCAATTTAATTATTTATTCTTGTGATGTTGAGTTGATTTGTTTATATGTTGAGATAAAGCTTTCTCTGTTGAAATTGGAAAATCCTCTTGAAAAAATATAATTTTTATCATTACTATATAGAGAATGATACTTGAATGTTGATGAAGCTGATTTAATATAGGATTTGTCTATTATTGACATGGATATCAATGATATAATCATGGGTATGGATTTGTGGAAAACATTAAATCCTCAAATAGACTATTCTACCAGATTGGTTAGTTTCACGACTGAGTATGGAGTTGAGCATCACATTAAAGGGGAAAAAATATGTAAGATTGTGTAATAGGCTTGTTGAAACCAATAGATGGAAGTATCTCATTCCAGTTGATAGCATATACCTTGATATCAACAGATGGTGTCAATGATTAAACTTTTCTAGCAGTTATTCACCAGTTTCAATATGTTTTTCTTGAAAATTTATCATGCTTTCCACCCATGAATGTTTTTGAGTTTATTATTCATCTCCATTGAGGGAATTGTCCTATTTACCATCAGTCTTATTGGATGTCACCATGAGTAACAAGGTAATTAAAATGAAATTTTGATTATCTAGAATTCAAATGGTTCATTCGGACGAGCACATCTCTATGGGGAGCACATGTGTTGTTTGAAAAAAATATGAACCAAACTCTTCGATTGTGTGTGGATTATAATTAGTATAATCATGTTAAGATATAAAAATATGTATCCACTTCCATGCATTGATTACTTATTTGATTATTTTAGGGGATCCCGGTGGTTATCCAAAATTGACATGCGGTCTGGATAACAACAATTGCAGGTTCAGAAGGAAGATATTTCAAGGAAAACATTCAGTAGATGATATGGCTATTGTGAATATTTTTTAATCCATTTTTTTCATACAATTTAACTTGATGACATTATAGAAATAATGAATAATGTATATTGGAGGTATCATTATTCTTTTTTGGTGGTTTGTATAGATGTCACGTTGGTGTATTCAAGGACAAGTTATGAGAATGATGAACACTTTTCAATACTATTGTAAATCATTATGGATAATATCATATATTCCAAAATATCAAATATTGTTTTTTGGATTCAATAATTATGTCTCATTGGCCATGTATTCTCAAAAAGAAGTGTTTCTATTGATATAGGAATGATAGGGGCGGTTATCCCATTATATTTTCAAAATAATTTCAATGAGAGATACATTTTCCTCGGCCTTGTTTGTTATTACTAAGGCCTGGTCCTTATTTTCCATTATTTGAGTCACCAATTATAGATTTGAAAATGATGAATTTTTCATTCCATTAGAATGATTGATTTTAGAAGACTTTGTATGAGATTAATGTTCTTCTTACATGATCACCTTTCTTGATATTTAGTAAATCTTGAAAACATTACATAGTGAACTGTGATTCTTTTAGATAAGGGCTAGTATGAGATTAATGTACTTATTATATATTTTAAATATCACATGTTTTAGATTCGTCTTCCATATTTCATTCTTTGAAAACATGGTTTCATTACCTCTTTAGTGAGAAATTTACCGTGTTTATGGATCATAATAACATGAAACATATATTCTAAAATAAGGATTTGAATCTAAGGGAACAAATATGGATGAATTATCTACAAATGTATGTCTATGAATTGAGGTATACACTGTTTAAAATAAATACAGTTGAATATTCATTTAGTAGAATGTCTTATGCTTAGTTTGAAACAGAGGACTCCGTTTAGTAGAAGTCGATGTCGGTCCTAAAGGGAATTCACTTGAAATGTGAAGATTGAGGGAATTCATCAGTTCTATTTATAGTCTTTTTGGTTCTTGATTTTTTTAATACAGTTAAGGATTCAAATACATATGATTCCTAATGAATTTATTTGAGGTTGAAAATCAATGGTGGGTCGATCATTGAGGGTTGGTGGATCAATGGGAGTTTAGTGTACTAGTACAGAAGGTCAATTGTCATTACTATTGGTTTTCTAAAACAACTTATTCATGCATACCACCATTTGATATGTTTTTTCATCATAAGATACAAAATATGTATAAGGTGTCGAAAGAGTGGCTTTTTTGGGATGGAAGGGAAAAGAAAGAAGATGAGTTTGTTTCACAATTCTTAGCTTTCCTTTATGTTAAAGAAGTGACTCATCCCCAACTATAATTTTTGTAGTATATAACTATTCTATATTGGAAACCGGGATAGAAAGAAAATTATTGTGTAATATGTATCCCAGGAATAATTCAAAAAATAGATTCTATATGAATGATAGTAGATCATCTCACAATGTTGGTATATTTCATCTGTATTTGTGATTCTCATTAAATGACCGAATTTTTAAAAATATATATCTTAGTGGTAGTAATGTATCATGCAAGACCAGTTTAGATAGTTTCATACATTGATCAGAGGTTTATTTATCATTTCTAGAGATCATTTTAGAAATCCATTATGACTCAGTTAACTATGGGTGCGTTGTATCAACCTAAAATGGATGGGAAATGGAAAATTTCAACAAAAACATTAGAAGACATGTTTCAGGCTTTTGTAATGGATTTTTGTGGCTCATGGGAAGATCATGTACTACAATTGGAAATTTTATTTAACAAATTTTTTTATTCATCAATATATATGTCTCATTTTGAAGCATTGTATGGGTGTCCTTGTAAATCAACACTTTTCTGGTTGTAACCTTTTGAGTCATCACTAGTTCGGTTAATCCTTTTCCAAGAGATAATAGAAACGTTTCAGTTCATCATGAAACAGATGAATATGGAATAGATTCCTCATAAATCGTATGTAGATGATCAATGAAAACCATTGTTGTTTGAGTTCAGATAAATGTGTACTTGAGGATCTCTCCATGGATTAAAATGTATCATTTTGGTATGTATATAATGTTACATCATTAATATATAGGTTTGTTTGAGATATGTGAATGAGTTAGAGAGGTTTCATATCGGTTGGCATTACCCCCTTAGCTTGGTGCATTGTATAATGTGTTTTATTTAAATTAGTTAAAAAAGAATCAGCTTGATCCTGACCTTGTGATTCAAAAGGATCACCTTTTACTAAATATGAAATCTGCATTGTTACATATACTAGTGAAGAATGTGGATAAGAAATAGAATGTCGTGTGTGGGAAAATAATTCATCTAGTGTGGGTTTTTTGGAAACATGGTCAAATTTTGGAAGAGATATGGGGACACGAGAATTAAATTAAAGTGAAATGTATTGAACTATTTCATAGGATTGGTGGTTTTTTTATTTTCCAAAGATGGAAATTCCAATGGTGTAATAGAATGTTTCACCCCTTGGTTAATGTATATAATCATTTATTTATTATTTTAAGAATGTAACGTTTCTGGTGATGTTTTGAAGGGTTTGGAAGACAATTGGAAATATTTATGGCATTTTTGTAGGTTCATTATTGATGAAATCCTAGTTGAAACCATATAACTCATAAAAAAACCATTCACAAAGAAGCAATGGATAATCGGAAGGCAAATTAGTAGGAACATAGTTATTAAAAAACATAAGTCCTCCAAGGAGGAATTGCTCAATGTGGTAAAATGGTATTTTTCATCATTGGAACACTATTTTTCTAACTATGGATTCCATCCATGATAGTTCTTCCATGATGGAGAGGATTTTTCATGGGTTGTAAATAGTTTTCTTAAAAATTCAAATAACCACACTAAGATTAAAAAAAGATCCACAAAAAGATGAATTTGGTAGGAATTATCCATTAACCCCTCATTTTTTCTCTTCTACCCTAACCCAGTATTTCAACCTCTCAAATTATAATGAAGATTTCCTCATTGATCTGGATTCAATATAGAGGTGTTTCTTGGTGTGTTGAAGCTTTATTCTCATGGAAATTCATCATTTATGGTAGTTTTTGGTGGGTTATCTAAGAACTACTTTTATTTATCTATCACTCTCCCTCTCACGGTTTTATAGTTCTAGTCCACTTTGGATATATAAAAGGTGTTTTAAGCCAATCATGGTTAGATTTTAACTTTTTTATGTTAGGGGAACATATATAAGGTCAATTTTGGATAATCAAACTGGTTTCAGGGACATGTTCATGTCGTTCAACATTTTAACCATAAATACATGGGTGTTTGCTTCAATATTTTCTCCACATATTGAATCATGAAGCATTTATTTCAGATTTTTTGCTTTGTATGAATTTGATTTTGAAATTTTTATAAAATTATTAATAGAAGCCTTCATTGGTGATGATTTATGGTATCATGAAAAATTGTGTGTTTTGCCAAAAGGTGAATTTGGTAACATGATTTTAGATTGAATTTTCTAGAATTGATTGTTTTTTTATGAATGGAAAACTAGTTTCAAGAAAAAAAATTATTGAAATGGTTTTTTGGAAAAGTTATTTCAATAAAAGGATGATATTATTGTAATGGTTTGTTGATTTGGTTTTCAATAAAGGCAAGGTTTTTTTAAAATGATTCAATTGGTTTGGAAAAGGATTTATTGTCATTTCGTTGGTATCAATGACTATGTCTTTATGGAATGGATGTGTAATGGACATGAATTATGACCATCAAAGTGATAGGTTAGGGATGGTATGTTCCTCCATCAATGGTGACACCATTATTGCGTGGTTGTATAGTTATGTGTGTGTGTGTGTTTTTACGGGATATGGAATGGGTAATTCCAACAAGATTAATGAAATTTTTCAATGGCTTGTTTGGTTGATTTCCTTGGAACAAGGTATTTCACATTGAAAAATGTTTTACAGTGGAACTTGTTTTATATTTGGATATAAACTATTTTCAATTTCATTATATAAATTATTTTATATAAATATGTTCACATGTTCCATCCTATTTTAGTGAGTAGGGAAGTCATTTGGGGAAATCATAACGAGTTTCAATACTCACCCCTTATTTGTAACATTCTCCCTTAAAATGATAATATTAATTAGGAAATATGAAATGGTGAACTATCAAACTTATCTAGTGGCACATAGTGATACTTCGGTTGTATTTTTTAGTACATAATATAGAATGTCACAAGTTTGGGGTTTTATTTTGATGTTTTGGGTTTTGTTAGTCATGTCTTCCACTAATTACATTGATATATTTTAGTCTTCCTCTATGGTACTCTTTTGTAGTTTCTCTTTGATATCAATGATTTTGTTGACATTTTTACATTAGTATCATACATCATGAATTTTTCTTCTATTTTGAAATTTATGGTTGGGTTGTTTTACCTTTAAAGTGAAATTTTCTCCAATTTGTTAATTAATCCCTTTGAATTTATTGACAACCTATGTTTCCTTGGGGATGTATCTAATATCTATGTAATTTACCTCTTCCTTTTAAATACAATGAGGAGGGTCAGATGTTACAAACTACTAGTTGGAAACCTCTGAAAAAAAGGGGAGGCATGCTAATGGTCTTCTAACAAACACATTTCATCCAGGTGAGAGAGTGTGGATTAAGGGAAATTATAATTTATTATCAGATATAGGTTTCTTTTATATATAATTTCTATTTGATAATGTTATAATGTTGACTAGGATGTTTCATTAAATGGGAATTATGTTATGCATGGGTGTAGTTAATCCATGTTTGTAAGAAAATTTGAGTACATATGGGTGCATTTTAATTTGTAATGTTTTATTATTATAGAAGATGTTACGTCACCCTAAATGATCCACATGATGTGTGATGTTATTATTTCATAATCTAATACGATAATAAGATTCATTATTATTCCATGATATGACACGGGATAAGTATGCATGCATTATGATAGGAAAATAATGATATGTATTTGAATTCCTTATTCATGATAAATAAATTTCTCCAAATTTTGATATATAAATTCATATTTGTTCTCTAATTTAAGATAACTATTATATCTAAGAAATGAAATAAACAAACTATTATGTCATAGTAATAACATGTAACCCATGTCTAAAGAGAAATATAGTGTGTGGTTCTCTATTGTTGTCACATGTTGAGGTTGAATATGTTCTACACAGTGTCCTGGATAGTGGGTTTTTGTTTCAAAAAGTACATCCATTCCATATTTGATTTGGGAATTTGGATGGGGGAAACATGCACACTCCAAATGTAGAAGAAATAGTGGTTTATATAGCTCTTGAGGATAAGATTGATGTTCAGTTTCATGAAAACATCCCAAGGGTCATGCGATCTATAAAAATAGAGTCTATTTTGATAGTTCCTTTGATGTCTAAGATGATGATATATTTATAGCTAAAAAATACAATTATTTTCATTAGATATGGAGTTCCATAGGAAGTATTGTTATGGAATGTTTCCTTATACAAGACCTATAACAATCCTAATACACCCACAAATTCATGGATGAAGCATTCTACATATTTGAATCTTGTAATAACCAAGATTTGTTGGGATTTTTTGAAGAAGGTATTGGAGGATGATTTATCTTGGAAGGACTTTGAAATGTTATCTCAGATCTATTTATATCCATAGACATTGAGGGGTGAATGTATCACGAGTTCATGAACATGAAATAAGAGGTAATTTATGTGATATATTACACAGAACATTTCACCGTCCTATAGTCCTTATTTCCATCTATGGAATCTTCTGAGATCTCTAGGGTCAGAAGTTTTTAGGATTGTCTAGGCTATATGATCAGGTCATATGTGTATGAACTTTTTTTAGACCCAATAATTTATTAATTTATAAATTTTCTTTTTATTTTTTACCTAATATAGATTCCCAATGATTTAATGAATGTTTTGTGGGGTGTTTAGGGATTTTTCAAAACTCAGGACACCTATTAGTATGGAAACTTTTTAGGATGCATGTTTAGAATAAATGTTTTGATCCAAGATGCACATTCTCTCTTTACCATGGGTTGATGGATAGTGGGGTGACACGTGGCTCGCATTTTTTTCAAACCATGCAGTAGGGGTCGTATGAATATTCTAAATTATGTGGACTTATTAAAGTGTTTTTTTCATGATTGGTGCATTGTTTCCTTAACTGTGTAAAATTCACCATTCTATAGGAGATGGTGCATGTTTGGTGCATAATTTTACTAACCATGCAACCAAACCATGTGATTCACATTTTTGAATGAAAAAAAATTCCCCATAAATGTAATTTTTCAAACACCCCGATCTTTATTATTTTTCTCCAACATAAAACCAACAATCTATTCTTCATTTTTGAGCTCCCATGTTTTTTGTTATAACTTTTTATTTAGATCGCCTATCCAGTGTTGGATCAAAGAACCGTTTATCTTATTGGATTTGTATCAGTATGATCCTAATTCATAGTTTTCCTTGGATACAATCATTTGATCTAGTGTGGATTCTACGAACATTAGGTGCCTTAGATACTTCGTTGTGCCTAGTCACTACTTATCTTGTTTTACCTTGGATGATTTCCTTGGACTCTATTAGAATCAATATTGCGGAATTCCTTAGATGTTGCTTCTATGATTACAATAATACCCTATATCCATAATACAGTTACTACCAGAGTTGGCTAGACACTTGAGTTAAATGATTCCATGGTTACCACCTTGAAACCTACTCATTTTTATTATCGCAAGGAAGCCTTGTTATGTATTAGATCCTTCACTATTATGCTCATGCGGTGATGTTTGCGATGGTTGTACCACAAATGATTTTTTTATAAACTAGAACATAATTTTCAAAAGAAATATTATCATTCTCATAAAACTTATAAAGGATGAATCATGTACATGGGGTATACATTAATATACTAAATCACACACACACACACACATATGCGTTCATCAATATTGTTTCAACTATATTACATAGACTCGATGATATAGAGTCTATTGGTGGTGGCCTACTGGGATTTAGGACACACTTTATCTGGGATTCCATTAACACCTGAGCAAATTACATGTATGATGATATTTACAAAGGGAAGTGTACAAATTTGGACACTTATTTTCATGACTGAATAGAAAGAAAGTAGAAGGAGATGACCATGCAGATACTATCGATTCTAGTGTCATTTTTGGTATTTTCATTAATTTGATATAGAGTGTACTTATTTATAATTTATACAGAAGTCTTATTTCCTTGAAAATACATGAAATATGTACCCAATGTATTTTGAACATATATATTTTTTGGACATGGTGTATTATTATTCACTCTTCTTATGATGTTCCATATATATTTCACTACATCATATATTTAAATTTTATATTATTTATCAATTGTTCTACAGTTTGGGGATGTGTGATTATTCAACCTATGGAAACACCTTATGAATCACTACTAGTCAGTATCCTCTTCCATTCAGGGAGAAGTGTTTGAGGCCATGTTTCCATCCCTGCTTGGGCAAACCTCTAAGTGGAATTCGGTTCTGGAATATCACAAAGTGTTATTAGATATGTTCTCCTATATCATTATTATTTAGAGACAACCGTTAGGAGATTGGGATTTCATTAATCATGGTTATAATTCATTCTTCGGTGTATCTAACCAATGTTCAGGGTAAATTCTGAGTTTCCAGAATTTAAACTGGTTTTCTACTTTGTCCTATTATACATGATATCATATCCCCATTTTATGACTTATATGGATTATTGGGGATATTATTATTATTATGGTTTAGTATTATTTTCATCCTTCTACTGATGATATTATGGTTATATGCATTGTTCATGCATCATTATAGGCACTCAGATTTCACATGTGATGCATATTTTCTTTCCATATTGGTGAATTTCACTTTTCCATTACTTGATATGCATGTGATTGTTGAGTTATGTTCTGGTATTTATACTATTATTATACATTTCTCTATCAATTATTAATTGATTTCTTTTTCAATTAATGAGTTGTCATGGTGCCTCATGGGTTGGATTAGAAATTTAAGGATTCAATCCATTAGATTAAAATTAAATGGGAGAAGGTTTCTGTGATAAAGTGTATGGAACCTGATTCAATTGGAATGTTTTTCAATTTTTAATGAACCTTGACATATGGAAATAAAAAAATGAAACATAAAAATGTACAATATAATTTATAACATGAAATTATTTCTATAAATTAATATGGAAAAGTATATTGACCCTTCATCTACTTGAAGCCTAGTAATTTAAACATCTAAAACATTACAATACATATCCTTTAGATAGATTATTTTGGGTAGTATAACACGGGTAGTGATCCCTATTCTTATTTTCATATTGTCAGAGAGTTTTTATATATATTATTAATGCTTATTATCTGGTGTCTACTTGTAATTTATTTACCAATTTCACCAAGAAGTCCTCATGTCATGAACCATGAGGGTGGCGGAGATCATGCTATAGTTGTGGTGGGACCTAATGTGACAGTATAACCTCTAGGAGTGTCACCTAAAGGACGACCTTTTAGTCATGATCTGGGCACAAACACTTAGATGTGTGATTATTTCATATTTCTGATGTTGTCCATGAAAGGTGTTTCAAAAACACCACCTATGATGGACGACCATATGTATGAGTTCTAGTAGTGGCATCCTTCTACATTGATAGGTGATTGTGTCCTATAAGTTTTTGATTCATAGATAGATTCCACTCTTTCTATCCCTAAGTGTCTAGAGATGCCTTCAAATAGAGGGGTCATTATTTTTTCTTACATGCTACATTATTTATCTAAGAACTAGTTGGATTTGGATACCTAGGATAGTTGATGTTAGTGAATTCTATGGAATCATTTCAAAATATTGACATATATTTATTCAATTCTTCATTCAGATGCTAATATCTTACCACGAAAGAGAGTTCATGCATCTATTCGTGGTGTTATGTCATTTATAAAGAATTAATCATATTTTTCTAAGTTTTAGGGTTTTCACGGCTTCTAGATGGTGATGATACTTCGCCTGCTAGACACCTCGAGAATGTGATTCAATATTACATACTTATATAGGTGAATGAATTCTTCCTACCTAATTTCTATAAAATTTACATTTCTTCTCTTATCACAAAGTAAAACCAAAAGGAAGTCGATAGTAGTACGCATAGGTGATTAGTGTCGATGAGGGAAAATATTTCCTCTAGTATTTAGAGATGTTACCTTGAGGTATCATGTTAGAGTACTAGTGGTAAGATTAACTACACTAAAAAAATGTTGTATTCTATTACTATTGATAATAGTGGAATAGGAATCCACAATCTGGTAGAAATCCTCTAGATTTTTTAGACAATGGATGATGGGGAATATTCAGATATTTTGTCAGATATTTCCATCTACATCCAGTGGAAGAGGATCCATACTAGATCCACCTCTGAGGTAAGGTTCTTTTACACCATTTCAATGCATCATCTACCTTATTTTACTTTATTGGGTGGTAGTTTATGAAACTATCATATTCTTTCAGTAGTTAGTTCCATCAACTTTGCCTCATGTTGAGTTCGTTCTATGAGAATATATATCTCAAACTCTTATAATCCATATACATCTCACATTTTTCTTCATCGAGAGAATGTATCAATATCTTTAGAGGGAATATTACACATCCTAAATCAAGATCCTTAGTAGGATAGTTTTTTTCAAGAATTTTTTGTTTCCTTAATATATATGCAATAACTCTCTCATTATGCATAAGGACAAAACCAAGTCCATTCTTTGATGCATAACTATTATTCACAAACCCATAATTCATTAAAAGTAGAGTTGGGATCAGTGTATTCAATAATAATCTATTCAATAACTCAAAACATTCCTCAAATACTTTTTCCATATAATCTTAACACCTTTACATGTAATCTTTGTCATTGGGTTTGATAAAAGGTAGAAGATCTAAAAAAACACATATTATAACCTATTAAACCAATAATACTACGTACCACATTTATATTCCTTAGAGTTGTTCAATCTTGTACAACCTTTGTCTTCATATGATTAATAGTCATTCCATCCTCAGAGACCATCTGACCATGAAAGATAACTAATTGAAGAAAAAATTTACACTAGTTAAAATTCTCATATAATTCATTTCTTCAATTAGTATTTTCACTATTCAGATGTGATTTTCTTGACCATCCTATCTTTTTTAGTAAACCAAGATATCATCAATAAATATCAACACAATGTCATCAAGATATTCTGTGAAAACTCTATTCGTTACATCCATGAAAACAGTGTGTTCAATAGTCAGTTCAAAATGGATTAATGTTGACTAATAATTCCCATACCTGGTTTGAAATTTAATTTTCTAAATTTTCTTACTTCCTCACATGAACTACATGATATCCAGATCAAAGGTCAATGTTTGTAAAACATTGAACTTCAAGAAGCTGATCAAAAAAATCATCAATGCAATTTCGGGGATACTTGTTCATTTTTTTTATAGAATTGATCTCCCTATCATCAATTAAAAACCTCATTGATCCATCTTTCCTCATAACAAAAATGAATACGGGGTCACCATAGGGAAACACTTGGGTAGATAAATCATTTATCCCTAAATTTCTTTAGTTGTTTCTTCAGTTCTAGTAATTCCACAGTGGCCATTCTATAAGGATTCTCTAATATATAACATGAACTAAGAATTAATTCAATGGAAAACTAAATTTCATACTCTAGATGTTGTTTAGGTAAATCCACAAGAAGCATAACAACATATTCCTGAACAATAGGTACATCCTCTATATGAACATTCCTTTACTCACCCATAGTAATTGAATTCCCTTCCACCCTAATAATTGTATTCAGTAGAGCTAATAGGCATAGATCCAGAAAAAAATCAGTTGGAAAGGTATCTACTATTAATATAAGGATTTAACACCATTCTCAAAAAGCATAACTTCTATATTCAAGAAATGGATCTTCACATCCAAACGTGAAATCCAACTCATAAACAGGATTATATCAATGTCAACCATGAGTAAGATGATAATTCTAGAAACTAAATCAAGTTTATGCTTCATTATAGGGGATGATCGAAACATCATTGTTCAATGATACATCCCCTAGGTCTTTTGAGTGACAAATACTTTCCTAAATCAAATTGAACATGTCTAATTTTCTTTGAAAACTAGGAACAAATAAAAGAATGAGATGATCAAAAATAAACTAAATAAATGGATAAGTTTGTGGAAGTGATTCAAGTACTAGCCACCACATTTTTAGAAACTTCAACCTCAACAGTTCTAATTACATAAGCTTGTCCTTTCTCACCTGGCCTTCTTTGGGTAATGTTTCTATGATGCTT
Organism: Viscum album; assembly: GCA_963277665.1. NCBI lineage: Eukaryota > Viridiplantae > Streptophyta > Magnoliopsida > Santalales > Viscaceae > Viscum > Viscum album. The sequence continues at coordinate 1,561,091,861 of OY728147.1, forward strand.
AGGACATTCATGTAAAAAATGTCCCATCTCATTACAACTATATCATTGAACATTGGTTGTTTCCTTCTTCCCATTAAAATCATAAGATTGTAGGCCTTTTTCACCACACTTGAAATGGACTCACACTCCCTTCAAGCATGTGCTTATGTGTTTGATACCACAATTATTATAGGGTGGAAGGTAAACACTTCCCTTATTACCCCATTTATTTATTTCCTTTTCACGAGTTTTTAGAATCCATCTTCTTCTCATTATTTCCATTAAAGTCATAAGAGAAAAGAAATACATTTTCATCCTTAATAACACATGAGAGTATATCTTCTTATGATGAGAAATTACAGGATTCTACTGCCCTTCAGAGGAATGGTTTTATACCAATGATGAATCGATTATTCTTGCTACATGGAATAAATTTTTAGTCCACGTAATGAAATGAAAACCTTGTAATGTTTTCTTTATACATTACAACAATAACATCCTCATTTTGCATCATATTTAGAATCTGCCTTTCTATATATGCTCACTATTCATGAGAGAAATATTTTTCTAGGAATATTTAGATAAAATCCATCCATTATATCTATTCTATTTCTTCCTCCCCCATTATGTTTTGGAATAACAACCCCCATTGATTCGCCTCTCCCGATAGATGATAATCATCCATAACAACACTCTCTCATAAATTACATCTCAATACAAGAAATATCTTATCTTGGGATCTTATCCACTGGACAACTAAAAATGGGTTTGTAGTCTCATTGAATGACATGGAATGTTTTCACACTATGTTATCTAATATAGATCTTCCATATTATGGATCAGGATGCTCTATATGTGTAAGGTTATTGTTTATAACCTAAGTCAATTTTCCATGTATAGTTATAAGTGGCTCAGTTTTAGTCGTAGCTCCAGAGAAAACATCATTGTCTTGCACAGGAGATAAATCCCTACATGGGATATGTGCATTCATGAGGCCTCTATTCCTTTCAATATGCACCATTTCAATATAAGGGAACACAAAATATTTGGTTATGAATCATAATATCGAATCTCATGTTAAAATAGTTATCAATAATATTATTTTTTCTAAAAAATGCCTCAAGGTGTACTTTTAGTTTGTTTTAGATGTGGTTGTGTTTGTTGAAAAATCCTGATGACCACAATTCAGTATGGCTGGTGTTTTTCAATTACATTTTTTTAAGGTGGCACAGTTTCCCAGGAAGTGGGAACGGTACATGGAAGGGTATGTAACTGCGTATGAGGCATCAAGAATGGTACGTAGAAGTGGTTTGAGAAACCAGAAATGGTTCGAAATGGAATTTGGTGTGGTACATTGATGGCTTAAAGATGGTGGAGGAGATTGATCGCGTAGGAGAAAAACTAGTACATAGACCACGTATGAAAAGAAGTTCGCAGGTTGCTTACAGTTTGTTGTGGCAGAAGGATTAATAAGTGATGAAGGATGGATTAAAGAATTGGTAAATCATAGATTAACATATTTTGTGGAATTTTATTCCTATATAATAATTGTAAATCCCACTATTTTCATGGATATCGAATATCATTAGAGAACATATTTTTGATCCAGGATTTTGGAAAAATCCGAAGGAGGTTACAATGGAAGAAATTATGATGATAGTTTTTGTGAGAGACTATATCCCGCAAAGGATGTGGTACAATGAGGAGAAATTCTGGTACATAAAAGGTGTTGACATGGTATGTGGATGAGGAATCTATGATATTTAAGAGAGGTAATTCATCAAGCGGTACACGAAGAGGGAGCTCTGGTACATAGAGGTAAATATAGTCCACGAACAGAGAACCGTTCTCAAACTGGTGGTAGTTCATAGAGGTTGAATGATGGTAGCAGTATGTGGGAAATTAGTGAAGGATGTTCATAAATGAAAGGTAGTTCGCAGTGGTGGCAGCAACATGTGAATGTGTTTATCCACATACCTCACCCATCACTCAATATGTGGGAGGAGAATGTGCATCCCTGTTTTCACAAGGAAGCCTTCAAAAACATAAAATCAGTTTGCAAAAATATTTTCGAGTACCTAGTAGTACTCGGGTAGGTGGAATTCATATACTTGTTAAAAATGGACAACAACAGAGTATCTACCAATAGTTAAGGATGTATCATTCATGAAAATGAAGGTACCTACTTGCCCATAAACTGTTTTTGACCTCCATGTTGATAAATTGTTGGTGGATTCCTTTCCAAAAGCAGTGATTTGAGGTGTAAAAATATGGTGACCCTTTCCACCTATAATGAGCTATAGAAAATGGTATAGTGAGTGACCCTTGGGAATGTGGTGATAAGTCCCTAAACATTTTAATGGAAGATATCCTGGCAATAGAAGGTCTAGCCCAAGCATTTTTCTCAATATTGGTATTTAGCCCTAGTGAATTTGGTAGTTGGCACATTATTGTTGTATGCTTCTTGAAAGTTTCCCAGTGCGGGTGGACCAATTAAAAATTATTATGTCTTGTGCATGATTTTATATTTTTTCATATATTTCTATGGGAGGGAGAGAGAATTGAATTTTTTCTAACAACAAAACATAATCCGAACAGGAGAAGGATATAATCTATCATAACCTGATTCCCCCCCCCCTCCCAGAGTATTCGACCTCATGGACCTAACAATTGGTATCAGAGTGAAAAGGATAAAAGTCAGTGGTTTTCTCCCAAGAAGAATAAATGGATGTGGTCAATAATAATGGATTTCCAATCATTAATGGAAATAATTTTCAACTATGGAAAAATCCAATGAAGCACTACTTCCGATCTCTAGTGATTGATGTTTTCATTGTAGCAATTCATGGAATATCAGTAGATATTAAAAGTGGTTATTTATCAGAAGATGAAAGAAGATAATTGGATTTTAATACTAAATGGATCAATGCTTTAGGGGGAGACCTATAAAATGAAATCTATATGAAGTTGATGTCATGTAAAACATCACAGGAATGTGGTAAAAATTATTGAACATCTATGAGGTATATATAAAAGTCCGAGAAGTAATGTTGCAGGTTCTATAGAACAAGTATGAGGATCTCACAATGAATCTCAATGATACGGTTGATGCATTATTCGACATAATAAAAATTATTGTAGTATACATGCATGGTCTTAGAGAAGTATTGAAGATATAAAAATTGTGAAACAAATTTTGAGAAAACTTCCACCGTGGTTCAATCTGAATGTTTTAGTGTTTGAAAAAAAAGACCTAAAAAAGTTGACACTAGAAACCTACACAGTACCCTTCTAGCATATGAAATGAGATAAGATGATAATGATGTAGTCTAAAATGGGATGTATAAAAAAGTGGATTTAAAGGCCATAATGAATCTATTTATTTAATATTTTCAAGAGGAGGACAATATAGATGATGTCATGTCATTTCTATCCCCCAATTAGAAAAGGGGAAAATGGATGTTCAATTGTAAACATCCATTTTATTGATTCTAATGTGGAAAGATAATAAATTTTGCAGCAAAGTATCCTAAATATTTTTATGAAGAAAATTATGAAAATTATAAAATTACTCAAAATAAGTATCAATCAATTTAAAAAGGGAGGAGAATTACCAGGAGAATTTTTTTCGAATAGAAGAATCTAATTTTAAAATAGGATTAATGTTCATTAGAATCTGAGGTCAAAGAGTTGAACGACTACAAGGATCATAAAATAGATGCATTGGTGGAAGTTTTAGGAAATTCATAAACAAGAGAGGAATTTTACAATGAAGAAGGATAAATTTGAGGAATAGTTTATCGTCATGCTGAATTAGATGCATCCCTTGAAGATGTAGGTATTCTGAGAGCCAAAAAATGAAACCAAAAAAAGTTTTTCATGATGGAAAACTATTTATGTGGAAATATGAAGAAAAGAATAATGAGTTGAATTTATAAATGGAAGAGAAGAGGTCTTCAATGATATAATGATCAGAAAAGTTAGTTGATTACAAACTCAAAATTGATGAAATGAATATAGAAACTGATTGTTTGACTAAAACTAGAAATGATAAAAACAAACAAATCATACAACTAGAAGAGTATGTCATCAATCTATGATGTACAATTGAAGATCAGGATAAATTTATAACTATTGGTTTGACATCAGTAAAAGAGATCAAACATGCAATAGATAAGATGATATTTGAGTAGAGTGTTCTATCAGAATTGAAGCAACAATCAATTATGAATAATAAGGATTTTATGGGGCTTGATCTAAAACAAAACTCTTTTATGGTTCAAGTAATACCACAAGCACCCACTCCAATATTAATGATTGATTTATGTACAAATTAGAATGATAATATTCAAAGAACCCAAGGCACAACTGGGGGTGCATCATTGTCACATAAGAATTTACCTCACATAAGATACTATTGTTCTGGTATGATTGGACATTCTCAAAATGTATGTTTCATTACAAAGAGGTACCAACGGGAACAAGACCAATAGAGGTGATTGTATAGAGATCAAAATTTCAAGTCATTATTTTAATGAAATTGTTTCATGTTTAAATGACTCTGGGATATGGAAATACAATTCACATAGACAACATATAAGAATGTGATTATGCCGAATTTTTTTTGTCATAACAAGAAGCCAAAATATATCTTCAAGAGAGATGAAAATTCAAAATTGATTTTTAGCTCTTCTGGTTGAATCTGGATAATCATATAATCATAAAGATCATGATTACCATTCCATGACTGATATAAATTCAAATACTTGGGAAAAAAATAAAACTGCAGAGTAGGCAGTGGTTGCAGAAATTACAATAAAGGCGTTAGATCACACGGGGATATGGATCATTGATAGTGGATGCACTTCCCATATGATGGGAAATAATGTTCCAGTGAACGAAATTAGGTATGAAAAATATAGAATTGTTATATTTTTTAATGATTAATGATATAAAATTATTGGTTTAAAAAAACCCTTGTTTTGGTGGAAAAGACCTGAGATGAGCAAATGTCATAGTTGTTGAGGGGTTTAGTCACAACAAGCTTACTGTTAGTAAATTGTCTGAATCAGAACATGCCATAAGTTTTTCCATGTAATTATGTACCATCACTGTAAAAGATGGTGTTTTTGTGTTGCACGAAATGCATACGAAAGGGAATCCCTTTATTGTGTGGGGAGAAGATGATATGTGATTTCTCTCAAAGGATAAAGAAAACATGTTATGGCCTAAGCATTTTGGACACATAAGCCAATGTTATTTGGAAGATTTGGTGAAATATGATGTATCTTGAAATCCCCCTAGATTATCATGTGATCATACTCATACTTGTGATTCCTGTCAACATGGGAATATCATTTAAAAGATATACAAACCGAAGGAGAAAAGGTCAACAAGATTTCTTAAGTTGGTGCATATTGATGTATGTGGGAAAATTTGGCTGAGGGATATTGATTGGAGGAGATATTGTGTTCTCTTTATTGATTACTATAGAAGAATGGCATGGGTTTCAATTATCACCCACAAATCTAAAGTGTTCATTTTCATTTAAAGATGTTGACGTGAATCTGAAAAGTTGCTTGCTAAGAAAATCCAGTCTTTATGAATAGATAATGGAACAAAATTCACAAATATCCAAGTGGGGGATTATCTTGGGAAACATGGGATAAGGCATCAAGTTTCAGAAGTAAGATCTCTAGAGCATAATGGAGTAGTTGAGAGGAAAAAAAGAATTTTGAACAACATGTCAAGAGAATTTCTCATTGAGATAGATCTTAAAGAAAACTTTTGGAAAGAGGTAGTGATTATAGTAGTATACACATGAAATAGAGCCTTATTATGAAAAAAAGAAAATAAGACTTCATATGAGCTATTGTTTGGAAATAATCTATCATTGAAATACATTCTAATTTTTGTAAGTTAGTGTTTCATTATCAATAAGGAGAAACATAGGATTTTTGAATGTATTGGAGATGAAGGAATGTTTCTTGGCTAGTCAATGAAGAGAAATTAATATAGATGATTCAATTAAAGGATATGTAAGATAGTTGAATGTCATGATGTGACTATAATGGAGAATGAAAATAATATTCAGTAGATATATGATCTAACTCAGGATGACAGTGATGAAGATATGAGTAGGTCAAGAGATGCTCCAACTCCATAGGTTGATTCTGAAGAAGAATCATATGACGAGAACAAATAATTTCATTCTCATAGACAAATGAGGAGAACTAAAATTAAAAGGAAAACAATAATTGGTGATGAGAAAGCACCAATGCAGACATAAATGATGATGTCTCTGTGGAAAGCATTGTAAATATCATTAGGTGTGCAAAAATTCTATGATGAAGCAGTTGGTGATGAGAATTGGGATAAGGCAACAAATGAAGAGCTTGACCAAATTGAGAAGAATATGGCCTGGGAAGTTGTTTCGAGGCCAGAAGAGAGGAATGTAATATTGGAAAAATTGTACTTTCACAACAAAATTAATGAAAATGGTGTTTTTTATGTGAAACAAAGCATGTCTGGTGTGAAAAGGGAACTCTCAGATAGTGGGTATTTATGTTGATTAGACATTTTCACCTGTTGCAAGGCTGGAGACAATCAAATTATTTTTTCCCATAGTAGTGAAATGAATGTTTATGGTTTTCCAAAGGGATGTCAAGTCATAATTTCTAAATGGTGTTCTAGAAGAAGATTTCTACATTTAAGAACAACATGGTTTTCTCATTCATGAATATTAGAATAGATTTTTTTGCTGAAGAAGGATTTTTATGGTTTGAAGAAAGCACCCCGAGCATAGTATTCAGGGGTTGATAAATTTCTAAAGAAACTTGAAATTTAGCGTGGTATTGTTGATTGTAATTTTTATTTCAACAGTGGAATAAATTAAAATATGACGGTGTTGGTTTATGTCAATGAAATTATCTTTTGTGGATCTGTTGAAGCACATTGCAGACAGTTTTCTGAATTCATGAAAAGCGAGTTCAGAATGTTGATGATTTGTGAGATAATATTTTTCCTTGACTTTCAAGAGATGAAATGATGTAATGGAATATTTTTTTATCAAATATAAATATGACAGGAATGTATTTTTAAGGTTTCAAAGGATAATTCCAAGTATAAGAAGACTTCAGTTGCTACCTAGTTGAATCATTCAAGAGATGATGAAGGAAAGGTAGTTAATATCACCAGATACAGGCAAATCATTGGGAGTCTGTTGTACCTAACAGTGAAAAATCCTGATATTGTATTTTCCACATGCCAAGAAGCAAGGTTTCCACGAAATCTAAAGGATAGCCACATGACTAAGGAAAAATAATACTTTGGAATGTCATGTGAACTATCTATTTTAGTTAAATGTATAATTGAAAAAATCATCAACAGTTGTTGTGATATAAATATGATTATTAGGATAGATCAGAAGATGTCATAAAATATAAATTAGGAGGTTCCTTTTATCTTAGAGAGTTGTGTATTTTTTGGCTGAGTACCAAACAAGATTTAATTTCGTTGGGCACTACAAAATCTGAATATATTGCGACTTCTCAAGCGTACACCTAGCTATTGTGGATGATGTAGAAGCATAAAAATATGGGGATTGAAGTGAAATATCCAATAATAATATGTTGTGATAATTCATGTGCTATAAATCATAGCATAAATAAAGTACATCAATCAAGGACAAAGCACATTAAACTAAAATATAATTTTATTAAGTAGAATGTGGATCAAAGGTTTGTGAAGTTGGACTATGTGCCTATGGAACAACAAGATACATATATTATTATGACTTCCATACCCAATGAAGAGTTTGAAAGGCATGTACAGGCTCTGGGAGTCTATTCGAATCCCTACACATGAAAAGTGTGTATTTGGGTCCCCCTCTCCGCGAGGTATGATGTGTCCTTCTCTAATGTGAGGAGATGTGTTCGTTAACCTATTGTAGATATCCTAGATGTGCCCTTCAGGTTACTTGACATAGGGGGACAATGCAGGACTACTCTATAAGGATAAAAAGCACTGAGAGAAGTTGTTAAGTGGAGTAGCAAGATAGGGGTATTTGAAGCTGAGTAGAAGGATGATGCTAAATGTGATCAATCAATGATTAGATTTCATGAAGACTGAGTTTTGTGAGAAATGCAGTTCATTGGACTCAATTTATCAATATGGAATCAAAAATATGTTATTATCAATGAAGTGATTCATTGATGAACATTGCATTATACTCTTTCTTGTCATGTCGATCCTGGATCTTGTGTTTTTAGTGTATGTTTTGAGTATATCCTTGATCTCTATCTTAATAAAATGAAGCAAATTGTGGCTGATGTTGGAAGGAGTATTAATGAGGTATCAAAATGTGAAGCATTGTAATGAGAAGAGTTGTAAACAAACCCAATGGGAATGATTTCTGGGAAAAACACTCAATGTTTACTGTATTTTAGTTTCGGGTGTGGTTTTTTTGTTGAAAAATAAAGATGATCACAATTGAGTATGGTTGTTGTTTTCCGAATACATGTTTTTATGGTGACGCAATTTCCCAGTGTTTTCGGTATTTTGGGGCCTCAAAATCAAGAATTATTTTAAGGAATGGATAATGAAATCAAAAAAGGAAGAGAAATGAGGATCCAAGGACATGGATTGTGTACCATGTCTGGGAGGGTACACAACAATGTACCAGGAAACATGGATGGTATGCGGAAACGGTTGACGAAACAAAAAATGCATGCCAATGGAATTCGGTGTGGTGTGCGGATGGCTTGAAGTTGGGGGAGGAGATCGACTGCCTTAGAGAAAAGGCATTACATGGAATGCGTATTAAAAGTGGTTTGCGGGTGGCTTGCAATTTTCTACGGCAGAATGATCGGTAACTGGTGAAGGCCAAATTGAAGATTTGGTACATCTTAGATTAGTGAATTTTGATGATATCATTGCCTATATATGAATTGATAATCCCATTATTTAATTTAGAGATCATTTATCATTATAGAACATCTTTTTTATCTGGGATTTTGGCTATGTCTTACATATGTTTGGGAGGAAGAAATTCTGGAAAATGTTTTTGCGGGAAAGTGTATCCCAAAAAAGATGCGGTGTGTGGAGGAGGAAGAATGGTATGTGGAAGGAGTTGACTTGGTATGTGGAGAAAGAATATACGTCACACGATAGAGAGAATTCTGTAAGCGGTATATGGAGGGGTTGCTCCGGTACTCGGTGGAAAAGACAATACACAAACATAGAATAGTTCATGGAAATGGGGAAGTTCGTAGAGGCAGAACAAAGGCAGTGGTATGTAGGCGGTCAACAAGGGTCATACACAGACGAATGGTGATTCCAAGTAGCAGCAGCAGTATGTGGAGGAGGTGATCCACGTACCAAACCTTGTACTCAGTACGTGGGAGGAGCACGTGGTTCATGATTTTCACAAGGAAGCCTAGAAAAGCCTCAATTCAGTTTGCGAATGAGTTTTTCGATACCTAGGAGTACTCTAGAATGTGGAATTCATCTACGAGTGAAAAAGAACATCAACAGAGTGTCTATCCACAGTTAATGATGCATTATTCATGAAAATAAAGGGAACTACATGTCCATATACAGTGTTGAAACTATAAGTAAATAAATTGTGTATGGATTCCTTTCCAATAGCATTGAGTGAAGGAAGAGGAAGACGGTGACCCCTTCCATCAGTAGTGAGCCAGAGAAAGGGGCATAAGGAGTGACCCTTTGGAATGCAGTGAGCAAACCCTAAACTTGGTAAAGGTAGTGGGCCTCGGTATGGAAGATCTAGCCTGAACATTAAACTCATTGTTGACATCGAACACAGTGAGTTTGGTACATCAGCACATTACTATTGTATGCACCTTGGACATAGCCCAGTGAGGGTGAACCATGTAAAAATTGATGTGTCATGTGCATGATTTAATATTTGTTCAAATATTTCTATGGGAGGAAGAGATAGTTTAATTTTTTCTAATGAAGAAACAAGATCCTAATAGGAGAAATTTTTTATCTATCATACCCTAATTCACCCCTTCTCATATTATTTGAACCAGTTGACCTAACAAAAATACAATACATGTATAATCCCATTATCATAAACATGATTTCTTTAAGAAAACTTTAAATTTAAATATTTTGTAATTGATTAAAAAGAAAATGAGAATTATCCTAAGAATATCCCTTTAGAGTGTAAAAATATGTGCGTAGTAAGGCCCGTTTTCATGTTCTAGGATACCCTAGGTCAATCCAGAAAATCCTTGTTGGATTTTTCACGGAAAGTTACAATTATGAAAGAACCATGTCAATATATAGTTTCCAGAAACGGATTTATTTGGAAGATATATCCACATAATCTATTACATACCAAAAATCTAGGATACTCTTGTATATTTATCCTCAAATACTATATTTTAGTTTTGTTCTATAATCTATGTTTTTTAAATCTTGATTGAAATTTTCATAATATAATTCTTCTTATACCAACTATGAGGACTGAACCTAGTTTCTGGGAGATGGTGCTTTATTTTATTACATTTGTATTCTTACAATAAATTTTATACTAAAGGAATAAATAGTTTCATATATTTTAAAATCTAGATACATACATAAGTTCAAGATTACAACTTGAAATGAAATATGTTGTATAATATTTATTGGGAATATCCCCAACACTATGTTTATCCCTGTAGGTCATTCAAAATAATCCTCTCTACGTCCTGAGAAAATGAATCATAATAAAGGGGTTATCTCAAATTCTCAATAAGGGTAATAAATACAATGAAATATATCAAAAATATAATCATTAAAAATGTTTAACAACTAATAACACATTTTTTTAAAAAAAATAATCATGAAAAAATACCACTATAATAATAGATAAATAAATAAATCCATAATAAGACATAATCATGGGAATTCTAGTAGTTGGATAACCACATTAAATATCTATAATTATTTCATAATGAGGAAATTAATAATGTGGGAAATTATAACCATACAATCAAGGCATCTTTCCAATACCATGAATAACAATTTTGTCAAGGCCTTATGCCAAGACCTAGTTTGTCTCATTAGACTTACCGATGCAACAAAAGGCTATATCATACCCCACCCAACACTTACTAAGTCCAATTAATTGATCATATGAATGGTGATAACCATAAATACTATATACAATCATATCTAAACTAATTTATGATATGTAAATAATTGTTTCTGACCATTAAGCATAAACATTATCCATTAAGAGAAAATTGGAGAATGGTTTTAAGAGAGAACATCCACAGTCAAACTAATAATGAAAAATTCATTAAATATGCTTGATTATATCATAAAATATTAATCACAATAATAAATATTAATCCATAATAGTGTTTAAAGAAATGGAGATACACTTAAAAAATCATTGAGTAATTCATGAGATAAATACAATTTTACATTCAAAATAAGAGTTCTTTTGGAAAAATAATTGTAAAAAAAAAGTGAAATAATTTTTATTAATCATAATAAAATGAATTATTTAATAAACATAATTGTTTATATTAACTGATTATAAAGTGCCCTAGAAAAATTGTATGAATTTGGGAAATTTACCACGAATCTTTCTTGTATTCCATGAATAATTTTTAAACATTCTTTTAAAACATGTATTTCTCCATAAAAGAACAGACGGTTATGGTTAGTAAACTTAAATATAACATTAAAATAGACTATATAATGATTAAATAAGAATAAATAATAATTTATTTTTGATTAAAAAAGACAATGATTAACCTAAATGAAAATGGATATTTTGGTAGAAAACACTTAACTTAAGTCCAATGGTGTTCCTTAATTGATCTTAATAAACTAAATAATAAAATTTAGGCTCATAAATTAATAATTCATGAATATATCCGAATATTAATTGATATATTATAACCTTATTTGGTTAATTCATGGTTGTTTGATGGGGTAAGAGATTCAATTACATTATTTGGGCATATTTTCTTCCTTGGTTTTCATGCTCGGTTTAAATATATTCATGTTCGGATAAAAACTAAAATAATAATGGATGTATAGAGTAGAATTTTTATGCTATTAGTGAACAAAAATATTATTAAATGGTCATAAAATTTTATTGGTTATTGGGAGTGAATATGAATCATTATATAAATCTTTAATGATAATTTTTTGGGTTATTTGGCTTTTTTGATCACAACAAACTCATTTGGATTTATAAATTAATATCATGTATAAAAATAGATTTTAGAACATTAAATAATTTATATTACATATATTATATTTTGGTTAAATAAAAAAAATTGTTTCATGGAGATAATTGAATATGGTAATAGAAATTTAAAACATCTGTCCTTGAATGGGATAAATTGACACATCACGGATGATGTTTTCATTTACAGTACTGAAGAAGTGGAAATGAGAGATTATGAATAATTAAACCATTATCATAATATAATTTTAGTACATGTAAGTTAATTTATTCAATCACATCATTTGGATGAATGTATGTGAGGAAATAAAAATAAAAAAGGTACATGAAATAAAAGAAATGAAATGTGGAATTTACCTCTTGAAGAAATCATTGTTGAGATCCTCTTTAGGGGATAGATTTTGTAATATTTATGAGACCAATTTTTTTTACATATGTGGGAGGATCGTGGGAGTATATTTGAGTACAATTTAGACAATTAACCAGGCTTGATAGGAGTCAAGATAAGAGGGAGTGAGTTGTGGTTTTTATAGTGGAGGAGAGGAGTGACTTTGATAATCTTATATATTATTTTATTATTTTCTCAAAAGAAGCAATAAAACTGATTATTATGACCATTAATAGTAATAAGTTCATATTAATTCATCCCACTGTCCATTTACATCATCCATGACTCAAGCATGGTGTAGAAATTCACTTAATTAGCATTTTTCGTAAATTATTATATTTTATTATTCACCAAAAAGTTGATTATTTTATAAAAATCCCAAAAAATTACCCTAACTGTTTATAAATAGGTATAATTAAATAATGAAATTAATTTTCACAAATGATTTTTTTAAACAATATAAATTTAATTTTAAGATAAAATCATTATTTACATGAAAAAACAAATTTAAATTTAAAACTGATTTTATATTACTTTCAAAAATTAACTGTGGTCTTTTAAAATTATCCAAATTTTATAGTACAAAAAAAATATTTATTTTGAAATAAATTATATTAAAATATATTTTATTAAATTAATTTCAATAATTTAAAATTGTAATTTTATATTTATTACTCTCAATAATACCAACACTTAATTATTAATTTCTAAAATACAATATTTCATTTATAAAGAGAATAAATTTCATTTATACCTTCATGGATGTGGTATATATTCATAATAGTCATATTACTATTCATAGGGGTACGTTATTATTCATAAGGTTGAAGTTGTTATTCACTACAAATATAAGTTGATCTTATCAGACTCTAAATATATTACCGAATGTAATTGTGTATATCATTTTATCAAGATTAAAATCACAAAGGTGGTAAAATTACGTTTAATGGATTGGTTATAAAAAAATGTTTTCTATAGATACTCAGTGTTTCATGTATTCTATATTAAATTTATTTAAAAAAATATTAGGGTGTTACAATTATGGTAATATATATATATATATATAAGTAAAGGAAGGAATAAATCAAGGTTTTTGAGAATGTTATTACAAAACTATATTTTTAATTGTGTTAATTAGGGAGGAGAAGATGCACCCTTTTATAATGGAGGGGATGCCCACACAAAGAATTTCATAATATAAGACAATAATATAAGGTTAAATTCATGTTAACATTTAAATAATTTTAAATGATTATAGAATTAGATTATATTTTGTTATAATATCTTAAATAGATAATATTTATAAAATTTTAACAAGTATGTTTACTCATATCTTTTAGTTGAACCTCTGAGTAGACTCGTTATAACCCTAACCAGTTTAAATTTATAATATTGTCTTTAAAATTCATATATACCAAAAATGAAAGTGAAATAAATAAAAATTTTGAAATTTTTATTATAGTCTATGAAATACAAATCAATTTTTTTTAAAGTAGTTTTTAAATAATCATTGAAAATTCCTCAAAAAACCAATATTTAAAAAATCATTGGATGTATAAAATTGTTTTTAATTTCATTTGTTTCTTAGTGAAAACAATAATATTTATGTTCGAATATTTTATTTAATATATTTTCTCAAAATTACATTATCATATCTAATCGACAATGATTTATTTTATTTGTTACATTGAAAAGTCATTTTGAACGTAAAAATCCTTTTTTAAAAAACAAATCATTTTTCTCCACATGTTTCTCTTAATAATCTAATCATTATTTAAATAAAATTATTATTTTTTCACATATTATCAATAAATTTGAAAAATAATAATATTTTGACACTGATAAATATTTTTTCTATATAAATATTATTAAAACATAGAAAAATATATTTTAAAAAAAATTCTTTTCCTTAGGAAAGGAATTAATAAAAATTATTAAGGTTATTTCATAGGTATTAACAAAATAATTTTAATAATTTAATGTATATATATATATATATATTTTATTAATACTATTTATATCATCCAATAAAGAATCAAGGTAATAAATTTTTTAATATATATTGTTTCATTTAGACTAGGGATTGTGTTAAAATGTAGCTATCGAATACAAAATATTTAATTAAAAAAATACAAATAAAATATCATGGAGTAATATTATAAATTAAAAAAATAAATTTCTGAAATTATATTATATCACACTTGTGTATAAAATTGAGTATAATTCATCCACATCACATGTCACATGTAATGCCCTGACCCCAGTTACCCAGAGTCGGTGCATTATTTCGTAACATTGGAATGATCACAAAAGATCAAGTCTCGAAAGAACGATTAGTTCAGTAGCCTTGGAAACACTAGATATATTTATAAATGTTACATTACATCATAAAGTGAAAAATCAGAATAACATAGTCTCCAAAGTCCACACTCCTATACCCTTCCGAATATCCATGTAGGTCCATCATAGAATATTTTTTCACATCTTGGGAAAATAAAACATAAAAATGGGTAAGCTCAAATGCTCAGTAAGTATAACAATACAACAGAAACATTCATAAATAAACATAAACATTTAAGGAAATATATAACTAAAACAAAAGCCTTTTAAACTTAAACATCAGAATAATATGGCAAAAATAAATTGAAATAATGTCATTTACTTATTCACATGGATATTCTACTATTCAAATAATCACATGCAATATCAATAACCACATTATTAGTGATTGAATGCATAATGGCAGACTATCATCACCACGTAGCCAAGGTCTCGTGCAAAGACTAGAAATAAGATTTTGTCAAGGCCTCATGCCAAGAAACTAGTTTGTCTCATTAGACCTATCGATGCATCGAGGAGCTATAGCGGGCTCTAAGAGTCACTTATTATGTCCAATTCATTTCTTATATGAAAAGGTTTAAACGTATCATAATCCATAACATAATCGTATCATATAAAATTTGAATAAATGAAACATAACATTTCCATATTTCAATCACAAGATATCAATACAATACATTGATATAATAACAACATTATCAAAACCATTTTCAATACCAAAATAAAAGAAAAGTAAAACAAGGTATTTATTTTTCATTTAAAAAAAGTTATCGCTTGTAGAAGAAGCTGAAACTAAAAAAATGCTCACGGCGGCGGAGAAGTCATTTTCACCTCATACTTACGACAAAAAAAATTCCCTTTTTTCATTTAGTAAAACACTTTATATAAAATAGATTACTTTTGAATAAACGTAAAATTCAACGGGTTTTATACACCGTATAAAATAATGTTGTGAATAAAATAAAATATGCCTCAATGAAAGGAGATTTAGACGAAGTCCCTTACAAAGATCATTTATTAAATAAAATATATCTATTATGTGTATTAACTATAATTACACATAACTAAATTAAAAATACAAGATAGGACAAAATAATATCATGACATAATTTGAATGTAGGAGATTAACCCAATAAAAGGAAATCGGGTTAAGAAGTTCCCTTACATCACGTCTGACTTGACTCGATTGTTCTTTAATATCCTGAATAATAAAATTGGGTTAATTTCTACTTGCTTAATATCCTTTTTCAATTTCATTATTCCTTTTATATCACTTATTACCTTGTTATGAACACTATGTAATTATTTATGATAATAACGGTCGTTTTGTCGATCCTTAGTACTTGAGTCAAAAATACACTTCTTATAATTACAAGTTGATCATGTGGTAAAATATACATTATATCCAGAATTATATTCATTATGTAGATATCATATATATCATATATATCTAGTATATAAATGCATTTATAATATTACATAACATTTATAGGTATGAAATGAAATGCACGGTTCATGGAGACGGTAAGTCGTACGTACGCATGAACGCTACTTTCATTTCTATTTCATATTTAATGGAATGAAATCATAATGATATAAAGGTATATTATAATTCCAGTATAATATCATATATAATATCATTTACTCCATTATTTATATTTCCCACATATTGCATTAACGATTCAATTCACTTTGAGGGGGTGGTAGTCCGCACTTACTAAAATTAAATTATCGTGTTTACCCATAATGGAAACCATAGAGGTATTCCATAAATGAAAAATACAGAAGAATAAGGAAAACATTAATCTCATATATATCATATATAGAAATAGTTTCATCATAATGGCCACCATGAAGGTAATTAAAAATTGATTGAACAATCATCGTTTCGTGAGACAGTAATTCACCACCCAAAGAAACATAATTTTATTTAACCATTAGATGAAGGTGTGTGTAATTGTAAATAAAATCCTTCTCATAAAAAAAAACCTAGTATATTTAATATACTGGTGTTGTTACAACAGAGATTAATAAAAATAGTTTAAGCAGTCGGAGAAGCAAAATAAAAAAAAGAACATAAGAGAAGACATTACCTTAAAATCTGGTAACTCTTTTTGATTTGTGCCAAAGGTTTGCTTGGGAATACTTCTTCCCAAAGTGAGGCTTCTAGGAGTAATAGATGTAAGTTGAGAGAGTATTTTGGAAGAGGTTGGTCGATCCAAATGGATTGATGGTATGAATAAGATGGTAGAGGTTGTGGCCTTTTATAAGAGGAGAGGAGGGGCACTCTTGGAAGGTCATGAAATGTTACATTATTATGAAGTGATTTTCTAATTTCAAAGGTCCAAAAATTATATATTTCTAGGATACGGTGATAAGGGTTTAAAATCCACCAATACAATAGCTTTTAGACAATTTTAAGTCTTATATTTTACCTTATCATTTCATTTTATTTAAACTTTTCATTAATGCGGTAATCACTGCATCATCACGATGTCATAAATAAATTTATTTATATAATGTCTAAAAATTATAAAAAAATAACCATGACGTAGGAAATATTTTTATTTTTCCAAATAATATTTATAGTATAAATTTTTACTTATATAACCCCATTTAATAATTGTTTTAGTAAAACAACACAAGTTTGGGAAAATTTTATTTTTACTTTAAATAAAAATTTATTAAGGTCATATTCTTACCAAGGTGGCTCCATGGGGTCCCCATGTTGACACATGGATTGTATTGGTCGGCCATGAATCATCCAATAAGGGTAGGACAAGTGTAAAGCTAATTTAATATAATTATAACATTATATTTTCCTTAAATTACACTAATTACCTTTAATCACGACTAATAAAACATAAAAGTTACTATTCACCAAATATTATTTTCATCCCATTGAACCACATTTACTTACTAATGACACCCATGTATGTCATATTTTTGAAATTCAATTCACTGAAGTGGTAAAGTTTCATTTAAATGAAAAATTAGTTTTTTTACTACCACTTAGTGGTTTCACTATTCATCAAAAATTAAAGTTTTTCAGCAAAATACCAAAAATTAATCCTAATATATGTCTGATATTCGTAAATCAAAAATGATTTATATTTTAAAAAATTAAAAACATATAATTTGAATCAATTAATTTGTTAAATAATTCCCACTGTCACAATAAATAGCGTGTTTTTAAGAAACCATATATATCGAAAGATTGACAATTGTTTATGTCCAATTTCAACGTGAAATTAATTATAATGACCATCATTGAATTAAACTTTTAAAATATATTCTAGTTATACATTAAAACCACTAAACCGTATAAATTATCTCTATAAATTATTTTTATTAAAAAAAAATAAAGTATTTTTCTTATTCATAGAAAATCGGATGTTCTCAAAAAATTACAAAAAATTCAACTTAGGTTAATTTCGATATTCTGAATACACAAATGAATTCCATTTTGAAATATAAAATTTATTTAATTTCAAAAAGTGGGTATGACTATTCATAACGACAACATTGATTGGTCACAATGTGTTAGAATCTCAAACTTGCGTACAATGCAAGCTATTGCATTATTGAAGAGAAGTGTACCATGGAAGCTTGGGGTGTTACATTCTGCCCTCCTTCAATAAATTGCATCCTCGCAATTTAAAACAGTTTTTCGAAAATAAAATGATGATAGTAGAAAATACCTTTGTGGATCACCCACATCGGAAATAGGGTTAATATAAATATAACGTTAAAATATAGAAAGAGATGTACACAGGTCACCTGAGATAGCCTATACTAGGATTATATGAAAATATGGATATGGAGGAGAAATGAACCATCAAGGTCTGATGGAGAGTTATAGAAAACAGGATTAGGAGAATGTTAACTACAAGAAATCACAAACTTGTGACTGGTTAAACTATTATTGATTCCCCAGTAAAAAAAGTTAACCGACAATGTTTTTTTTAAATTACCTTTAATAAAGTTGAGGAATTAATTTTGGAGATTTACTAAGAATGTTAGGAAATATACTTACTTGTCATGTAGACTTTCATTCCTATCTTTCACTACAAAAGGTAATAGAATTAAAAAATATTATATTTATCCAGATCGTACAAGGTTCCGAATATTAACACATATCATTTAGATGAGGAAAACTATTTTGTAATAACCAGGGACTTCCTGTTGGCTAGTGGAATGTAATAAAGTCTTATCGCACTGTGTTTGTGGGTTTGATTCCTATAGCGTTGTCTGACGCGATGGTTTATCCCCGGACATTCATGTTGTCCTTTTCCTGAAACTATAGTATTATAATATTCCAAAAATAATATTCAGAAATGTTTTAACCTTAAACAACACTATCTAAGGTTAAACTTAATCCATTCCTACCATTATTGTTATCCAAAATACATCTGTCCAGACTTTCTCTTAAAGTTATCTAAATTCCATAATCAATAGTAACATCAGATTCCCCAAACAAGGTAAAGTTTCTCTTATTGTCACATACTAAAAATATGACTACCTTCATCATATTAAAACCTTAATGAAAATAACAAGTACTGCAGTATAATCCTTATATATATATCACATTATTCTTATAAACATAATATTGTTCTTGAGTCCAAAAACACAAATACAATAATTATTCAACTTCATCTGTAGTAACAACATAAGAATGGACTTGATCCCTTAGCCTTTTCTGAGGTATGTTTCCCTGACGCATAGAACATTCATTTTCATAGTACTCAATTTCTCTACAATTGTATCATTAAACATTGATAGCCTCTTTCTTTCCCTTGCAATCATGAGCCTGGTGACCTTATTCACCACGTTTATAATAATATCACATTCCTTTTAGGCAAGTACCAGGGTGATTATTCCCACAATTATCGCATAATGGAAAATCCTTCTTTCCCTTTTCCACTTATCTATCTCTTATTCCACCGTTCTCTTCTTCTCTTGCTTTACTTTATTGTAATATTATTTAGAGAATTCATTTTCAGTCTTGATAGAACACGAGACTATATCTTCGTATAATGTCAAGGATTGTGAGACCAAAGCTTGACAGAGAAATGGTTTTAATCAATCAAATAAAAGATCAATATTACTTTTTGGGTTACGTAGATAATCTGCAGCATACCTCGCTAACTTTGTAATGTTGGCCTCATACTTTGAGACATTCTCATCCTCTTTTTTTCTTAGGCTCAAAAATTGCCTTTCCATATCTGCTCGATGGTCACAAGGAAAGTATTTTTCTAAGAAATACACTTTTAACTCTCTCCATTCCATACTTGATACTTATAAGGCCCCAGCCTTAAACCATACTTAATCTTGAGTTATTACAAGATTACACATTGAGGGTCATTTCAGGTTTAGAGTTTTAGAGAATTAGATCATAAAACATGCATTACATTCCACATATAAAAAAAGTGGTTACATAAAGATAGTATTCTTATTTCCCATCAATGGAAACATATTTAAAATATAACATGGATTCTTTCTTGACACTTCCTTGACACTATCATCATATCATGTACGGTTCCCTTGGCCTGTGAAAATTTTTTTAAAAAAACTTGGGATGCGCATAAAAAGCTCAGTAAGGGATATAAAAAAAATATGGAAAGGAAACATGAGTTCATATATACATAAGAATGAAATCATACTTTACCCATAAAACATATGCACTTTAACATACCTCATCAAATCATTAATAAATCATAGAAATCATAAGAAATAAAGGTAACTTGAGGCATTCATAACATTCTTACGTAGGGAGTAACCCTCTTGGTTACGTTTGGAATACCCATCACAGTATATTCCCTAAATCTCTTCGGATAAACCTTAACGTTTCACTCCTTCGCATTACCCAATGCATTGGAGATCTATATCGGGCTCACCCGCCCTTAGTTTATCACGGAACCACACGTCTTCATAATAATGCCCAAGAAACTCAACATAATCGTATCACATAAAACATGCATAAAGGAAACATAACATTTCCACCTTTCAATCACAAGATAGAAATACAACACATGATATAAAAACATTATGAAAACTATTTTCAATACCAAAATAAAAGAAAAGTAAAACATGGTATTTATTTTTCTTTTAAAAAGAAGGAACAGCTTGTAGAGGAAGCCGAAACTCAAATAATGGTCACAGCGGCGGAGAAGTCGTTGTCGCCGCATACGTACGAAAAAAACATTCCCTTTCGTTGTTTATTAAACTCTTCTTATAAAAAATATTCCTTTTGGGTAAACGTAAAAGTCAAAGGGGTTTATACACCGTAAAAAAGAAGGTTGAGTATAGAACAAAATATGTCTCAATGAAAGGAGATTGAGACGAAGTCCCATACCTTAGGTCCGACTTGACTCGATCGTTCATTAATGTCCTGAATAATAAACTTGAGTTAATTTATACTTTCATAAGAACCTTTTTTATGTTCATTATTACTTTTATATCACTTATTTCCATGTCATGAACACTATGTAATTATTTAAGTTAATAACGGTGATTTTAACGATCATTGGTACTTGAGTCAAAAATAAAACCATTATATTTACAAGTTGTTCATGTATCCATTATATCCATAATTATAATCATGATTTATATATAATATATATACAGTATATACATGCATTTATAATATTACATAATAATTTAGAGGTTTGAAATGAAATGCACCGTCAATGGAGACGGTAAGCCGTACATACGCATGAACGCTACTTTCATTTCTATTTCATATTTTATAGAATGGAATCATAATGATATAAAGGTATATTAAAATTCTAGTATAATATCATATATAATATCGTACTTCCATCCTTTATACATCCCACATATGGTATTAATGAATCAAATCACTTTGAGGGGGCGGTAGTCCGCACTTCCATAAATGAAGATATCGCGTTTACCCATAATGGGAACCATAAAGGTAATCCCAAAATGAAAAATACAGAAGCTAAAGGAAAACATAAACATATTATATATCATATACACATATACTGTCATCATAATGGCCACCTTTTAAGGTGTCAAAAGAATGTTGAATAATCATCGTTTCGGGAGGCAGAAATTCGCCATCCTCGGAAACAGTATGTTCTTTAACCATTAGATTTAGGTGTGTGTAAGTGTAGCTCAAATACATCTTAAAACAACATCATAGTATTTTTAAGATACTGGATTTGTTATAAAATAAATGAATAAAAAGAGTTTAGTGGGTTGGAGAAGTAAAATAAAACAAAAGGACTCAAGTGAAGACATTACCTTAAAATCGGGTAACTCCCTTTCGTTTGAGCTCAAAGGATTCCTTGGGAAGACTTCTGCCCAATGTGAGGCTTCAAGGAGTAATAGAGGGATGTGGAGAGAAAAAATTGGAAGGGTTTGGCCGAGCCAAAGGCTTTGGGAGTGTGGGTAAGGAGGTAGAGGTGGGGGCCTTTTATAAGAGGAGAGGAGGGGCACTCTTGGAAAGTAAAGAAATGTTACATTATTTGAAAATTATTTTCGAATTCAAAAGGTCCCACATTGATATAATTCGAGGGTAAGGTGATAAGGGTTCGAAAGCAACCCATCCAATAGGTTTTGGACATGTTTAGGTCATAGATTGTACATTATCATTTCATTTTATTTAAATCCTTTATTAATGAGGTAATCACTGCATCATCATGTTGTCATAAATAATTTAATTTATTTAAAGTATAAAAACTATGAAAAAAATACTATGATGTAGGAAATATTTTTAGATTTCCAATGAATATTTATAGTCTAAAATATCATCTATTGAAACAAAATTAAAAATGTTTTAATCAGGTGATACATTCTTGTTATATTTACTTTCTTTAAAAAATAAAAAAGATAACAAGTCACTTTCCACAAAAGTGATTCCATGGGGTCCCCAAGTTTGGAACAAGACATCCCATGGTCGGAAAGGAGACAACCAGTAGAATTATTACACATGTTGGTGTCATTTTTGTATTATTATGATATTATATTATTATCCTTAACTACCTGATTACTCATTAATCAAGATAATTAAAGATAATTACCGTCGTCACTATTCATAATGTACAAAAAAAAGAGTCTTGATTACATAATTTGTACCTTCTGATTCCAAATATTTAATCCATTTTACCAAATTCAAAAAACATAAATTGAAATAATTGATTTAAAATAACTCCCGTTGTCAAAACAAATAGCGGGTTTTTTTTTGAAACAATATCTATGAAAAGTTTGGAATTAGTTTATGACCAATTTCAAAGTGAAATTAATACTAATGACCACCATTGTATTAAATGCTAAAAATATATTCAGAATAAACTTTAAGACCAATTAAAAATATAATCTAACAATATAATTAAATTAAATGAAAAAGCAGTTTTGATGTAAAATGCTGTATTTTTCACTATTCATTAAAAATGAACATTGTTAGAAAAATATCAAAAATTTATCCAATGTAAATTTCAATGTCCCAATCATAATTAATATGTTTATTTTGAAAAATATAGATTATAAAATTGTCAGAAGTTATATTTAAAAAGGGTTTTCCATCAAAAGGCATTAAAACAATCTTTTAAGAATATTAGTGTATTCCATGCTTATGATTGGATTTATTTTCATTTTAAGACTCTAAGACACTATCTAATTCATTAATAGACATAGATAAAAATCTCTATTATTTATTACTTACTTGGGATGTTACATCCTTCCCCCCTTTATGAAATTTCATCTCCACAATTTATTTACTTATCAAATAAATGGGGGTACTTATCCCTCGTTGCATTTTCAGATTCGCATGTTGCCTCTTCCATCATGTGGTTTTTCCACAAAACCTTTACTTAATTAATCATCTTATTCCATAACACTTTCTCCCTGTGGTCAAGAATCTGGACCGGTTGTTCCTCATAAGATAGGTTCTATTCCAGCTGAACTACCTCTGGACTCAAAATAGCAGATGGATCTGGCATGTACTTTCTCAGCTTCGAAACATGAAAAACATCGCGTACCTGAGATAAACTCTGAGGTAAAGCTACCCGGTATTCAACTGATCCAACTCTCTCCAAAATTTCATATGGTCCAAAGAACCATGGACTCAACTTTCCTTTCTTACCAACTCGCATCACACTTTTCCATGGTGAGACTTTGAGAAAAACATGATCACCTACCTTAAAAGTTAGATCCTTCATCCTGTTGTATGCATAACTCTTCTGCCTACTCTGAGCTTTTCACATGTGTTTCCGAATCAGCTGAACTTTTTCTTCCATCTCTTCTACCAATTCTGGTCCCATCAACTTCCTTTCACCCACTTCATGCCAGAAACCTGGAGTTCAACACCGCTTCCCATATAACACCTCAAATGGTGCCATCTGTATACTGGAATGAAAACTGTTATTATATGAAAATTCATCCAAAGAAAGATGTTGGTTACAACTTTCCTGATAATCCATCGAACAAGATCGTAGCATATCCTCCAAGGTCTGAATTTTTCATTATGACTACCAATCTGATTGAGGATGAAAAGCTGTTCTAAAATTTAATTCAGTATCCAACGACTTTTGAAGGCTTTCCCAAAAGTTAGAAGTGAACATGGGATCATGATCAGATACAATGGAGAGGGGAACTCCATGTAATCTGACTATCTCTTTAAGATACAAATGGGAAAGTTGATCTAGGGAAAAATTAACTTGTATAGCAAGGAAATGAGCATATTCAGTCAAGCGATCAACAATAACCTAGATTGCATTATTACCTCGAGATGTCTTCGGTAATCCCACAACAAGGCCCATGGATATATTCTCCCATTTCCACTCTGGCACTGGTAAAGGCTG
Source organism: Viscum album (assembly GCA_963277665.1). Taxonomy (NCBI): domain Eukaryota; kingdom Viridiplantae; phylum Streptophyta; class Magnoliopsida; order Santalales; family Viscaceae; genus Viscum; species Viscum album. Next base: position 1,561,116,606 of record OY728147.1, read on the forward strand.
AAGCATCCCTTTCGGTAACATCTGCTCTGCTTTATCCTATTGACATGTCAAACACTTCACAGTAAAATCAGAAATATCTCCTTTCATTCCATCCCACCAGTAATACTTCTGCAGATCTCTGTACATCTTAGTACTGCCCAGATGAACTGAAAACGGAGAACTATGAGCTTCACATAACAACTCTCTCTTCAACTGTGAATCACAAGGCACACACAATCTCTTCCCAAATCTCAAAACACAATGATTATCAATGTTGAATTCAGGCAACTTACCTTTCTGAACCATCTCTACCTTTTTCTGCAACTCACTGTCTTACTTCTGTGCTTTCTTGATTCTATCTGAAAGAGATGATCTCACTGATACCTGAATCAAAACAGATGAACTTCCTGCGCCAACAACTTCTATGCCAAATTTCATCAAATCCATAACCAAAGGATCACATTCCAAATGCAACATTCCTAATGAAGCATTACTTTTTTTACTCAAAACATCTGCCCCTTTATTTTATTTTCCTGGATGGTAATGAATTGTACAATCATAATCCTTGATTAATTCTAGCCATCTCCTTTGTCTCATGTTCAATTATTTTTGAGAGAATATATACTTTAAACTTTTGTGATCGGTATATATTTCACACTTTACTCCATACAAATGATGCCTCTAAAATTTTAAAGCAAAAACAACAGCAGCGAATTACAAATCATGTGTAGGGTAATTTACCTCATGAGTTTTCAACCGACGTGAAGCATAAGAAATTACCTGATCATTCTTCATTAGGACACAACCAAGACCTTTCAATGAAGCATCATTGTATATAACAAACTCACCATTCCTGGAAGGTAGTTCCAAAAAATGGATCATTCATTAATCTTCATTTCAATTTCTGAAAACAATCAGAACATTCTTTTGTCCAGATAAACTTAACACCCATCCGAGTAAGCATAGTCATTAGAATAGATTACCATGAAAAATTTCTAACAAACCTTCGGTAATAGCCTACCAAACAAAGGACACTATGAATCTTAGTTACATTTGTGGGTCTTGGCCAGTCTTCCACTACTTTTGTTTTTGCAGGATCAATAGTTATCCCATCTTTAGAAACAATGTGACCAAGGAACGAATTTTGTTGCAACCAAAACTCACATTTGCTGAATTTTCCATACAGTTTATTTTTTTAAGGTTTCCAAGATAACCCTTAATAGTCTTTCATGCTCCTCTTTACTTTTAGAAAACACCAAAATATCATCAATGAAAACCATGAGAAACTTATCCAAGAACTCATGGAAAATTCTATTCATTAAGTCCATGAATACAGCAGGTGAATCGGTTATCCCAAAAGGAATTACTACAAATTCATAATGGTAATTTCTTGTACGGAACGCGGTCTTCGGAACATTTGCTTCCTTTACCTTCAGCTGATGGTACACCGATCTCAAGTCAATCTTTGAAAAATACTGAGCTCTCTGTAGCTGATCAAACAAATCAATGATATGAGGCAAAAGATATTTGTTCTTAACAGTGATATTATTCAAGGCACTATAATCAATGTAAAGTCTCAATGAGCCATCTTTATTTTTAACAAAAATGACAGGTGTACCCCATGGTGATGTGCTAGGTCAAATTAAACCTTTATCTAATAACTCCTGCAATTGTCTCTTTAACTCTAAAAGTTCAACATGAGCCATTCGATAAGGGTGTTTTGAAATTGTCTTAGCATCATGAACTAATTCAATAGTAAATTCAACTTCCTGATCTAGTATTATTCTAGGAAACTCATCAGGAAAAACATCAGGATACTCATTTACCACTGGCACATCATTAATCTGAATAGTTCCCTTGTTTTCAAAAATATGTGGAAGGTAACATTCATTTCCATATTTTACAAGTTTCTCGGCCTCCTGATATATTATCAACAGTAAGGGTTCTTTCTTGTACGCAAACTAAATGTCATTCAGAAAAGAAACTTCATTATCTCTATAGTTAATCTTAGCATGGTAAATAGAGAGCCAATCCATTCCCAGGTTAACATCAAACTCTAATAGAGGTAGAACAATAAGGTTTCCAAGTAGGTTCCTTCCACAGATAAGGATAGGAAAAATTCTTATAAATTCTTTTTTCCTCAACATTTCCCCCAGTTGTTTTTACCACAAGTTCAGGAGTCATTTCTTGAGATGGTATTCCCATTTTACTAGAAAAGGTTTCAGAGATGAAAGAATGTATAAACCCCGAATCAAACAACACACTGGAATAATCTGAAAAAACAAAAAAAGTACCAGATACAACTTCATTTGATGGCCCGACATCTGCTGAAGTAGTTGCCAAGGATTTCAGCACCCCTTTATGCTTATAGTCTAACTGCTTCCCATCACTCAAGTTCTTTGTCGTACACTCATTTGCATAGTGACCCATCTCATTGCACTTTAAGAATTTCACTAACTGTAAATCAAATTTGGTCTTACCTTCACCTTGATCTTTTTCAGGGCAATCATGAGCCTTATGTCCCATCTTACCACATTAGCAGCACTTTACAGAATTCAGAAGACATTCCCCAGCATGCCTTTTGCCGCATTTATCACAAACTGGAAACTTAGTTTTCTTATCATCAGACTTTTTATAATAATTCTTACCTTTCTCCTGCCACCTAGGTCTCTTCTTCTGTTGGTTGTTATAGAACACATGATCATCAGAAAACTCCATTTACACCTTCTCAGCACATCAAACAAACTTTTCATTACTTTTAAACTCACTACAAGGTAATGCCCTTCGATATTTTGGCTTTAATCCTGAGTAAAAAAATTGATTTTACTATCAAGGTCTCAGATAAAATTTGGAGCATACCTTGCCAATCGAGTGAACCTTTATTCATAGAAAGCCATTGAGTCATACTCTTGCCTCAATTCCAATAATTGATTTTCCATCCTATGTCGAACAGCCTTAGGAAAATACTTATCAAGAAACATACTTTTGAATTCATCCCAGTCAAGAGAATCAATATCATCAGCATCCCTAATATTTTTAACCATAGACCACCACTGATCTACCTCACCCTCCAAACTGTAAACAGAAAAACTATCCTTTTGATTGTTTGAACACCCCATTACATCGAAAATCTTCTCCATTTATTTAATCCACCCTTCAGATAACATAGGGTCAGATGATGCTCTGAATGATTGGGGATGTTGCCTCATGAAATGTTCCACCACTAACATGTTCCTCTGCGGTTGATTTGGATGATCTCGTGCATGGATACCACCACCATTTATCGCTTGAGTCAACTGCGCCATTACTGCAAAAAACTATTCAGTTCCAATTCCGACCATCTCAGGATGCTGATTCAGAAGTTTATTTCCTTTCTGTATGCCTTCCTAGCACTGCTTCCCTGTTTCCTCTACGGAAAACCATTCTGAACAAACATGTCTTAGATGAAGCAACATGGTAATCTTCAAATCCTATATCATTTCAAAAAAAATATTTTTTGGATAATAATTTAATAGAATTATAACTCAAAAATTTATCTAAACCTACCTTTGATACCAACTATAAGGCCCCAGCCTTAAACCTTACTTAATCTTGAGTTATTACAAGATTACACATAGAGGATCTTTTCAGGTTTAAGGTTTTAGAGAATTAGATCCTAAAACTTGCATTACATTCCACAAATAAACAAAGTGGTTACATAAAGATAGTATTCTTTTTTCCCATCAATGGAAACATATTTAAAATAAAACATGCATTCTTTCTTGACACTTCCTTGACACTATCATCATATCATGTACCTTTCCCTTGACCTTTGAAAAACATTTCAAAAAACTTGGGATGAGCATAAAAAGCTCAGTAAGGGATATAAAAAAATATGGAAAGGAAACATGAGTTCATATATACATAAGAATGAAATCATACATTACCCATAAAACATAAGCACTTTTACATAACTCATCAAATCATGAATAAATCATAGAAATCATTAGACATAAAGGTAACTTGAGGCATTCATAACATTCTTACATAGGGAGTATCCATCTTGGTTATGTTTGGAATACCCATCACAGTATATTCCCTAAATCTCTTCGGAGAAACCCTAACGTTTCACTCTTTCGTGTTACCCAATGCATTGGAGAGCAATATCGGGCTCACCCGCCCTTAGTTTATCACGGAACCACCCGTCTTCATAATAATGCCCAAGAACCTCAACTTAATCATATCACATAAAACATGCATAAAGGAAACATAACATTTCCACCATTCAATCACAACATCTCAATACAACACATTGACATAAAAACATTATGAAAACCATTTTCAATACCAAAATAAAATAAATGTGAAACAAGGTATTTTTTTTCTTTTATAAAGAAGGTATAGCTTATAGAGGAAGAAGAAACTCAAATAATGGTCACGGTGGCGGAGAAGTCATTGTCGCCACATACGTACGACAAAAACATTCCCTTTTGTCTTTTAGTAATCGCTTCGTATAAATGAAATTCCTTTTGGATAAACGTAAATGTCAAAGGGGTTTATACACCATATAAAAGAAAGTTGAGTATAAAACAAAATATGCCTCAATGAAAGGAGATTGAGACGAAGTCCCATACCTCGGGTCCGACTTGACTCGATCGTTCTTTAATGTCCTGAATAATAAACTTGAGTTAATTTATACTTGCTTAAGAACAATTTTTAAGTTCATTATTCCTTTTATGTCACTTATTTCCATGTCATGAACACTATGAAATTACTTAAGTTAATAACGGTCGTTTCAACGATCATTGGTACTTGAGTCAAAAATAAACCCATTATAATTACAAGATGTTCATGTATCCATTATATCCAGAATTATAATCATGATGTATATATCATATATATCCAGTATATACATGCATTTATAATATTACATAATCATTTAGAGGTAATAAATGAAATGCACCGTTCATGGAGATGGTAAGCTGTACGTACGCATGAACGCTACTTTCATTTCTATTTCGTATTTTGTAGAATGGAATCATAATGATATAAAGGAATATTATAATTCCAGTATAATACCATATATAATATCATAGTTCCATCCTTTATACGTCCCATATATGGTATTAACAAATCAAATCACTTTGAGGGGGCGGTAGTCCGCACTTACTTAAATGAAGATATCGCGTTTACCCATAATGGGAACCATAAAGGTATTCCCAAAATGAAAAATACAGAAGCTTAAGGAAAACATAAACATATTATATATCATATATAAATATATTGTCATCTTAATGGCCACCTTTGAAGGTGTTAAAAGAATGTTGAACAATCATCGTTTCGGGAGGCAGAAATTCACCATCCACGGAAACAGTATGTTCTTTAACCATTAGATGTAGGTGTGTCTAAGTGGAGCTAGAATACATCTTATAACAAAATCCTATTATAGTGAAGATACTGTATTTTTTACAAAATAAATTAATAAAAAGAGTTTAGGGGTTTGGAGAAGCAAAATAAAACAAAAGAACTCAAGTGAAGACATTACCTTAAAATCAGGTAACTCCCTTTGGTTTGAGCTCAAAGGATTCCTTGGGAAGACTTCTGCCCAATGTGAGGCTTCAAAGAGTAAGAGATGGATGTGGAGAGACAAAATGGGCAGGGGTTGGCCGAGCCAAAGGCATTGGGAGTGTGGGTATGGAGGTAGAGTTGGGTTCCTTTTATAAGAGGAGAGGAGGGGCACTCTTGGAAAGTAAAGAAATGTTACTTTATTTGAAAATTATTTTCGGATTCAAAAGGTCCGACCTTGATATAATTTGAGGTTAAGGTGATAAGGGTTCTAAATCCACCCATCCAATAGGTTCTGTACGTGTGTAGGTCATAGATTTTACATTATCATTTCATTTGATTTAAATCCTGTATTAATGAGGTTATCGCTGCATCATCATGATGTCATAAATAATTTAATTTATTAAAAGTCTAAAAATTATGAAAAACAACTATGAGGTATGAAAACTATTTAGATTTCCAATTAATATTTATAGTCTAAAATATCATCTATGTAGACAAAATTAAAAATGTTTTAATTAGTTGATACATTCTTGTTATATTTACTTTCTTTAAAAAATAAAAAAGATAACAAGTCACTTTCCACAAAAATGATTCCATGGGGTCCCCAAGTTTGGCACAAGACATAAAATGATCGGCCATGAGACAACCAGTAGAATTAGGACACATGTTGGTGTCATTTTTTATTATTATGATATTATTTTATTATCCTTAACTACCCGATTACTCATTAATCAAGATAATTAAAGATAATTACCGTCGTTACTATTCATAATGTCCAAAAACAAAAGAGTCTTGATTACATAATTTGGACCTTCTGATTCCAAATATTTAATCCATTTTACCAAATTCCAAAAACATAAATTTCAATAATTTATTTAAAAATAATTCCCGTTGTCAAAACAATTAGAGGGTTTTTTTAAAACAATATCTATGAAAAGTTTGGCATTAGTTTCTGACCAATTTCAAAGTGAAATTAATCCTAAGGACCACCATTGTATTAAATGGTAAATATATATTCATATTACACTTTTATACCAATTAAAAATATAATCTAACAATATAATTAAATTATATGAAAAAGCAGTTTTGATGTAAAATGCCGTATTTTTCACTATTCATTAAAAAATGAACATTGTCAGAAAAATACCAAAAATCTATCCAATTTAAATTTAAATGTCCCAATAATAAGGAATATGTTTATTTTGACAAATATAGATTATAAAATTGTCAAAAGTTTTATTTAAAAAGGGTTTTCCATCAAAAGGCAGTAAAACAATCTTTTAAGAGTATTAGTGTATTCCATGCTTAAGATTGGATTTATTTTCATTTTAAGACTCTAAATCACTATCTAATTCATTAATAGACATAGATAAAAATATCTATTATTCATAACTTACTTGGAATGTTACAATACTTCTTCATCTTCCTTTGTATTTTGAATCAATGACCACCACCGATCAGCATCTCCAGTGAGGAGATAAAATGCCTTGACAACTTTTTCCTTTTCAATACTCCCTAAAGCCTGAAATATTTTTTCTTGGGTATTTATCCATTGCTCAACTACTAATGTATTTTTACCCCCATTAAATGTTGGAGGTTTTTTCTCATGAAGCGATCTAACATTGATTCTCCAGGTTGCGGATTAGGGTGCTCCAGGTTAGTAAGGTTATTATTCATAACCTGAGTGAGTTGTCCTAGTATGGTGATAAGCTGTTCAGCACCAGTTGTGTCACCAGCTCTAATATATTTATCTTGAGTAGGATTTTAATCCCTACATGGAGTGCGTGAATTTATACGGTTTCCATTCCATCCACTAGGTGCCATTTCTAAACAATGCCATAAACTAGATTAGTTTATGAATCTAAATACATAATTCCATTCTTGTAAAACACTTAACATAAATTGAATAGTTTATTTATATAATCCATAATCATAAAAAAATTTCATTGCTTAATTATATACTCATAAACCCTTCGTAATTGTTTGTAAATAAAATGATAATTATCCTAAGAATATCCCCTGGAAGTGTCGTAACCAAGAGTGCAGCAAGACCCGTTTTCGTGCACCAGTTCCCGTTCGAGTCTGGCTCAATGTGGTGTCTTCATGTTTTACCCCGAGGTACATATATTCCAGAGCTTCCTCTACCTGCTCGTATCAGGATAGGGATGTATTTTTTAGAAAATACAAAAAATCTATACTTAACCAAAATTCTATGATGTTCTTCTATACTAATCCTCAAAGAAAATCTTAGGGCTATGTGCTATGATCAGAGTTTATCTAAATCTAGCTACCAAGTTTAGTTCTAAATTGTCTCTGATACCAACTGTAATGCCCCGAAACTAGTTACCCAGAGTCGGTACATTATTGTGTAACATTGGTATGATCACAAAAGATCATGTTTCGAAAGACAGATTAGTTTAGTATCCTTAGAAACACTATATACATTCATAAATGATACATTACATCATAAAGTGAAAAATCACTATAACTTAGTCTCCATAGTCCACACTACTATCCCTTTCAGTCTATCTCTGTAGGTCAGTAATAAAATATTTCTTCACATCCTATGAAAATAAAGCATAAAAATGGGTGAGCTTAGATGCTCAGTAAAAATAACAATACAGCGGAAACATTCATAAATAAACATGAACATTTAAGGCAATGTATAACTAAAACAAAATCCTTTTAAACATGAACTTCAAAATAATATGGAAAAAATAAAATGAAATAATTCCATTTACTTATTCACATGGATATTCTACTAGTCGAATAATCATATGAAATATCAATAACCACTTTCATAATAATGGAATGCATAATTCCAGACTATCATAACCACGTAGCCATGGCCTCATGCCAAGACACTAGTTTCAGTCATGAGACCTACCGATGCATCGATAAGATATATGGGGCTCCTCCTGTCACTTATTAAGTCCAATGCATTCCTTATATGAAAGGGTTTAAACATATCATAAAACCTAACATAATCATATCACATAAAACATGCATAAATGAAACATAACATTTCCACATTTCAATCACATGATATCAATAAAACACATTGATATAATAGAAACATTATCAAAACCATTTTCAAAACGAAAATAAAAGAAAAGTAAAACATGGTATTTTTTTCATTTAAAAAAAAGTTATGTCTTGTAGACGAAGAAAAAACTCAAATAATGGTCACAGCGGCGGAGAAGTTGTTTTCACCGCATACGTGTTACAAAAAAACCATTCCATTTTGTTGTTTAGTAAAACACTTCGTATAAAAAATATTCATTTTGAATAAACATAAAAGTCAAAGGGTTTTATACACTGTATAAAAGAAAGTTGTGTATAAAATAAAATATGCCTCAGTGAAAGGAGATTAAGATGAAGTCCCTTAAAAAGATCATTTTTTAAAATAAAATAGATCTATTATGTGTATTAACTATAAGTACAAATAACGAAATTACAAATAAAATATTGGACATAATAATATCATGACATAATTTAAAGTAGGAGATTAACCCAAAGAACAGAAAATGGGTTACGAAGTTCCCTTACCTCGTGTCTAACTTGACACGATCGTTATTTAATCTCCTGAATAATAAACTAGGGTTACTTTATATTTTCTTAAGAACATTTTTCAAGTTCATTATTACTTTTATATCACTTATTACCATGTTATGAACATTATTTAATTATTTAAGTTAATAACGGTCGTTTTGTCGATCTTTGTTAGTCAAGTCAAAAATAAACTTCTTATAATTACAAGTTGTTCTTGTGGTAAAATATACATTATATCCAGAATTATATTCATGATGTAAATATCATATATATAATATATATATGGTATATATAAATGAATTTATAATATTACATAGCATTTAGAGGTATGACATGAAATGCACCGTTCATAGAGACGGTAAGCCGTACGTACGCATGAACGCTGCTTTAATTTCTATTTCATATTTAATGGAATGAAATAATAATGATATGAAGGTATATTATAATTCTAGTATAATATCATATATAATATCATTAACTCAATCCATTATACATCCCACATATGGCATTAACGATTCAAATCACTTTGAGGGGGGTGGTAGTCCGCACTTCCTAAAATGAAATTATCCTATTTCCCCATAATGGAAACCATAATGGTATTCCATAAATGAAAAATACATAATCATAAGGAAAACCTAAATATAATATATATCATATATAGAAATAGTGTCATCATAATGGCCACCAGGATAGGGGTTAAAAAAACATTGAACAATCATCATTTTGTGAGGCAGTAATTCGCCACCCACAAAAAATGTATGTTCTTTAATCATTAGATGAAGGTGTGTGTAAGTTTAAATCAAATCCTTCTCATAAAAACATCATAGTATATTGAATATACTATTGATTCTACAAAAGAAATGAATAAAAATTGTTTAAGGGGTTGGAGAAGAAAAATAAAAAAAAGAACATAAGAGAAGGCATTACATTAAAATTGGGTAACTCTTTTTGATTTTAGTCAAAGGTTTCCAGGGGATGACTTCTGCCCAAAGTGAGGCTTCTAGGAGTATGAGAGGGAAGCTGAGATATTATTTGGGCAGAGGATGTCTGATCCAAATGGCTTGATTTTGTGAATAAGGGGGTAGAGGTGGGGGTCTTCTATAAGAGGAGAGGAGGGGCACTCTTGGAAGGTCTGAAATGTTACAATATTGTGAAGTGATTTTATAATTTCAAAGGTCCCACAATTATATATATCGAGGATAAGGTGATAAGGTTTCTAAATATAGAAATAAAATAGGTTTTAGACTAGTTTAAGTCTTATATTTTACCTTATATTTTGATTTTATTTAAAGTGATCATTAATGAGGTAATCACTGCATCATCATGGTGTCATAAATAAATTTATTTATTTAATGTAAAAAAATGATTAAACAAATTAACATGATGTATAAAATCTTTTTATATTTCCAATGAATATTTATAGTCGAAAATTTAACTTATATAACCCCATTTAATAATTATTTTAGTAAAACAACACATGTTTGTGACAATTTTATTTTTACTTTAAATAAAAAGTTATTATTGTCATTTTCTTACCCAACTGGCTCCATGGGGTCCCCATGTTGACCCATGTATTTTCATGGTCTGCCATGAATCATCCAATAAGGGTAGTAAAAGTGTAAATGTAATTTCAAATTATTATAACATTATATTTACCTTAAATTACACTAATTACCTTTAATCGCGATTAATAAAACTTAAAAGTTACTATTCACAAAAAATTATTTTCATCCCATTGAACAAAAAAAAATTTACTAATGAAAACCATGTATGTTGGATTTTTGAAATTTAATTCACATAAGTTTTAAATTTTCATTTAAACGAAAAATAATTTTTTTAACTACCACTTAGTGGTTTCACTATTCATAAAAAATTTTAGTTTTTCCGAAAAATACAAAAAATTAACCATAAGATATATTTGGTATTATGAATTAAAAAATGATGTCTATTTTACAAAATTAAAAACATATAAGTTGAATTAATTAATTTACTAATTAATTCCCGCTGTCATAACAAATACCGTGTTTTTAAGAAACCATATATATCAAAAGAGTGACAATTGTTTATGTCCAATTTCAATGTAAACTTAATTATAATGAAAACCATTAGATAAAATAGTTATAATATAATATAATTAATCTTTAAAACCAATAATTATTATAATTTATCACTATAGATTAGTTTTATTAAAAAATTTGTTTTTAAGTATTTATCATATTCATAGAAAATTGGAAATTCTGAGAAAATCAAAAAAAAATCAACTTAGGATAATTTCGATATTCTGAATACAAAAATGAAGTCCAATTTGAAATATAAAATTTATATAATATCAAAAAGTCGGTATTACTATTCATAACAGTTACATTGATTGGTTGTGGTGTGTTAGAATCTCGAACTTGCGTACAACACAACATATTACATTATTGAAAGAGTTGCGTACCATTGAAGCTTGGGGTGTTACATCATGACATGTCCTATAGGGGATCATGTCGTGACTACCCCATGCCCGGATCTGATATTCAAGGGGATGGAGACTAGCACTGAGTTGGAATATCCCACAAATGGGATGCATTTTCAAATGTACATGGACTTAGAAATGCATCTTCTAGTCCAAAATGATGAATATTAAAATAACTATGTACACAAAGAATGAATAAAATTATTTACCACCCACACAGTATGAAAGTTGGAAAACTGGAATGTAAATAGTGATATAATACAACCCACCAAAATAATGAGTCTCGAAAATTGAATGAAAAAGTTCATGAAAATTATTCAAAGAAAACCCTACCAAAATGGTAGGTGTAGGATTGCAATCATAAGCCATAGGAGAACACCTCCTCTATCTGGTCACCCTAAGAATTTCCTTGTCCTGGTCCACCTAAGAACCCATTAAAGCATCAATCGTCTACAGAAGACATGACATGTGCGGGAAAATCTCGTAATGGGGTGAGTAAAATAATATTTAATAGGACTCCCCGAAACAAAAAAGTAATACCCCTAAAATATACATGAAGTACACCACATAAAAATACATGAAGTATAACACTAGGAAATACATGAAGTACAACCAACTAACTCCGTTTTATGATTATATCATGAAAAGAAGGATTATTAGACACAATACATAGAACACCTAGTATTGGTAAGACATTGAGTTTCACTAACATACGGAGTGTCGATATCATGTGGAGTTCTAATAAAACATGATAGGTCGATTACACAGAGAGTGTCGATAATCCACAAAGTGTCTATAACACATGAAGTGTCGATAACACAAGAAATTTTTATTACACATTGAGTGTCAATAACACAGAGAGTTTCGATAACATAAGGAGTTTACATAACACACTGAGTGTCAATAGGTCATGCATCTCCAAACAAATGTAGTCACCATGTCACACAGTTTTAAGATCATAGCCAGTCACAAGATTCTTCTCGTACCATGCTTGTTAAGGAGGACCTACGTAACAAAACAAAAGTGTGTATTCCAACATTAATAAACATTAAATTTGAGTATCTCAAAAATATTATCTCATTTAAAGGGTCCAAAATATGCAAAAGGATGGTCAAAAAAATACAAAATTTTAATATTACCATTTTTTTCTGAAAACGTCAATCCTCAGTCCATTTTGGGGCTGAACTGACCTGCGTGAACTGACATGACCCATCAGGTAACCCGACCGAGTCTATCTGACCTTGTCTATTCCCATCCACTAGTCTTGGCTTTCATGTCATGGACTTTTGGGATGGTGGTTCCAGTCTTTGGGGCCACAGGAGCATTTATGCCTCCCTTGTCTATCCTGGTGCATACTAGTCGGTTTATCTCAATGGATGTGGCACACCCTATATGTGCCTCCTATTCTATGTGGCCCTCCCTGGCCTTGTGGCTCCCCCATGCGGCCTGGTCAACATAGCACTGCTGAATTCAACTCATTCTACCGCTACATCCCTTGTCCAACCACAACCCTTGCCACTATAGCTCAATGTGGTCATGCTACTAATGCCTTCTCTCATAGCTGCCACTAGGGGCAGTTTCTATCCTTTTCCACACCCACACATTGACCCCACCTTGTAAAACCTGTCATTACCAGCACCGTCCATCAATGTGTTCACATAGGCGCCGACGACATTGGCCTCTAGTGGCTCTAGTTCTAAATTTCACCACATTCTCCAGTGCTCCATTTTTCAATACGGAGCCACATATGTGATTCTCGGGTCATGACCTTCACTAAATTCATCTTTGATCCAAAATTCTAGTACATCAATGGTGTGATTGAATTTAGAGCCTCAAAGAAAAATTGGGTCAGGACCAAAAGGGTCTAATGGAAAAAACCCCATGAAATGTGATATGAAGAACAAAGAGAATGCTAGAAGAATATATCATGGCCTTTTTCTTGTAGGCCATGAGTAATACTTATTATAAGTGAATAAGGGGAAGATATTCACTAATCTCTATCACCTATCAAACATAATAAACAATTAACCATACAATAAGAATGAATGAGCCACAGATAAACCTATTCAATGGCTGGACTACGTTCATCATTGAATCTATGAAGGGAATAATAAATCACAAAAATATGAACATCATACCTCAAGGATTGAATGAATTGTCGATGAAGAGTGATTCCTCATTCTCATCATTTTTTTATCCATTGAATCTAAGGTTTCTCAATAATGATTCACCAATACATCAACATTTGTTGTAGGAAGTGTTGTATCACATCTTTAGAGGATTTCCAGGGTTATTTCATGACACTTGATTCCTAAAAATTGACCATAAATAATAGAATCAAACCGAATGTCAAATTAATTATTTTTATAAAATATTTTATTAATGCTTACATAAAAAGTCTAACATCCACCATTGAATAGTGCCAGTCATGCGTAGGCCCCACATAAGGTAATTTATATATTGTAAATGCAACGGTGCCCCCATATATATAATATGGGAACAATTTTAATAGTTATTCCACTTTAAATAAGAACAATCTATGAACTTTATTAAAAACTTCTATTTTTTCATTGGTTTTCCCTAGGAACTCGAAGACCCAAAATATCATGTTGTCTCATCACATTATCTTAGAATTTTCCAAATTAATTTATAAAAATAATACATCAGAAAAAAATCTAATTTATTACATTCTCCCCATCATTGGGCATTACATATCCAAAATCCAAAACAAGAGATACTCAACAAAAAGGTGGTGGTATTAAGCACAAATATGAGCCTCCTTCTCCCATGTTCACTCCAACTGATTCCCATACTACCACCAAACATGAACTGGAGGGATGAGAGATTAATAAAGTATACTCTAATGTTGATAATTGATCTCCACTGAGTACTCTGAAAAATTCTCCATGTCGTAAATGTCAAGCTCACCACAGTTGATGACATGTGATGGATCAATAAAGTACCTCTTAAATAATGAAACATGGAAGATATCATACTCCTGATGAAACTATAGGGGTAGAGCTAGGTGGTACACCACCTCACTAACTCTACACAAAATCTGAAAAGGGCTGATGTATCTCATAGATAACCTATTGCCTAGTAAAAATATTCTCAAGACATGGGGAGGTGAGACCTGAAAAATTGCATGGTACCCCTCCTCAAAATATAACGGTCTTAGAAAGCTCTTAGTATAATACTTGTTTAGGATCAATTACATCCTCAACAACTCTTGTATTGTCTACAACATCTTCGTGGTAGCCCGCACCAACTCTATACCCCTGAGTGCTGACTCTCCGAGGCCAGTCTAGTAAATTGGTGACCTGCATCGTCACAGGTTCAAGGACTCAAATGATGCCATACCAATGATGGAGCATTAGCTTTTTTTGTACACAAACTCCACCAGGGGTAGTTGATCCCCCAACTATAGGAAAATCCTAGGATGCAAACATGTTGCATTTCCTCAAGAACCTGAATGGTCCTCTCGGTTTTACCAACCCTCTAGTGATGAAATTCCTTCATAAGCCAAAACAATCCTAAATTTCTCAGGAAATTTATTCTCAAACTAATATGTAATGTGAGTATCATGATCTGAGACTATCATCAATGGGAGTCCATTGAGTCAAACCATATTCTGTATATAGAGGTGTCTCGTGCTCTCTACCAAACTCTTCTCATGAATTTCTAAGAAGTAGGTCGACTTGTGGATTTGATTGATGATCACCAAGGTAGTATCATGTAACCTAGATGTGCATAGAAAACCCATCACAATTTCCATCGATATACCATTACACTTCCACTCATTCACCTCACTTGGATGGGTCAATCCTGTTGGAACCTGGTTCTCTTCCCTAACTTGTAGACAAGCGAGGCATCAAGAAATGAACTATGACACCACATTCTTCATTATTGGCTAGCATAATTTTAATCAGAGCTCCTAGTACATATTTTCCACACCAGGATGTATCACCAAAGGGTATATTGTGAAATCCATGAGAACCCCCAGTAAATCCACTGGAACAAATGTTCACCCTCTAAAAATAAAGACGTTATTTCTGCCTATTGAATATCCATCATGGTAATTCCATATTGAAAACTTATCATGTTTGGTCTCATAGTCGATATCCCCAAGATTTTCCTCATTCACTCTCTATAAGAGTGGAGGAGTGGAAAATATTAACTAAAGTGGTGAACAACAATGATTCCTTACTCAACAAAAACAAGCCTGATCTCAGGCTGAGAGAAGCCGAAACTACATTCTTCTTCCAAGGAGTACTAATAACTCAAATTAATAATCAAGGAGGAACTTTATACATCTTCTATATCTCAAATTTATTTCCTTCTAAGTGGATAAATACATTAGATACATGTAGTCCGAGTAGATGGTAAACAACTGACCCATAAGGTTGTGTCTCAACATCTTAAATGATAATTCTACCACTACTAGCTCAAAATCATGTGTTGTGTTGATCTAACCATGTGGTCCCAACATTCATAAAACATAGTCAATTATTTCATTCCCCAGCCTCAGGAGACAACCATGGTTGATCCCTGATGCATCGTATAACACTACACACATAACACCATCCTCTACAAATATCAATATGGGAGTGCTCTTCAACTATTGCCTCATCTGTTGAATGCGCTAATGAAACATCTTTGTCCACACGACGGGCTTCCCCAACCATGTCAATTCTATCAAGAGTGCTACTACTTAGGAAAATTTAGTTACAATCCTCTGATAGTACCAATCTAAACCAAGGAAACTCCACAGCATAGTAACACTCTATGGTGTATCCTAATCAATCACTTCCCCAATATTTGCTGGATACACTACAACTCCAACCTCTAAAATGACTTGACCTCCCAAATTAAGAATAAGAACTTAGAGAGCTTCATATTATGTTAGTTTTCTCATAGTGTGTCCAAGACCATCTATATCTATATCGCATGATCCTCCTCGGTCGTTGAGTAAACTTGGATGTCATCAAAGAATACTACGAGGAATGAGTCTATGTGTGGTTGGAAGATCATCTTTATAGGTCCCATGAAAACTACTGGGGCATTATTAATGGCACACTGCATCTAAAAGAACTTTTATTGTCCATAAAAACGTATGAAATCAGTCTTCCAGATGTCCTAATCCTGTACTCAATATTAGTGATAGCCTGATCTGAGGTCTATCATTGAAAACTCCCTCTATCATTTCAACTGATTGAAGAGGTCTCCAATCAACTACAGTGTATATTTATTATTCATAGTCTCCAGGTTCCGGTTCTATAATTCCACACATAATCTCAAGATTCCATCATCCTTTTTGGAAAACATAACTAGGGTCGCCTCAGGTGAAACACTCATTCTCATGAAGCCCTTCCTAAGAAAGTCCCCCAGATGTACCCTCAACCCAGGAAGAATTGTGTTATCCATACATTATTAAGGTGTTAATATCGGTGTCATCCATTGGTATAAATCAATGAAATATTCTACATCACTATGGGGAGGTAGTTCGGGGAAATCACCAGGAAAGACATTCTCATACTCCTCCTTCACTATATGAAATATACTACTCTATTGATCCACTACACGGAGGGAAATGAAATCTAACTAATGGGTTATCAATTTAAACCTCCTATGATTAAGTCCATCCTCCACTTCATGCCTTTAATTTTTAGCATTAAAGGATAACCTAGTCTGATCACCATTGGAAAACTATACTCTATTCCTAAAATATATAATCTGAACATGGATAATAGATAACATGTTCATTTCATGAATTGCATCATAAGGCCTCAGTGTCACTACCAAGAAATCCCAACCAAAACAATCACCTCTAAGAGTATGGTCACACTATAAACACTGTGATGTGATAATATAATCCCTTGTCATTGGACTCCCTATGTGCATGGTTTGGGAGAATTGTTCCACAGGAAGATTCGAGACTCAAACAATGGTTGTGGAAGGAAAAGAATGACTGACACCTATTTATATCAAAATAAAAGATAACGTGGGAAGGACATAGATCATATCTCTAATCATCCCTCGAGCACTGAGGTCATAATCATCCATCACCTATAGTAGGCCTTACTACTGTCCACTAGATCCCTGAGCTTGTGGTGGAACACCTGGGGGTGGTAGTTGTAATACATCAATCCTACGATCACCTCTTACTACACTAATAAGTCCTCTACTACATCCTCCTCTATGTGGATGACCCAGATCATGCATTCTCTTCCTTGGTGGTCCATGTACCATATCCTTTTTTTCCAAATGGCATGTAGGAAATGTTGTTCCATAAATCCCCAACTGCTGCACAAGATACATTTCATATCCTTTAGCTGACTCACTCTTCCATGGGATCCATTCACTACTTATATCGTGTTCTATGGTCATCCAATTTATAGATTAACCCTCTTGTTTCCATGCGTCTTCTAGCAGATACCTACCACTAAAGAATTAGCTTCCTTGTTCTTAATGGTAGCTCCTCCTGCTGGAATCTACTCTTCAAGAAATATATCCATTAGAAGAGCTTTATCAAGTACCCCAATATTTGTAGGGTTGATCAGAGATATCATGAATTCCATGATCACTAGTATTAGAACCTTCTCTAAGGTGTGAGACCAAACTCATGGGTCCAACAACATATCTATGAAGTTGTGAGAATGATTAGTAACCCTCGCTGAGTACTCCACCACAGTATGGCAGCCCTAATGTAGGTGTAGGTGCTATTGTATGAGCATTGTGCATAATGTACCATAGAAGAACTCATCTATTAATATTCTCATGATGTCTATCCAAGAAAGTGTCACCTAATAATGTTTCTGGATCACTTAGCTTCGACATCAACCACTGAGCTATGTAGAAGACTCAGGGCTAGGAATTATATCTATTCAGTTGGTTTCCTCACTAAGTGTAAGACATCGGTAACTACCCCGAGCCATCATTCTCCATATGGGGTTTTAGATCACTCGTAAACATAGTAGGTTTCTACCTATGATACTCATGCAATGCACTCAGCCATTATGCATCCTCATCCAATAGGGCTGGGAATAACTTCTATTGGATATGTGGTGGAATCACTATTTATACACCTAGAGGTTCTATCTACGCTGTAAGGATTATCTCTAGTATATGCCAATACACTAATGCCTCATTTCTTGGTGGATTATCTTCATGATTGCACAACATAGTCCTGGTTGGCTGTCAATGGGGAGGAAACCTGAAACCGATTAGAATTGTCCATGATCAATAAATTATACATGGTGAGATGACTCAAGAAGGATATGATAACACACCCAGATCCTATATGTTGTCTGTACTATTAATCTCCCTACATCAAGTGTTTTCATGTACTGAATTGAAACATAGGAGTTAAGAGTCTTGGTGAGTGTATATGTTGGCCTCCACACTAACACTGGATTCCCTATCCTAAAATCCGATCTCAATACCCTTAACACTATTTCCCCAAAAAAAAACCTCATAGACTCTGGGCCCTTAAGTATAATTGGCCTCCTCTCATACCACATTGTCATGACCCATCCCATAAGGGCCCATTCTGTGAATATCCAAAGCCCACCTCCAACAGGCTAGGGGATGGCGACCAAGAACAATGTAGGCATATCCCACAAATGTAAGGCAATTTCATATGTATAGATACACATCCACACATCCACACATCCCCAAGCCTCAAATGATGAAAAGTAAAAAACACTAAGTAGAAAAAGCATGAATACACTAAGATTCCAACCATGGAGTATGAAAGTATGAAAAATTGTATTTAAAGAAGGATAGAATACAAGACCACAAAATGAAATAGTATATGAAAGGGAATTCATAAATTCCTAAACTCATCAACAGAAAACCCAGCCTGAAGTGTAAGTGTAGGACAACTGTTTGAAGCCATAAGTGCACACCTCGTTTGTCTGACCACCCTAACCACCACCTGGTCCTAGTCAACATTGGAATCCATCAATGTGTTGATATTATTCACAAGACACAACAACTGTTGGAAAAGACCTTGTAGGGGTGAGTGAAACAATATTCAGTAGGACACCCCTAAAAAAGAAATGAAATAAAAAAAATACATGAAATACAACACACTAAAATAAACGAAGTATACCATAGAATATACAATAATTACAGTCAAATCACACAAGCTTAAGTCTATATAATGAATAAATGTATTATCACATGTAGTCCATAGAACACACAATGTCGTTGATACATTGAATTTCAATAATACAAAGAATGTCGATAAGACACAGAATGTCGATAACACCGGGAGTGTCGATAACAAACAGAATGTCAATAGCACACATAGTGTCGATAATAAATAGATTTTCAATAACTCCTAGGGTGTTGATAAAACATAATGTTTTGATAGTACACATAGTGTCAATATGTCATGAAGCCCCAAAATATTATAGCCACCAAGTCACATAGTCTCAATATCACATCCAACCACATGATTCCACTAGCAGTGTGATTGTTCCGGGAGGACCTACACCTCAAAACAAAAATTCATATAACTTTTTTGATAAGGTGTCACTTATGGTATCTCAGAAGTTCTATGTCATCAAAATGGTAAAAACACTGCAAATAGCTTGTCAAATTAACACATAGTTTTAAGGATATGACTGCTTTTTTAATAGGTTTGACTTAGTCCTGTCTAGGTACGATCAAACCCACCAGACATGACTCAACATGCTGGATAACCTAATCTAGTTCATAAATCCCATACTAGCCTAGATTAGTTTAGTCCAGTCCATTGGGCTCGGCCTATTAGGTCACTAGGTCGAGCCCACAGGGATGCTGGATAAACATGCTTTTCCTAGTGCGGCCCACTACATGCGGGCCGGTATGGATTTGTCCCACCTTGCTCGTGCCCCTAGTCAACATGGTCCACCCCGACTATATTACACCCACTGTCTCACCTGATAATTATGGTGTCACCACATTCAACACAGTCAATTGGCATGTTCAATGTGTTCATTCACCGCGTCCCTGGTCCCGGTCATACCCCCTACCACCATAGCTCCACACGGTCTGGCTATGCCGCCTATGTGGTCTGACCTCTGTTCTGCCTACATAGTGAAGTCGCAACCCTAGGTTCCTACAGCCACTGCCTTCGACACCCGTAGTTTCTACATTGGGTGTCTACCATCCTCCTCCACACCCACATGCGGTTTTCACCATGTGCCACTGGGCTCCATCATGTGCCACAACTAGTGGCTCTAGTTCCACAGGTCACATTCATTGCTCTAGTGCTCCATTATTTTCGAAACAGAGTCACATCTGCAATCCTTAGGTCATAACCTTCAATTACAGGGGATTTGATCCTTTTTTCGAGTACTCTAGGGGTCCGATCATATAAAAGGCCTCCTGAAAAAATTTCACCATGACCACAAGGGTCCAATTTAGAAGAAAACAAAGAATGTGGATAGAAATAACACATAAAGTGACTATATAATGGATCTTGGATTTGTTCATATCGTCTATGAGTCATCAAGGATAGAAGGAAAAAAGGGGTAGGATAACCACAAAGATATATCACCTGAAAAACCCTATGATAAATTAACCATCCTAATAAAATGATCTAACTATGGATAACCATGATCATTGGATAGTCTGCATTCATTATTGTTAAAAATAAGGTAAGAGGAAATCACAAAGAGATCAACATCTTACCAGATGGTTTGGATTGATCACTAATTAAGGGTGATGATGTCATTATTCGATTTGTCAAATCTGAGGTTCATCGATCTTGAATCAGCAAGCCGTCAATGTTTATTGGCGGATTCTACATCTACATTATTTAGAGGATTATTAGGTTTAGGTTGTAACCCTAGATTCTTAACAATAGGCCATACTTAAAAGAATCCAATGCAACATCAAATAAAATATTTTTATTATATATTTTAATTTTTTTTAGATCCATAACCTAACTTCCACCCTTAACCTTCACTGATAAAGATTAGGCCCCACCTAAGGTAATGTCATTATTTTAAATGCAATAATTCCCCAATATGTTTTATCCACTAACCCATTTATTATTTTTTTCCAATTTAAATAATAATCACCCATGAGATTTATAAAAATATGATCATTTTTCCTTGGTTTTTCCTAGGCTCACTAGGCCTCAGAATCTCACACCATCTAAGCACATGGTATTTAAATTTTTACAATTATTTTATTAAAATATCTCTATAGAAAATAATCCAATTAATTATATCACATATGCACGTTCCTTTAATTATTCTAATAATTTATGGTTTTAATATAAATATTTGACCAGTTGAGTAGTTATGTCACACATCACATTCTATTTACATTAATGAATGTCCAACAGTTTCACCTTATTTGAATGATCATGATTCAGATGTAAAACATATGAGTTGAGTATATTTGAGGGACCAATTAGGTACATACACAAAATCATTTCATAGAACACATCTTGAACATTTGAGAGGATTGATGGAAGCGACATGGGATAACCTACCATTCATACCAGATCAAGAGTCACGTATGAGATAATGTACACAAGGAACAACATTCACATCATTCAGAGTCTCATAACCTTATTCCATGGACAAATTCAAAATAATAAATTCTTATGAAATTAAAATACATTAGGTGATAAACTATATACACCATAATTATTTTTTTTTCAATTCTCAGCATAAAAAATGTCCTACAAAATGACTATGACCTTATTTTCCAAGTAATTACATTTCTGTGGTCCAAATAGCATTATTTCTAAAACATCATCCCACAATTTCATTGATTTTATAGGTATTCTTAAAATCCATTCTAATTACTAATGATAAATATATTTTTATAGAAAAATTCAACAAGGTGAAGGTATTGATCTCAACCATGTTTTAAAATTACTAAATAAGATATTTTCATACCCAATAGGGTTACAATGGTTCCCTCAGCCTTACCATCTGTTTATGCATGAAAGAAAGTACTAAAATATTGTTATTTATCCAGATCATGTTGAATAATTTTCTAAAACATTGAGGTAATCGTCAAATATATATATATATATATATATATAATGGGTTACTACACAATTTATTATCATTACCCAAGGTATATATAGTATAACTAATCCAAATTAATGTTGTATGTAATAGAAAAAAATATTGTGACATTATATTGAGAATGACTAAAAACTATATAGCATTATTTCATTCACTGCCTTATAGGTTTTTATGAAAAAATGAATAGTGATGTTATCTCATTTACATTGTGTCATGGGTAATGATCTAAAATCATCATAAACTTCTACAACTCTACAATAACTTATAATCTTACTTGGAACCATGATATATTTTCCACAAAATATATCATCATGTTATCCCCATAAAAATTCAGCATGCAGTCACTATAAATATTTTTAGATCTAGGATGAATAGAGAATGAACCTGAGTTTCTTCCAATGGATCATTCATTAATTATGGAATAACAAAATATCATACTATATTCATGAAGATTATCATTTCATCATAATCATGGTTAAACTCACGATTATTTCTCTCCTTAATTTTTAGGTCTACAACATACTTATCTTCTTTTGAGTCATTACATATATATATGATTGTACACACATTTGATCTATATAATATTTGTCTTTTTGATTTATTATTTCAAGGTATTTCCATTAAAATACATAAATATTGGGAAATTTATTTTCCCCATGTTATATGAGGTTGCATGTTCCTTTCAAATAAAAAAGTCATCCACCATGTTCTATTTCATAGGGTTTTAGTTTATTGAGTACTAATAATCATTAAAAAATTAACCATCTTCTATATCACATTTTAAAATAAATATATGTGAATATATATTTCAATATTATATAATCATTATATATATCATGACATTTAGCATTCAGATAATGCTTATACATCTTTAATGAATACCAAAGAAAACTAAAAACACGTATTTTAGTAATTTTTCACATGAGCATTCAATTAAAGAGAGGTATATACTATCACCAAATCAATTTGAATATAAACACCTCACATTTCCTTAAATTTGAATCACTAGATATAAAATTTCTTTTTTCCACCATAGCGTGTTGTGAATACATGTTCACTAATTGACATTCTCGTTTCTTCCATCAAATTATTTGTAAAATAATCATTCGAAAGAATCATGAATTAATTGTGTTTTAACTAATTGATTCTATTGTAAATATGATTAATATAAACCAAAGAATTGTTAATATTCAGAAAATCAATGAATATTATGGATGTTAGTCATAGTGGTTCGTATGTGACAATGCTCAATTTCTTCTTTCATAGAATGACATACTAAAAAAGCCTCCATTGTGAAATTGTTAACTAAAATGACATGTTATGTTTTCATAATTCAAACCTGAAGAATTTGGAATGTACACTCTCATTAATTTTTGTTTTTACCACTATTCTGAGTTGAAATTCATTCCCTTATATGACCATTAAATATACAATAATCTCATGGATAATGACTACCCAAATTTGAATAAATAAATCTCATAAAACTAGATTCAACAATATATATAATTGTATCATGATAATGTTTAACTCTAATTGGCATCATTAAAAAATTACTATTTCCATACCTCATTAAAAATGATGATTTAGGTATTTTATCATTGTAAGAACCCGAATCTTCATTTCAGGTATGCCTTTCCTTTTCTGGTGTTTTTGAAAAAAATAATGTTTCTGGAAATTATTGAACTACACGTTGTGTACTTTTTGTCTACTCGCCATGTACTCTTTCCCCCTTAAATCCATGTACTAGCCGTGTCTGGGCCACACACATGGTGTGTAGTGGTGACGTGGAGGCCGATTTTGGAGGAGTATGAAAATACCTAGTACACGCCGTGTACTCTAAAAATACACGTCGTGTTCTTTTTTTTCACTAAATGGACCGGTGTCACGCCTGATGCATAGAAACGTCTTCTTCAAGGATCCGTTTATCTGAGAGCTCCGAGAATCCTAGAATCTTCGAAGAGATCCTACCTCTCCGTCCGTTCTTTGATTCGAGCACGGTTGATTGTGTTGAAATCACATAGGTGATTTGTTACTTCTTCTTGAGACTTGTTTTCCAATTTCTTCTCCTTCTAAAGATATCGTGGCTTGAACATCTTGGGAGTTTTCTCAGATCTACGAAGTTCTAAGGAGAATCTTTCGTCATTGCTCAAGTATATCGATCTCCTAGGGATGAGGTAGGCAGTTTGTGCCTTTTTGTATAAATTCAATGAGTATTTTGTGAAAATTCCACCAATTCCCTCGAATGAGGTATTGTGTGTTCTTGTTTTGTGCTTATTATGTTGCCTGCTGTGATTTATTTCCAGAGTAGATGTTTTGCCTATGATTACAATAGTTTTTACTATACTCTGGATGTTTTCTATGCTTGATCTGCCTGTTTGACATTTTTCCAGTTTCCATGCCTTGTTGTAGGATAGTGAAACTATTTCTTGTTATGCTGTTGAGACTTAGATTGATATCCAAGTAGTTCATGTGGTTTACTTGGATGATGCCCGCATGCTAAGAAAGTTTATTTCCAAACAGGACTATGAGAACCTAGTATAGTAGACCATAGGGAGAATGGATGTAAGGGCATCTCTAGAGTGTCTTTTAATACAATGTGAGACCACAGGGGGAATGAATGATGAGTGCTTCCTAAGAGAGGTTGTAGTTCCTCAATGCGGGCCACATGGGGAATGTGACGTTGAGTGCTTCCCCATAGAGCCTTTAGAATGATACGAGACTATAGGGGGAATTGATGGTGAGTGCTTCCTCAGAGAGTATATTCTTAGCTGAACCAGAATGGTGAGACTGTGTGTGCCTCCTAGAGGGTCTCTATTACTGGTAGGATGAACCATAGGGGTTAGGATGTGAGAGCTAACTATGGGGTTACCTATTTCCTTCTTGTTGTTGGTTGTTACTTTTGTTCTTTATATGTTAGAACTATGAATTTTAGCTGCTGTGTATTTCGTGTTTACTATTCATGTACATTATTTCCCATGTATTAATTGACAGTTAGGCACAGATCATTGGGTGGTTTCATATTGGGACATTGTCTCACACCCTCTTTGGGCCATTTTTTTGGGCCCAAGAAAACTCTGTTGATGCAGATATAGATATGGTCATGCGCTCTTCTACTTCAAGTACCTGACTTGCTGTGGAGCTGGAGAGCAGGGGACCAAGAAATGGCTTGCGATGCTGAGGAGTTTACATTGTCTTTCTTTGTCACCATGTTTGTTAGTTTTACTTCAGCACATTGTTTTGTTTACTGTTTTCCATAGACATATGTACCATGTTGCATCATTATTATTTTATACATTGCTTCTACTGTTCTGTTCAGTTTTTTTATGTTGCTTAGTGTTTCTGCTTTTGTGTCTGGTTGTTCTTTCGCTGTATACTTTAACGAATGAGGTAATAGTTTCCCCACCGACTCACAAAGGTCGTCACTTCTAGTCGACATCCACTGGAATTTGGAGAAACACACATGAGGTCATGTGGAGAATTGAGTACGGGGCACCAGCGGAGGGGCTCCAGATTCGGGTCATTACAATGTGGTATCATAGGGGTTTCTTTTCTTTTGATTTACTGTTTGGAGCCTTTATTCAGGGATTGGACGAATTCAGTACTTGTTATTAAGATTTCCCAGGATTAGCTAACCCATATAGAGGGAAAAGCCATACTACCTCGTTTATTGCATTTTTCTGATTTTGAGATTAACGGTTGATATGATTTCACCTAGAGTGATTAAAATATCATGTGTTGTTGTTGTTTTTCTATCGCGGTTCTATTCTGTCACAACACGATGAGACGAGGGTATGCCATCTCATGCATCATATAGACACTTGTTATAAATCACATGCTATGCATTCTTACCATGTCATCTAGGGTGCATTAGCGATTGTATGTTGTTGTGATAGAAATTGTGGGGATTATATATACTATTGTGATAGATGCTTGATAGAATAT
The DNA here is from genome assembly GCA_963277665.1 of Viscum album. Classification (NCBI taxonomy): domain Eukaryota; kingdom Viridiplantae; phylum Streptophyta; class Magnoliopsida; order Santalales; family Viscaceae; genus Viscum; species Viscum album. Next base: position 1,561,143,123 of record OY728147.1, read on the forward strand.
TTGTTGCCTTGTTTTATATGTTTTCTAGGTTCTATACAGTTTCTGAGCTACTTCCAAGAAAAACCATGAATACACAGAGTGCACTTTTTGACTACACGCCGTGTATTTTTAGACCGTGTCACTGACCGTGTGATCAAGGACACACAATTGTAGATATAACTTCAAAAACATGCCATGTACTGTAGGTACACACGGTGTAGTTCAGAGCCGTGTACCTAGCCGTGTCACAAACAACACGGGACGGGGAAGCTCGAGTAGAACACACTGTGTTGTAAAGGAACATGTCGTCTAGTCCTGTCCAGGTACCCGGCCATGTCACGAACAATGTGGGTCAGTGTTACCTTCTCTTCAACACGCCGTGTTGTTTTCGGAACACACCGTGTAGTCTTCTTCAGGTACCTAGTCATGTCACGAACAACATGGGACGATGTCACCTTCACATATACACGTTGTGTTTGTTCGGAACACGCCGTGTAGACGTCCGTGTGTTTAACAACATGGGCCGCCGAAACCTTGTCTAGTACACATTGTGTGTTTTTAGAACACTCTGTGTAGTCTCGGTTTAAGTCGGACCGTGTGGGTTAGCCGTGTAAAGAGACTCAGGCAGGGGAATAGTTTCCCAGTACACGCCATGTGTTGGGTCAACACACCAAGTCACTTGAGGTGTTAGACGACTTGTAGAGAAGAAGTACACGCCCAAGTCAGTGTCTTAAGAAGACAAACCGTGTAGTTTTTTTACATTCCTTATATTCGTGTTTTGTAAACTTGTGTGTTTTTCTCCCCCTGTTCCTGTTTTTTAATTTTGTGTTCTCTGTTCTTGTTTTACTAATCTAAGGTGTGCTTTTGATTTTTCAAAGCTATGCCTCTGAGACGTCCTCTGATTGTACATCTATCTTCAGGCAGTGATCATATGCCAGATATGGCTGATCAGGGATTTCCTGCCAATCTTCCAGTCTGGACAGCCTTGTCACCGACAGTCATACCAGTTGCAGGCACTGATGAACAATTCATGGAAGGTTTTATGAGGATGATGCAGACCTTTTAGGGAGCACTGCCTCTATCCATGACTGTGGCAGACTTGAAGCGATATTTGCAGCAACAGCATCCTCCTACATTCTCAGGGGGAGGAGGACCTCATGCTGCAGAGTCATGGCTGGAAGCCATGCAGACTATCTTCGATCATCTAGATACACCTCCAGAGAGATGGCTCAAGATCGCTACCTATATGGTATGATACTCCTCCAAGAGGTGGTGGGACGTGATCTCGCATACGATTCACCACCCGGTTAAGGCTTGGGAGGAGTTTCAGCACGTCTTTTATGAGTACTTCTACCTGGAGACCCTGGGGGCCAACCGAGCCCGGGAGTTCATGAGTGTAGAGCAGGGTACTCTTTCTATCATTGATTATTCCTCTCGTTTCACTAAGCTTCAACATTTCACAACCCTCCGGGATGGGAGTGGGGTGTTCTTAGAATGGAAGTTCGAGGATGGTCTCAGGCAGGAGATCCGCTCGTAGGTGAATATCTTCTAGTTGACTTCCATCACTTCCATCATCTATCAGGCACTGATTGCAGAGCGAAATATGAGAGAATCAGAAGCTGTTAGATAGGGTGGTTATGATTCCAGAGCTACTTTTCCTCTAGATGACAGTAAGAAGCATCGTAGGGAGTCTACACGCGGTGATCCAAGGAAGCGAGATGCATCGTCAGGTAGCCAGGTGATATGCTACCAGTGTGGCCGGTCAGGGACCACGAGGCTACAGTTCCATAGAGACCCATTGGAGTGCTGATCATGTGGCAAAATGGGTCACGTTTAGTGTTTTTTCCAGGTTTTCTCACCAGCAGGTGGTGACCGGGGTCCTTTCATGACTCCTCGTTAAAGAGAAGCACCGACAGTTTCTCACCAGTCGGGGAACTGGAGTTCATCCGGCCATTCGGGCCGAGGTGGAGGTTGAGGCCGTGGAAGTCAGCCACCAATCCCTCAGCACCAGTAAGGTGGATCAACTCAGAGTGGTCTGCCAGGGGCGTATGGTCGTTGTACATGCCAGTATTTCGCTATGGAGTAGAACTATCAGGAGCAGGATCCAGACCCTTCTATAGTTCAAGGTACAATTTTAGTAGCCTCAGTTTTATCATCAGATATTTTTGATACTAGTGCTACGCATAGCTTTATCTCTGTTGCTATCATGGAGAGCCTTGGGCTCTGTATATTCTCTTCGGCCGACTAGTTGACACTAGACACACCTTTGGGGACGATGACATCTGTTGTACGTCAGTGTCGAGAGTTCCCTCTCGAGGTGCAGGGTATTATTTCTTATGGGATCTCTATATCCTAGAGATGACAGGCTATGATGTCGTTATCATGATGGACTAGTTGGTTCTCTTCTAGGAATTCATCTACTGTTATCGCCGTAGAGTGTGTTTTGATTCACTAGAGGGTGAATATTTTCTTCATAGAGGCGAATGGGATGTTTAGGTGAGTCGAGCAGGACTCGAGCATCATGGGATAGGAAGGGTGACGGCCCAGATTGCTAGTCTTTATCTGGATGATCAGGGGAATTCACAGTTGGACTTTCCTCTAGTGGTAGACCATTTCAGGGATGTCTTTCCAGAGGAATTTTCAGGTTTTCCTTCAGAGCGTGAGGTAGACTTCTCGATTGAGCTCGTTCTAGGAGCAGCACCGGTGTCTATTCCTCCTTATTGGATGGCTTCACCTGAGTTGCAGGAGCTCAAGAAGAAGTTGGAGGAGTTTCAGGAAAAGGGTTTCATTCGTCCTAGTACTTCTTTTTGGGGTTCGCCTATCCTATTTGCAAAAAATGTAGACGGCACCCTTCGACTATATGTGGATTATTGGAAGCTGAACCAGTTTATGGTCAAGAACTGGTATCCCTCACCAAGGATCGATGAACTATTTTGATCATCTTCAAGGAGCCTAGGTGTTGTTGAATATCAATTTGAGGTCCGGTTATCATCATTTGCACGTTAGACCATCAGATATACCTATGAAAACCTTCAGGAGCAGGTATGGTCTCTATGAGTATACGGTCATGCCGTTTGGTATCACAAAAGCGCTTGTAGTTATCATGGCTCTAATGAATCGATTGTTCCATCATTACTTGGACTTCTTCATTGGGGTCATCATGGATTATATCTTGGTGTACTATCACACGTTACACGACCATGCCACACTTCTTGAGATCGTTATGAATACACTGAGAGAACATCTACTTTATGCTAAACTCTCGAAGTTCCACTTTTGGATTGATCGGATTCACATCGTGGGTCAGGTCATCTCAGAGATAGGAGTATATGTGGACCTAGAGAATGTTAGAGCTGTAGTCTCCTGGGAGCTTCTAAAGAACATTTTTGAGGTACAGAGTTTTCTAGGGTTGGTAGGACACTACAGACGCTTCATTGAGGACTTCTCATGTCTAGCAGCACCTTTAAAATGTCTGACCAAGAGGGGGAAAAGTTCTTATGGTCAGATTATTATGATTCTGCCTTCCAGGAGATGAAGGGAAGGTTGACATCAGCATCGATACTAGTCTTGCCAGAGACACGCAAGAGCTATACTATCTATATTGATGCTTCATGTATCGGACTAGGTGATGTGCTTACACATGTAGATAGAGTCATTGTGTACGGGTCTCGACAGTTGAGGCCACATGAGAGGCAGTACCCTACGTACGATATGGATTTGGAAGTTGTTGTTAATTCCTTACGTTATTGGTGACATTACCTTATGGGAGAGAATTTTGTGGTCTTCACCAACCACAAGAGTCACAAGTACATCTTCACTCAGCGTGATCTCAATCTGAGGCCGCGCAGGTGGGTCAAGTATTTTTAGACTTTAGATTTCAAGATTGCCTACACACCGGGAAAGAGAAATGTTGGGATAAATGCGTTGAGTAGGAGAACTCAGATTCAGGCGGTTCAGGAGGCAAGTAGTGAGTAGCAGCTGATGTCTCTATTCTCTGAGATGCATCTAGATGTGCACGACAGATAGGGATAGTCCTTCCTATATTCTATAGTTGTTACCTCTAAACTACTTGAGCGGGTATGGATGAGACAACTATCAGACTCATAAGGCTTAGTCTTGTGGGATAGTGTGTCAGGGGAGGACTCTCTTCCTAGATGGACAGTAGGTGAGGATGAGATCTTGTGTTTACAAGGATGCGTATGGGTTCCAACAGACATACGCGAGGAGTTGATGTGGGACTTTCATTCCTCAGTCTGGGAAGTTCATCTTGGCATCACCAAGATGTATAGAGATCTTCATCTCCAATACTAGTGGCCAGGTATGGAGAAAGATGTTGCTAGTTTTGTCATGAGATGTTTTACTTGTCAGCAGGTGAATGCAGAGCATCAGTGACCAGTGGGGCTTTTGTAGCGGTTACCCATTTCGTAGTGGAAATGGAATGATTTGGCGATGGAATTTGTGACATGGTTTCCAAGGTCACCTCGGGGGAACAATGTTGTTTGGGTTGTCGTCGACAGGCTCCTGAAGGATTCTCATTTCTTGACGATCAAGGAGACCATTAATGTTGATGACTTTGGATGACTGTACATCAGAGAGATCATTCGTCTACATGGAGTTCCACACTCCATTGTTTCAGATAGGGATGTGGGATTTACCTCTCGGTTCTGGCTGGGACATCAGAAGGCTTTAGGTACACATGTACTTTTGACTACAGCGTACCATCCCAGAAAGATGGCCAATCCAAGCGTACAATCTAGGTGCTTGAGGATATGCTCCGATATTTCATTATAGACTTTGGAGGTTCTTGGGAGAAGAATATCCTTCTAGTGGTGATATCCTACAACAACACTTTCCATGTGACCATTCAGATGGCACCATACGAGGCATTGTATGGTCGGCCATGATGATCACCCTTATGCTGGCTGGAGGCAGGAGAGGAAGCTTTCCTAGGACCTCGTCTTGTTCAAGAGACATCAGACTATATAGAGATGACTCAGAAGAGGATGGCTACAGAATAGTATTGAAAGAAGTCTTATGCAGACCAGAGGAGACAACCTCTGGAGTTCGATGTCGGGGATCAGGTTTTCCTACGTGTCGCACCGAGGTTGGGACATAGGAGGATTCAGAGGCAGGGTATGATTTCACCATGGTATGTCGGCTTGTTTGAGGTGTTGGAGAGAGTTGGGCCAGTTACCTGTAGGATGCTGTTAACCTAGAGGTACCGGGCCATGCACGAAATCTTCCACGTCTCTCATCTCTGACATTACTTTTCAAACTCGTCTCATGTCTTTCAGCCCAAGGAGGTTGAGCTCGAAGCAGATGCATCGTTTGAGGAGCATCCCATCCATATTTTCAATCGTAGTATGAAGGTTCTCTATTGGTGGTATTTCCATCTTGTATGGGTGCTATGGAAGCATGAGAAAGTACAAGACGAGACCTAGGAGAGGGTGGTGGATGTACGATTGTAGTGGTTGTAGGTGTTCGGGGTTTCTTCTTCTACACCTCGCTAGGGAAATTCGGGGACAAATTTCATTTAAGGGGGGATGTTTATAAGAACCTATATCATCATTTCAGGGACTCCTTTCCTTTTATGGAGTTTTTTCGAAAAATAATGTTTCTGGAAATTTTTGAAGTACAGGCCATGTACTTTCTGAGTACAAGCCGTGTACTCTTTTCCCACTCGAAGCCGTGTACTAGCCATGTCCGGGCCACACACAAGGTCTGTAGGGGTGACGTGGAGGTCGATTTTGGAGGGGTATGTAAATACCGAGTACACTCCATGTAATCTAAAAATACACGTCGTGTACATTTTTTTTTCACTAAACGGACCGGGGTCGTGCCTGATGCACATAAACATCTTCTTCTAAGTTCTATTCGTCTGAGAGCTCTGGGAATCTGCAAATCTTTGATGAGGTCCTGCCTCTCCTTCCATTCTCTGATTCGGGCCTCATCGATTGCGTTGGAATCACAATTTTGAGTTCTTCCTTCTTCTTGAGCCTTATTTTCTAATTTCATCTCCTTCCCATGATATCATGGGTTGAACGTTTTTGGTGTTTTCTCAGATCTACGACATTCGAAGAACAATCTGTCATCATTTTTCATGTATATCAATCTCCTAGGGACGTGGTAGATGGTTTGTGCCTTTCTATAGAAATTCGATGAGTATTTTGGGAAAATTCCAACAATACCCTTAAACGGGGTATTGTGTGTTCCTGTTTTTTCCTTGTTGTGTTGCCTGCTTTTCTTGTTTTCTATAGTATATGTTTTTCCTGTGATTATGGTTTTTTTCTATACTCTGGATGTTTTCTATGCTTGGTCTTCCTGATTGGAATTTTTCCATTTTCCATGCCTAGTTGTAGGATAGTGGAACTGTTTCTTGTTATGTTGTTGAGACTTAGATTGATAGCCAAGTAGTTATTGAGGTCTAATTGGACGATGCATGTATACTGAGCATGTTTATTTCTACACGGGACTGTGAGAACCTAGTGTAGTAGACCATAGGGAGAATGGACGTATGGGCTTCTCCAAAGTGTCTTTTCATACGATGTGAGACCACAGGGGGAATTGCCAATGAGTTCTTCCTTAGAGAGACTGTAGTTCCTCGATGTGGGATAAAAGGGGAATGAGACGTTGAGTGCTTCCCCAGAGAGCCTTTAGAATGATATGAGACAATAGGTGGAATTGATGTTGAGTGCTTCCTTAGAGAGTCTATTCTTAGATAAACCAAAAGGGTGAGACTATGTGTGCCTCCTAGAGGGTTTCTAGTACTAGTTGGTTGAACCATAGGGGTTAGGTTATGAGAGATACCCAGGGGGTTACCTGTTTTCTACTTGTTGTTGGTCGTTACTTGTCTTCTATATATGTGAGAACAATGAATTTTAGCTACTGTGTATTTCCTGTTTACTTTTCCTGTACTTTACTTGAAATGTATCCATTGACTATTAGGCACAGATATTTGGGAGGTTTCCTACTGGGACTTTGTCTCACACCCTATTTGGGCCATGTTTTTTGTGCCCAAGAAGACTATGTTGGTGCAGGTATAGATAAGGGAAAGTTCTCTTCTACTTCAGGTACCTGACATGCTATGGATCTGGAGAGAAGGGGACCATACAATGGCTTGCGATGCTGAAGAGTTTACTTTTTTTTCATGATAAAAATAAAAAAAAGGTTTAAGGATACATATTGTTTATAGTAATCCTGATATGATATATATAAATAAATTAGTTTCACCTTGCTGTATTTTTTTCACTAAAAAAACATGTTCACCGTATGGTGTAATGAATCCTTTTTAAAGTCTATCTTGATGTTTTTTATTCAATTCCAAAAAAAATTACTTGGTCTATTATATAAGGACTATTTGAAATTTTTTTAGAGCCAAAAATTAGTTCTTTTAAAAACTCAACTTTGGGATTTTGAGGATTTCTACTAAACATTCTAAAAACACATCCAAAAAACTCACTTTAGGAAGGAATAATATTTATGATTAGTTTCTACCCAACCATCCAAGATAAATACGCCTTTATGAAATTGAATTTGGACCTGTATAATGGAATTAATTTCCACTAGAATAATATATTCATCCCCAAACCAAAAACTACTCAATTTTAAATTTAGAATATAAAATGAGAAATACCATACTTGTAAATTAATATGTTATCTATATGAAGAAATATAATCCATTCCAAAAATAAAAAAAATTCAACTTATGAATGATAAAAATATTTATAAGAAACAAATTCCCCATAATGCCATTAGATATGATTCATTGGCATGTTATACATTCATCATACCATTAAAAATTGTCACATAATATTCAACATGTAATCATTGATGGGGTAATATGATACCATTATAATATAAATTAGATTTTAAATAATGGGAAAAACTAGAATCAAATAGTACATTAATTGTAGTAGAGAGTATGGATGGTTTACCATTCAACACATAAATCATGTTACCCATATAGTTGTTTCATGAGAGATCACATTGTCTCTCATATTAAGTGGTTTCTAACATCAATAATCAACATTAGCCCTCAGATTCAACTATAAGTTTTCATAATACCCAAACACCATGTATATTAAGCAATGGATTATGGGTGATCAATTTTTTTTTGGTACATCTCCATTCACTATATTTTCTATATTCTCCCCATTATATTTAAATTAAATTTATCTATGAACTTATTTTCCCTCATTAAATACTTTTTTAGTACCCTGATGAAAATTTAATCCATGATTCATTACATAATTTTTGAATAAAGGAAGGCACGTCATTTTAACTATATATATTTTAATATATGAATATAAATTTAATTATATCTTTATCTTCTTATTAAACCCATTATATATCATGGTGAGATTAATATCAATTTCTATATAGAGTATACTGAACCTAATCATTAGAAATATTAATATTACATCTTAGTAACTTATTATTAAATTCAAAACATTACGATCCATTACATTACAATAAATTATTAATTTCATTGGAGACATGTATTCATAAATGACTTATACAAAAATATCTATACAATTTTCAATTAATATTCACACAAAATTCACTCTAATTAGGCGTATCAATATTAATACTTTTCTTAATAACCTATGGAATAGAAACATAAGAAAATGTGAGATCTAATTCCTAGAAATGTTAAAATAATATAAATCAATCAATGATCATAAATGATTACAAGAGAATTATATGGGTATGATAACCTGACCAAAACATAAAAAAATCATGAAAAACTATTTAATGATCTGTAATAATGAATCATTAAATATGTTAGTTTTCAATGAAAAAATTATATATAATTGTGAACAATTAATAAAAATAAATATTTATCCCTTAAAATATATTACAAACATACGATATAAGTTTATTGAATTCATATAAGCATAATAAATCCCTTCCTTAGTAAAAGTTCAGTCTAAGTATTATTTTTTGGATTATTTACCATAATGAAAATTCTAACCTAGTTATTTCTAAACTTATATTTGGAGTAACATTTGTATGATTACACTGTTATATCCTATTATTTTATTAAATCTATCATCTATTTGGATTTTCTAATCTCTATTATGATTACCCATTAAATTGAAGGGAAGTAATGGACCCTCCCATCACTGGTTTAAAATGATACTACCTATACTTTTTTTATAATAGAACCACCAATCAAAGAATAATTATACTTTTATATGTATTTCATAATATCGTGAAAATATTTTTCAATATGTTTAATCTTAACTTATGGAAAAGAAAATTGGTTTCTTCATTATTTCATAATAATAATCAAATACTATGATGATAGTAAATAAGGATGGTGACATTAAATAATATCTCTAGTAAATATGAATAAATATTAAATAATTTTTTTATAGAATGAAATTAAATTGTATGATTTATGAATATTTTCTTTAAGAAGATACCGATTTCATTTTGACATCTCATATTTAGAATCTAAAAATTAATAAAATATTTTATAAAACATATTATATGATAATAACCATGTAATTATTTTGATATATAAAATAATAAAATAGAACACATGATAGTGGGAATATTTATTCATCCAATGTCCATAAAAACAATAATTCCTTTTAGAGTTTTTCCTAAAAGTAAAAACTAACGTGTTCAAAAAATAAAAATAAAATTACTTTATAATAATTTTATTGAAGTTAAAAAATGGGTACAAAATATTTTTATAAACCACTGAAGTCTTTTAAAATCATTATGGTAAACCTATTTACATGAAATATTGGCATGGATGAAAATGAATACTAACCAAATAGAGAAATTATTTTAGTTTCCTATAAACATATTCATTCAGTATATTGATCACATAAATAAAAAAAATGAAAAGATAAAATATAATTCAAAAAATTTTAAACAGGTTATGAAAAAATATATTATTCAGCATAGATTGATCATCTCATTTCATAATCAATAATTCAATCATCAATAATCCTAGTAAAAATGATATTGTAACATAAAACCGAGACAAATTTCGTAGCTTTGGAAACATAACCCAAATAATTTAAATAATTTAATATTTTATAGAAAATAAAATATATAAAATAATATTCATGATAAAAAACATCAAAATGGAATTAGAGACACATCAAAAAAGGATATTGGTTTCTAACATAGAATATGTCCTAATGAAGACAGTTTGAGATGATAAACCCATACTAGTTTTGAAACATTCAAATAAAAACACCATGGATGAAATAATTTGAATTAATACATTATATAAAATTATTTAAGATGTATCCATGATATAACCGATTAGTTTATCAGTATATACACATCATAAAATATATATTCATAGCTTTAAACATATCCCAATGCAATAAAATTAGGATAACAAACCCTTACCATATGTGTGACAAGATTCTTATGTTCACTACCCTCCTGTATAATATGTTAATATTTTTTTAATTATATAATATAAACATATTATCAATTATAATATCATATATTATCCACTAATTTTTTTAAAAAATATTTTTTTAAAGGATTTATTATTATAATCCTCTTTTCTAGGTGTTAACTATTTCATTTTTCATTAATGATTTCATATAAATGTGATTGTAATTTCCCAATAATCGTTGTTAAATATTCCCCATAATATTAATAAAGATAAAAATATCACATATATATATACACATTAATATACTTAATTGGTGTCAAATGAATTACGTCACTTCATATCGATAAAAATCTATATTTACATAGGACTGATGTTTTTTATAGTAAATTGAAAAAAAGTGTAATTAATTTTTCCTGAATAATTATTATTAAAAAATTATAAATTAGGTAAACCCTTATCACTTTCCACATATTTAGGAAATTTAAAATAAATTAAATCTCTTCTTAGAGATAGTTTTCCATAGTTAATCTTGATCAATGATATCATTTTCAATAAATGAGATAATTAGAATGTACATATAATTTTATGATTATAGATGAATAATTATTAAATAAAAATAATATTTAAACATTAAATTTTTCATACAAACCAACCATGAATTATTTTTTGGGAAAATGAGCAATATTTATACCATGTGATGGATGTCCACACCTATATACAAGTGACACGTTCATTTTCAATTTGAAAGAAAAATATGTGGAAAATTCGTTTCACCCCATCAAAATAATATCATGTTATATTTATTATTATTTATTAATAAAAAATTTATATATACATATATTTTTTATAGAATTTGGATAATTAAATAAAAATGATTGTGATCGGTTATGATTCACAACTCATCTTTTAGTGGTCTTCATTGGAATAAACTTTAATCCTTCAACGATTCGTATTAAGAGAAGATAAAAATATGTTATATGGGTAGAAATAAAATAGGAAAGGGTTTAGAAGTTATTTTTAAGATATAAATTTCGAATGGAGTGAAGAAGTGATGAGAATGCATTTCCTTTTATATGTAAGGGGAGGGACACACATGGAATTTCATAAATGATTTCAATTATACAAGGTCACATTAAAGGGAAAACAGATACAAATGGAGTTTCATTTTAAGGTAGGATAATATAATTTGGTAATATCTACAAAAAAATTATAATTCTTGTATTTTTTGACTTACTACAAATATCTCCTAGTTTAACTAGCTATAAAATCATTATAACCATATGTGTGGTAAGAAATTTTTAATGTTTTTAAAATTCATTATGATTGAATAATAAGTTTACCAAAATTAATTATACTAATTATGATTATTTCAAATATTAAATCCATTATAATATATTCAAATTATAATATTGAGTCAAATAAATCTTAAATAATTATTCAAACTGTAATGCGAACATGTTTTGGCATAATAGATTTTTAGGAATAAAATTTAATTTACTTCAATTCAATAGATTTTCAAAACCAGAAAATGAATTAAAAAAATATTGTTTATAAGGTATATAAATTTCATTATTATAATTATCAAATATAAATTAATTTTTAATAGTTAGAAATAAATTATTACATGTAAAAGAATATTTTTAAAAAAATTGGTTTTAAGCCGAAATATGATCCAAAACCAAAATAAAGTATAATAAATATTATTATGTAATAAATTTTATTATTAATAATTAATAAAAAAATATTTTATATTAATATAATTTTTTTTTATAAAGTGGCATTAAATTTAAAATAAATGAAGTTTATTAAGAAAAGTCGTTATTTTTTAAAAATTCACTGAAAAATAAAAATTTCAATAAAAATATGAAACATTTAACCTACGGTAATAATGAAATTATCATTTAAAAATGATATAAATTTATTCAATCTGAATTTATAAATTTTTTATTAATTTATTAAAATTTCATTCTTTAAAATGAAATCAAAACCATTTTTGAATAAAACATATTTTTTAATCTTGTTGTGGCTTTGCAGATAATTCAGTCCATATTAGTTATGAATTAGTCAATGCAATTTCATTAATTCAAACCTTTATACATATTTACCATAATAAATTTATTATTATTTATACCAACTAATTTTTTTTATTGATCAAATAAATCATGTTTTGTTTTCTCCTTAGTTTTGTGTATTAATAATTCAATCAAACACTTAATTTTTTTAAATGTAAAATATATTCTAAAATATCAGGGTGTTACATTAATGCATCCATAAATTGTTGATGGATCACAATTTTATCCTTCTAATAAACTCTTAAATATTATTTAATAAAATTATTAAAATAAATCATCATAAAATGAGATTATAGAACTTAATTTATAAATGGAAGTGGGGGACATAATTGATTCTTGAAATAAAGTGTTATCAGGTTCTTAGATAATGATAACATTATAATGAATTGAATATATGGAAATGTGTGATCAAGTCAATATATAAATACTTATAGGGATTGATATATAATATTTTCTTGTATAACATAATGACTACAAAACAATAAATTAATATGGAGAAAATGACCATAATATTTTGAAAAATATCTACAAAAATGTAAACACTTCATTTTCAAGGTAAATTTTTCTAGATTTGTGGAATTATTTTTTTCATTTAAGACAAAAATAAGTAATTACATTATTTTCCCCAAATTTATATGAATAATTTCTTTATTTGATTTTTATTCTATAAATTTCCCCATATATATCATCTATTACTCAAATTATTTAATATTTTAGATTACTTTTGCCTTCATGAAGAACTAAAATTACCTTTTGAATATTTATAAGATTCCTAAATGAATTACATTTCATTCCATTTATCTCAAAATAGTTACTTAAACCAATATCGTTATAACATGTTTTCTAATATGGAAATATCAACATATTATATAATAATATATTAGTTTCTGAAATCTCAAAAATAACACACAATATTCAATAAAAACAATTCCAGTACAGTTAACCATAAAACTCCTCAAATATAAGATTGACCAAATTCAAAACCCAATAAAAATATTAATGATTAGATCGAATATTTTTTCCAAGATTTGTGTTATCATTTATCCCCAAAAACATGAAGTATCTCTTAATGTCACATACCAAACATGTGAATACCTTAATCATATATTCTCGTAAAGTGAGATAATACCACAAATCAACAAAAAAAACACAATGTTAACTATATGTTTCCAAAAATTATTAGTATATTTTTTCTCTATTATTTTAATATACTATAAAAAGTATTTCATAAATAAATAATGGAACAATATGCATTATTTTTAACATAAATCACTTTCTCCTAAAATCACCAATTAAATTAAATAAAACCAATATAGTCAAATTTAATTACTCATCATCAATCAAATTTTCATGTCAATCAAACAATAGTATCTCCAAATTAGACACATAAAAATGGTTATCATTCCCTCAATCTTGTGTTCTATATTAATGTCACCAAGATATTAGATTAATTTCATATGTTATGTACACCATTCATTAAATTTATCCAAATCAATAGTGAAAAATTAACACAAATAAATATTTATATGTTTTATGATTCTGATAAGGATAATATCATTGATAGAAAACTTATATAAAAAAATTCAAAAATTAAATGATACATGATACTCAATCATTCAAGTTTTTTTCATAATATGGAAATAAACATTAATCATATTATTCTATAATTATTATTTCCTACAATATTACACTGAAAAAAATATAAACCTAGAATTAACAATACATTAATCTCTTGTTTTAGTAATATATCTCTCAACCAGCCTCGTCACCAAATGACACAATGGTTTAGTGTATTTGATATTATCCACACACAAAAATTTACATCAATGGAAAAAAATTATTCCTAGTTTTTATCCAGTATGTCATTTATAGAAATCACCATGTTATAATTATATTTATAATATAGGAAATGGAATCATGAGGAAGGGTTTTGGAAAGATTTTCAAGAAATGTCCCACCATGTTAGATGATAAACAGAAAGGAGAATATAGGGAAGACAAAAAATCATAATGAATTATTGAAATACTTTAGTTTATAATAATAAATCGTGATTGATAATAATAATATCAAAACTATATCATTATAAAAATAAAAAATATATGAAATGTATCACAATATTTGTCAATAACAATAAAACAATTTAGCAATAAGTAAGGAATAGAAAACCTTAAAAATTAGGATTAATAATGGAAACGTTTATTTTTATTCAAATGAAATAGATCTAGAAGACATGAAATAACATTATAAAGTATATTGAAATGTGGATCTCGTATAGGCATTGAAAAATTTGAATGTCAAACCCCATTTTCCGATTAATATGTGAAATAACTCATTATTTACCAGCCTAAAAAATGTGATAAAACCTATAATGTACATTTCATTGTGAAAAAACACTATATTTCCATGCATGAATATCTCATGATATATAATTTTAAACAAATTCCTTAGAGGTAAATACAAGACCCCACCTATCCTTATCCATACATAGGTGTGCAACTTAAAATCAATCATCATCACATTTTAATGATCTCAAGGAGAATGAATGGATTTTCTAAATATTTCTATTTCAAATACATAAAATATAATAAATAATATATGTAAATAATTTTGTTTTCATAAAATATCCAAAAGGAATAAAATAACTTCATGAATTAAAACATTTGATTTTGAAAACATGATCACCCAAAATATTGAAACATAAAATTATATTGTGAAACATGAAATATAAATCATTTGGAGATTGATCATTTAATTTTATTGACAATTAAATCATGAAGATACTTTATAATTACATTTTTTATTTCTTAAGCTAAATTAAAATGTTATGATTCCATTTAAAAAACTCTCTTTTTTGCAAAAAAATAAAATATAATCATTCATGTAAATGAATGTGCCTCAAAAACTATTTATCAATTGAAATATATAGGGAATATAAATCAAAATGACATTTCATAGAAGGGAAAAGATTAATTATAAATTATATAACTCAATAAAAGGATTTTGAGTGTTCAATTCCTATACAGGTGTAATAATTCATGGATAAGGGGAAAGAGAATAATTATGGAAACCCTTGTAATAAATTTTTAATAATAATATAACCTTAATGAGAAATAATTTTTTTCAAAATGATGAAATAATTTAACATAAAACAATATTACTCTAAAAAATATATTTAATAATAGAGACACAAAAATCCATTTTGTTTTGAAAAATGGGATCTGATATTACTTGTAATGGCATGAACCTCTTCAGTCTATTCCATTGCAAGTATCTCGTGTTTGAGGTGTTCTGGGAGGTAATGGTGACTTATTTCTAATGGTTTGTAAAATTTAAAATTCTGTGAACAATGATTCAAATTTGGTGAACATTGTAATCGGTGAGATATATGTGAAAAACATCATTGGTGAGATAGATTTGAACCTTGTCATTGGTGATAAATATGTCAATAGTGTCATCATTAAGACAGATGTAGGTAGTGTCATCGGTTAGGTGAATGTGAACAATTTCTTTCGTCAGTCACTTTGGTGACTCGCATCGGTGGCTTGAATTCTTATGTCATGTCAGTGATTCACATTAGTGAATAGTGTCACTGAATCATGTTGGTGACTCGTGTTGGTTAGACGCATCAGTGACTCACATGTGAGACTTGGGTCGATGACACATACTAGTGACATTCATCAGTGACCTACCTCACTGACTCATGTTAGTGATTCGTGTTGTCTACTCGTGTCATTTAATAGTGTCAATGGGTTGTTTCAATGACATGCGTTGGTGATTTGATGATGAATAGTGTTTCTTGTATCCTATAGTTTCACCCCTTTTTTATTTTTATTAATGTAAAATAAATTTAAATCCTTTTTATATGGGATTTAAGGTAGATTAAAATCCTATAAATCATATCACAATTTTTCTAAGGGTTGGAATGCCTTTACTCGGCCATACAACATAGTCTTGACTAGATCCCCCATTAATGGAAAATATAAACCATATCTAAATTTCTGGTCTATTTAGATTTTCAAAAGGGATGATGTTCCTTGAACCATTTTTATTACTTATCATTTATCATAGTGTGAGGAATCACTAACCTTTGTTCCTGAGGAGTTGTGAGATTCTGCTACCATGGGATCATTTCCCCAAAGATCTTTTCATGGTGTATGTGCACTCCATGTTTTCATACAACCATAAAGTGTCAATCTATATTTGATAAAGTTACTCTCTACTTCTATTATTCTGGGTTCTTCAATCTGTTTCCTCCAATTTCCCCATTCCATGTGATGGAATGTGATCTCTTTGTTTCTAATGGATCTTTCTTTGGTTGTGGTCGATGCGGTTGTGGTGCGGAATCCTTAGGTGGTTCCCTTCATTGTAGGATAGGTGACCGTGATCCGTTGTGTTATAATTTTCTTGTGTTTGAATGTGAGAATCCTTTTGAGGTAGGGTATTCATGGCTTCTCTATTATTTTCATGTGAATTCTTAGAGTTTTCATGTTTTATCCACCAGATGAAAATTAAATTGATGCAATAAATATTTTAACCATATACATGAATTGGTATTAATTTTATAATGATGTTATTGCCTCTTTATTTTATAGATAGTGTGATATTAGTGATTTGTATTGTTTAGAATGTCATTATTTATGGATATCGGTAAAAAACATAATGATAGAATTAATTGATAATTAATTGGATAATGATCTAATGGAATTCTTTATGTGTCCAATTATAGTTATAATTTGATGATAATGACATTTTTGGATTTATAATGTTTAATTTAATAGATTGATAAACCTGAATCATTTTGATACTTGTGGATTAAATTCATGTCAAATAAATTTTTAGTATATTTTTTATAGCTTGAAATAATTAGTAGTTTACATTTCCCATTGTTGGAATCTATGATAAAGAATCAGTTAGATCAATATGGAAAAAAGAACTAGTTTTCTGATAAATATAATTACTTGTTTTAAGAATAACAACCTAGTTATATTGATTGTTTCATGCTTCTTGTTTTGTGGTATGATCCAAGAATGGATTTTCTTGGAAGAGTGTGGTGGTGTGTAGGTGGAGGGAGACCTAGTGGTGGTGGCAGTAGTTTCATATTTTAGTGTTGAGATGCATTGGTTTATGCATGTGGGTGTTAGGGAGGACATTGAGGATGATAGAATAGGTCGAAGTTGGGATTACTCACTGATATGAATGTGTTTTGGGTTAAATATGATGTCTTTTTATCTACTGTAATTTCCCCACTGCTTGAGGGAGATTGTAACATGCTGAGATTTTGAGAATTATTTTTTTCAAATATATTTATCTATAAAATATTATTTATTTCACATGACACTAAAAAATATTTCAATATATATATATATATATTAAAACACTTATACATACATTCCTTTCACATGAAATACCAACTTGGCTTACACTAAAAGCAAACCGACTTGGCATACGATGCACAGAAGAAGGTGTTTCTACGAAATATCTCTTTTTATTTTTTCAATTATTTAAATAAGAAATTTTCATTCAAAATAGTAATATCTAATTTCCAAATATTTTTGTTTTATATAAATAGAACATTTATATAACAAAATATAATGTTTTTGGAAAAGTCATTTTATGTTAAAAATATTGTTTTCTTGATTGAATCACTTTTAATTGTAAAATTAATTTTAGAAAAATTTAGAAATAAAATTTGAAAAAATATAAAACATTTTTAAATTTCTAATGTAAAAATTATACTTGGGTTATATTTTTGTATTTTTATGAGAAACATCATTATTAATGAATATTGAATAATAATTCTTTTTGTTGAATACTGTATTTTTGTCTCATTAATTATTAACGCTAAATAATTTTTTAGATAAGTATTTAGGTAACATTAGATGAATATTACATATATTAATACAAATTCAATTCACTAGAAAAATTTCACTTTGAAACTGAATATAAATTCCTAAAAAACATTTGAACATTTTTCTTCTATAATAACCAGTTATTTTGACCTATTTTTGGGATTAGTTAAATCTTAATTTTCATACATCCATGATTAGGATACTGAAAATACAACCTAAAAATATGTAATTATTTTGAAATTTGTTTCCTAATAAAATCAACTTATTTTTTTAAAAAAATATTAGTGCATGTGATTAAAATTAATTACAGTGACCAAGGTACGATTAATCTTAAGAAGGGACTAATACTTAATATTAAGTACCAAAATGAAATAGGCACTTGTCCAAAATCCATTGGATTAAAAAATTTGACCATTTCACCAAATATTTAATAATTATATATGTTATCGAGGCATTATTTATGGGTTACTATTATCATAATTAATTATCAATAATTTTTATATATGGTTAATGTACAAAAAAACTCTTAAGAAAGGTCAACATAATGATTATTTAGTTAATAACGAAGTAAAATAAATGATACGATAAATAAAAAAAATCTATTTTAATGATTTAATTATTATATTTTATATAAATTAATATATCATGATACAAACCTATAAACTAAATATATTTTAATTCCAATATAATATTTATATTATAAAGTTGACATTAAATAAAAATTTCAAAATTTACATTATTGTTAATTTAATATAATTGAATCAAATAAAATGAATAAAAATATGAAAAAATTAAAAAAAATTTCAAAGTTAGATTTAGGTGTTAATATATCTTAATTTTGTTATATTAATGGAAAAATTAATATTTTTTAATTTAAATATTTACCCATATTATGTAAATATGTTCTTAATATGGTCTGGTTTCAACCAGAGTTTTAGAGTATCACATGTTATTATTTTGAAATTAATTTACAAAACATATGGGTCATTAATTTCATAAATTTGATATAATTATAATAATTCCTTGGATCTTTATTTTCCAATAAGTATCACTTTAATTTAGTCTTAATGGTTAAATTATTCACATTATAAAACTAGATGCTTTAATAAAAATTAAAATGATAAATTTTGTGAATCATAGATGTTATAAATCAAAATAATAGAAATGCCCATATTTTTTTGTGGATGTTGTTTTTCTTGAACATTATTCTACATTAATCCATTATTTTTCCATTTTGGATGAGCTTTTGGTATAATAGACCACCCATTATTGAATATTGTTTTATCTCTACGAAACTGCCACTCCACCGCCACCATTAAAAGGAAACCACACTACATATTTTTCACACATATCAAGACACTTAATTAATGCCAATACCATGGGAAATTTCATCCCAAAAATCATACCTACAACATTTAATCCTAAATTTCTATAGAAACCATCTCAATGAAATCATTTGGCACAAACCAAAAGAATTTACCAGATTTAGAGGTAAAATCTTCTTTCAATCTCATTTACATTATTTCCCTTCTCCATCCCTCAAATCACTTTAATACTTTATTGTGTGAAAAATTATTATCCTCCATATACTATTATTCTTTTACAAAAGGAGGCTGACCTAGACATACGTACACCACTATATAATAGATTTTTAACATATTTTATCTGTGTAAGATGAACTACTGTCATACGAATCGATGATTGTTCATTTCTCCTTTACCACCATTCATGATGACCTTAATGATGGACAGTATATTTTCATATGTAATATATTATATTTATTATGTATGTATTCTGACATATTATTTTTCAACACACCTATTTTTAATTCAATTTTTTGTTAATCCGATAATCACGTTTGTGGAAGTGCGGACTACTGCCCCCTCAAAGCAGTGTGATTTGTTCACACACCACATGGAATTCATTAAGGATGGGTTTAAGGAAATTAAATTTTATATATGATATATTAATGATAAATTAATAATTATATATAAGCATACATACATATATATAAATATTTCATTTACATTCTCTATTTTAATATGAATATAAAAATGGAAAAAACAGTTCATGTATACAAATGGCTTACCATCTCCATGAATGGTTTATTGTATTACATACTTCATTATGATTTAGATTCTTATAATATACTTATATTTGATATAACTAATATTTATATCATTTTCAACATTCTAGATGTAGGATATAAGTACAAGGACCAACGATATAACAAACTAAGACACAAATGAAGAACACATCGAATATTTACCGAAGTGAAACCTTAATATTGGATTTTTAACAAGGGGGTTATATAATTTCCTAATAAAAGAATATATGGTAATATATATAAGAATATTATCATATAATAGATGTATAATAAACTTATATTTATTTTATAGGATGCTTGTACGAGTAAAAATAGAATAAATACACAAGGTAAAGGGAAATTTTTCTCACATTTAATATTTGTGACATTCATGATATAATCACGACTCATTATTTTTTTGTTTTTTATGAACTAAACATGACTTAATTCCATGTATTGTATACCTATATTTATGGATATTCACATATCCATTCTTTGATCCTTCTTTCAAAGTGTTTTATTTTCAAAAGTTAAAAAATATGTAAAATAGATATTTCTCAATTTTCCATCTTTGAGACACATGTTTTATTATGCACCTAAACATGATTTTGAGGTGTATATACTTCCATTGTACATTTTATATCGTGAATATCGTTAATTTTTTGATATCTGATGCTTAATGTAATTTATTTTTCGGACATGGAATTTATGATCCCATGTAACCACGTTATATGAGTCTATTGAGACAATTTTATCATTCTTCGAGATTCGTTATGTTTATGCCTCCTTTGATGAAATATCCCTATATTATTCATGAGTTTCATTATCCTATATGTATTCATGATATTGTCATTTTTTTGTACATTTTTTCCTCTCTTTGGTACTTATGATATTTATTTTATTAAAATCTTATTATCTCTCTATTCAGTTGGAAATCAATTCAATTCAAAAACCATGTTTTCCAAAATGTTTCCAGTAATGGTTTTCAAAAAGATTTCATGATTCTATATAAATTTTCGTGGAAAACGTTATTCCCAACATTTTCAAGCTTTTTTATAATATTCTAATTTATTTTTACAGAAATTTTATATTCAAACGTTTTCATGGTCAATTTATATGTTATTGAATTAAATGGGTTTCAAAATATTTTCATGATACATTATATGTTTTCAAGAAAAATGATTTTCAGAAACTTTTTAAAATTTCATTATAGGCTTTCAATTTATTTTCAATGAAATGGATTTTTAAAAAATTTCTTGATTTATTTAGAATTTATCAAGTGTTTTCAAATAAAAAGTATTCTAAAAAGTATTGAAGTGTATTTAAAATGTTTTCAAGGAAAAAGGATTTCAAAATGATATCATTTCTTGTTTATAAATTATTAATATATATCCTAAGAAAATGATTTTTCAATGGTTTTAATTATTAAAAAGAATTTTTCAAAAAAATAAATGATATTTTCCCCATTAAATGTTTTTAAGAGTTTATTTCTAAATTATTTTCAATCTATGATGTCTTCTATTGATATTACTCATGCTTTTATTGGAAATAATATAATGGATCCATTTATTTACATTATATGAGTGAGATATGATTAAGGCCATGATATTTATGAAACCCATTTCTCCTTCATGGCTAATTTGTTTCTGAATCTTCTTTCTATTTCACTTTATATATTTTTTTTGAAACCTACTTCTTTTCCTAGTATATGTTTATGATGAAATTATTATGAAACTAGAATTTCTTATAGGTTACTATATGTTTTCATGCTTATGATACCCATTTCATTTAATGGGTTATGATACATAAATTTATGATAATTTAGAACACGATTGTATAATTATATTATGTTATGGCTGGGACCTATATATTTCCCCAATGTATTGGGAAAATATTTATATCTCATGAGATAGATAGGGTTGGAATGATGGTTTAATAGGTTCAGTAATACAAGGACGGAATAAGGTTTTACTCGGTTCTATAATAGAGGGTTGTAATGAGGGTTTACTCAGTTCAGTAATATAAGGATGCAAAATGTGTTTACATAGTTCAGTAATATGAGACTGGAATGAGGGTTTACTCAGTTCAGTAATATAGGGCTAGAACGAGTGTTTACTTGGTCCAGTAATTCAGGGCTAAATGGGGGTTCTCCTGGGTAAGTAATGTAAATTTTCTACTATTATTATCTTAGTATTTGTGACATGGATACTATATAAATCAATATATGCTTATTTTTTCTATAATTCCATGTTTTAATCCTATGTTATGCTTTCATGGATTTTTCTATTTATTTAAATATGATTCATGTCTCATAAACTCCAAATATTTTTGCCAAGATCTATGTTGTTATATTTGATATGTAGGGTATGATCTTCTATCTTCATGATCATTGTCTCATTCCCTTATGCTCAATAGTATGCTATAATGTATCCCATTTTTACCCTTACTGAGTATTTGAGGTCACCCATTTTTAGGTTTCCTTTCCCTATGTTATGAATACAAGTTTTAGGTTGATGTACTAAAGGTGGAGATCTTCATGGTAGATGTTGAACATATTTCACCAGGATAGAAGATTTTGTTTCTACGTTTCCAAATATACTAAACTATTAGAGTCCCATACCATGCATTTTTCTAATGTACTGAATATTAATCTAAAAATATGTAATTTCCATGTATGTTTTTCCTCGGTCATTAATTTTGGTATCAAATAAATGATTTAGTCAACCTTTGAAGACTAGGATGAGGAAACCTGATTGATATCACTGGATTTATTTTGAAGGATATTCCTAGGGATGTCTCTAATGATAATTATAAGGATTATTTAACATTTAAGAAAGTTTCCTAGAATTTTGGTAAAAGATAGATTGAGTGGTTTCCAAGAAATACATCCATGTCTATATATAACAAGTGGATGTGCCACTGTAACAAATATATATATGGGTATGAAAAATCAAATGTGTTCTAGTCTTGAATCTAGGTAATCAGGTACACAAGAATGGGCCTTAGTGCACACCTGGTTTGACACACTTGGGGGTATGCTTTGGTAATTCATAAACTCATCATGAACCCTCCTGAAAGATTTAGATATATTTTATCAAATAATATCCAAGTATAAACTAAAGGTTTCATATATTATGGAATGTGTCATGATTTAGACATCCAATACATCACTCTGTTCATGACTATGTGGTTTTTTCTAAGATAAGTAATGCTCACACTATGTTTTTGGGTTTAGTAAATGTAGGGAACTCGAAGGAATAGGATTAATGTTTAATGTGATGGATGAACTTATGAGGGGTATTCAAAGGGGAAGGTCACTGGAGTGAAAGGTTTCATGATTATGATTCATCAATTTTCATAGAACATGACTAACAATGTTTACCTAAAACAAAATCTCACACTTACCATGTAAGATAAAGAATGTGTTCACTGAGAGTTTGAGTAATGGAGACCATGGAGGAAAGAAAATTTGTTTTTCTTTGTGTTTGGAATGTGGAATTAATCACCAATGTGAATGTCTTATAGGAGTAATAAGGTATTTGGACTGCAGAAAAGAACAAAACCCAAGTGACTACAAGGGAATAATGATGAGTTTGATTAATGAAATAAATTTGAATTTTAGCCTCCCTATGTCATCATAGAAGTATAAGTGTTTTATGTGTGGAATTAATTTTTATTATGAAACTCAATGTCCCATGATGAAAATTCATAAGAAAAATCAATAAGGTGGTGCAGGTAATGGTGACATAGTGGATAATGATGATACTACAGATGTAATGTGAATTGAAGGAGGTATTATTGTTAATGGATTAAGGATGAATTAATCAAAGTATTTATATATTTGGATTCTAAAATAAAAAATGGTAAATAATTCATGGATTTCTCAGTTTATTATTTTGATAAGGATTTTAAATAATATATTTAATGGCCATGATGGACTATAAATGCAATGTCATGAACGATAAAATTTTGACAATGGAAGGTAACCCTTGACATGTTTCTTATGTTAAGATGACAATGTATATATAATGATACGTGGGATACGAATAAGTAAATTAGAAATTATTGACTACATTGGAACATAGTTAGTACCTGTTTATTGGTTTTTATGCTTCCAATAATGAAGTTTACAAAATTTTTGTATTTAAGGAGTAAATCCAATATTATTTGGAATGTGTAAGGATGCATGTTTTCCAAAAGGATTTAAGGAAATTCTAGTTGTTATTATGTTTCGGGAAAATATATGATGAGGGTATTGAAATTTTTGGAGTGTGACAACCAAGAGTTACATTGTTTTTCATAGGGGAATCAATGGTATGCTGATTTTGTGACTTCATTATAATAGTTTGTATTTTTATCTTTTGGAAGGGTTATATGGTTAACCATTTATGGAATGATTATTTATTATCTTACCACATGAGTATTTATGCATTTTGGATATCTTATTATGAAATCGTGGTGATGGCGATAAATGATAAGAGATAGGATGACATATTATGGTTCTTATGATATTTATTACTTTAGAAATTAAAAAGTAAACATATAATATTATTTAGAAAGAGGTGAAGAAGATTAATATACAATAAATGGTGATATTGTATTGAAATAATGGAATTATTTATTTTAATGAAAATTAATTATCCTTTGGAAAATAGATCTGGAAACACAAAAATGATGTCTTATACCTAGGTTTGAAATGAATAAAAATGTCCCTTTTGTTATTAATGATTAATGGATTTATGGTTTTTAATTTTCACTTAATTTCATTAACTATCACTATCTATTAGAACATGATTATATGATTTTTTTTCCAAATACATGTATTCATTTTCCACATATGTTCTCCCATGTGGAAACATATTTATATGTTACTTTGTGTGACAATTAGGGTTCCAAATTTATCTTTTATGGGAATTTTTATTATATATTTTTACGATGTGGGTTTCTTTGAATGAAACATTCAAGTATAAAAATTTTGATAACCCAGTTGAATATCGACGATGAAATTCATTTTAAGGTGTGTGTATGTAACACCTAGAGATTTTGAGAATATTATTTTTAAATTAATTAATCTACTAAATATTTTTCTTTTGAAATGAAAATGGAAAAAAATCATTATATATTTATATATATATTAATAAACTAAGTTAAACGTTTCATTCACACGTAATGCCAACATTCCCTACACTACAAGAAACACCAACATGGCATACGATGCACGCTATAATGAGTTTCCATGAAATATGTCTTTTTATGGTATTAATTATTTAAATAAGAACTATATGTTAAAATTAGATATAACAAATTTTCAAATATTATTTATTAAATAAATAGAACATATTGATACTGAAAGATAATATTTATAGTAATTTCCTTTTATGTTAAAAATATTATTTTCTTGAATAAATCACTTTTAATAAGAAAATTAATTTTATACAAATTTTGAAATTTAATTTTATTAAATATATATAATTTAGAAATTTTGAATGTAAAAATTAGACGAGGTTGAATTTTTTGTATTTTTCTGAGAAACATCAATATTTAATTATCAATGATAAATAATGCTTTTTAGTTAGAAACAACCTTTTTGTCTAATTAATTATTAATGGTAAATGATATCATAAATATGTATTAAGGTCACATTAGATGAATATTTAATACATTAAGAAAATGAAATTAATTAGAATAAATATCATATTGAGACTGAAGATAAAATCTTAACAAACCTTTGCACTTTTTTCTAATATAAAAACATGTTATTTCGCCACATCTGCAAGATTAGCATTAATCTTAATTCACCCACATCTAGGATTAGAATTTGAAAAATTAAATATAGAAGGATATAATTAGTGTGATATTTTTATTCTAATAATATCATCTTAATTATTAGACCAAAATGATGAGTTAATGTTATTAAATTTAATTATGTTGATTAAGGAACTATTAATCATATTAAGTGACTAAACCGTAATATTAAGGCCCAAAATAACATATAAAATAGTCAAAAAGTCCATTTTTTCCATAATTTTACCATGTTTACACCTGTATTGAAATATATGGGTTTATCAGATATTTATAAATTGAATTCCACATTAGAAAAGGGTATGTAAGGGAAAAGACAAGAAAAGAACTTTCCTTACCTTTAACATTTATAAAACATTAAGATATGTAAAAAATAACAAATATTCAGTTATATATATCATTTTTCAATATATATAGTTCATTTTAATAATAATAAATTACCAATAAATTTTTTATATGGTTTAGGTACATAAAATTCTTAAGAAACGTCACTATAATGTTCATTTAGTTAAAAATTCTCAAAAATAATTGACATTATAAATATTAAAAGTTAAGTTAATTAGTTCAATTATTTCCTTTATTAATTTTATTAGATTATATATCATGATACCCACAATTAAACCTGATATTCATGAATTAAAATATATGGTTGAAATTTTAAAATAAAATTAAATATATATTGTCAAAATTGACATTGTTGATATTTTAATATAAATTGATCTTATAAAATAATTTAAATTTTATGAAAAATCCAATATTATTCAATATGACTTATAAGTGTTAATATATTTTAAATATTTTTTATTAATAGAATAATTAATCTTTTATAATTGACATATTGACCCATATTATGTAAATACATTTTTAAGACAGTCCAAGTTTAAGCAGCGTTTTAGCGAGTCACATTCGATTGTTTTAAAATTATTTTACAAATAAAAATGTCATTTTAATTTTAAATATTATATATATTGATAATAATTATATGTATATATATATTCTAATAAATACAAACATTAATTTAGTCTAAATGGTTTAATTAATTATAATAGAAAACTATATTCATCAATAAAATCCAAAATGATAAAATAGGGGAATCAGAGAAGTTACATAAGAAAATAATTAGAAATTGAATATATTTTTTTATGGATGAAGATTTTATCTACCATTACTATATTTAAATACCTTTTATTTCTATTTTGGAGGTACATTATGTAATTCTGACCATCCATTGTAGAATAAGTTTTGGTATTTAGAAAAGTGCCACTCCTCCACTATAAAAAGTAAATCACTCTTCCCATTAATCACTCCGCTAAAGCCTCTTATATCCCCCAAGATCTTCCGAAATATCCTCAAAAAAATCCTTCCTTAGTCCTTGGAGATACTGTTTGGTCATAAACCCTCTCAAATAAACCATTTGGCACAAACGAATACGTGTTACTCGATTTAAAGGCAATGTCTCCTTTCATTATTCATTCCTTTATTTCCCTCCTCTACCACCTCCACTTTCTGAAATACATTATTGTTTGAAAAAAAATTATCCTAAATATTCAAGGATTTTTTATAAAACTTTTATAATGTAAAATTACAGACACCTTCATATAATGAATGTTGAAAATATTGTGTCTATTTACAGAGAACTACTGCCTTATGAAACGGTGATTCTTCATTCATCCTTTAGCACCAATTATGGTGGATATTATGATAGAAAATATATTTTTATATGTAATATATTATTTTTATTATTTATTTAATATTATTTATTCCTTTTACAACACATCTCTTTTTACCTTCCATTTGGTATTAATACAATAATCTCGTTTGTGGAATTGTGGATTACCGCCCCTCAATGTGATGTGATACATTCACACAACACATGGAATATATTAAGGAGCAGTTTAATAAACATATATGATATATGATATATATTAATCCTACTTTAATTATTAAATATATATATATATATAAATATATTCATATTTCATTTACATATTTACTTTTAATACAATGACAAAAATTAAAAACAACATTCATGCGTGCGTACGGCTTACCGTATCCATGAATGGTGTATCAAATTACATAATTCATTATAATATATATTATTATAATATAATTATACTAGATATAAATGATATTTATATCTTTTTATATATTTTTTAATCATGATATAGGTACAAGGTTCAATGATTTAAAAAATTATGACACATTTGATGAACAAAATGACTATTACCTGAAGTGAAACCTAAATAAAGGATCATTAACTAGAAGGTAATATAAAGACATAATAAATTTATATTAGGTAACATAGATAAGAATAATATCCTTTAAAAGAATTATAATAAACCTATATCTATATACAGAGGTCTTGAATGAGTATGGAGAGAGTCAATACACAAGGTAAAGAGAATTTCATATCATTTTTAATTTCTGTGTGATTCATGCCATGATCACGAACCTTTACTTTTGTGTTGTGTATGTACTGAACAAGATTTAAATATATGTATCTAATAACTAAATTTATGGGTATTCACATATCAACTAAATGATTCTTTTTTCATGGGGTTTAAATTTTAAAAGTAACCAAATAAGTAAAATAGTTTTGTCCCAATATTCCTTATTTCAGACTAATGTTTTATTATGAGCCTAAATTCTTTTTTTAGATTCATATACTTCCACAGTAACTTTTATATAATTATTCTCCTTACATTAATGATATATTATGCTTCATGGAATTTACTTTTCATGCATTAAGAGTATGATCCCAAGTACCCAAGTTATAATATTTTATGGAGACAATCTTATCTATTTTCATGATTATATATGTTTATGAGTATTAATTTGAAGAAATGACTCCAAATTATTCATGAGTTTCCTTCACCTATTTTTATTCAATATATCCTCATTTTTTGTACCATTTTTTCACTCTTTGTAACTTAAGTGAAATAAGACTATCACTCTCTTGGCTCGAAAATCTATTATATTCTTAAAAAAAATTAATAATGTTTTAAAAAAAGGGCTTCAAAATGTTTTCATGGTTCTTTATAATTTTTCAATAAAAATGATTTTCAAAACATATTCATGATTTATTTATATGTTTTCAATGTATTTTCAATAGAGTTATTTTCAAAACGTTTCAAGGTATATTTATTAGGGAGCAAAGTGATTTCAAAGACATTTTTTTCAAAATGTTTTCAAGCTCCATGACAACTTTTCATGAAAATGATTTTTTAAAATGTTTTTATGTTATCTTTAAAAGTTGTAAATTTATTTTCAAAGAAATATTATTTAAAAAATATTCAATATTTTATTAAAAATTTTCAAGTGTCTTCAATAAAAAATGAATTTTAAATGTTTTGAATCATATTTTATTTTTTCAAAGAAAAATGATTTCAAAATGATTTTATTTCATCCTTAAAATTCTACAAGTTATTTCCTATGAAAATAGTTTTCAAAAAGTTTTATGTATTGAAAATAATTTTTCTAACAAGAAAGGATATTTTCCTCATGAAATGTTTTTAGATTATATTTCAAAATTATATTCTATCTAAATTGACATATATTTTTGTTACTCATGCCTTTATAGTAAATGATCAAAAGGATCCATTCATATCATTGATATGAGTTAGTTATGATTAATGACATTGTCTTTATGAATCCCATTTCTCTTTCATGGTTAATATGTTTGGGAAAACCATTTCTCTTTCATGGGTTATATTCATTTGAAACCCACTCTATTTCACAAGTTATATTTACGATGATATGATTATGAATACTATCTCTTTCCACAAGTTATGATATATATACATGATTATGATACCCATTTCAATTCAAGGGTTATGATACATTCTTTTATGATCTTGTGGAACATGTATATATGATTTCATTATGTTATGGGTGAGACCTATATCTCCATCGATTAAATTGGGTAATGAATTATATCTCATTATATATACGGGGTTGGAATGAGGGTTTACTTGATTCCATAATACATGGATGGAATGAGGGTTTAATCGGTTCAGTAATACTGTCATCGAATGAGGGTTACATAGTTCTGTAATATAGGGATGGAACTAAGGTTTACTAGATTCTATAATAGAGGACTGGAATGAGGGTTTACTCAGTTTAGAAATATATGGATGGAATGAGGATTTACTCAATTCTGTAACATAGTGTTGGAATGAGGGTTTACTCGGTTCAGTAATACATGGCTGGAAGAGGGGTTAACCTACTACAGTAATGGAATTTTCAACTATGATGGTTTCAGCATTGATTCCTAAGATAATATGGAAGTAAATATATGCTTATGTGTTTCCAAAATTCTAGGACATACTTTTATATTATTCTTTCATGGAATATACTGTATATTTAATTATGATTCATGTCTTATGAACTATTAATATTTATTCAATGATCTATGTTATGATCTTTTATGAGAAGGGTATTATCATATATCGTTATGATCATGCTCTCATATCCTAAGGCACATGATTATGATTACATGTCTCTCTTGTTTACCCTTACTGATCATTTGAGCTCAAAAATTTTTATGTTTCCTTTTTATAGGTTATGAAGAATGGTTTTAGGTAGATGTACTAATGGTGGGTATTGTTATGGGAGAAGTTAAATATATTTCACTAGGATAGAATTTTTTTCCATGTTTTAAAATTCACAAAACTATTATGATACTCTATAATGTAGTTTTAATAATATACTCAATATTCATATAAAAATATGTAATACCCATGGATATTAATCCTAGTTAGTTAAATACATGGTCTTGTGACACCCATTCCAAAACAGGCAAGGATGTGCAGTGTATTCCACATGGTTTCCATGACTAGATTCCAAAGGATGTATGTGCTTACACTTCTCATATAGGTTGAAAAGACATGATGGGGGGTTCATCTACTCACTATGTTGAGCCCCTTGTGCTTGGAAACTTATAATTCAATTCTAGAATACATAGAATTATGGAAAAGTGATAATTCTGTTAATAAATCATTGAATGATTGATATTTAACCCATGGGGTTGGAGCGTACATAGATTCAATACTAAGGTAATAACATTGAGAAGCCGTGGAATCAGTCTGGTGATGCATAGAGGGCATGGAACATTGTTGTGATGCTAATGAAAAGTAAATTGTAAATGATAATGATTAATTAATTATTAAATAATTGAATACCTTAATTTTAAAGAGATCAAATGTTTTAATATTATTATATTTATCTCCATAAATGGTTGTGTACTTATAGGATATCATTTTTGAGGGATGGTAGATGGGATTTTGAGATACGTTAGACGCATTTGAGTCTAAGAGTAGTTTATTCCAATAGTTTAGTTGTAATCTATATTATATCACGAAATTTTGTTTTTCTAGAAGCTACCATGAACTATAAATTAGAGATACTAACACCTTGGCCTATCTAAGCCCTAGAGGGCTCTGTTTCCCCAAACATCCCTATTGGTGGATGTATGGTTGAATTCCCCAATTGGCCCCACTCTTTTCTCTAGGTGGTTACTTGTGTTGTTATGCACATCTATTATTTTTCCCCATATATGGTTGTAGATGACTGTAATGTATTTTGGTTATTTCACACACATATATTATGTAAATAATTTATTATGTACTACTATAGGTATAACATGTGTGGGAAGTGATTTCATGAAGACGCATACTTAGTGTATAGGTTGTAATGGCTTGAAGAATAATACCTGATGTATGATACATGTATTGTAGACTGTTGTGGCTCACAGAAACTAACATGTTAATTATGGTTGAGTAGATGGTTTGGTGGTTCACCTAGGTGTTTATGGGAAAGCCTTTGTGTTGCATGATTTTCATGTTGTTGTGATCTCCCAGGATTCTTCAAGCTTGATTTTTGGGAGACACATTCTCTAGATGTGAGACCTTGCGGAAAAGTGGAAAAATAGTGGAGAAGTTGTTGCAAGGTACCCTTGAAATTATATATTATATTATATAATCTACTGTGTGATACATCGAGAGAGTATCTCTAGTGAGGCAAGTAAAATATTATAACTATTTATGTGTTGAGTTTGTTTCACTTATTGTACATCGTTCATTAGCATGCTTTCATTAATTTTGCACGAGATGCATTAGGGAGGATCCCAGGGAGTATACTACTATACTCACCATATGTATATATAATCCTTTTTTAATTTTACATAGAGTAGGTTGGAGATCAAGTAAGTAACTTCAATCTTGGAAGTTTCGTAGTAGTTTTTTGGGCTTCATGGTCATTCTTGTTTACCTGTCTTTTCGAACTTGCAGATTTTCCCTATCAGTTGTAGTAGTTATTTCAATAAATTACATATTTGATCTTAGGTTTTATTTATATTTTATTATAATCGTGAGTTATTTTGTGTCTATCTTATGTATATTATTTTTACGTGTTCTCTTATAATGTAATGGCTCACATTTATGTATTAGATATTCCCTCGGTGCTAGCTGTTATCCTATGGCCTACTAGAGTTGAGACTCAGGGTTCACTATCTAAATTCTCACACTAATAAACTAGGAGGGGAACACATTGTGGGGAGGGGGTCCTAATAATGTGTTATGAGAGGTCTGGTCAAGGGATATGATGTATTTTGGAGTTATCCATAGGTTAGGTTACATGCGTTGGTTGGGAAACAAAGCCAGTCATGTTTAGCAGGAACTATGAACACCAGAGACCGGATAAGACAAAGGTATTTTAGGCCCCCTATAACATAATTCATGGAACAATATGATTATAGTGTCTTCTAAATGAGGTGGTACATATTGCGGTGTAGAGTCATATGAAAGCATCATGCATCATTCTTCTTTGATAAATCGTTTTAATTGGTAGAAATTTGGATATGATTGGATAAAAGGAATAAAATACAATTAAATAGTGTTAAATTAATAAATTTTATAGTTTTAGGTACTGTAAATGTTTATCCATTTTGTGGGTATTGCATTTGGATGATGCCCTCATCAGGTTTGTGTAGAATATGTTCAGTAGGCTGTGCCAACATATCATCGTAGAGTAGTGGTTGACGACACCGACACTTAGAGGAGGTTACCCCAAGAGATTCGGTGCTAGAGTATATAGAAGTATGAGGGTTCAGTTTCATATGCTGCCACAGAAGACTAGTCTGAGGAGTTTGTGATGGCTATTTTTTTGAGCCGTGCTTGGAAAGAGCAATGGGTGTTGTTGGTTGGGAATATGCTTCATGGGGGAAGAAAGGCAGTGGTGGTTCTTGTTCCGCAGGGGTCATGAGGAGTTTGAAGTCTTGTGGGAGGAGTTCCAGGACTACTTCAGAGTCAAGATCCTTTTTTTAACATGTTGATATCCAGTCTACAGCTGTTTCTTACCCATTTTGTAGCGACTCGGGTATTTGACCCTGTCAGACTCTGGAATATTTCTGCGAATAATTCCAGAGCTAGTAGCGAAGACGGCGTGCGATTCCGAGTCCCGGTGTGCCCAAAATTAATTTTATAAAAATATTAAGTATTTTTATACTATGCACGTGGAGGGGGTGTGATATCTCCTAAACAGTAGCTCATAACGGGAATCTGAGGGCACGGTTGCGTCCGGAACATGCCGTTTACCCTAGGTGGGATGTAAACTTTGCGGGCGCGGGCCTGCGGTGAGAAACGCCACCAGGGGCGTTTTCGTTAACAAGTAGCAAAGTTAGTGTGCGAGCGTCAGCTCGAATAACTTCTGAACGGAGTCTCGGATGGAAAATCTGAGTCCTCCATTGTGTTTAGAATGACACCTTTACCGTAGGTGTGACATTACTTTTGTTCGCATCGGGCGTCGGGTCCGAGGCGGGTTTGGCGCCGGCGGGGGGCTGATATAAATATCAGCCCCCCCCCCCCCCCCCCTTTATCGTTCTTCGCCGTTCTACACCGTCGCTCCGCCGAATCGAGCAAATGAAGTGCCCACGAGCTCGAAATTCGACGGCGGACGTTCCAGGAGCGCGCAACGGAAGGTCTGGAGTGCGGATCTGAGGCAAAACGTCAGCGTTTGGCCCGCGAGGTAGGCGGATTTGAGTTTTAACCCCTGATCACGTTTTATTGTGTTTTTTTGCAAATTTAAGCCGTAGTAGTGTAGATCGGTTCCCGAGGGTCGTGTAGACGCCTCCGTATCGCAAAACGGACCACCGGGGTACCCCCTAAAAGTCCTCGGAAGATCCGCCGACAAGGCGGCACGCGGCGGCGCCCGGACCGGCCGGCACAGGCCGGTCCGACCTCTTTTCTCATACGAGGGTATTTAAAACCCCGTATCGTGCGAACCGGGAGCCGGATTCGTGCGCCGTTTGCCGCGACGCAACCCTGACGACGAGGCGAACCCTCCGGTGTGGGTTCGAGGGTTTAAGGGTTCGCGATCATGGCCCGGGAGTTAGAAATGTCGTATAAAATAATATTATTTTATTATTTTACGACTTCAGGCTGTTGTAACTTCTACGAGGAATGTCTGATTGACGTTCCGTCAGTGGTGTTGAGACCCTGATGGTACGTCAGACTTTTTGAGATGGTTTCCGGATGTTGGGACTGAGAACGAGGTGCGGGCCCCACGAGGCCGGGTTTTGGCGTTTCTAGAGAAACGCAACTTTTGCACCAGGAGTCCGATTTTGGAAGATGAATAGTCGATGATGTGTGTTTTTCCAAGAGGATCGCAATGGTGTGATCCGTTTGGTGAGTTTCGGAATCCAGGTGTGGGCCCCACACGAGCTTGCCTTCGGTGAATAGTACCTTTTTTCACCGGGTGTCCGTTTTGGACAAGCGAGTAGTCGATTGTGCTTGTTTTTTCGAGGGGATCGTCGTCGTATGGTCCGCTCGATGAGTTTCAGGATCATTGTGTGGGCCCCGCACGAGCTAGTTACTGTGAATAGTGCCTTTTTCACCGGTGCACCGTTTCAGGGCGAGTAAACAGCCTATCATTCGTGTTTTTTCGCATGGAACGTGATGGTGGCCTCAGTTTTGGCCTAGGAGGTGCGCAATGTGGCGTTGTGGCGGGTCGCTCGGGTTAGCGATGATTGGACCTACAGTGGTTGAGGGTTCTCCCATGGTTCGTTCCTACGAGGGTTCGTGTGGCATCACAACCTTCGTATGAGTTTTTGATCCTCTTGATGGGATGTTTAAACTGTTAGAGTTGTGGTATCCCTCTAGTGGGCCCAGAGTGGTTCCTCTGGCATCTTTACCGTAGATCGAGTTCTTGGTATCACTGTGATAGCTTATATACAGGAAGTGATCCCCTATCTAGCAGGTTAACCCTGTAGGGTTTATGGCATCATCAGAAATATGATCCCCTACGCGGTGGCCCGTGCTCAATAGGGTTGTGGCATCGTCGGGTATACGATCCCCTACTCAGCATGTGTTTTATAGTAGGGTTACGGTATCTTTGGTTATGTGATCACCTACTCAGTGCGTGGTTTCGGTAGGGTTGCGGCATCGTGGGTTCGATCCCCTACATTTCGAGTTATACCATATAGGGTTCCGGTATCTTCGTGACCATCTTTATATGGACGATGATCCTCTATATGAGTGTGGAGCTTCTATCGAGCGCCATATCGGGTTGTGGTATCCCCCAGCGGATCCTGGGTGTGATCCCCTATCTGTGAGAACTACGTATGCCAGATCGGGTCGTGGTATCCCCCAGTGGACCCTGGAAGTGATTCCCTATCTGTGAGCTACGTATACCAAAGTGGTTCTTGGTATCCCCTAGCGGACCCTAGCGGTGATCCCCTATCCGAGGAGTTTGGTGGTTATGTTGTTTCAGCGAGGTTTCCTCAGTGATGTTATCCGACGAGCATGGTCTCTTGGGTGAGCATCTGAGATGTTTGTTTGGGACCCGATGGAGTGTATCTCTTGGATGAGTGTCATATGGTATGATAGTGTTCGTGGTGTACTCTCATTGTTGTGGGATAGTGTATGCATGAATTTACTTTCCAGTTTCTATATCTCTACACTGTTGCATGGAGGTGATTGTGGGTGCGTGTGTACAGGTACCTTAGGCTAATGCCGCCCATGTTGGTGATAGCCTACTCGGTGCTGGTCTCCAGTCCCTGGCCTATTGGAGGTGGGATTGGGGAGTCGCGGCTGGAGCCCCGTTGGGTCGGGACGTGATAGAGTGGTATCAGAGAAGGTTCGACCTTTGGGATCTTAGAGCGTAGCTAGCCTAGCTGTGAGCTTGGTTTGGGTTGCATAGCGGTATTTTTAGGATGTTTCGAGTTCGGCATTCAGGCCAGGGACTCCAGTGTTGGTGCGGTCGTTGACGTATCCATACACCAGGACTCTGATAGCCTGCCTTTCGACTCGGTACATTCGTACACTGGTCGCGGGGACATAATGGTACATGCATCATATAAGACTAGGTTTTTGGTTTTTTCCATTTCCTTCTTGAGTCAGCTCTCCAGATATACTCTTTGACTGTGGTGCGTCTTGAATGTATTTCAGGATGGCTCCACGACGACATCCAGCGAGGGTTCCGCAACAGGATTGTGCTGATGACCCGCCCCGTGTAGTGGCTGTGGAGCAGGGCACAGGTTCTGTGGTTGCACCTCTAGGTGGTATGCCAGTTGAGCAACCACATGTTGAGCAGCTAGTTGTGCCGGCGGTGCAGGATGAGGTTGCACGCAGGCTGAGTGCGCTGCACGAGTTCCAGAGGCAGCGTCCTCTGAGGTTTCGGGGTGATCCAGACAGCCAGGCAGCTGATTATTGGCTTGAGGCCGTCACCCGAGTTTTCCGCCTAGTAAGGAAACCTCCAGATTAGATGGTGGTCCTAGCGGCGAGCCTTCTGCATGGTTCTGTCGGGTGATGGTGGATTTTGGTGACGCAATACCATGATGAGGAGACGCTCACGTGGGCAGAGTTTGAGCGGCTCTTCAGGGAGGAGTTCTATCCGGTGACGCTGAGGTCAGTGCGGATCCAGGAGCTTCTGTACTTCGACAGGAGATCATGACTGTGTCGGAGAACTCAACGAGGTTTATAGACCTGTCGCACTACTCCCTGGATATGGTTCGAGACCCGTTCTTTAGGGCTTGGACCTTCGAGCAGGGCTTACGCTGGGAAATCTGAGCAGGTGTGGTTTCCTTGTTCCTACCCACCTATACTGGAGTGTTGGAGTGAGCGTTGGTGGTGGAGAGTTTTCTGGCTGAGCAGATTCCCCCTGTTAGTGATGGGCACTCGAGAGCTGAGACTTCGTCGGTCGGATCTGCATCTGGTAGCCGACGATAGACTCAGGGGTCTGGACATGGCCGACGTTTCAGGAGGCGACCCTAGGATGGAGGATCTGTGCCTCAGGTCTCACAGGGCTCGCAGGCTAGTTTTGGCCAGCCTCAAGGGAGGCGGTGTTACGCTTGTGATGGTTGGGGACATCTTTCTAGAGATTGTCCGACCCGACGTGCTACTGAGTGGGAGTCGGTCGATGGACCGCGTTAGCAGAGGCAGCGTCTCGAGCAAGGAGATCCGCAGGGCGGCGGTCGTGGCGGCGGAGCTGGTGCAGCGGGAGGTGGTGGTAGGCAGTACCAGTTGCCACCACCCCCACCACTAGGTGGTCCACGCGAAGCTCATGGAGTTGGTGGTCGAGGGCGAGGACAGCTGCATGTCTTGGAGGAAGTCGACCCAGATGCACCGCAGATGGAGAGAGGTACGCCTTGTGTCTTTTCTACTTACAGTAGTAGTTTGATAGATACTGTTTAGCGGTACTCTTTCCTTTTGTTGCCTGCTCGAGTTTTGTTCAGGGCGTTGGTAAGACCCTGTGTTGGAGTTGTTTTGCATGCTTCGAATGCTTGAGGAAGAGGGATCCTTCCCCCACCGAGACGTGTTTTTGTGACGCAATTAAAACCATGAGGGCGAGTAAGTGTCTCCCAAAGCGGATAGTATTGAGGTGTGGTGGATGCGTCCCTCTGACTTATGCGTTCGGTCATGGGTGTTGGTTGGTGAACTCACTATTGTGCGAGACCCAGTTGAGAGTCCAGTCGCATTCCTTGCGCTTAGGGATTTTTTGGGACAAAAATTTCTAAGGGGGGGAGGATGTAGCGACTCGGGTTTTTGGCCCGGTCATACTTTGGAATATTTCTGCGAATAATTCCAGAGCTAGGCGCGAAGACGATGTGCGATTTCGAGTCACGGTGTGCCCGAAATTAATTTTATAAAAATATTAAGTATTTTTATACTATGCACATGGAAGAGGTGTGATATCTCCTAAACGATAGCTCAGAATAGGAATACGAGGGAACGATTGCGTCAGGAATGTGTCGTTTACCCTAGGCGGGGAGTAAACATTGTGGGCGTGTGCCTGCTGTGAGAAACGCCACCAGGGGCGTTTTCGTAAATAAGTAGCAAAGTTAGTGTGCGAGCGTCGGCTCGAATAACTTATGAACGGACTCTCGGATGGAAAATCTGAGTCCTCTGTTGCGTTCAGAATGGAACATTTACCCTAGGGGGGACATTACTTTTGTTCATATTGGGCGTCGGGTTCGAGGCGAGTTTACTGCCGGCGGGCGGTTGATATAAATATCAGCACCCCCCCCCCCCTTTATCGTTCTTCGCCTTTCTTCTCCGCCGCTCCGCCGAATCGAGCAAAAGAAGCGCCCACGAGCTCAGAACTCGACAGAGGACGTTCCAGAAGCGTGCAGCGGAATCTCTGGAGCGCGGATCTAAGCCAGAATATCGGCGTTTCGCCCGCGAGGTAGGTGGATTTGAGTTTTAACCCCTGATCCCGTTTTTGCTGCATTTTTCTTCAAATTGAAGCCGTAGAAGTATAGATCGAGTCCCGAGGGTCGTGTAGATGCCTCTGGATCGCAAAACTGACCACCGGGGTGCCCCCGGAGGTCCGCGGAAGATCCGCAGGTGGGGCACCGGCACGGCGGCGCGCCGGCTGCGGCGGCCGGTCTAGGCCGGCCGGACCGGCCAGCCCAAGCCGATCTGGCCTCTTTTCTCATACCGGGGTCTTTAAACCCCCGTATCATGCAAACAGAGAGCCGGATTCGCGCACCGTTGGCGGCGACGTGACCCTGACGACGAGGCGAACCCTCCGGTGTGGGTTCGAGGGTTTAAGGGTTCGGGATCGTGGTCTGGTAGTTAGAAACATCGTATAAAATAATATTATTTTATTATTTTACGACATCGGGCCATTGTATCTTTACCCAGAGCGTCCGATTGATGTGACGTCAGTGGCGTTGAGACCCTGATGGTACGATAGACTTTTTGAGATTGTTTCCGGGTGTTGGGACTTAGAGCGGGGTGTGGGCCCCACAATGCTGGGTTTTGGCGTTTGCGGAGAAACGCAACTTCTGCACCAGGAGTCCGTTTTTGATGGATGAATAGTCGATCCAGTGTGTTTTTCCGAGAGGATCACAATAGTGTGATCCGTTCGGTGAGTTTCGGAATCCAGGCGTGGGCCCCACCCGAGCTAGCCTTGAGTGAATAGTACCTTTTTCACTGGGTGTCCGTTTTGGAAGAGCGAGTAGCCGATTCCGCTTGTTTTTCTGAGGGGATCGTCATGGTATGGTCCTCTTAATGAGTTTCGGGATCGTTGTGTGGGCCTCGCATGAGCTAGCTACGGTGAATAGTGCCTTTTTCACCGGTGCTCCGTTTCGGGCGAGTAAATAGCTTATCCTTCGTCTTTTTCTGTGTGGAACGTGATGGTGGCCTCGGTTTTGGCCTAGGAGGTGTGCAGTGTGGCATTGTGGCGGGTCGCTCGGGTTAGTGATGTTTGGGCCAGCAGTGGTTGAGGGTTCTCCCTTGGTTCGTTCCTACTAGGGTTTGTGTGGCATCACAACCTTCGTATGGGTTTGTGATCCTCTCGATGTGATGTTTAAAGTGTTAGAGTTGTGGTATCCCTCCGGTGGGCCCAGAGTGGAGCCTCTAGCATCTTTACCCTAGATCAGGTTCTTGGTATCGCTGGGACCGCTTATTTATGGGCGGCTATCCCCTATCTAGCAGGTTAACCCCGTAGGGTTTGTGGCATCATCATAAATATGATCCCCTACACGGTGGGTCGTGCTTAGTAGGGTTGTGGCATCGTCGGGTATACGATCCCCTACTCAGCATCTAGTTTATAGTAGGGTTATAGTATCATTGGTTATGCGATCCCCTACTCAGCGCGTGGTTCCAGTAGGGTTGCGGCATCGTCAGTTTGATCCCCTACATCGCGAGTTATACCAGATAGGGTTCCAGTATCGTCATGACCATCTTTATATGGAGGATGATCCTCTATCTGAGTGTGGAGCTTCTGTCGAGCGCCAGATCGGGTTGTGGTATCTCCCAGTGGATCCTGGGTGTGATCCCCTATCTGTGAGAACTATGTATGCCAGATCGGGTCGTGGTATCTCCTAGTAGACCCTGGAAGTGATCCCCTATCTTTGAGCTACATATAACTGAGTGGGTCTTGGTATCCCCTAGAGGACCCTAGCAGTGATCCCCTGTCCGAGGAGTTTGGTGGTTATGTTGTTTCAGCAATGTTTCCTCAGTGATGTTGTCCGACGATCGTGGTCTCTTGGGTGAGCGTCTGAGATGTTTGTTTGGGACCCGATGGAGTGTATCTCTCGGATGAGGGTCATCTGGTATGACAGTGTTCGTGGTGTACTATCCTGGTTGTGGGATAGTGTATGCATGCATTTACATTCCATTTTCTATATCTCTGTACTATTTCATGGAGGTGTTTGTGGGTGTGTGTGTGTACAGGTACCTTAGGCTAATGCCTCCCATGTGTGTGATAGCCTACTCGGCGCTGGTCACCATCCCCTAGCCTATTGGAGCCAGGCTTGGGGAGTCGCGGCTCGAGCCCCGTTGGGTCAGGTCGTGACACATTGATAGGGGATCTTCAATGTGTGAGAGTTTGAATTTTATTTCAAGAACCTTTAGCAATATTCCAAGTACCTATATATAGATGAGGAGACCATAGAGTGGAATTTCATAGATGCTTTGCATCAGGAGATCTAGAATCAGGTCACAATATTTATTCTGAAGACATATCATGAGGATTCTTGTGAGAAATAAGAAATCGAGTGGATGTTAACCAACACAATATCATCCTGAGAGGGGAGTTTTCATGATTTCCCATGAAGTAGAGCTATGGTTAATGGATCCCTATTTTCATAAATATGAGACTTCATTCAATTGGGGGTAGGTCCCAGCCTTAAATATCATGTTTCTTTGTGTGCAGTGGACCTCAGTCATATTCCAAGGGATCAAGAATATGTTTTTCTTGTGGAGTTTGAGAACATCAGTAGTGTGAGTTCCCAACCTTTCTATGCAGTCAGCTTGCATCAGGAGGTCTGGTTGAGGTTCCTCCATTGAGGAAATTCTAGTTGAGGTAGCAACATCAGTTTCCACTTGTTTTGGATCATTAGAGAGTAGATGGGGTAGGTAGAGGACATCCACGAGATTCTCCACATCCTCATAGAGAATAGTTTGACTATGGAGGTGGTCACCATCTGGTTCAGGGGGGTCATGGAAGAGGTCTTGGTCATCTTCATGTGTTAGAGTTTCCATTTCCATGAGATCTAGACACTGTTTAAGGTACCCATTCCTTGTTTTTAACTTGGTTTCATTCCTTATTTAATTCAGGAGTGACACACTCCTTCATAGAAATTACACTTTTCCATTCTTTTTTCAGTTGAGTTAGAGGGGATTTTTGTTCCCTTAGCATTGATTACACGAATTAGAGGTCGTGAAAAATTGTTTGATGATTGTAGAGATTGGTAGATAGTACGAGGGAAACACTACTCTGGGGTAGATTTGGTATGTTTACTGATAAGACAACATGTTGCCATCCTTAGCATATATTGGTTGTATTTGGTGCAGGCAATTGTGGATTTATTTAGGAGTTAGGTGGTTTTCCTCGATTCTGATTGAGATCTAACATTTTATGTTAGTGAGAGAGATCCTCATACGGGTCGGAGGGGTGTTCCTTCGTTTTTATCTTTGATGGCTGATTGGATGTTGAGTATTTGGAAGGTTCAGTAGTCAGTGTTTCCCAATGTCGTATAAGAGTACCAAGATGTCTTTTGAGAAGAGGATGTATTGTTACAACCTCAATAAGAGATCATTTTTGGGATCGATCTACAACCAAGAACCTATCCAATATCAATGTCATCATATATGATGGTACCATATGATTTATGGGAGGGGTGTATACAAGTTGATGGTCTATTGTAGTGTAGTTTGGTTTATCTGAGTCTGTCACCTTGGGGTGCATTGGGTTTGTTCATGAAGAAGTATAATAGATGTGTTTGCTTGTATATTGATTATTGTAACATGAACTATGTGATAGTTAAGAAAAAATATCCTCTTCCACATATTTATTATTTATTCGACCAATTAAGTGGATCATGTTGGTTCTTGAAGATTGATTAGTAGTTAGAATATCATCAGATGTGTGTGAAGGATGCAGATATCCTGAAGACTACTTTTTGTTCTTGTCATGGTCGTTACGATTTCATTGTGATGTCATTCGGTGGATGAAATTCTAAAATTGTGCTCATGGGGTTGAGGAATGATGTGTTTTGTGGGTTCCTAAATAATTCCATGGTAATTTTCATCGAACATATGCTTGTGTACGTTGAATTTGTGTAGGAGGATGCGGTGAATACTTATACGATTTTGGGAGTTCTCCATCGATAGAATCTATTTGGGAAGTTGTAGAATTTTTATTATTGAACTCTATAATTTCCTTTCATAATGATGTTGTATGCCAATAGGGATTAGCTGTGGATCTGTCAAAGATAGATAAAGTTTTGTCTTAGGAATCTCCCAAGAGAGTGGTAGTGGTGAAATGATTCCATGGCCTTGAAGGATAATACAAGATATTGGTTTCATATTTATATCGAGTTGTGACACCTCACAAAACATTGAATAGAAATGATCGGGGGTTTTTATAGACAAATCAATGTCAATTAGCTTTTGATTATTTGATGTAGATGTTGGTCAATGCTCTAGTTATTTTTTTTCTAGTATAAGGAGTTAAGCTTGAGGTTTTATATTATGCATCATGTATGGGGTTAGGCTATGTTTTGATGTAGTAGAGATCTATAATTTCTTATAGGTCCCGAAAGATACATCCCACAGAATGTAAATACTCCATCAACAATATTGAGTTTGTGGATGTGGTGTTTTCCATGAAGTTATGGATACATTTACTCATTAGAGATCATTTCATGTTCTTCATTAATCATAAGATCCTAAGGTATTTTTAATCCCAGTGTGACTTCAACATCTTACAACATTAATGGATGTTGTTCTATATAGGATTATGACAATTAAATATCATATACAACTTTTAAGGGGAATGTTATTTATGATGTTCTGAACATGAGTTCTTGTATTGATGCAGCACATAAATTAGGTGATTCCTAGAGAGTAATAGAAGAATATTTAGCATTACATATCAATATAAGAATAGTTGGGGGAGGGTTTTATCTTTTTTAGATAATGTTATAGTCATCACTGGTGTAGTAGGTGGAGTAATCCCAATTGTGGGATCATGAAGTGTAGGTCTAGAGAGACAGATTGGTTTTTAGTGAGGTACCTAATGTCTAGTCTTAGGATGAAAAACAATGGGTGTTGATTGAAAGAAGGAATTTTGGTTTTTTTAGTTTTTTTTATATTACTTAGAGTGTTCTATATTTCTCCCTTAGTGTAACGTCTTAGCATGAAAAATATGTATCAAGCTTTGAGGGGTCAGTTTTGTTGGCCTGGATTGAGGAGAGTAGTTGTAGAGTTTTTTCTAGAAGTTTGGTATTCTAGAAGGTGATGGCTAAGCACCATGTTCATAGTGTCTTTCATTATCCATTTGATGTTCCCCACTATAATTTAGAGGAAATAACGATTAACCTTGTTACCAGTTTACCATGAGCTCATGTAGGCTAGGACGCTATATGTGTGGTAGTGCATCGTTTGATGAAATGAGGACACTACATAGAAATCAAGGAGTTGAAATCAGAAGAGGATTTTTCAAGGAAATATCTATAAGAGGTGGTGTGACTTCATGGATTCCTGATAAAGATTATATATTTTCGAGTCCCTCATTTTACCTCCTAGATGTGATGAAGTCTCCATCCTTCATTCAGTTCTCAACAATGCCTTAACCCTGATTTTCATCCATAGATGGATGGTCAGACAGAATGAACCATCCAAACTATTAACGATGAGTTTCTCTCTCATGTCATTGATTTTGTAGGTTTGTGGAAGACACACTTGCCCTTGGTAGAGTTATCTTACAATAATAGTTTCCACTCCACCATTAGTGTGGCTCAATTTGAATCCTTTTATGTCTGAATTTTCCATTCCATGTTGTGTTAGAATGGCGTCATAGAGTCTACAATTTTCAAACTGGAAGTAGTAGATAATACGAAATTGATGGTTTAGGTGAATTTTGAGATGATGGAGGGTTCACACGATCTATAAAAATTTTATACTAATCATAGGAGGAGACATTTGGAGTACAACATTGGGGATTATGTGTTTCTAAATGTGAATCTCTCTCAAGAGTAGTGAATGATTGGGAATGGGAATAATATTTATATTAGGCTTGTTGGGCCATTTAGGGTGTTTGATTGTATAGGAGCTATGGAATATCAGGTAACACATCTCCCCCACAGATGAGCAGAATACATGATGTTTTTCATATGTAAGTACTCTATTTGTATCTTCATCAAGACTCTCATGTCATTGGTTGGGGTGAGATCAGTGTTGAGGATGATGTGACCGTCAAGGAGAATCCTATAATGATCCAGGACCTCAAATAGAAGGCATTGTGCATGCAGTATATCACATTGGTTCTTTCCATGTGGTGGAAGAGTGGTATAGAGAAGAGTACCTGGGAAC
This sequence comes from Viscum album, assembly GCA_963277665.1. Classification (NCBI taxonomy): domain Eukaryota; kingdom Viridiplantae; phylum Streptophyta; class Magnoliopsida; order Santalales; family Viscaceae; genus Viscum; species Viscum album. Next base: position 1,561,188,101 of record OY728147.1, read on the forward strand.
ATGAGTCACCAACACACACTAAATAACCTGATCTATTTGATGTTATGATTATTTCTTATAATGATGTCTGTTTTATGGCTTTAGACCATTCTTGTTTATAATATGTCTTTCTCTTATTACTTCATGTGAAATGCTCTAATTTAGAGGTATTTTCCCTTAGAGATTGGTTTGGAGATGGCTGTGGTTATTGAGTTGATATATTCTAGTTCCTATGATGAGTTGTTTTAGAACCATTGGGGATGATAGACATTAAGAGGAATCTCAAAGGGTGGTTGTTCAAACCCATTTTTTTATTTTCTGATTAGGTTCGTTTTAAAATCTTGAGGATGATAATATTTTGAGATGCATTTGATGTAAGAGCCCAAACCTCTTCAGTTAATTCCTTTGTAAAAATTTGGTGCTTCATGTGTTCTGGGAGGTCATGGTGACTTATTCCTAACACTTTTCAAAATATCTAGTTCTTTAAATAGTGATTCCAATTTTGTGAATAGTGTCATCCGTGAAAAAGATGTGAAAAATTTCATCAGTGAGACCGATGTGAACAATTTCATCAGTGAGAGATAATTGAATAATTTCAATAGTGATACAAATGTTAAAAGTTTCATTATTATTCTTGCCAGTGACTCAAAATGGAGACTAGCATTGGTGACTCATGTCGATTACTCATGTCGGTGAGTCGTATTGGTGAGTCGTCAGTGAACAGTGTTTTCACCATTCTACAGATTCTCCCCTTTGACATTATATTTGACATAAAATTAATTCAAAGACTTATTTTAATGGATTCATGGTCAATTCTATGACCATAACTCCTATCATAATTTTAATAAGGATCGATATTGCTTTAATCGGTCAAAACACATAGTCTTGACAAGATCCTACTTTAATGGAAATTCTAAAGCAAATCAAAACTGCTTCTCCATTTAGACTTTAAAAATACCTGATATACATTCCAACCTTGTTCTTACTTCTAAATTCCATTGGTGTGAGGCTCCCAATACCATTATTACCGAGGATTTGTGTAATTGTTCTATCCATATATTATTTCCCCCTTTGAGTTTTTCCTAGTGTATGTGCACCCCCTATTTTGTTCTTAATAGAAAATGTCAATCCATCACTGATATATGGTAGATTCTACCACTAATAATTTTGGTTCCCTAATCTGTTTCCTCCCATTTCTCCTTTCCATTTGATGGAATGTGATATCTATATATCTAATGGATCTTTCTTGGGTGTTGTTCTATGCGGTTCTATCGTGTCACCTCAGGTGGATACATCAGTTATAGAACTGGTGATCATGATAAATTCTGTTGGCCCATTCTCATGTGAAGAATGTTAGAAACCATTTGAGGTGGCAGATTATAGGATTCTCTATATGTTTTATGTATAGTCATATAGTTATCATGTTTTAGCCATTATATGATAGTTAAAAAGGCATAATAAATATTTGAATCAGATTAAGGAAATAGTATTAATTAAAAAGCAATGTAATTGCCTTTCGATTTTCTAGATAGATTGGCATCTATGATTTGGTCTGTTTAGCATGTTGTTCATGTTGGAAAATAGTAAATAGAAAAAGATAGAAATAAATGATAATGATTTAGATAAGGACAAAGAGGAATATTTAATGAATATAGTTCTTGTTTTACATTATTGACAGTAAAATTGTTCAAATAAGAATGTTTAATTGAATTTATTAATTAACCTGAAGCATTTTGATGATTTTTAATTTCTGTAATGTCAAATTAGTAGTTTAATTAATTTTTGATAAATTGAGGAAACTATTTTTTTAGGATTACCATAGTTGGATCATGTGATAATGTAATAGTGAATTAAATATGGAAAAAATAACCAGTTGTGTGATAAATATAATGACTTGATTTGGGGATAAGAGATGATTTTAATTGATGGTTTCACACTTCATGTTTTGCGGTTTAAGAAATTTATTGATAAACCTATAAGGATGGGGTGGTATGTGGGCGTAGGGAGGCCTAAATGTAGTGGAAGATTTTGACACCTAAAGTAGATAGATGAATCAATTTATGCATGTGGGTGTAGGGGAGGAGACCAAGGATGGAAGAACATTTTGATGTTGGGAATACCTACTAATATGAGAGTGGATTTTGTTGAATGAGATGTTTGTTTATATTAATCAATTTCACCACTACTTGAGGAAGATGTTCTTTCATACCCCCTCTAAATAGTGGTGAAGATGCATGAGGTATTCCATGTGCTTTATATGTTTATATTCTCAAGGATTTATGGACTTTCACTCTATCTATAGGTTGAAAAGACTTGAAGGGTAGTTTATCTACTCAATATGTTGATCCCGTTGTCTTTAGAAGTGTAGAATGATTTCCTAGAATATCTGAAATTATAGAAAAGTAATAATTTATTTAATAAATTATTGATGAAATGATGTCTAACCATTGGGTTTGGATCTTACTAGGAAAAAATTATTTGGTAGTAACTTTGTGATGTTGTGGACGTGGTTTGGTTATTCCTAGAGGGAATGGAACTCTGTTTTGATTATAATAAAATTAAACAAGGAAATTATAATTGTTACTTTATGGTACATGAATTAATTAACGTTAAGGGAAACTGATTAAAAGGGATTAGATGACATAATTTATATCTTAAATTGGTTTTGTGCTTATACGACATCAAGTATTAGTGATGGTATTCAGGAATCTGAGAGACATTAGCTACAGTTGAGTCTAATACTAGAATATTTCTATAGTATGATTGTGAGCTATATTATATCATTTAATTTTTTATTTATTTCCACTACCCCACAAAATCATTTAGTGTTATTGACCACCCATGGATTATAAGACTCGAGGGTGTTTTTGCCAACATCCTATTAGGATAATGGATGGATTATATCCCTGTTTGGCCCCAATATCATATCTTGGATGTTACATGTGATGGTATTCCTAGTGGTTAGTTTTTTGTATATATGTTCATAAAGGGATATAATGGATTTTTGGTTATTTAAAAAATATATATTATTGATATTTTTTTACATGGAATTATATTGGTATAACGCGTGTTGATTATGATGGCTTTAGAGTCCTTACTCGGTGTATGTGATTTATTGACGTGAGGTATAATACCTGATTTATGATACATGTTATTCAGGATGTGGTGACTCCAAAAAACTACCTAGTTATTTATGGTTGTGTGTATGGTTTTATGCAACTCCTAGGTGACTACAAGTAGTCCTTTGTGTTTCACAGGGTGAATGTTGTGGTACATTCCCACCTATCATCATGCTATCCTTTTTGGAGAGAGATTCTCAGAACGTGTGACATAGGATAAAAGCATCAAACTAAAGGGGAAGTGGTAGCAGGGTACCTTTTAAATGATTTATTATCATATATACTCTTGTATGCAATACATTGTGAATGATTACATTTTTAGTCTGGGAAAATAGTATACATGTTTAGGTGATGAGTAAGATTCACTTATTGTTCATTGTTCTTTATCATGTTTTATTAACATTTGAAAGAGAGGTTTTATGGGGGATCATACTAAAAATACTATTATTCTTACCCTATGTATATACAAACAAATTTTTCAGTCACTTATAGTACATTGTAGGTTAGGCTAGTTACTACTAGATTGGGGGTTTTGTTGGATCTATTTGGGCTTCATGGTTGCTAGTCTTTTACTTTTTTTTTGGAAATTGTAGTTTTTCCCAATCAGTGGTAGTAGTTCATCCATGAGATTACAAATTTTAAAATGTGTTTCTTTTTTATTGTAGTCTGAGTGGGAGTGGGTTAGTGTCTATCATATCTATATCATTTTCATGTGTTCTCTTATATGGTAATGCCTCCCGCATGTGTGTTTTTTTATACACTAAGTGCTTGTCTCCAACCCGGTTCCTACTATAGGTAGGACTCATGGGTCATTATCTATCTTCTCACATTTATGACCTAGGATGGGTACACTATGTGGGGAGGGGTAGTGATATTAATTTTAATACATTTTCATTTAAAAAAATAAAAAAAATGAAGTATTGAAAATACATAAAGTTTTACAAAATTAAACTCTAAATACATTGAAAAAATAATAATGATAAAAGTCAAGTATTATAATATTAACATTACAAATAATTAATTTTTATAAAAATAAAATGAGGATTGGATGGTAAATTTTTTTATTATTTTCAAAAGATATAAAAACCATTTGATCATTTTAATATAACATTATTGAAAACCTAAATCAATAAAAAGAAGATGATCCAATTTTTTTGAAATTAATTGTTTGTATATAAGGAATCGATATTGATTAAAACTATTATACATTTTACTACGGAATGGAAAACATTATTGTTATGTTAATACAATGATATGAAAGAAAAATTTAATATAAACTGTGAATTATTCTTAAAAAAGATAATTATAATGAAACAATAGAATCATTAAGGGGAAATAAATTGATTTGAAACATGATTTAAAAATAAAATATGTTCTAAATGTTAAATAAAATCATAATTATTTATAATATATTAATCTCAAATTATTATTATCATATATGGTCTAAACTGACAAAATAAAAATATTTGACTCTAAAAAAGAATTATGGATGAAGAATCGTTTTTATAAAAACCCATAATAATGAGGTGTATATAAATTGAACATCAAATAAATTTATAAAAATATAATTCAAATTATTACTTAAAATTTATATGTCATAGAAAATATATGAATTAAATTAAATAGATCCAATAAAACATGTATCAATTATAAGAATTTAAGACAAAAAACTCATACTTCTTTTATAAATTTTATATTAATAAAATGGGGAAATATAAAATATATAATGTACATTTATAAAACATTTTATTGATGAAATTTATGGTAAAATATCTCAAATTATAATAATTCAAAATTTAATAATTAATACAGCAGCACTATTTTAATACATATGTAACAAACCATTTATAAATAAAATAATTTATTCCATTACATAATAAAGTAGTTCAATTCATTATAAATATACAATGATATAAGTGGTATTTATAAAAATTATTTAATCAATACTAAAATAATATTAAATTATTATATTAATATATAATTAAAATTTATAAATGTTATAAGTGAAAATGTGATATAATTAAATCACGAAATCAGTATTTTTTTGAATATGATAAATTTAGTGTTGGGATTTATGTGAAACGTAAACATTTATATATAATTTTATTACTAATATAACGATTAAAAATAATATTTATTTTCATAAAATTGATTTCTAAATTAAATATTTTTTTCTAAATATATGAATATTTTATTAATCCTTAATAAATTATTCAATGTTTCATAAAATAAGATTTAAAAATAATAAGAAATATTTTCAAAATAGATGATGATTTTAGATTAAAATTATAATACACTTATTTAGAAAACTGTTTTCCAAAATTGAAGTCAATTTTTGAAATGTAAATGTCGAAAATAAATTATGGATACTTTTTATTATTTTTCTAAAATAGTTATTTTATTGTAAAATGTGATATACTATAATTTATGGTATTTAAAATTATAATCCAAATAAAATGAGTTTTTGTGGCATTAATGGTTTAATAAAACATTAGTTAGAAATAAAATGCATTAATAACATTATTTTGTTACATGAATCAATATTATCGATCGTCATGAGCCAAAATAATAAACTAATGAATATGATATTCAAAGACATCCCTCTCATATTTTTATAAATACAACTTCTCACCACCACTTCAACTCACTCCTCAAAATCCTTGTAGGTTTTCTATATTATTCACAATTACGTACCCATGCCTCTACCAATGTCCTTGTCTTGACTATCTCAGAAAAATACAAAAATCAAGAACCTTTAGAAGTTCCTCATTGTGACAATATTTAAGATGTAAAATCCTCAATAATCATTTATATAATTTCTTTATTTCTTTTTTTATTTCTTATCATATCTAAGCAACCCAATCCAAATATAAATGAAAAGTCTAGTTACATGCATATACTAGAATTTCTATTATTCTATGATTTATTATAAAACCTTTCATGTTCTCTTTTTATAATATAAAATGAAAATATAGTCCATGACATGTTGATTCACCACTATTGTGAATGATGAGCTTTCAATTTCTATTTCTTACCTCAATGATGATGATAATGAAACAATATTATGAAAAAAATGATATATATACATATATATATTATTACATTATTAGTTTTTGTGAACTAATGTATAATCATTATATTAAATAAAATGAATCTAGTTTGTAACAGTTAGAAAAAACAAAAAAAATAGACCAAACATTTATCATTATTATTTCATCTAGTGAATAATAATGATATTAGAAAACAAAATGATATATTGGATCATTTTAAATTTTGGAGTCATATAAATACCATTTATTTACACATCGATGGTTTTTATTCTATTTTAAATGAGCTCCCATAATTATACTGTAGCTAACAGACCATAATGAAACGAGATTAACTATCCTTGAATGATAATTCTTCTATTTATAAATCATTAAAATGGAAATTAATAAACATCATAAAATGGTAATAAGTAAAATTATTTGTTTAAAAGGATCTAAATTAATTAATTAATCATGATAATATTATTATCCATAATAATGATTACTAGTGAAGAATTATTTTAGACATAAGGTAATGTATTTTCCTTTCAAAATCCACTTTAATAGATTTTTTAAGAAATTAAAAAATATTGTTTCTTCTGAAATTATACAATAGGTGAAACTTTTCATGTATTCATTTATCCATAATATCTTAGTCCTCTTTTAAAATATTATATTGTAATTTTCATTGAATTTGTGTTCGTTTTTATATGTTCATTATTCCTTTGGAAGAGTTGATTATCCTAATGGATTTTTTTATAATGAAACTATTCATTTTTCAGGATTAATTTCTAGTTCATGGTAATTTTTTTAAGATGATGGGTGTTTACATTATAAACAAATAATAGGTGGGTTTTTTGATATCAATTAAATTAATTTGGGTATGTGGGATGTTGACCGTAATGGTTATTCCAAGTGTAATTTTCATAGTTACTTCCTAAGGTATCCATAAGGGTTACATTATAATGATTCTGTGATAGTTAGAAATAATATGGTAGATATGAGGGTTACAATCATATGTAATTATGGTAACAAAATGGTACCCCATGTTACCAAAATGGTTTGTATTTTTTTTATGAAAACCTTATGTTCACACAAAGTAATAATATAGTGCTTTTATGGGTAATAATTATATCAATCATATGTTTATAAGTATTCGTGGACTAATTGTATATTTCCTCATTTTCTAAGCCCCTTACTGATATTTAGTGCTCATCCAATTTTTAAAATGTTATTCAGAACATTTATGTTTGTGTAAGAGAAAATTAAAATCCAGGATGAATGTTGTAAAATATTTTTAGAAAAATAAATGTTTTTATGACTTTTTTATTAAGGAAAAAATGGATACTAAATTTAAAAACACTAAAACTAAATGATATTGGGAAATGAAATAAATTTAATTCTAGTTTAAAGTCACTACAATATTTAATTGTTAAATATGGGTTATTACTGTTTGTATTAGAGCTTAGTTTTTATAACATTAGGGGGTATGATGATTTTAATAAAATACCATCAAAGATTTTTACCTTATGTTCATGTTTAAATTTTATGAAATTTTCATATTACCGTGTATCTTCATCAAAATTATGTGTACATAGAATGGTTTTCCAAATAAAAAATACGGAAGCTGAAGAAGGAAGACACCAATAAGATGATATCATTTCAAATATGAAATCTAGAATGGCAGAATTGGAACTGAACTATTTGTCGTTGTTATGGATCAGCAGAGGTAGGGTTAAAATGGAGATAATATCCATTCAAGGGAACATCTAGTTCTAAACTAAAAAACACAAATATAGTAGAATATATTTTAACAAAGAACCCTCAGTCATTTAATGGATACATTGAACCTAGGGTAGAAGAAGAGTGGATTAAGGAACATGAAAATATATTTAATGTTTTCTAGGGATAAATTAATCAAATGTGTTTTCTTTCTATTTATTGTTCTTTAAAAATGTCTTTTGACTTTCTCATTGATATTTTTGTTTTTGAAATAAAAATTTACTTCTTTTTGAATCAAATAATGATGTTTTACATCATAATAACATACTGTTGATTCTCATCATATCCAGGTTATGTATCATATTCATATTATTCATTGTAACCATGCATCATAACCAGGTTATATATCGTAATCATATTAATCATTATAACCATGTATAGTAACTAAATTATAAATCATAATGATATTTTTCATCATTACTATATGTATCAAAAATATGTTACACATTTTATTCATTTCATGCATTCTAACCATGTTATGTATCATAACATTGTTATGTATTGTAACCATGATATGAATCCTAACAATGAGATACATTGTATCCATGTTAAAAATCATAATCATTATATGAATCATAACTATGATATGAACTGTAATCACGATCTGGATTATAACCCTATTATGAATCGTAATCACAATATGGATCGTAACCATGTTATGTATTGTAACCATGATATGAATCGTAACCTTGATATACGTTGTATCCATGATAAGAATCGTAATCATGTTAAGTATCATAACCACAATAAGATTCGTAACCATGAAATGCATCTTATGATTTTGATGCATCATAACCATGTTATATATCGTACTTATCTAATGCATTGTATTCATGTATTACTCTAATAATGTATATATGTTTCTCTCTCCCATTGTTTCATTCCATTTTAACTACTCTCATATAACCAAAATGATGATGTGAATTTAGTATTATATTAAAAAAAATGATTTCATGTATTTTATTTTTTACCATAATAATGCTAGGTGTACATGTCCCTCCAAATTTTCTTGAGAAATATAACCATTGGGGGAAATGTGACCATTGGTACCTGAGGCCTATAAATAAGAGGTCATTCAAACCAGAGAATAAAACTTTTTATTCTTCCATGTTATATAGAGAAACTATGTGAAATATCACATTCTTCTTGTGAAAATACTTAGAGATACAAGTCGTGGATGGATTGTTCATAGTTATTGTGTTTTAATAAGTTCCTTTTATTACATTGTGATACCGATCAGTATGATAATGATTGAGGGCTCACGAGGATATGAAGATGGTGTCGATGTCCCTTTAATGGAGGGAGTTAATGTATTTGAAAGGCCCAGGTACTGATTATGATATTAATCTGGGGGCTTCAGGGAATAGAAATATAGACGTTCTGATCATCATATCGAGGGCTTACTCGAGTTGTAGTAGGACAAAACATTTATCCTAGAAAAAGGATAACATACTCATTGGCATAAAAATTTTTTAATACATTTTATTTTCATCTACCATTGTAATAGAATGGAAATCATTGTGTTTCTTATTTTTATTAATATTATATTATATTGTAATTGTCTCAATTATATTACATTCATTACATATTGTATTAAAATATTCTATACACTATATGGTGGAATCAATTACATTTTTTATAATCTAATATTTATATTGAGTTCAAATGCAATTGTTTTTTATTACTTGTGGTATCTGAGCATATCATCTTCCACATATCTAGGATCATCTAGATCATTTGTATTTTTGGTGAATTGTATTATTTTATGATCTGTTAAACTAAGATTCTTCCTACGAACTTAAAAACAATTTTTTAAACCTAATATTCACAGACCTCTTGTATTGTGTCATCTCATATAAATTTACATCTATATCAAGAACCAACAATTGGTATCAGAGAAAGGTTACAACAGATTTGTTTTACTTACATTATATCATTCTTTAAGACAATTGTATTATTATTACACGTATTTTATTTATATTTAAATACTACACTAACATCCAGAGTGGAAAATTGTTTTTTTCTATAATGTAATGAATGAATATTGTATCAATTGATACTATGAACCCAACTGGACAACCTATTTTCAATGGGAATTATTATGAGTAGTTGAGAGATAGGATGAAGACTTATGTGATTAATAGTGGAGTAGATAATTTTATGATGCTCACTGGAAATTAAAAAATTCCAGATAGTGGATTAATAATATTTACCAACCAGGAGAATCTAGAATATCAAAAAAATTATAAGGTACAAAACACTTCCGTATTTTCTAGGAATATAAATATATTTAGTCAGATATTATCATGGGAAGCGACCAGCTGTATCGTGAAGAAATTAGAGGTCACACATTTTGGTACATCTAATGTTATAGAAACAAGAAGAGCCACGCTCCAAGCTGAATATCATGGTTTTTTTCCCAATGGGGATTCGGTATGAAAAATTCAACAAATTTTATAAAAACTGTTAATAGACCTCAATATATAGTAGAAAAATGTCTTGATGATTAAGTTCATTTGGACAATATTATTAATATAATTCCATATTAATGGGAATAAAAAAGGACAATTATTGATGAGAACAAAAAGTTACTCAAATCACTCGTGATGAATTATTTCATACGTTCATACAACAGTAGAAAAAAATGAAGAGAGATGTCAATTTCAATAAGAATAAAAATGGTAATGGTTGTGTTTATTTCACTACTATATCTAAATCCATGACTTCTGAAAAATAACAAGATATAATTCATAGAAAGTCATTCTTATATATGAATCATATGATAGTAAACTATCTGATAATGAATTATCCAATCTTGCTCGAAGGATGAACATGATTGTGGGAAAGAATGATTTTCAGAATAGATTAAAAAATAAAGTTATAAAGGAAAAGAATGACTCAGACGTTACTTGTCATGAATGTAAAATATTACATCATACTAGACCATATTTTCCATTGTTAAATGAAATGTTATGAAAAATAATCATTATAAAAAAACAACAAAAAAGTATTACAAGTATAAATAAATAAAATTAATGTATGAAATTGATACTTTGAGTGCAAGTGGTGGTGATTCATTAGAAAAATCATCTAAATATAAATCTTCAGGTCGGGAGAATATTGATCTTTTAGCCAGACAACTTATTGAAAACCATTTTCTCATAGCTATGTTACACGATTCATATTCTCTTATAAATTCATCTTTAAATTAAAATTACCCTGATGAGAAATATTCTTACTCATCAGATGAAAAATCTTACTTAGTAGAGGATAATTTAACATCTGTTGAATAAGTATATAGATTTTCCAAATTACATCAGAATGAGAATTCCAAAATCAAGAAATGTCTTGGTAAAATGAAGTATAGAATCTCTATCCCTATAGAATTATTATCATATCATCCAATCAATCTTTATAAGAAAACACTTGATATAGAAAAAATTTTAAAAAACTGTATGGATGTTAATTCTGAGATGGATAAACTCTTTATGTACATTGGAAAAAAAATAGAGAAAAATGTTTTTGAAACAAAAAACAATTCCAAAAAAATTTCTTATGAGAATGAAAATATAATAATTGGTCATAAATATGAAATATCTTCTCTTAAGATACATTTATAAAATTTAACTTCTACAAGGACTGATTTTGATAAATATTTCTAATAAATTTATCCTTTGTGGAATAATTTTAGAATTGGTTATATTCATTCAAAATATATTTTATCCTTACTTAATATTTTCTACAAAGTGATTTTTTTCTAAGTGTCAATGTATAGGAAATTCATAAAAAAATTCTTCTCTTAATAAAACTCAACCATTAAGACTTCATCAATATCACTTTAGAAAAAAAAATTGGATTCCCAAAGTTCATTTATATTACACTTTGTGTTCCAAACTGGTTTTAGTTCCAAAAATCTAATTGATTTATTTTCAGGAAAAGAAAAAGTGTACCAACAACAAGAATATTTCGTACGTGCATAGTGTATGTTCTCAACATTTGACTATAAATAAATATTACTCTGAACAAATCATTAAATCAAATGCTGAAAAATGACCTTGGAAGACAATGCTGAAGGAACAATCATTGGTATAAGAAATACATTCCTTTTAGGAAAAGTTTTAATTTAAAATGTTTTGTTTGTTAAAGGTATAATGAACAAACTTATAATCGTAGTTAAATTATGTGATGAAGAATACCTTGTATATATAAGGAAGGATAACTTTTTATTTAACAATTACTTGGATTAATCCATTATCACTTCTTAAAAGCATGAGAATGTGTACACAATTAATATATAAGACCTTTAGATCACATACATACCTTGGTAAATTGGAATGAAAGACCAATCATGGTTAATCTATGGATGGTTAGGACATTGTATCCTTAGGAAACTTTGTAAACTCTCAATGAATAAACTTGTTAAGGATATACTAGATCATATAATTGATTCCGATAATGTTTGTGACCATTTTCAATATGGAAAGAAACAATAAACTAGCATTAAATAATTTATTGATGTTTCAACTAATAATGAATTATAGTTTGTGCAGGTGGATCTTTTCGATCTTACAAAAACTGGAAGCATTAGAGGAAAATACTATGTATTTATTTTAGTTGATGACTAAACTAGATTTACATGTGTTTATTTTATAGAAATTAAATCTAAATCTGTTTTCTACTTCAAATCTTTTTGATCCAAAGATAAAAATGAGAAAAACCTATCATTTATAACTATTCGAAGTTATCATAGTGGAAAATATCAAAATTCAGATTTTGAAACATTTTGTACTGTGAATGCTATTACTAACAACTTATCACCTCCCAGAACCCCTCAACAAAATGGTGTTATTGAAAAAAAATTATTCTTTAGGAAATGACTATAACCATGTTGAGTGAATACTCAATTCCTAATCATTTCTGTGATAAATCTATAAGTACTATAGTATATACAATAAATCATGTTTTTATTAGGTATTTTATTAATAAAACACCTTATGAATTTTTCACTCACTGAAAGCCTAAAAAGTATTACTTTAATGTATTTTTATTTAAAGTATTCATATTGAATTATAATTATAACCTACATTAATTTGAACCCAAAATACAATGAATGAATCATTTAAGGTTATTCCACAACTTATAAGGCATATAGAGTTTTTAACAAAAAACACATATACTAATGAGAAAATAGTACATGTAATATTTGATGAAACTAATCATTTTGTTTTTAAAAACCCCCAACCAACTAAAACAGATGTGTTTTCCCAAGCATATTATCAACCCTTGAATGAAAACATATCTAAAAAGAAAATAATCAAGAAAATGTTTTTAAAATATTTATCCTAGAATATTTTATAACTTATGTTGATGAATAGGTATTACAAAACCCAAGTCAATATTTTTTTAGAATAATCAGAGTTATAATATCATTGGTGATGTAAATCAACTCGTAAAGACTACAAATTCCTTGAGAAATTTAATGGAACAGCTTTATTTTTTATCCCAATTTTAACCTAAAACCTTTAAAGAGGCCTTAGGTGATGAGGATTGGATTGAATAAATTCAAGATGAACTAAACTAATTTTAAAGGTATAAGTTTTGTACTATGATTGAATGACCTAATTAAATAACTGTATTTAGAGTGAAATGGATGATTAGAAAAAAATTTAATTAAAATGGAGTCAATATAAGAAATAAAGAATGAATTGTTTATAAAGGCTATAATAAAAAATAGGGAATAGACTATGAAGAAACAATTGCTCCGATATCGATGCTTGAATCCATTCATATTCTATTAGCCTTTGTAGCATTCCTTTACTTCAAACATTTTCAACTGGATGTAAAATATGATTTTCTAAATGGTTATGTAAAATAAGTAGTTTTTTTAGAAGAACCTATAGTTTTTATTGACTTGAAACATCTTGATCATGTTTATAAAGTTACCAAATATTCATATGGCCTTAAATAGGACCTTATATCATGGTATGATAGACTTATAGGATTTATTTTACAAACAAATTATGCTAAAGGTAATGAAAATAAAACTCTTTTTATAAATATAGTAGATAAAATCATTTTTGTTGAAATATATATTGATGAAATTATATTTGGATCAACTCAGCAATCCTTAACTGATTATTTTTGTGAATCTCAAGAAATATGAGTTTGAAATGAGTATAATGGGGGAGATAAAATTCTTATTATATTTTCAAATATCTCAGAACCTAGAAGGAACCAATATATCATTACATATGTATAGAAATGATTTACTTCAGATGTGTGTATATGAAAACACTTAGAGTATAAGCACTTCAATCGGTACCTCAAATACACTTGATCTTAATGGAGATGGGAAACTCGTACATCAATCATCTTTTAGAGGTATGATAGGAAGTTTGTTATAATTAATATCTAGTCATATAGGCATAATATTTTTAGTATGATTATGTAAAAGATATCAATATAAGCCAATGTAATCTCATTTATAAGTTGTGAAAATAATTTTTCACTGCTTAAAGGGAACCATGGATTTATAACTGTTTTATTCTTCTTGAAATAATTTTGTTTTAAAATGTTTTTTTAGATACAGAGTTTTGTGGTTGTATAATTGATAAAAAATTTACATCCAAAACATGCAATTTATTAGGATATACATTAGTTTCTTGGTCATGAAAAAAACAACATTTAGTATCACTTTATACTACTGAAACAAAATATGTAGTAGTTGGAAGTTTTTGTGATCCAGTGTTTTTGATGTAACACACACTCACTAACTATGGCATCAAATTTTCAAAAACTCAAATACTATATGATAATACTAGAGCCATTTCTCATAGTAAAATCTCTTCATATCACTCACATGAAAAATACATAGATATTAGTAATCACATTCTTAGAGATCACATACAAGAAAAAGATATTATTTTATAATTCATCAGAATGCAAGAATAACATGCAGATATTTTCACAAAAACATTATCATTGGATAGATTTAAATATATTAAATAGAAAATATGAATGATCCATATAATGTAATCATTCACAAATATTTATTTTTAAAACAAACTTATAACATTTTGATACTCCTTTTCAAAGGTGGAGTATACATATTTTTTCCAGTTTTACATTTTAATCGGTTTAACTTTTATCGTTTTTACATTTATATTGGTTTTACTTTTATCAGTTTTACATTTTTATCAGTTTCTCTTTTATTAGTTTTACATTTTAATTTGTTTTACTTTTATCGGTTTCACATTTGAATAATTTTTACTTTTATCAGTTTCATTTTTATCGGTTTCATAATTAATGATTTCATTGTTGTCGGTTCTATCGTTATCGGTTTCATGTTATCAGTACAAGATTATAAAATTGGTATTAGAATATTTTATCAGTTTTATAATCCATTGGTCTCATGTTTTTTACTAAAATATTGTTTGTATTATTTTGATAAGAACAATAAAATAAAACCAATAATTATAACGTAATAATTTGATTGGTATAACTTAAAAAATATTACTTTATCCATTTTATGTCAAATATATAGTTTTTCAATTCATTCTTTTAACTAATAATCTGATTCATTATTAATACAATTTTCATTTAAGGAAAACCTCATGAGTTTGAAGTCTTTCTCAAACATTGGATCTTTTTTATCTAATCTTAACTATTAAATTTATTTTTTAAAAAAACCCTCCCCACCCATCCCACATTGATCTCCAATGAATTTATATCAGGTGATGATGATCTATAATTACTTATAGCATTTCTTAATCAAATTATACATCAGTTTTCATAATCAGAGAAGACCTCAACTTTTGTAACCCGGAAAATATTTAAGGTTGGAGATGGTCTTTCATGTCCTAGTCAACTACTTCGTATCAAAAAATATCTCCAACATATTTATCTTATAAGACCTTCTGATGAGAAAGGTTAGTATCTCTAGAAATTTATAAGAATTTTAATTCAACTTTGAAAAGAATAATAAATTTCCAAGGGTGGGAGTCTATTTGTGTTGAATGACTGGATTCAGATCAAGATGTTATGTATTATAAAGAATTGTTACAATTCTGCAAAACGGTGGAGATAGACAATGGGCAAAAAATTTATTTTATAATGTATGATAAGAAATAAAAAATCTCAATAAAACAATAAGCTATGTTCCAAGGATTTCCAAATAAGGGTGATTCCCTACATCCTTCCCAAAAATTACTATAACATGATGGTACTTTTGATTAGAGGAAAGAAGAGGAATCTCTTTTTGAGATTCATGATGATAAAAGGAATGTTAATCATCTCTAAGACAAAAATGGACTCATTGACTGTTAGATTAAATTCTTTTAAGTAATGAAAATGAGTGATAAGGATACATTGAATGTTTCATATGTTTTTGTACTTGATTATCTGGGGAATATGAGGAAGTTCAATCTAATGGGATACTTTTTCTGGGAAATTATAAAACATAAATCTGGTGCCATAATGTCTAAGCTAATCAAGTTTCAAACCATTCATGGTAAGTTTTTAAAATAATTCATGATTTTATGCAATGTTTAAATCATGTCAAATTCTATTTCTTTCAAGGATCCTCTATTAATTAATTATACGATTAAGTGACTCATGTTATGATTCAACCTTGAATCCAAAAAGTTTGAGAAGGATCTGGAAATTGAGAATGTAAATGAAGTTGCTTAAGGGAGGGGAAAACCTTCAAAGAACTCCAAATCACCCTCATGAAAAATTATGTTAGTTAAGACTAGAAACAACAATAAGTCAACCAATAAAATGTTTTATTAGATGATGTTGCATCTTAGTGGATGAAAAGGAAGGAATAAAGGAAATAATGTGATACTCAGTTTAGTTTGGATCTAGCTAATGGCTTCATAGTGAAAATAAGAACCCAGGAAACATTAGAAGAATAAGATTGAAAGAAGATAATTAAGTAGAGATAAGATCAATAAATTTATATTGATAATCTTATCATTATAGTTGAGAAATTCAGAACTATAATTGTAATAAGGGAACCACTTATTCAGACTCAATCAGATTTAAAAGAGAAACGAAAATAAAAACAGGCATCTGAACAATTGGCCACACAAAGTATCATTCAGGAATCTAAAGAAGTAGATGAATTACAAGGGGAATAATAAAAAGGGGAATTATAATAAGAACATGAAGAAGAATAAGTGTAAGATAATTAATATGAAAAGAAGAGGAATTATCTAGTAGAATAATCAGAAGATTCATATGTAAAATTTCTATCTCTTGATCCCCGTCCATCCAAAGAAGTGTCTCAAAGGTTTTATTCAGATAAAGTCAATAAAATTTTTGATAAATAAGTATAAGAAGAGTTCGATAAGAATTATAATCATGTATCTCAATTTATCGGCATTGAAACTCATTTCACTGATCTTATTAAATACACTAAAGATGTGGATTCTAAAAGGACAATCATAGTGAAAGGAATTAATCACATAGAATAAGATTTAAATAGATTGGAAAAGATTATATTTCTTATTCTAAAAACTGACCACAGGCTTGATATCTTTTGAAATAGTCATAATGAAAAAATAGATTCTATAAGGACTCTGATGTATATATTTCTTAATCTTGAAGCGGATTTAAAAGCATCCAAAGAACATACTGCTAATCACATAATGGCTTGTGACATGGTTGATAATTGGTCATTCTACATTGGTAACAATCACAAATATCATGTGGATATGCTTAATTATTTCGTGAAGTGTGTAAATGATCAAAATTCAGCCTACCAAAAGATGGTTTTTGAATTGAATGAAAAACATGTCGTCTTTATATTACCAGGTCTCTCAAAACGAATATCCTCTGAAGAGATTTATAGTCTTAATGAAAAATAGTAGAATGAATTTAATGAGGTTGTTTTATTATCTGTAACGCCCCGACCCCAGCTACCCAGAGTCAGTGCATTACTTCGTAACATTGGCATGATCACAAAAGATCAAGTCTCAAAAGACCGATTAGTTTAGTAGCCTTGGAATCACTAGATACATTCATAAATGTTACATTACATCATAAAGTGAAAAAATAATAACAAAGTCTTCATATTCCACACTCATATCATCTTTTGACTATCCCTGCAGGTCATTCATAAAATACATCTTCACATCCTTGAAAAATATTAAAACTTTGAAAGGGGCGAGCTCAGATGCTCAGTAAGGATAACAATATAGCGGAAGCTTTCATCAATAAAAATAAACATTTAAGGCAATGTATAACTAAAACAAAAGCCTTTTAAACCTGAACTTCAACATAATATGGCAAAAGTAAAATGAGATAATGCCATTCACTTCTTCAGATGGATATTCTACTGGTCGAATAATCACATGCAATATCAATAACCACTTTCATAATGAGGGATTGTATAATGCCAGACATTCTGAAACATTTCGTCAAGGCCTCGGCAAGACGTCTAAAATGATTAAGGCCTCGGCCAAAACCATAAATCAAATTGGGAAAGGGCCTCATCCAATTCCACGTCTAGTTGTCTCATGAGACCTACCGATGCATTGAGGAGCTATAGCAGGCTCCACCCGTCACTTATTAAGTCCAATACAGTCCTCATATGAATAGGTTTAAACATATCATTACCATAACATAATCGTATCACATAAAACATGCATAAAGGAAACATAACATTTCCACATTTCAATCACAAGATATCAATACAACACATTGATATATTAAAAACGCTTTCAAAACCATTTTCAATACCAAAATAAAAGAAAGTTAAAACTTTGTATTTACTTTTCATTAAAAAAAGTGATGGCTTGTAGAGGAAGCTGAAACTCAAATAATGGTCATGGCGGCGGAGAAGTCATTGGGTCCGCATATGTACGGAAAGAAAAACATTCCCTTTTTTTCGTTTAGTAAAACTCTTCGTATAAAAAAGATTCCTTTTGAATAAACGTAAAAGTCAGAGGGGTTTATACACCGTATAAAAGAAAATTGTGAATAAAACCAAATATGCCTCAATGAAAGGATATTGAGACGAAGTCCCTAAAAGATAATTTTTAAAATAATATATATCTATTATGTGTATTCACTATAGATACACATAAATAACGTAAAAATACAAAATAGGACATAATAATATAATGACATAATTTGAAAGTAGGAGATTAACCCAAAGAATGGAAATTGGGTTAAGAAGTTCCCTGACCTTGTAATTTTCCTTGGTTGGGGAAGGTTAACCTCCTGTATAATGGTGAAATAATTGTTATTAAATTATACAATAATCATATACCTTCATATGATATCATATATGATCTTTTAGCATTTCATTGTTAACAATATCTTAGATTTATCGTTGTTTTGGGGTGTTAACTTACTCGTTTTCTTTTATATGTTTTGTTACGTAAGTCGTGTTTTTCATGGATAGGTTGTATCTTATTCATATCCCGAATTATATCGTGTCCATAAACATTATTTTTAAATCATCAAATGATAATTATACTTGAATGGATACGACGGAGAATGAATCTCATCACGTTCGTGGAGACGGTAGTCCGTACGTACGTACGAGCGACAATATCATTATTTTGATTTTAAAATAATATATAATTGTATAGTATATCATATATACAGAATAATTATCATGTTATATTTATTATTTACATGAAATACATATCATTATTATACCCATCTAAATAATAATATATTGAATAACAATTACACCACGACGTGGAGACGGTAAGCCGTACGTACGCACGAATGGTGACATGTCATTAAAATGATGGGTAGAATACTGAATATGGTTGTTCCATATTTATAATAACATCACAGTATATAGCAGATACTGGAGTTATAATTTTAGAATTGAAATAATAAACAAAGAGGGAGTGGAAGAAGAAAGAAACTTGAAAGAGGGTGAGGAAAACGTTACCTGTTCTTCGGGTTCTTCCTTTTGATTTGATCAAAAGGACTCCTTAGGATGGCTTTCTGACTAAAGTAAAGCTTCTAGGATGAAGGGATAGAAGTTGGGAGTGTATTTGGGCAGAGTTTGGCCTAACCAAAAGGCTTGAAAGTGTGAATAAGGTGGTAGAGGTGGGGGTCTTTTATAAGAGGAGTGGAGGGGATCATGTGGAAAGATTGAAATGTTACATTATTATACAATGATTTTAGGATTCTAAAGGTCCCAAACTTATATAATTCGTGGGTAAGGTGATAAGGGTTCTAAATATATTCATACAATAGGCTTTGGACAAGTTTAAGCCTTGGATTTTGCATTATCTTCTCATTTTATTTAAATCGTTAAATAATGAGGTCATCGCTGCATCATCATGATGTCATAGATAATTTAATTTATTTATTGTCTAAAAATTATAAAAAAATACTATGATGTATGAAATCTTTTTAGCTTTCTAATGAATATTTATAGTCAAAATTTGGACTTGTGTATCCCCACTTAAAAACTGTTTTAGTAGAACAACTCATGTTTGTGTCATTTTAATTTTAACATTAAATAAATATATATTAATGTCATTTTCCAACCAAAGTGGCTCCATGGGGTCCCCAAGTTGACCCATGGGTTGTCTTGGTCGGCCATGGAACATCCAATGAGGGTAGGACATGTTTCAAGCTCATCTAATATTATTAAAACATTATTTTTACCTTAAACTACACAAATTACCTCAAATCGCGATTAAGAACTCAAAAGTTACTATTCACCAAAAATTATTTTAATCTCATTGAACCAAATTTTACTTCCTAATGACAACCATGTATGTCGGATTTTTGAAAATCAAATCACAGAGGTGGTAATATTTCATTTAAACGAAAAATCAGTTATTTAACTACCACTTAGTGGTTTCACTATTCATCAAAATTTGAAGTTTTTCAGAACAATGCCAAAATTTCACCCTAAGCTATAATTGATATTCCGATTTCAAAAATGATTTCTATTTTAAAAAATTCCAAAAATATAAGTTGCATTAATTTATTTTATAATTAATTCCCGCTGTCACAACAAATAGCGTGTTTTTAAGAAACAATTTATATCAAAAGATTGGAAATTGTTTATGTCTAATTTCAATGTTAAATTAATTCTGATGACCACCATTGGATAAAATGGTAAATATATATTCTAATTATACATTAAAACCACTAAATAGTATAATTTATCACTATAAATTATTTTTATTAAAAAAGTTGTTTTTAAGTATTTTTCACTATTCATAAAAAATTAGAAGTACTCAGAAAAATACCAAAAATTCAACATAGGCTAATTTAGATATTCTGAATCAAAAAATGAAGTCCATTTTAAAATATGAAATTTCTATAATTTTAAAAAGTGGTTATTACTATTCATAACGGCTACTATGATTAGTCGCGGTGTTTTAGAACTCGAAGTTGCGTACAATGAAAGCTATTGCATTATTGAATGAGAAGCGTATCATGGAAGCTCGGGGTGTTACATTCTCCCCTCCTTCATTAAATTGCGTCCTCGCAATTTGAAATTTTTCTTTGAAAATTAAAGGTTGAAAAGAGAAAATACCATTGTGGAAAACCCACATCAGAAATAAGATTAATAAAATTCAGCCTTAATAAGAGGGAAAGGGAAATGAAAAAGTCACCACCCAATTATGATCTCGATTAGGAGAACATTGGTGGCAATTAGAGACATATAATTCGAGGAAAAATGTAAATATTTGTTGGGAGTGATTGAGGTCATCAATCACAATCAACTGTCAAATTGAGGGCCTCAAAGCCTTCAATCTATGGTGATTTAAAATATCATCAGTTCAACAAGACATAAGGTATTAGGATAACACAATTTTTTGTTTTAATATCCCTTTACTAAAGTTTAAGAATTAATTTAGTCATTGAATAACAGATAGGTATATATATATTTATGCTTGACAATTAGAATTTCAACCTTCAACTCACCTTTCACTCAAAAAGATAATAGAACCCAAAAATATTATACTTATCCTAATTGTATAAGGTTCCAAATGATAACACATACCATTTAGATTAGTAAAATTATTTTGTAATAACCAGGGACTTCCTGTAGGCTAGTGGTAGGAAATAAAGGCCTGTCGCAATATGGTTGTGGGTTTGATTCCTGCAGCTTTGTCCGACGCGACGGGTTATGCCCCACCCTACAGGTTGTCCTTTTCCTAAAAATATATTACTACACTATTCCAAAAATAATCTTCATAAATTTTTTAACCATAAACAATAAAATCCAAAGTTCAACTTAATCCATTCCAACCATTATAGTTATCCAAAATACCTCTGTCCAGACTTTCTCTAAAAGGTATCTAAATTCCAAAATCAATTGTAACATCAGATTCCCCAAACAAATTAAAGTTTCTCTTTTGTCACATACTAAAAATATGATTACCTTCATCATATTAAAACCTTACTGAAATCAACAAGTACTGCAGTACAATCCTTATATATCACATTATTCTAATAACAAGAATATAATCCATGAGTTCAAAAGAACCAATACATTAATTATTCCGCTTCAACTGTAGTCACAGCATAAGATTGGCCTTGATCCCTTGGCCTTTTCTGAGGTATGTTTCCCTGACGCTTAGGACATTCATTTGCATAATGACCCATTTCTCTACAATTGTAGCATTCAACTTTGATAGCCTCTTTCTTTCCCTTGCAACCACGAGCCTGGTGACCCTTTTCTCCACATTTATAACAAACTCCCATTCCTTTTAGGCAAGTACCAGGGTGATTCTTCCCACAATTATCACATAATGGAAAAATCCTTCTTTCCCTTTTTCCCTTTATCTGTCTCTTGTTCCACTGTTCTCTTCTTCTCTTGCTTTACTTTGTTGTCATAAGACTTAGAGAATTCCTTTTCTGTCTTGATAGCACATTAGACAATATCTTCGTATGTTGAGAAAGATTGTGATACTAAAGCTCGACGGAGAAATGGTTTTAACCCATCAAAGAAATGATCAGTCTTACTTCTTGGGTTACGTATGTAATCTGCAGCATACCTCGCTAACCTTGTAAAGTTAGACTCATACTTTGCGACATTCTCATCCTCCTTCTGCCTCAGACTCAGAAATTGCCTTTCCATATCCGCTCTATGGTCTCGAGGAAAGTATTTTTCTAAGAACAGCTATCTGAACTCCTGCCATTCCATGTTTGTTAATTCATCATCTTCCTTTGTGTTTTGAATTAGTGACCACCATTGATCGGCATCTCCAGTGATGCGGTAAACTGCCATGACAACTTTCTCCCATTCACTACCCCCATGGCATGGAATATTTTCTCTAAGGAATTTATCCATTACTCAGCTACTATAGGATTTGTACTCCCATTGAAGGTTGGTGGTTGTTGCCTCATGAAACGGTCTAGCATTGATCCTCCACGTTGCGGACCAGGGTCCTCCATACGAGTAAGGTTATTATTCATAACCTGCGTGAGTTGTCCCAGTATGGTGAGACGCTGATCAGCACCAGTTGTATCACTAGCTCCACCATAATTATCTTGAGCAGGAGGGAAATCCCTACACAGAGTGCGTGCATTGATACAGATTCCATTCCTTCCACTAGGCTCCATTTATAAACAATGGCATAAACTAGATTAGTTTATGTATTAAAATACATAATTCCATATTTGTAAAACACTTTACATAAATTGAACTATTTATGGATATAATCCATAATCATAAAAAGAAATGTTGTCTTTGATAAAGTATATACTCATAACCCTTCATAGTGGTTTGTAAAGAAAACGATAATTATCCTAAGCATATCTCCCGGGAGTGTCGTAACCAAGAGTGCAGCAAGGCCCGTTGTCGTGCACTAGTTCTCATTCGAGTCTAGCTCAAAGCGGTGTTTTCGGGTTTTACCCCTAGGTACATATGTGCCAGAGCCGCCTCTACCTGCTCGTATCCAGACAGGGATGTATTTCTCGGAAAACACACAACATCTCTACAATACAAAAATTCTAGGATGTTCTTCTATACTAATCCTCAAAGTCTATCTTTGGGCTATGTGCTCTAATCAGAGTTTATCTAAATCTAGCTTCCAAGGTTAGTACTAAATTGCCTTTGATACCAACTGTAACGCCCCGACCCTAGCTACCCAGAGTCGGTGCATTACTTAGTAACATTGGCATGATCACAAAAGATCATGTTTCAAAAGAACGATTAGTTTAGTATCCTTGGAAACACCAGATACATTCATAAATGTTACATTACATCATAAAGTGAAAAACTAATAAAAAAGTCTTCATAGTCCACACTCATATCCTCTTTTGACTATCCATGTAGGTCATTCATAAAATACTTTTCCACATCCTGGAAAAATATTAAAACTTTGAAAGGGGTGAGCTCAGATGCTCAGTAAGGATAACAATACAGCGAAAGCTTTCATCAATAAACATAAACATTTAAGGCAATGTATAACTAAAACAAAATCTTTTTAAACCTAAACTTCAACATAATATGGAAAAAGTAAAATGAGATAATGCCATTCACTTCTTCACATGGATATTCTACAAGTCGAATAATCACATGAAATATCAATAACCACTTTCATAATGAGGGAATGTATAATGCCAGATATTCTGAAACATTTCGTCAAGGCCTCAGACAAGACGTCTAAAATGATTAAGGCCTCGGCCAAAACCATAAATCAAATTGGGAAAGGGCCTCGGCCAATTCCAAGTCTAGTTGTCTCATGAGACCTACCGATGCATCGAAGAGCTATAGCGGGCTCCACCCGTCACTTATTAAGTCCAATACTTTCCTCATATGAATAGGTTTAAACATATCATAAACCATAACATAATCGTATCACATAAAACATGCATAAAGGAAACATAACATTTCTACATTTCAATCACAAGATATCAATACAACACATTGATATAATAAAAACGCTTTCAAAACCATTTTCAATACCAAAATAAAAGAAAGTTAAAACTTTGTATTTACTTTTCATTAAAAAAAGTGATGGCTTGTAGAGGAAGCTGAAACTCAAATAATGGTCATGGCGGCGGAGAAGTCATTGTCGCCGCATATGTACGGAATGAAAAACATTCCCTTTTTCTCGTTTAGTAAAACGCTTTGTATAAAAAAGATTCCTTTTGAATAAATGTAAAATTCAAAGGGGTTTATAAACCGTATAAAAGAAAATTGTGTATAAAACCAAATATGCCTCAATGAAAGGATATTGAGACGAAGTCCTTAAAAGATCATTTTTAAAATAAAATATATCTACTATGTGTATTCACTATAGGTACACATAAATAACTTAAAAATACAAAACAGGACATAATAATATCATGACATAATTTGAAAGTAGGAGATTAACCCAAAGAATGGAAATTGGGTTAAGAAGTTCCCTTACCTTGTACTTTTCCTTGGTTGGGGTAGGTTAACCTCATGTATAATGGTGAAATAATTGTTATTAAATTATACAAGAATCATATACATTCATATGATATCATATATGATCTTTTAACATTGCTTTGTTAACAATATCTTAGATTTATCGTTGTTTTGGGGTGTTAACTTACTCATTTTCTTTTATATGTTTTGTTACGTAAGTCTTGTTTTTCATGGATAGGTTGTATCATATTCATATCCAGAATTATATCATGTTCTTAAACATTATTTTTAAATCATCAAATGATAATTATACTTGAATGGATACGACGGAGAATGAATCTCATCGCGTTCGTGGAGACTGTAGTCCGTACGTACGCACGAGCGACAATATCATTATTTTGATATTAAAATAATATGTAATTGGATAGTATATCATATATACAGAATCATTATCATGTTATATTTATTATTTACATGAATTACATATCATTATTATACCCATCTAAATAATAATATATTGAATAACAATTACACCACGACGTGGAGAGGATAAGCCGTATGTACGCACGTAAGGTGACATGTCATTCAAATGATGGGTAGAATACTGAATATGGTTGTTCCATATTTATAATAAAATCACAGTATATTGAAGATATTGGAGTTATAATTTTAGAATTGAAATAATAAACAAAGAGGGAGTGGAAGAAGAATGAAACTTGAAAGAGGGTGATGAAAATGATACTTCTTTTTCGGGTTCTTCCTTTTGATTTGATCAAAAAGGACTCCTTAGGATGGCTTTCTGACTAAAGTAAAGGTTCTAGGATGAAGGGAGAGAAGTTGGGAGAGTATTTGGGCAGAGTTTGGCCGAACCAAAAGACTTGAAAGTGTGAATAAGGTGGTAGAGGTGGGGGTCTTTTATACGAGGATAGGAGGGTCTCTTTTGGAATGATTGAAATGTTACATTATTATACAATGCTTTTCGGATTCTAAAGTTCCCACACTTATATAATTCGTGGGTAAGGTGATAAGGGTTCGAAATATCTTCATCCAATAGGATTTGGACAAGTATAAGCGTAGGAGTTTTCATTATCTTCTTATTTTATTTAAATCGTTAAATAATGAGGTCATCACTGCATCATCATGATGTCATAAATAATTTAATTTATTTAATGTCTAAAAATTATAAAAAAATACTATGATGTAGGAATACTTTTTAGATTTCTAATGAATATTTATAGTCAAAATTTGGACTTGTGTATCCCGACTTAAAAACTGTTTTAGTAGAACAACTCATGTTTGTGTCAATTTAATTTTAACATTAAATAAATATATATTAATGTCATTTTCCAACCAAAGTGGCTCCATGGGGTCCCCAAGTTGACCCATGGGTTGTCTTGGTCGGCCATGGTACATCCAATGAGGTTAGGACATGTGTCAAGCTCATATCATATTATTAAAACATTATTTTTACCTTAAACTACACTAATTACCTCTAATCGCGATTAAGAACTTAAAAGTTACTATTCACCAAAAATTATTTTAATCTTATTGAACCAAATTTTACTTTATAATGAAAACCATGTATGTCGAATTTTTGAAAATCAAATCATAGAGGTGGTAATATTTCATTTAAACGAAAAATCAGTTATTTAACTACCACTTAGTGGTTTCACTATTCATCAAAAATTGAAGTTTTTCAGAACAATGCCAAAATTTTACCCTAAGCTATAATTGATATTCCAATTTCAAAAATGATTTCTATTTTAAAAAATTCCAAAAATATAAGTTTCATTAATTAATTTTATAATTAATTCCCGCTGTCACAACAAATAGCGTGTTTTTAAGAAACAATTTATATCAAAAGATTGGCAATTGTTTATGTCTAATTTCAATGTTAAATTAATTCTAATGACCACCATTGTATAAAATGGTAAAAATATATTATAATTATACATTAAAACCACTAAATAGTATAATTTATCACTATAAATTATTTTGATTAAAAAAGTTGTTTTTAAGTATTTTTCACTATTCATAAAAAATTAGAAGTTCTCAGAAAAATACCAAAAAATCAACAGAGGCTAATTTCGATATTCCGAATCCAAAAATGAAGTCCATTTTAAAATATAAAATTTCTATAATTTTAAAAAGTGGTTATTACTATTCATAATGGCTACTATGATTAGTCGCGGTGTTTTAGAACTCGAAGTTGCGTACAATGAAAGCTATTGCATTATTGAATGAGAATCGTATCATGGGAGCTCGAGGTGTTACATTATCAAATAGAATTTTAATCATAGATAAGGCCTACAGACTTAGACTAGTTGATTTTAATGCTCATTATTTAGTCTTAAAGAATAGGAAGCAATCAATCATATTCAGGAAGATAGGCTTCAGAAGCAAGAACAGATTATCGCAGAACATGGTCTAAAGATGTAGACTTGGCAAGATGTTCTTGAATAATTGATGGAGGATATAAATGAATTCAAGAATATAATGCTTTTTATTTTCATTATACTATAAAAAAAGGAGAATGAATTAATTTTTTAACTTTTATTGTAATAAAAAATTATTCAATGTTATGTTTATTATTTCAAACATTATTTTCTCTCGCTATTTTTGAGATATGAATGTTTTCCCATATCATTTTGGAAAATCACAAAGGGGGAGAATAATTTGGAAATGAATAAATTTGTTTCATAAAAACGAGAATGGGTGATTACCTTATTTTGGGGGATAACTCACAAGTAAAACTAAATAGAATATGATCCTTAGTGATATTTTTATCCTAATGTGAAATTTTTCATATTCAGAAATACTTTCATAAGAGATAATAAACTCATGTAGAGGTAATTCTTTATTGTTTATTCAATTTTGAGCATTGCAAAAAATAGGTGATTATTGAGTCAAAAATTGTTTCTAATTTCCCATTGATATTTTTATTTGGGAAATAACAGATTACTTATTATTTAATCTTATAATGTTGTTCTACATCTTAATCTTATATTGTTCTTTCTCTTCATAACTAGGTTATGTGTCATATTAATACTTTTCATCGTAACTATGAATCATAACCATTTTATGTATCATAATCACATTTTTCATCATAACCATTTATCATTACCAGGTTATACATCATAATCATACAATTCATTGTAACCATATGTATTATAATTACGTTACACATTGTATTCATTTCACGCATCGTAACAATGTTATGAATTGTAACCATGTTATGTATCGTAACCATGATATGAATCGTAACCATGAGATGATTTTTATTCATGTTTAAATCGTAATCATGTTTTGAATTGTAACCACGATATGAATCGTATCCCTCATATGAATCATAATCATGATATGAATTGTAACCATGTTATGAATTGTAACAATGATATGGATTGTAACTATATTATGTATCGTAAGCATGATATGAATCATAACCATGATATACATCTAATCCATTTTAATCATCGTAATCATGTTATATATCATAACCATGATATGAATCATAACCATGATATGCATTGTAACCATTTTATGTATCATAATCATGTTATGTATCGTACTCATGTAATGCATTGTATTAATATATTACTCCACTAATATATACAATTTTCTTATAATCATTATTTCATACCATGGTACTTACAATCTTCTAACCCTAATGATGTCAAGAAGTTAGTTATATACCAATCCAAAAGATGTTGTGTATTCTATTTGTTTTGACCGTTATAATTCCAAGTGTCCAAATCCCTCTGTATTTTTAGTGAAATGTGACTATTAGAGGAAATATGCCCATTAGAACCTAAGGCCTATAAATAGGAGGTCATTCGATCAAGAGAATATAAATTTTTCTTCTTCTATGTTTTAGAGTGAGACTTTGTGACATATCTCCTAATTCATGAGAAAATCCATGGAGATAAATTAAGCGAATAGCTTTATCGTTGTTATTGAATTTCAATAAGGGCTTTGTATTGCTTTCTATGGATGATCATTGTGATAACGATCAACAGATTCAAGGGATAGAAATATGGTGTTGTTGATCATGATGTCTAGAGATTTAATGTATTTAAAAAATAGCTATATCAATTACCTTCTTAATCAAGAGCTTATAAAGATAAGAATATAGACTTGATGATCATCGTATTGAGGGCATACATGGGTGGTGGTAGGAAAGACATTTTATACTTGGTTAATGGATACCCAACACTTTGGTATAAATAAATTGTAATACATTTTATTTTTCAAAGCCATTGTAATAGAAAGGTAATCATTTTGTTTCTTCATTATATTCATATTACTTTCTATTGTAATTGTTTCAATTATAATACATTCATTACAAATTGTATTAACAGATTCTATATTCTATATAGTAGAATCATTTACCTTAGTTGTACTCCGATCATTGTATTCAGTTTAAATAAATTTTTTTTGATTATTTTTGGAATCATAGCATATCATATTCACTAGATCTGGTATAAGCTAGATCATTTGTATTTTTTGTGAGTTTTAGCAGTTTAATATCTCTTAAAACTAATATTATTCTTAAGATATTAAATAAAATATTTTTAAACCTAAAATTCACCACCTCTCTTATTTTTCAATTCCATATACATTTACATCTATATTATAATCCTAAATTTACTTTTTTGAAGTCAAAGACGACCAATGAGGGTAATTTCTATAGATTAACTTTTATAGAGAAGAAATTGATGCATTGGAATAAGATAAATTTATGAATATTTTCCTTGAAAAATAATTTCCCAATGTTGTTCAACAAAGGATGGAAAATTAATCCCTTAATTTAAAAAAGGAGGAATATTTATTGTTTGTTTATTCAGAAAACATTAGTTGATTGTGAAGGTATTTAACATCATGTTTCTATTTTTAGGTATTAATATATTTTCCTTTTTATTGATCTTTGGTCTAGTTTTGTTTGGGGTTGTTTTCTGTATAAATTTATTGAATATTTTGAATTCTGGTCTAGTTCACGGTTGGAACATGTCATGCATACAGTTTTTCCACCTGTGCACCCTGCTATAGGAATATTGAATGTTTTGGTAGAGAGATATATATGTCTTGCATGTGAATAGTCATGTCATGTATAATCTTAAGAGAAACATAGTGGCCCATTAAAGATGATCACACCTCTTGTGCACAGTTTTCCAAATAGTGCGCTGTCTCCCAGGAAACCATGCAGACAAGATTTTAATTAATCTTATCTTTTGTAAAAAGATCCCAAACTATTGTTTTAGGTCCCAAACAAACCTCCTTCAACCAAAAATAGATTCTCTAAACCTTGGTTCTCCCATGAAGTAATTATAGTTCCTCACACCCCCTCTGATCTGATCTGAAGGAATGAGAACATTGGTTGATCCATCTCTGGTTAGTTTCCTCCTCTCTTTCTTGATCTCTTATGATCTATCTCTTTCTCCCTAGGGGTATTTTGACAATTTTATATTAATAAATTATCTAATACAAATGGTTAAGGTTCTAAACATATGTTTGAATATTTATTATCCTAGATATTTTTTGTCCTTATTTGTAGAATACTGACTGGGGGTTAATGATATGATATCTGTTAATCCCAAGGTAGGTGGTTCTATTATGATTCCCATATATTATTAAACCTGAATTTAATTATTTAATCTCATATATTTTTAAATTATTGTAATTCATTAGTTTTAATTATGTGGATTTAAATTCTTTTATTTGAAATACCAAATTCTGGTGAATTCAGTATTTTAAGAAGAATGAGGTTTTTGCTTGAAATTGGAAAACCCCCAGTTCTATTGAATTGGGGTGTAGTTATTGAAATTCTGGTAATTTATATATTTATATTTAAATTATGGTTTGGATGTAAATTGAAGAAATTAAAATGTGGAAATTAATTGAAGAAAAATGTATTGGGGAAAATATTTGTGAGAGAATCCAATTCCAGTAAATTGGGGGGTTGTGAAGAAATTGATGGAATTATTTAAAAAATTGAATTTGTAGTATTTTATTGTGTAATATATTATGAAATTTCATGAATTAATATAAAATTTATATTAATGAAAAATAGCTAAATATTGATTTGATGTAAACCAAGTGGTTTTATCATTTAGAAATGATATTCTTCTGATTAATAACATGTTATGAGATTTGAAAGAAAAATTTGTATAATGTAATTATTAATGGGGTTTTATTTAATCTGAATAGGCATTAAAATAAATTTCCCATCGTTGACTTTTTAATATAAAACATGAAAACCATAGGTATTTATTATTTTATATTAGACCTCACTTCACATCATACATCATTATAGAATATCCTTTCATCCCATCATGTCCCTTAGGCGATGGTAATGATTTCTATTGGAATTAGTTCAAGGTAAATATGTTCATATTTTTCATTATTTATGGTGTTGGGTCCATATATCCTTATATAATCAAACATATTAGGCACATGACCATGTTTCTCACTTTTTATCATTTGGAATGTATTTTATATTCCATTGTTATAAACTATTTTACATTCCTTATGAATTAATAAAACTATTTTATATAAATATGTTTATTTAATTTATTTTGAGAAATATGATAATTTCTTAAAGTACCCATTTTATTAATGAAAAATTTCAAATTTTGAAATTTATTTCCATCAATTGAAATGTGAAGCATGAAATTCTAAATATATTTTAATATTTTAAATTTTAAATAATGTTTCATTTAAATATGATTTTGTAAATACTAGACATATTTATTTGATATTTGAAATCCCTTTTCTAGCTGTTTTGTTATTAGAATATTTTTATGGAATATGGGGTGAAATCCTTCCATAATTTTGCTCACACACTACTTATTCCTTAAAGTTTTCTTTGATTATATATTGTTGGCTTCGATCAAGGGGAAATAATATCTTGGAGGTGGTCCCAGCTATTGAACCTTTGAGTTGGTGAATTTCATCCTTATGGACATGGGTAGTTTTTTTTTTGTACTTGGGTTGTAGTAATTTTTTGTATTTAATGCCATGCAGAATAATGGTGCATTACTCGAAGTGGAGTGACTTTTTTACTCATATTATATTTATTTTAATGCTTCCGCTATTTTTTATGGCAATTTCATTCCCAATTTCAAGTTGTATGATTCCAGGAGCATGTCACCAACCCATATAGATTTACAACCCCTTCAGGATATGTTATTACTAGTATGATCATTAGGTTACTATGGTCCCCATTATGGTTAATGAATGAGTGGTATGAAATGAGGTTTAGATTTTTTCTTGAAGTGTGTATGCATATCTAAAATCTTGTTTGGACTTAGGAGTTAGTTTTGATTTAGCACAAGGCCATATCAAACAATGATGAAATGTAAGTCACCATGGGTGTTTATGTAAGTACACCTTGTGGATTAGTTCTAGTATTTTCCATGTTTTGAATTTCATGTATTGAAATATATTTAATGTTTGTCAATATGTTGGGATTAATTTCCATCTCCACTATGATTTAGTGTTAATAGAATGTATTCTCTATTTTTTGCTGATGTTGTATAGAATCACCCCTCCTAAAATATGTGAGAATAGGATATATGATAAATATGATGGTGAACCTCAGTGAGAGAATCCTCTTATAGATCTATGTCTTGTTGAGTTGATTGTGAACACTGCTCAATCTCTAGGATAGAAAACACCTCCAGTACCAGTTCATGATCAAGATGTAGAACCTCATAGGATCTATCTCTAGAATAGTTCCAAATAGTTCTTTTACAATAATACTTCACCATTCAACTGATCAAATAACCCTTAAGAGGTAGAGGAATTGTTGAGTGGAATGGTTCAATTATTTTTAGGGTTCATAAAGACACTGAATGAAATCAATGTAATGTGATCCACCATCATGTAGGAAGGACCAAGAATGAGATGGTGGTATATGATGTTAACTCGAAATAAACAAGATATCATAGTGTAAAATGATTCTAGGTCCATTTCATAGGCAAATTATATTTAAATTAGATGATTTTGGCTATTTCTGTAGAGTGTTTCAAACATGGGAAGGATTACAGGAACACGAAAGATTATGAAAACAATTTTTCTTATCACATTCACTTTACACTAGATGTTGTATAAAATGAGTGGATGAATTATTGAATATTTTAATTGGTACTTTGACTAGTTATTCATTCTCAGGTTTTGTTGCTAAAACATCTTTCTTTTGTAGATTTACTAGATAGAGCACTACTCATCGATATAGACCAGGCTGGCAGGTCAAGGTATTTGGGAGTCTTTTCACTCCCACAAAGAGTGTGAATTCCTACAGTTTAATGAGGAGGTACGATGACTCTCATATAGGTTCTAAATGAAAGGTATTTTCTATACCACCAATAGAATAAAGAATAAGCCCTTTTATTTTCTACTACTGTGGCTTGTCAGTGCATTAAAAGAGGGTTTACAATGAAGAACCCAATAATAGTTGATCTTGTGGATTGTCAAGATATATATAGAGGTTCTTACATATACATTCCACTCTATGTAGTGGCATGGAATTATCCACACCTTCTAAAAATCTGGTGAAATTTGATGCTTCTCATGCAAAAGGGTTCCAACCGTAGTAATTTGTAATGAAGCATCTTCACGTAGTAGAAGAGTCTCCAGAGGTAGCTGATATGGATCCAGTGACCTTGAGAGGTTCTATTACTATAGTTTCATTATTAGTGACTTATCTTTTTGATTCAAGTTAATATATTCATTTATTTCAATCCATATTATTAATCTTTAAAATATTTCAATGCATTTGTCATCTTCTACCATGGATATTACTGCAACCCTTGGTATAAAGAGAGAGTAGGGCCTTCGTTGTCCCGCTCGTGTTCTATCACTATCATATGTTGAGATTTCATGGAATATTCTGATTATTCACATGGAACCTGTTAACATCATTTTTTATACGGATAGGATCATTTATGATAAATCTTGCACTGACTTATATCTTTGATGGGGCACCTTTACAACACCCGATGATTGTGTTGTGTCTTCTAAGGAAAATGGGACCTGAGGTGGAGAAGAGTAAGACCATCCTACTAGATGTTGGGGAAAGTGATATTTATGTTTTCTATTAATATGGGGTGGGAATCTTTGAGTGGTGATCTCCATCTAATCATTATCTATTTTCCTAACTTATTTCATTAACACATCTTAGGTTTTTAACTAATAAGGGAGATTGAGATTACTATTGACATGAGTCTTGGTACTCAACTAGTTTTATTACCTATTACCACATGGACTCTAATAAAATGAATGTGATGGAGTACTAGTTGGAAAATATTTTAGAGAAATCATTTAAATGTCTAAGTGTGTCACCTTGGGAAGAACCTATTCACTTTACAATGAATGATGATGGTTCACTTCCCGTATGTGTTGATTATAAAAACACAATTGAGTTATGATAAATAATTAGTATAAATTAACATCGATTGATGATCAGTTTTATTAGTTCAAAGGTGTAAAGTGGTTCACAATGATTGATCTTTGATTTGGTTACCATCAGTTAATGATAAAAGAATCTATCATTCAAAAAACATAATTTTAGAGTTGGTATGATCATTATGATTAAATTTTTATACTCTTTGGCCTAACCAATGATCTAATAGATTTCATGTCTATGATAAAAATTATATTACATTAGTATCTTGATTCTTTTTTGGTAGTACTTGGGTTCGGAATCCTAGATTATTCTATCTCTAATTAGGATCGTCTTCATCATCTATGATTAGTTATGTGTTTTCTATGAAATCACTGAATTCATACCAGGCTATCAAAATGTGATTTATGGATCTAGGAAGTGATTTTATTGGGGAACGTGCTGATGAAACATGGATTATTAGTTGATCCTACGAAAGAGAAAGATATTATAACCTAGAAAAAACCATAAAATGTCTTCATGATTCGTAGCATCTTGGGATTATCTATGTATTATCATTGGTTTGATAAGGACTTCTTGATGGTGGTATGACCAATGACTACACTAACACATAAGGGCTTAATTATTTCCGAGGATGAAAAATGATAGAGTTATTTTTTATGGTGAAATTACATTTGACTACGGTACCAGTGTTCAATATTAAAAAATCCGTGTTGGCATATGTGGTCTTCTATGATTCAACAGGTTCAGGTTTGGGTTGTGTTCTAATTAATGGGAGCCATGTTGTTTCAAACAGTTCTTATCAGCTTCAACCACATGCGAATAATTATATGACGCATGGCCAAGATCAAGCAGGTGTGATTCATTTGATTTTGTGTTTCATACATTACCTTTGTAGGAAAAAATATCGTGTATTCAGACTATAAGGGTTTGAAAGATATCTTCTCTAAAAAGATTTGAATATCTATCAGAGGCATTCAGTAGAATACATGTAGTATTTCGAATTCAACTTTTCCAATACTCTAATGAAATAGTGTTTCATTACTAATTCATTGAGTATAAAATTACAAAACTAAGAAGTGAAGGAATCATTGAAAGAGTGGAACATCATGGATCTTTTGGAATAGTTTCACATTAGATTCTATGAATCAAGGGTTGTAGATTCCTTACTCAGTGTTCATTTGAAACTTATATTCTTGATTCGATTCATTTGTTCCAGTTTCCTAAATTTGAGTTCCATCATATTAGATTTTCTTTTTATGGTGGAGAGACCATACATTATTGTTCATTCTTAGAGGAGACTACTATATTCATTCAAAACATTTTTCGGTTCCTTCTTCTTTAAGAAAAGATGTGATGATTATTTTATATAGTTCATAGTGGGAAGTGTTCCTAGGAGCTATGAAGACATTCTATGTCATGCAGTGGTATTTTTTGTGGATGGATGTGAGACGTGGAATTGCTAAGTTTGTTTCTCATTATTATACATTACAACTGTTTACGACCGAGCATCCAAAGCCTTCAAGTTAGGATTAGCCACTTCCAGTCCCTCCTTGTTTGTGGGATGACATATCCATTGATTTTTGGAAGGGTTACCTCATATCTATAAAAATAATAACATTATATGGGATGTGATTGAAATAATGTCAATGTACGCTCAATTTATACCCATTCATGATACAACCAATTTTTGGAAGTTCAGAAATATCTATGTGAAAAAGATTGTATTTTTTATGGAGTTATAATGGTTAATGTATTTGAAAGGAATCCTCAGTTCGATTATTGTTTTAGAGAGGCCTTCAGGAGGCACTGGGACATCATATCTATTTGGTTATGACATACCATCCATAGTCAGATGGATAAACAAAAATAGATATACAAATTCATGAGGATATGATCAGTAGTTGTGTTCTTGACAATTGTGGGGAATGGGGTGATCACTTGGGGCTGGTTGAGTTTTTATATAACAATAATTAATAGTTTGAGAATATAATGGCTTATTTTGAGGCCTTGAAGGACCAGCCTTGGGAATTTTAATTGTGTTTGTTGTATATTGGTGATTGTTCCTTGGTTGGAAAAAGCATGGTCTAAGAGACAAAAATAAAGATTTAGTTGATTCATGAGAGGATGATGATGGAACATAGTCGATTAAAATATTATACTAATCACCAATATAGACCTTTGGAGTTTTTATTTGGTGACCATGTGTTTATATAAGATTCACCCTGATTGTGTCTCTAGAAACATGGGAAGAAAGGGAGGATTTGTTCTTATTTTTTTTGGACCTTTTTGAGGTTGTTGAGAAGGTGGGGAAAGTTGTATACCATTTACCACTAGAAATACACTATCAAAGATACATAACATTATTCATGTATCTAATTTGAGGAAGTATATATATGATCTATCTTATTTTCTGAGATGGAGTGATCATAATGTTGAGCCTGATTTGTACATGACCGAACAACCAATTAAGATAGATGATTAGGAAACCCAGGTATATCATTGATGGATGATACCTTTGTTCATGTTCTATAGAAGCATGGTTATTATTATCATGATACGTGGGATATAGAGGCACTGACAAGAGAGTAGGGGTCTCATATTTTTAAAATGGATGTTTATCATAGGCTTTGTGGAAATATAATTTTTCTATAGTGGAGTGTTTGTAACATCTTATTACAATTTTATTGTATTCATAAACCATATTTTTATTATTATTTGGTTGGTTTTTGTTTGGGATTGTTTTGGGTTGAAAAATTAATAATTATGATAAATATGTTCTAGGGAACAAATGGAACATGACTAGCACATTGTATTTAAAACCATGTGTCATTGTATAAGAAAATTGCATGTCTTTGATTGAGAGATCCACAAAAATTTCACACAATTAGTCAATTCATGCATCCCCTTATAAGAAACCATGAGACCCATTTATAATAGGTGAATTGACTACACACCGTTTCTCCAAACTGTGCATTGTTTCCCAGGGAAATGTGCATTCAAGATTTTAATTAATCTGTTTTTTTGTTATAAATACCCAAACACCTCTTTTTAGTTCTAAGTGGATATCCTCCCACCGTAAAAGGTTTATCTCAACCTTGTATCTCCCATGAATTATTCTCGGACCATATGACCCCTCTTAGAAGCTACCCGAATATGCAAGAACATTAGTTGATCCTTCTCCGATTAGTTTCCTACTTTGGTTCATGATTTCTGGTGATCTCTCTCTTTCTCCTTGGGTTTCATAGATATTATTATTTTGTTTATGTATATAATACCCAATAACATAGATCTAAACCTAGTTTTGAATCTTGTTTCTCCCGATTCCCATTTTTTCATCCTTCTTTGATGAATCTTGTCTAGGGTTTTGTGATCTAAGATCTATTCTCCCTAAGGTAGGAGTTTCCATTATAACTCCACTAATTTATTAAACCTAAATTGTGTTATTAAAACTCAACTATTTTTAAATAAATTTAATTGAATGTTTTTAATTAAGTGTTTTTCAATTATTTTAATATAAATAATCAATTATCGTGAATTTGGGTTTTATGAAGAATGGGTTTTTTTATTGAAATTAGAGAACCCCTAATTACATTGAATTGGGGTGTGGTTATAGAAATTTTTGTAATTTTAATTAATAGATTTAAATTTCGATTTGGATGTAAATTTTAATCAAATGAAATGTGGATCTTAATTGAAGAAACTATTTTAATGGAAACACATGTGAAAACCCAAATTTTATTGAATTGGGAGTTTGTGATGAAATTGATTCCATTGTTGGAAAATAAAAAATGTTGAATTTTATTTGGAAAAGATTTTGATTTTTTTTGAATTTGAATCAAGTCAATTATTATGAATAATGGATTATATTTGGATTTCTTGTAAACCCATTGATTTCATATTTGATAAATGGTGTGACATTTATTAAAAACCTGTTATGAGATTTAATGAGAAAATTGGAATATTGAAATGGAGTAGGAGATGTAATTGTATTTTAAGAAGCCTTAAAAATAATTTCCCATTGTTGTTTTGTACTATATAATATACATGCCTTAGGTTGACAATGAGTTATATTGGAAGACACATCAAATCATCCAGTGTTTTAAAACATCATATCATCACATCACATTCCTTTGGCAATGGTGATGATTTCTCTTCACCTTTGTTAATGGGTCATATGATCATACATTACCATATTGATAGGGTTAGGTCCCCATAGAATGGAACTACTAATCCTATATGGAAAATGACCATGATCAAATGTTATTTTTATTTTAATGTATTTATATTCCATTTTTATAAAATATTTTACATTCCTGATTAATTTATATATTTTCTTATAACACTTTGTATATTTAAGACATTTTTGGAAAAGTGTAATTTTTGTAAAGTAAATATTTTATTAATAATAATTTTCATCATTTGAAATGTATATCCATTGGTTGAAATATAAAGGAAAAATTTATAAATGTATTTCAATATTTTAAATTATAAAAATAGATTTTATTACATATGATTTTTTATTATTTCAAACCTATTTATTTGAAAATTAAATGCACATTTCTTGTTGATATGATACAGGAATATTGTTATCGAATCATTGGTGAAATACTACTAAGCTTTGGATCACACCTTACTTGTTCCCCCATATATATCTAGATTATCTCTTTCAGGGTATAAGTAAGGGGAATGGTTCTCCTGGTGGTGGATCTACTAATTAAACCATGTATATGGTGAGTTATGTCTATAAGGAAATGTGTAGTGTTTCCCCATTTCGGTAGATCAATTGTATTAAATTGGGAATTATTGCCTTGTTGACTTCTTATAAATTACTCACAGTGGAGTTTCTTTTGTATGCATACTATATTTCTTGTCTTTCTTCCACTATGTTGTGTGGTAAATTTGTTCCCTCATTAATGTTGTATCATGTCAGGTGCTAGTTGACGAACCTTGCGGTTCTAGAACAACCTCCAGGCTATGTCAAGACTGTCTCAGTCATAGGGTTACCAGGGTGCCTGAACTAGTTCGTGACAAGGTACCCACCGAATAATATTTAGGATCTTGATTATAATATATTTTTTACATATGATTGAATAATAGATATCCTAGGTAATTGGATTCACATTAATTACTCATGATTAAAGACATGATATCATAGGGAATTGAATTCCCATGATTTTAAAAGTAAATGAATATTTTTCAATGTGCTGAAAGGGTACAAAGTGAGTTTTTTGATTATCACATGTATGTTAAAAACAAGGAGATTAAATGGTCCAGATGGAAAGAAACTGATGACAATAAATTAATCAAGACCGATGATTACAATATCTAGTTTCAAATTTGGAGAATTTATGGCAAAAACAACCTTTGGGAATTCCATAAAAAATAGGGATGTTTTTTTGTTGTGGTATTTTTGGTCATATTAAATAATATTTAAATGAAAATGATCTTAGTGTTGGTATGATTAATTATCATAAATAAACATTAAAGTGTATAAAATTTGGTGATAAGTTTCATTATGAATATACGTTTACAAAGAAGGATTTTAATGTTGATAAACTTTTAGACAATAAGAAAAAAGTTGTAGGGAAATATTTTTTGACTACTTCATCAGTTTTTCATCTATATAATGAAGTGGTATCTGGAAAATTGTATTTTTACTCAGATTATGAATAAAATATTATACGATATTAGGTCAACAAATTTATTTATTTTAGATAAATTTTATGAAAAATTAGAAATTCCATCTCATGAAATGAAACCAAAGATTATGGTTAAAATCCAATAGGGAAATAGTAAGGAAAAAGGAAATTATAATAATCTATATAGTTTTTCATATGGAAAGACATTACCTAAAAACATTGTTATTTTTCTTGTAGTATACATTCATGTTATTAATGGTATGGATTGTATTTTAGTCTATCATTCTATAATTTATTACAAAGATAATGATTTTTATATGAATGTTTTTCAATTTTTATAAAATATTGACCCATATTATTGATAATATATCAAGAAGCAATGAAATAGTTAATAGATGGAAATTAACGTTATCTTGTACATTTTTTGAAAAAAAAAATGTATATATTAGTGAAGTTTCCATGGTAAAAGAATATCTATATGTTTTTCTTAATGAGTTTTATACCAAATATGGAAGATAAATTTACCATTTACATAGTTTCTGATACTAAGAAAATTTCAAAATAGCCTTATCGAAAGACTCAATTGGAATTCTATAATTGAAAATATTGTTAATGTTATTCATTGATAATGGATTCCTTCATTATATGACTTCACCATGGGGTGACCCAATTTTTTTTGTAAGAATAAAATATGGTTTCATAAGGCTTTATATTTATTTTAGCACATTAAATAACATTATTGTTAACAATAATTATCTATTATATCAAATAAATTACTGTTTTGATAGTATATTTGGAGCTCATAATTTTTCCTAGTTTGAATATAGATTCATGTAACTTGAGAAGCTGGTGTAGGAGGAAGAAATTTCAAAAAATTGGGTTCTCTACTAAATATTGGCATGTTGATATTTTTATACAGTTTTTCTGGCAAATGAAAATTATCTATTTATGGATATTATGAATAGAATATTACATGAATATTTGGATATGTTTTTTGTTGTTTTTAATAATGATATTTTGTTTTATTCAATAATATATATGTATCATGAAACCATCTCGGTATTTTTATATAAACCATTAATGAAAATTAGCTATATAGGAAATTTAAAAATGTGTTTTTTTTTAAATATATTTTTTAATGGAAAAAATTATAAATAATAATGGAATAATATGTGATGCTTCAAAAAAATAGACATGAATGGACAATAACTACAATTTTTATTGGGATTCGTATTTTTGATGGATTAGTATAAAATTAGTTATGGTTGGTTAAAAAAATTGCTTGGTTATCTGGCCTAGAAACTAAGCTAAAAAGTGAAAATTATGATTGGACAGAGGAATGTGATGTTTGCTTTTAGGAACTAAAAATATAATTTTATAATGATTCAATTTTGGTTATACCCTCCAAAAATGGAGAGCTTTTCATCTACAGTGATGATTCATTGAAGGTACTTGGTTGTGTTATGATGTAGAAATATTAGGTAATTTCTTATTATTCATGAAAATTGAAGCATCATGAGTTAAATTATCCCACACATAGTATTGAATTAGCTTATGTGGTTTTCTATTTTAAAAGTTGGAGTCACTATTTATGTTGAGGGATATTTGAAATATATAATGACCATAAAATATTTATATATATATCTACATTGAATGAATTTAACATGCATAATCAATGATGGATTGATCTGATAATCGATAATGAGTGAGTGATCAATTACCATCCAAGAAAATAATGAAAAGAGGTAGATTCAATGATTTGTAAAAATGTTTTTATATTAACTATAATTTTTTTACCCATTGGTTAATGAATTGATGATATTTATCTTTGACGTTATTGGTATAGAAAATACCTATATTCTATTTCAGTTGTTAGTACAATCATCTCTATATAAAATTTAAGAAAACATAGAAGTAAGGATATGAGTTATATATAAAGGTGGAATTAGTTTAAAATGGTAAACTCATTGAATTTAACAATATTGATAATTATGTTCTGATATTTGGGAAGAGATTTATTGTGCCTTGAGATTCATAGATAAAGAATTAATTATTAGGTGAAGATCATAGTTCTCCTATTTCATATATTCATGGAGGGACTATGATATATAATGACCATCAAGTGTTTTACAGGTAGGATGACATTAAATGAAATATTTATAATTTTACCATGAAATTATTGACATTTCAATAGGTAAAGGAAGATGGAAGACTGCCAAAGTGGATGCTCAGCCATATTCAGTGCCATATTGGAAATGGGAAAATATATTAATGTATTTCCTGGTATTACTATAAAAGACATCTCGAGTTACCAATGCAATTTGAGTTATTTTTTATCGTTTCACTAAATAATGATATTTTAGTCCTATTTGAGACTCTCTCTCTCTAGATAAAATTTATCAGCTGTAGTTTAATGATATAGTTAGGTATCAGGTAGTTCTGTCTCTATTATTACTTACCACGACCCTAGTTTCACTTATAACATTTAGAAAGGCCTTCCAAAACCATTGAGAATAGAACTAAATTTTATTACATCCCTTCACCCACAATCCTTTAGATATACCGAGAAAAGAATTTACACCAAGTATGTTATGATATATTCATTATTGATTAATTATGAAGAATATTGGGATCATTATCTTTATTTAGTTGAGTTATCTTATGTATAAATTTTTCATTCTTATATACAAATGGATCCTTTTTAGGAATTATACAGAATGTGGTGTTAAACTCCTACAATTAGTGATGATGTCAGGAATGGATGTTGGTGGGTCTAGAATTAGTTGAGAGAGTGGTTGAAAAAATAATGATGATCAAATATAATATGAAGAGACCTCAGTGAATGTAGAAAAGTTAAGAGGATAAATGGAGAAGGATATTTCATTCATGGTAGTAGATTAGGTCTTTCTCAAAGTCTCCCCATGGAAAAGTTTGATGAATATTGGTAATCTGTTGATTCTACTTCCACAATTTATTGGACTCTATTGAAACCTAGATAATATTGGATAGGATTTCTATTGAGAAGATTTTCTGTTACGATTTTTCCAGGTATAATTTTTTTCATTTTTTGATGTTATGAATGTATGTTCTAGATTCCACTCATCTTCTATTCCCAAATATTTTTTAGTTGGAAGACAACCTTTCTTATAAGGAAAACCCTGTTTAGATTATTAACCATAGAGATCATATATTGTGAAATAAGGTAGTGCACCATGTATGGTTTTGTGGAGAAACCAAGTGGTTGAAGAAGAAAATGGGAATCTGATAATGCTATGTAGTAAAGGAATCATTATTTGAATAATAAATGAATAAAAATTTGAGGATTCCAATTCCCGAAGTGGGAGAATGTAACAACCTATGTACTTATAAAATAATTATTTACATTCTTGAAATATATAGTTAAATTCATTGTAAATGTATAATGAAATAATCATTATTTATAGATGATAATAAATATTTAATAATAGAATAACAACCACACCTATGAAATTTTAAATAATATTTCTATATCAATAAGTGAATATGTGATATATTTATATCATTAAATAAGTAAATAAATGTTTATAAAATGATATATTAAGTCTATTTTCTTATAAAGTGTAAATTTTTATTTACATGATCATAAATAATATATTATATTAAAATAAAATACTTTTTCAGAAAATAAATTCATAAATAATTTTTTTTAATTATAATATAATTTCATCAGACATTAATTAATTTTTCAAAGAATCCTAAAACCAGTTATAATATTAAAAATGTTCATTTTTTAAAATAATAAAAATTATAATTAAATTTATGTTTATCATATTTATATAACTATTTTAATAAAAAGTGAGTCTGTTTTTAAAATATACAATTTGGAAAATTGATGTGTTCTTTTGGGTGTCACTAATATATTTGAATTTTGGGAGAATAGTGAAATATCATAATTTATAGTATTTAACATTATAATCAATATACATGTGTTGTTGTGTCATTAATGTTGCTAGAAACTATCCTTTAAAACTCAAATTCTTTAGTTACTGTATTTAG
The DNA here is from genome assembly GCA_963277665.1 of Viscum album. Lineage (NCBI taxonomy): Eukaryota > Viridiplantae > Streptophyta > Magnoliopsida > Santalales > Viscaceae > Viscum > Viscum album. The sequence goes on from OY728147.1 coordinate 1,561,232,422, forward strand.
ATAGAGTTGAGTGGATCCTTTTTATTCTCATTATGATTTAGTTTTGATAGTAACATCAACACATAATTCATGGTTTTTTAATAATTTTTATATGTGTTTTAAATTTAGTACACCAGAGTATTTATTTTATATATGAAAAAATATTTATCAAATTTTTATGGAAATAATTCCATTGAATTATAAGAATATTATATTCATTTTATATTTTATTATCAAAATCCAATTTATTATTCTTTATAGTAAAAATATCGCTGAGGCTATTATATGTTATTGAAGTGAAATTGTACTATTTAGCTTAAATTCAATTATGAATTTTGATGATATTTCATTCTATAATGAGTTGATTCATGAGAGTGTTAAACTATTGGAAATCCCATGGATTAATCTAAACATCAGTAGATTAAGTGTTAGTCTTAAACGGATTTATTGATTCTCTAAAAATCACTGAAGTTGCTTAAGAAGTATTGTAATATTAAAGTGCAAAAAATTGAATAAATATAGTTTTTATTTTTATATAAGTTATATAGATTTCAGAATCACTCAAAACACAAATAATTGGAAATACAACAAATTTATCTTAATTTAATTTGTCTACATCAAATTCTAAAAAGATCATTTGAATGATCACTAAATTATATGATTTTCTAAAGAATATTTTTTCCTTCAGATGTTTTTCCATATCACATAACTTCTCTTTTCCCATGATATAAGTAGGTGTCAAATTCAGATTTATTCAATTCAAGAACCATCGTAAATATCATGAGAGTCAATAAAAAGCATCCATGTAGGATATAAGATGAATATGATTTTAAAGGTCTCCAAAATTTTAGTGATTTTTTAAGTTAGTATGTTCAAATTTTCAAAGTGTTTTGTACCCTATGATTTTAACTGTAATATATTGTTTGGGAACATGTTATTTGGAATAAAATGTATGGATTATATACCCCACAATACCAAAACATTATCGATGAAAAACATTGTATTTTCGAGTAACCCTATGATTGGGAATAAATGTTCGGTACATCAATCCTACATTTTAAAATAACTATATTTTGTTAACCCTACATTAGTAGTTTTGTTATTACATAAAGGTACCATACATTTAACTATTAAATTATGGAGTTTAAAAATAATGATTTTTTTCATGATTTATACAGTGGTGACCATGAAAGTAAATATTATTTTAGATATGTTTTTGTATGATTCAATGGATCGAAATCATTGGAATCAATCATTCATATTTCTTTGTTATGTAATGAATCTCTTTGAATGATTCGGTTTTAAATAATCATGATTTATCGTTCTTATTTTTTTTCATGAATTATTTTTACTATATTTAATGTTGTCATAATTTATTTAAATAATAGATTTAAATCATTCAATTATTGTATAATTCTAGATATTATATCATAATATTTATTTAACTTATTTTGTATGATTTTATTAGAGATTTATTCTACATGAATAATGAGGAAATTATGCTAATCTATTCTTCAAAAATCATTACCGGATTTTATGTATATAATTGAATACTAATAATGCTATTATTGCTAGATATTTTTTTCTTTTATATATATATTTCACTTTATCATGAAAAGAAAATATACTAAGAAGATATGAAAAGTGAGAACTCAGATGAAATTAAATTGACAAAATATTCTTCGACTAATTTTTTTAAAATTGATAGAAATATTCTTTTTACCTTATTATTCCCTAACAGTCTAATGAATAACGAGACATGAGTAACATTGTTTATTTTATCTATTGCAGATTAAATAAGAAGATGTTTTCTCAACAGAGAAATTTATATTGATTCATATGAGATGTATTATTAAAGATAACCAACATATGTCAGTGGCTACTATAACTGTGATACAAACCTATTTTTAACAAACACCATCTCATCTATTTTATTTAGAGTATTTTTTTACTCTAGCATAGTCATAGTGGAGTTTCAGCATGTCGAACTATGTTGTGGGTTTTTTGGAACCAATAATATAACTAGAAGGCCCTATAAAATCTTGGTTTGGCTTCAAATTCCTATACTCATTTCTCTATGTATCTATATAAGAGGGAATACTAGTGAAGATCACAATGATTTTGGATTAGAGTGTGGGTCGAGTATAATAGGGGATCATTGTTCCCCGAACCAATATACCTCATGGTGTTGTTTTCTTTTATTTATTTCCTATACTCTCTTTTCTATAATAGATAAGAAATGGATTAATCCATTTCAAGAGGGATGTTTTAATATAGTAAATATAATATATATAACACAATTATGCCAACTCTTGTGTCCTCTTAATATGCATTTTGACACAATAAGTTGATTCAAAGGGTGCCCTCTAATGTAAAAATTTATCATTTTAGAAATATGTTTCCACTAGATACCAACAAGCTATATTAGAGAAAGTGATCTCTAGAAACATTTCCCATTTTTAGTAAATAATTGAAAATTAATATTGTTTCTATATGATACATAACATATAATGTAAAAGGTAGTAATATTTTGGAATATTAGTGACTTTATTCCTAAACAAGCCTATGTTATAGATTCAGATGAAGAAAAATTTCAATGGTTGATCATATGGAAGGCATGTCTATTATTTGTGATTCTTATTTATATGGGGATAATTACATTTTTTATATTGCTCACATGACTATATATTTAAATAATCATCGTTTCAAATTTTACATGAATGCTAAAAAACATTATTAAATACCTAGTGAACCGAAAAATCATAATTATTGAAAGGAATCTGAATATTATATTAGTTGAAGAAAGATGACTGAAAATATATGATGTCTTGTTCCTGAGGTATTTAATTGAGTTTCTCAAAGTGTTACAACATAATAAATGTGAAAACAATCATTGTAACTTATGATGGAACCAATAAATTTATATATGTTTTCAATGAGGTTTCTGCATTGAGAAATCAAATTATAGAAAAAAATCATGCATTAAATTAGTTGATTGAGATATGTGAAAATGAGTTGTAATCAGAAACAAAAAATAATATATATATCAATGAAGAAAATGTTGCACATAACATTTAGATGGATGATTTTTTCTAATTATAATAATTTATATTCATATAATGAATCAATTAAAAACTATGAATAAGATCAATAAAATAAAATCATAAATATAATACTAATGGTTTGTGTTTGGGAGGTAAATCATATTACTATAAAATTATGATTCATAAACATTTTCTCATGATTAATGTGATAAATATTATATATGATTCAAGATAAATCTTAATCATTAAATAAATAGCATAGAAACTATATAAAATCTTATGATACTATTTCAATTGATAATGAATGATTGTCGAAATAGATTTTAGATTTATGACCATATATTTTCAAACATTATTATGATATTAATGAAATAAAAATAATGAAATTTTGGATGAAGTTGATAAGATGAAGAAAAATTATAGTATTCATATTAAGGTTTATAATCATTTTAAACAATTTATTGGAAAAAAAGTATAATGGGAAACTTGGTATTGGTGATGATGGAGAAAAACCAAAATTAATTAAAGAATTATTTTATTCCTAGTTCAAATAGAAAAGGAATCTCAATTGGAAATTTTTTTATTATGTAGTTAATATAAATTAATGTAATTAATATTTATTTGTAAAAAGACCAACTTTTGGTTTCAAGCATCTTATTTGTTGGAAGTAATTATCTAGCATTAAATGTAAATAGTTTAATAAAAATGAACAAATTTGGATTCCTATGACATTAATTGTTAATGCCACCAGAAAAAAATGAATATGGGTTCCAAAAGGAACTTGTATTTGATATTTTATGAGTATGACCCACTAGACGTCATTATTACATCATTATGTGGATTCCTGAAAATTAAGGAAATTTATCCTATTTCAATTTCTTATTCATTTAAACTGAAACATCATTATAGATAGAAGGGTTATCCATTATTAATTTATATTCATTTTACCGTTCTATTTATCTGGCCAAACTATTTTATACAAGTGGATTTAAACAATTAAAATTTTTACACCTCTATATTTAACAACTCGATCTCACTATTAAATCATATTTTCACACTATTATATTGTCAGATTAAGTAATTTCTTGATATATTTTGTTAAACAATGTCCATAATTAATCCTACTATGATTTTATATAAATGGTTATCTTTCATCTAAGAATGTTATTAACATCTTTCTATTTAGTTAATTTCTTGTGTTAAATTAAACTATTAATGTATGAGGTAAATTATTACATTAAAATGAAAATGAAAATTTTAACATGTCAAAATTGTAATTTTTTAATCTCTATTTTAATTTAACTAAAAATCCTTTCATTTAATTAAAATTCCATGAAAATATTTCTTTTAAATTCATTGAATATATTTTACAATTATTCTATGTCTTAATGGGAATTATATTAAATATTTAGTATGTGTATAAATGTTTTACTATAGTAGAAATAATTTAATGGTTTAGTAAATTCACAAGAAACAATTTCTATTCATTGAATATATATTATATATATATTTTTATGGCTCCATGATTATATATTTTTTATCTTATTAATGGAATCATGTATTTAAGTGGAGCTTATATCACTTCATGTGTTTAAAATATATATTGAATATAATTTTAAACAACCCATCTTTTTGATATTTTTCAAAATGGAATAAATATATAACATTTTAAATTTTCAGTAATTTTTACATTATTAATTCAATTTAGAATACCAATTTTTTTATAGAAATTGGTAAATATATTTTATTATTTAATATAATAAATAATTCATCTATTTGATCTTTATAAAAAGGGGATAATGGTTGGTAGAGAATTAGGGTTTTGTAATTACCAAAAGGGTAAGAATTTTGAGTTGATCCATTTAATTCTCATCCTGATTTTGTTTTGATAAATTCTTCAACCCAACATTATTATTTTTCTAATATACATTTTATGTGTTTCAAGTTTTTTATGTAAGAGTGTTTATTTTATATATTCACAAATAATGATGGTATTTTTATAATTTCTATTCCATTTGAATGATAAGATGATTTTTATCATTTTTTTTACATTAGAGACCCAATTCAGTTTTTTAAATCATTTTAAAATTCACTAATATTTTTAGAAGTTGTTCAAGAAACATTAATTTTTTCAGAATAATTTTACCTCTCAATTTAGATGATATATCATGCTAAAATGAAAAAATTCCAAATTAAAGTATACCATTGGATATATAAGGGATTTATCTCATCAACATTAGTATATTTTTATATCTAAAAGAAAATTTTTTAATCTCTAAAAAATCATTGATGTTCCAAATGTAGTTTTGCTACAATGTAGTAAATTGTATTATAAAGAAAATTCATTTATTTAATATCATGTTTTTTATAGTTTCAAATCACTGAAAACCTAGAAATATTAAAATCTAATAACTTTATCAAGAATTCATGAGTTTATATCAATGGATAAAAAATCATTTGGATTTTCAATAAAATAATATTTTCCCAGCAATAGTATTCCCAGATCATATGGAATTTGTGTTTCAATGATATCAAGATCTATACAAGAAGAATGTATAAAATTCTTTAACCATTATGAAGATAATAATATTTTATAAAATAATTCTTCTAGGATATGGATTGAATCTAATTTTAATGGGATCAAAAAATTAATTGAAATGCTGATTTAAGATGTTCACATTTTAGAGTTTTTTGTACCCTATGATTTTAAGAACAAATAATAGTTTAGGAACCCTTAATTTGGAATAATATTCCTGGATCATATACCTTACAATGTTTGAAAATATTAGATCAATTAGCATATATTTTTAAGCAATAATGTGTTTGAGGAATAAATATATGGTAAATGAAACATACTTTTAATAAGACCCATACATTTCAAACCATACTTACAATGTTTTTTCATTACATAAAGGAAGACTACATTTGTCTATTAAATGATATAGATTATAACTAATTAATTCTTACATGAATTATGTAATGGTTTATATTGAAATCAACATCATTTGAAATATTTTTATGAATGATTCAAAGCATCATATTAATATGATTAAATTGTTCCTATTTATAGGGGACATTACGACACTCTTAAAATTATATAATTTAAAAAATTCATGTTTTATTATGTTGTTATATTTAAATAGACTTTTTCATTACATTTAAATATGTTTGAATTGATTTTAATGGTATTTTTAATTGAGTTGAAACTTCTATTATTATGGTGATTTTATCATAATATTTATGCAACATAAATTTACTTCTTTTATGGTAGATTTATTCAAAAAGAATAAAAATGAAACAATGTTAAACTATTGATGGGATATTTATTTTGGATTGTAAAGTATACTAAGGAAGAGTAACTATGTTCTTATTACTATATATTTATTTCGTATATATATATTTCACTCATTGAAGGGATAATAAAATACACGATGAAGAGTAGAGGAAAATATAATCTCATGAAAACAATGTTTTTTTATCCTCATCAGCTGAGAGAATAGAAAGAAAATTATTTTCACATCATTATTCTCTTGCGGTTTAAATAAGAAATAATCATGAACCAAATTATTAAATCCATTTGTTTTTTTAAGAAGAAAAATACACATACGCAACATTGAATATTATTTTTCTGCTACTACTATTCATTATTGATGATCATCTTTATATATAAGTTTTCAGTACAACTATTAGATAACCCTATTTTAAAAAATACATCCTCAAACATGTTTTCTATCATGTATAGGATTTTAGGACATTTTCGTGTTTGAGTGTCTTCTTCATAGACTAAGCAATGGAGATTTTAGATCAATGTAAATTTACTAGAACTCCTTGTAAAAGGCTTCTATCGTGTTAGCTACTTTTACTCAGTTGAAGATGTCTCTAAAAAAATACCTACTAGTGAGAATCACCAAGATCATAGAGTAGAGTTTTTTAGTGGAAGGGGGGAATTGTTTACCCGGAACAACTATACATTGATGTGTTATTTTAATACATTTATTTTAACTTGTTACTTTACTATATGTGAGAAGGATATGATCACTATATTACAATAGGATCTCCTGTATTCATCATCACCAATCCAATACAATAGTTATATTAATATGCAATATAATTAGTATTATAAAAAATTATAATGTAATTAATATTATATTCAAAAACACTTTTCTTGACTATCTATAAATACCACCCCTCATCACCTCTTCTAATCACTCCTCCAAAGCCTTTTAACATGTATAATGTATATAGAACTTCTCCCTTATCCCATACCTCGTGTCTTAGAGTGAATGGTATAAAAAAAATCTTGTTCTTTAATGAGGTCCCTATAGAGACAACTTTCATGATGTAAAATCCTTATTTCTCATTTAAATTCGTTATTTTGTTGTTTATTTTTATCATCTCCTAAAATCCTCATTGCAATGTCACTTAATAACTCCAGTAATAGACATATAATATAATTTTATTGTGTTAATGAAAAATTAATCATTAATCCTATCCTATTCATGTATTATTCATGAAAATGAAATCATCATCTATGGCATGATAAATCACCACATTTTTGGAAGATATCTCTTCACATTACATTACAACCGTCTTGGATGGTTATAAAATCATTACTATTGTCAAAAAATATAGTAATATTGATATAATATCATTTTATATATTACATAAAAAATATATATACATAATATGAAATAAAATTGAACTTGTATTTGGTGGTGGGAAAAACTAGAAAAAAAATAAACCAACATTATATCAATAATACTTTATCCAATGAAAAATACATTTATCAGAAAAAAATGATATATGTGGTCATTTTAATTTAAATAATCATACTAGTACCATTTAATTATACTTATATATTTTTTATTCCATATCACAAGACCTACCATAATTCCAGGAAACAAATGATCTTGTAAAGATGATTATGATGTTTTCAACTCATCAATATGCACATCAATGAACATAATAAACTATTAATAAATAATATATACATTTAAAAGGTTCTGAATTATATAATTGACGAATCAAATTTTATTATCCACTATATCAATTATATTTGAAGAATACCTTTAGAAAAAATGTATGCAACATTCTTTAAAAAAAACCCTTTGATACCACTTTTCAGAAAATTCAAATTGAAGGACTCTTTTAAACATATAAGGAATGAGTGGAAATTAATATTTTCTGGATATAATAATGTTTTGAAGCATAATATAAATTATTAAATTATTATTTTTGAATTAGTTTTTTTCCTTTTATATGCCTAGTATTCTATTAAAAAAATTTAATTTCCACAGTGAATGTTTTTATAATGTGAGTATTCATGTTTCATGATTTTGTTCTAGATATTTCAAATTGTTTCTGATGATTGATGGTTACATTTTAAACCAAACTCATGATGGTCTATTATATCCCTACAATGCACTGGGTATGATGGTTGTTGATAGTAATGGTTATTCTATGTCTGACTATGACAGTTACACCATATGGTATATTTGAGGGTTACATTGTAAGGTATTTATGGGGGTTAGAAATCATATTGTATCTAGGAGAATAAAAATCATAATTATGGTTTAAAATTAATTCCCCAAGTTTAATAAATGGTTATTTTTATTTATTATAAGTTTTATGGAAACTTTATTTATAAAAAATGTAATTATATGTAACTTTAATTTGGGATATTTAAATCATCCATGTGTTTATAATGTTTTCATTGCATATTTTTTTATATCTCTTACATATATTGTTTTTATCATATTCAGTTATAAATTTTTTTTCATAGGGTTTATGGTTGGATAAAAGAATAGTAGAATCCAGGGTGACGGTTGTGAGGATTATTCATGAAAATAAATCATATTTTCTTAATAAGTTAGTATTATAATGAAAATTTATACCATTTTATTAGTATACAATTTAGTTGATTTTGGGATTGATACATATTAGTTATGAAATAATAATATAAAATAGTAGACTTAAAATATATTTGATAATGAATGAAATAGAATTATAGTCTAAATTAAATAGAATATGTAATTGTTAAGGTCGAATCATTAGATTTTGTCATAATGAAGGGAAATTGAGATGAAAATAAATTCAATTTTTTACGTTAAAGGATTGAAAGAATAAGTAGGAAATATTGTGAAAGAATATTTACACATAAATGATAATGCTGAATCTTAGTTAATTAATTAATTATGGAAGTATACATATCACATCAAATAGAATAGTTTAAAAAAAAGAAAACAATCTTCAACAAAAGTGATAATAATATAATAAAAACATGAAACATAAAAATATCACTATGAAAATAATGGAGTTATTTTTAAACACAAATAGTATATAAAAGGATTATAGATATAATTTAATGCGTGATAATGGTAGGAAAAATAATAAACAATTTAAATAATAATGGATTTATTATGAACTTGTAGAATCATAATCACATTAAAATTAAAAGTATTGTAATAAAGTTAGTTCTTGAACAAAAAATATGAGTTAGAGAATCATGGAATGTTTTTATTAGTGTGACTACGATAAAAAAGGAGAAATTAAATGGGTTTAATGAGATATAAGTGTATTAAATCATCAATATTATATCAATTTTAATGTAAATTATTTATTATGAACATATATAATGATCCTAATGTGTAATATTAATTTACTTATAAAAAATAATTACTTCAATCAAAAGGAGAAGGAGGAAAACCCTTATATAGATAATAAGATTCTAAAAAATTGTGGGGAATATTTAGATCATTAGAAACTAATTGGGAGAATTTTGAGTGTGATTGGGATGGAAAAGTAATTATTTGATCACCTATGGTCGAGGAGGATGAGAGATGGATTGAAGTGAGCTCATTTTATAGTTGAAAAGGGGGACATTATCATTTGAAAATGGTGTTAGGTAATGGGTAATGAATTAATAACATGGATTTCATGTGTGTTAGGTGAGCTAGGTGAACTATATGTTCAATTAGTTGGTAAGAAATGGGGGTATGACATTAATAAGAAACAATTATTTCTAGAATGTTTATATTACATTTTAATTATTGATAATTGTAGATACATTATTTACCCATGTTACACTTATTAATCCGGATTAAAAATTAACCTTGGTAATTTATTTCTAACTAAAATATAAACAAGAACATATTACTAAATTTTTAATGCGATGATTCAGAATTTGTAATCCATTTAACCTTATTTAATTTCTATATAGGATAAAATTATCATTTAAATTACAAAATATACTTTATTGAAAAATTATTTTTGAATAGTGATGATCTTTTAGTTAGTACGTGTTCTTAATTTAACTTAGTTTTGATTAAATTTTAAATGAAATAATTTATATTTATATGTGATTAAACATCAAAAAAGTGTACTGATATAAAATATAACTATTTAATTTTTAAAAATGTCATGATATTTATGAATTTATCATTATTTGAAAAAAAGCAACCATTTTTCCAAGGTACCAAATTTTTAGCAAATAAACATATTAATTTGTACTACAAATAAAGAACATTTTTGATAATATAGATCTACTAAATCAGAATTTGAAATGTATTTTTATGGATTAATTACCATCTCTTAAAAAAATATTTTAATATATTGAAATATAATGTATTTAAAAAAATATGGTGGAAAATATTATTTATGTTTAAAAATAGAATATACATGTCTAAAAAATATAGAAAAAATAATGTTAATTACATAATAACTATTTTTTCCAAAAAAGTTAGAAAAAAAATATATTTTATAATTATATTCTAATAAGAGAATAAAAATCATTGTATCATTATGTTTTAGTATTCATGTCAAATAAATTTTATTATAAAAATATAAAACCACATCATAAGAGAATATTTTCCTGATAAATACACAAATGATGTTAATTATTCATATTCATAGCATATTTTTATATTAAAATCATAAAATATTGAGATTATTATTTGGATTAAAAATAGAATTTTTAAGTAGTTATTATTCTTAATAATATTTCATAACAGTTATTAATTTAATAAATATTAATATATTTTTTTATAAAAAATATTATATAATATCATTTAATATTATTTTATTTAATTATTTTTATATAATATAAAATAAGTTTCGAAAATTATTTGATATTGACAAATTTTTTAATATTAAATAATATTTATTATTTATCCTCTAAATGATATTTTATTTGTTTGATTATTAAACTTCTATATAATAGATATTTCCCTTATTATTATGGTTTTCATAATAACATTTTTTTAAATATTCCTCCTCCCACTATATTTCATTGTTTTATGTCAAAATTATATCAAAAAATAAACTTTTGGTAATATTTATTATGAAATATGTAGATTTAATATTATCCCCCTTCAAATAAACTTCATCATAAAATTTTTATTTATCACTTACTAATAGAATAACCTAAGGGTATCTAAAGGTAATCGTTAATAAATATATATAATTAGAGACACGTGAATTTATACCCAAGAGAAAATTTAGTAAAATGTAATTTCACAAATAATAGGTATATAATACAATTCAAAATAATTTATTCTAAATATTCTGATATTGTTATGTCTTAAGAGTTTCCAGATAAATAACAGAAACATATTCTATTTCAATATCTAATTTTTATTAACATATTAATACTAAAATAATTATAATAATATTAAATAGGATCAGAGTAAATGATAATAATATAATGAAAGAATATTCTTATGATAGCCTGTCCAAGGACATCATTGGTTAAAGTTATGATACCAGGTCATTCATAGATTATCCAATTACAATATTGGTTCAACCATTGTTACATTGACTATGTCATGTCATAACTATTAATAATTACATCAAAATTTCCTGAAAATTGAATGTGATTGACCAAAGCATATCTGATGTGTGTTTCTATCTTTTTGTACGGTTAAGGGTAATTTTCGTGCAATAGGTCATTATTGGGTTGATATCCAACAAGCCTATTAAAGGGTTATTACCCCTAGCAACATATGTTTTAGAACATACATTCATGTTTAGTTTAATTAAAATGATGTAATTCTAGGATAACAAAAAATCTCTACATTCCAACTGAATGTGGATGTTATACTACCCAAGAAATTATCACTTAGAATTTTCCATTGTGTTTTCATTAATGTTTTATAAAATAAAATAAAAGAAACTATTACATAATTTGATACCGTATATTATGACCCAATATAAACATGAAAAAAATAATACATAAACATCATGATTTACTAATATATATCACAAATAGTAATATGACCCTAGGACATAATTTTTTTGTGTCATGGAAATTAGCTTGTTAAAAATATTATTTTATAACACATTAAATAAATTATCAATAATAATTACCCTCTAAACACATTATATACATATCACAAGATATAATAATCATTATAAAATGGGTAATAGAAACAAAAGAAAGGGGTGAGCTCATCTTCTAAGCAATTGTGAAGTATATCATTACGTGTCAGAACATTAACATGAAGGTGAACATGATGAAGATATAACTATTTTAATAATGTACTAAAATAACATATATGAAAATCATTGAACGTGTTATAGAGACATAATATTGTAAAGATATCATTAGTTAAACATAAAATATATGACATTTATTAAAATACATTTCTATAATCAGAAAACATATTTGAAATCTATAAGGGATATGAATACTAGAAAAAAATTCATAATCATGAAAATAAGGAATTTTTTGGAAATTAAATGCATCGTGAAATATGGGAATGACTTGATTAACTACATGGAAATGTGTCACATCCATAACCATAGAAAATATTATGTGAGAAATCTGATTATTTCCATATCTATGTGAACAAACTCAATATTTCCTTGCCAAAAAATTTATGAAAACTATTCATGCCAACCTATTTATGAACATACCCATTATATCAACACATGGATATCTCATGACATATAATTGTAAAACAATGAATCAGTAGGAGATATAGGAAACCTACCATCACAATCAATACACTTTTTTGTTAATTAAAATAATTCTTCTTAACATATTAACGTTTTAAAAGATAAACTAAAGGATTTATTTAATAACCAAAAATATTTATTCAAAATTATTAAATAACCCTTGGAAATAAAATAATACATTAATATAATATACATAATGTATGAAATAATATTTTTAATTAAATAATCTGATATTCTAAACTTGATCTCCAAAAATAAACACATAATAAAATATAATATAGTGAAAACGTGAAATATAACCCAATTGGGGATAGATAAATTATGGATATTGGAAACCAAAAATGAAAATATTTTTTTAAGTTTTTCTATTCATTAGGTTAAAATTAATTATAAGCATACTAGTTTCAAATTATTTCTCATTATTACATAGAATAATAAAATTAATACTATTCATGAAAATTAATGTAGTTAAAAAAATATATCTCTATAAATTAGGAGAGAAAATCAATCAAACTCAAATGATTTAGAAAAAAGATATTATATAAAAAATTATATAATTAGATGAATGTGTATTTAGTTACCAATTTTCACAAGGATTTCTAAATTCATTGATTAAGTAAATGATAAGACTTTTGAAATCCATGTTATAAGGACTTCCAAATAAAATGACATTTTTAATACATACTAGTTTGGAAAAGTAGAAGTCAAAATAATAATAAATATTTTACTCATAAAATAATATTTTATAATGTATACATAAAAAATAATCAAATTTTGAAAAATTAGAAAATGAAATAATTTGAAACATTTAGTACATAAAAATTATGTTTAATAATGAAGATATAAAAAGCGATATGGTTTTCAAAAAGAGGAAACTAAAATACATTGAAAAGTATTACTTATAAAAAAGGACTTTAATAATAGAAAAAGTAGCCATACAAAAATTTAATCAAATATAAATTTATAGTTGTTGTGAAAATTTTATTTTTCATCAAATTTAAAATATTCTTAATCAGTTTAAAATAACCTTGTTGAAAACCAAAAACAATAAAAATATGAGGAAGTATTTTTTTTAAATGAGTTTAAGGGAGAAATTTAATCAATTTAGATAAAAAATTATTTTCTAGTTGGGAATAGATATCATTTTTCTTCTCTAAAAAAAAGGATATAAAAAAATCGATATATTGATATTGGAATTATTCATAAAATAATTTAATTTGAAGAAAATAACAAACCATCTAGGTGGAATAATTTCTTATGAAACATGATTTTACCAGAAATGAAAGTGTATATATGATAAAAATCATCATAGGTTATAACAGATAAATATAGAAATGTTCAATGTAAAATATGAGTGATTATAAACCATGTAAATGAGATAAGACTCAAAAACATGTAAAAACATAAGAATCAGTATAATAAAAAAATCCTAATAAAGAAATAGAAGGAAATTGAACATAAAATACCATTATTAGAAGTTATTTCATCATATTATATCATAAATAATAATTATATTAAAAACATAAACAAAATATCTCAATACAAAAAATTCACAAGGCGTGTAATTTGGGATGAATAACCATTATCGCTTCGAATAAATTTGGATCATAAACCGTTAAGAGTTAAATAAAATAATGCATATTTATATTCCATGAAAAAATGATTGTTTAAAAAATTCTTCCAATCAGATGTATAAACATTTATAAATAAAACATATAATAATATATAGAATAATTATCTCCATCAATAAAAATTGGGATGAAATCCCTTACCATAGAGAGTGAAAGGGACTCAAGGAACAAGTAGAACAAATTCTCAAATAAACATTCATATCACATGATAAATGGATATTTATGATGACATATTTTCTTTTGGAAGTATATATATCAAATAGAATAGACATATTTGAAAAATTCTATCATGTCTTAATGAATGTGAAAATGATAAAATGAACTCTTTCAACAATAAAATACACATTAAAATCAAGGTTCGATTTTAAAAAACATGAATATTTTATAAAATTAATATGGTAAATTATTAATGAGAGATAAAGATATATTCCCATTTTTTGGAAAAAAATATTTAGGATTTATTATCACCATGTTTAATCATTATTACAAGAAATAAAAATTCGTATAATAAAGGGATTACATGAATTAAAATGAGTGGGGGGGGGGAATGAAAGGGTATTCTGAAAATATAATAACTAAACCAAAAAAACTAAGAATTTTTTTGAATGATGTAGAAGGTTAACAACTCATCAATACTATATCATTTGTAAAATAACATATTGATTATGAATACAAGAAATTATAATCATATAGAAATTATAAGTACTTATCATAAATATGTACATGAGTAAAAAGTGGAGGATTGTACTTTACAAATTAGATTATATATTATTGGTAGAACTCATTAGATCCTTTTTAATAAATGTGGAGTTATGTTTATATGGATATGGAAGGTCAAATCATTATCATGGAATTAAGGTGGAGTGTTATGAAAGAATATGTGGGAGTGGGATTATATTATATTCGAAAGGATGAGATTCTACTTGAAAATATATTGGTAAGGAGTATAAAATGAATCACATGGGAGATTGGTAGTTTAGTATAACAATGTGAATGAGAAGGATAAATATAGGATATATTTTTTTTAAATACAATAACACATAAAAACTATTTCAATATAGTTTTAGTGGCCATTTAATATTTAAAATTTTGAGAAACCATATCAATACATTTTACCCTTTCCTACATGACTACAAACTACCCTTAGTAATTTTTTTATTCATAATATATGTTGACATTATTACAAAATTTTTAGATGATGAACTAGAAATTAGTTTTCATTTAACCTAGTATATATTCTAAATAAGACAAAAAAAATTTTAAAATCATAACTGATAATGTGTTAAAAATTATTTCTGTTTAAAAATTATGTTTTAATTTTTTAGTGTTATTAATATTATTTAACATTGATTAAAAACTAAATGAGTGTTTATTAATTTTTATCAAATTTTAAAAATATAATTTTATTATAAATTTCAAATATATACCATTAATTTATGAAAAATACATGATATTTATGATTTCATAAATCTTTTAAATAAAATTAATTATTCTTATGTGTGGTGTACCCCCACCATGAAGTAATGTGAGTTTTTTCATCCCCATATCAAATGGATGATATATATAAGTATATGTAAAGATGAAAAATTATACATATTATATAATTATCATTATATAATTATAAAATAATATATTCTTTCCTTCTACAATGATTGTTGAAAATAGAATCATTACTCATTCCATTACATAAAATACCTACTCTAGGAGTATAAAGTATTCCTTTCAAAAATATATAAAATACCCAAATTTGAAAATTTAATTTATGTGTAAATGTATTAATTAATTTATAATTATTATTATAAACATGGTGGTGTATTTACCACTTTTACAACGGTCAACCTACCAATTTCATTTTTGACTTATAAATTGAATATCATCCAAATTACCGACCTGAATTTTACTATGTAAGAAATGAAATATAGAATGATAATTGATAAAATAAAAGGATTAATAAAAATTAATATTTTATTAATAAATTAAATATTTATACTTTGTTTCTTATTAATGATATTAAAGAACCTAAATGGAGTGTCCAATATATTGTTAAAGACATTATTTTAAAATTTATATTTAAATGTATCACATAAAAATATATTTTTCATCTATATGAATATTTTGGTAGAAATTATTCAAAAATGTTTTCAAACCTATAAAATTATTTATCAAAATATATTTTTACTCTTGTTTAAAATTTACATAATATTTTGAGAGAATATTTTTTATTATTTTCCAAAGAAGGCATTGTGTGAATTTTTATATAGAAGTGTGGAAATTTTTTTTAAAGATATATTACATTGGTGGATTTTCTAGATCTCATGGATAATCAATTTGTTTTATCATAATTTATATTTTTAAACGTCTCTTTTCAATGAAAAATTTTCCCCTCACTATTTCATAGATTTTAAATAAAGTATTTTTGAAATATAATTATTATTTTCATCAATAAAACTTTTTATAAAAAAGAATTTATATGGTTCATAAAAATATTTTTATAATTATGATTTATTCTAATATAAAGAAAATATTATAAATCATTTACTATGAAGTTTTTCCCTATGTGTCTATGATGGTTATTCAAAATTCTACCGTGATGGTTATTCATTTTGCATGACTTAAAATTATTACATTGTGAAAAATTATTTCTATGATGTTAATGTTTTCAAAGAAACATTTATGTGTATAAATTTAATTAAATAATCCTAATTAAATTTTTTATGAATTTATTTGGGTAAATATGATGATTTAATTTGTATTAAATGAGTATATTTTCAATCCAATGATTATTTTGAGAATGGAAATGTTTTTAAATTATTCACAGACTAATTATTTAATTCATTATTTTATTTCCCTTATTAAACTTTCTGATCTCATCCCATGTTTTAAAAATATTTTTCAAATTATTTAATGATTTTTATGGAAAAAGGATAACTCAAGTATAAATTCATAAATATTATCATGTAATAAATAAATGTTTTCTTCAAAATGTATATGTTATGTGAAAAATTGGTACTGAGTAATTGTGTACACCATTTAATTTATTGGTTTGTTATAAAATAGTTATTAAATAAAACAATAAAACTCTAAACATAAAATATTATTATATAAATAGAGTGATGTTTAATCTATTGACAATGGAATATGTAACTCTTAAGGCCAGGTCCTTATATAATGAGTCTTAGAAGTGTTTAAATAACATTGGATATGATGTAATTGTATATAAGCTAGTATGTTAGGGTGAATCCTAGTAATTTTTGATAAATTGATTACTTTTGATAAAATATGAATAATTACATCTTAGTGTTTATACACCCCATGAGGTGGTATTTTATTATATCTTTGATATTCTCACGCTAAGAATTTTGGTTTTATTAAATGGGTGGATCCAGAAGAAACCAAAGTAACAATGGATGTAATGGAAAATTAGGAAGATTTATCAATGAGAAACATAAATGAATGTGAGACTTAGTGGGAATTATTGTGGTTATTTATAAAAAGAAAGCATTGATTAATGAATAACAACATCATCCTTGGTGAGTTTTCTAATTAATAAAATACAATGGAAATGATTCCATATTGATGTTTGGGTGATAGTGATCATAAAGATAAATATATTCAATGGCCTGTAAAGGAAAAGGATTATTTCATTTCTTATGATTGACATAGTTGAATCTTAGAAAATTATTCAGATTTCTATTTTTAGGAAATAAGAGTTATGAAATAATATTTATAAATGGATAGAAAAGTTATTTTGAAGTATTTTTAATTATTTTCATGTATAAATACATGATCTATGATGCATTCGAATACTTAATGAGGATAATAAGTTTAAAAAATAAATAATCTTTTGATGATGGGGGAATGATGAATTAATTTTATTGTGTTTTGATAGATGTTTTAGGCATATATTACCGATATGTCTATCATGATAAATGTTATTCGAGGGTGAATGCTATTTTTTGTGAAAATAAGTTTAATAATATATATAATCATAAGTTTTTTTTTCTGATCATTTATTTATTACATATTTATTGTTGGCCCCATTGTTGAGTTTTTGTTTTGAATTTTTTGTCAATAGATAATATATGGTTAATTTTTAAAAAAAATAGAGTTTTAGTTTTTGCGCAAACCCTATTGACTTTCTTGGAAGCTGGAGCAGCAAATAAAAAACCTCCACAAACCACCAAAGGATTCATAATATTATCATGTGAATTGTATCCAAACTATTATAATGAAAATCAATTCCATACTAGTGGATTGATGATGTTTTTTCCTGAAATTTAGGATGAGAAAATGTAAATGAAATGTCATAAAACTTCTAAAATAAATATGATGATTATTTTATGATCATTGAATTCTTAAAAATCCTGATTTAGACATGATAGAAGATGGTTTTTGTGGATGAAACGAGAATATGATGTAAGGTATTCCAGGTGATTCTAATCGGTAGGAGGAACACTAAATAATTAAATATATAGATAATCTGTACGAGATCAACGGTGTGATAATACCATAATGATAAAAGAGTGATCTTGCTAATGTAAATATGTCACCACCGATACAAATATATCATAATGGATTTTAACACTCATTCATTTTATATTGTTTTTATCCTTCCAGAATCAGATATACAGTTTTATCAAGGTGAGATGCTGATGAATTTTTGAATTGTTGAATATGATTCAATATAGCGATGATGATGCTGATCTATCAGATAAATTTAGACACAGACAGAGTCTTCGAGAAATACATAACACCAATAAAGTCTCCAAATATTTAAATTCATTAGACACATGATCATATGTATGGGTAATTGAATAAAAGGACAAATACATTTTAGATGTTTTATATATGCTTACAAAGATGTGATTTCATCCACTGTACAGTCGAAGGAGGATTTGAACACTAGAGAAGGTTATCAATGTTTTTATTAGTTTTTTTAGTTGTTGTGCAGTATATGTATGAGAATAAATTTAGTGTTTACAATGAGTCATAGTAATTATAAAGCATTTGTTTTTCATATTTCTTTATCAAAATGGTGAATAAAAATGAATACTCAGATTTAAGAAATGATTGTAAAAGAGAAGAAGTATGATATTTTGAGATGATTCTTGAAATTTCAAGAATATCCTTGAAATATTTAGAATAAATGAATATGTCAATGATGAAGACATACAATAATGATAATGTTAGTAAATAGTGAATTTCATTGAGAATGAAAATTAATTATTTTACTCGCCTCTTAAATTCCAAGGTGCATATAAAAGGAGGAAATTATACATTTGTATACTATATGAGTTGAACTATTCATGTGAATCAGAGCTCTAATAATTGTGTAACATGTATTGAGAATTTGGTCCAATTGTTTCTTTAATTTTGATCCTTTAAAAGATAAATTTGAGTGATGTTGATTCATATCATTAGTGTAAGTTACAATAGACTATGTTTCATCTGACAAATTCAATCAAAGTGAGCCCATCAGAGAGACATCCATTATAAGAAGGTTCATTAGACCAACTTACATTAAATGAATAAATTATGGTATATCAATAGATTTTCAACTCTAATAAAAATGTTATAAAATAAGTAAAATAGGATTAAGGCCAATTAGATTATGTCCATCCCAAATAGTTTACCAGATGATGGAAGATTAAAATACTTTTTTTATGAAGAAGTTTTTTGAACATAGTTTCTGTAGAATATTTAAAGGCAAAAAAATTCTTTAGTGAATTGTCAATGTTATCGAATATTGTATGGAGATAAATTTTATATTCAACATAAATATTGATTTTTTGTGGAATTTATGAATTTGATCAAAATAGAATACAGAAAGTAAATCATATAACAATAAAGACATACAGATTCAGGAAAAAATTGGTTTTTTTGTGGGAGTGCGTAACCAACTATTGGAGTGTGGATACAAAAAAACATAGTTGTGGTGTATAACCAAATGTTGATGTAATTCTTGTACTGGGATTGTATAATTGTTCAGTAATTTTTCTATTTTATTATAAAAAGAATATACAGAATGAATCCATGTTGTTGGAACTATCCAATGTGGAAAAGAGTATATCATTGTATTGAACATTTTAAATACTACGTTTTTTTATCTATTAATATTTTTTCATGTGAATGGTAAGTTTGAGATGTTATATTTTATAGGATCATAACCATATAATGTTTGATAAGTTAATATTTCTTATTAAGGATGTTTTGAAAATTTATTATGATAGAAAAAAAGAACAACTGATTCACCCACCAACCTATTGATGGTCTCGATCCTATTTGGGACCAAAATTTGGAATTAAAACAAGGTTCCCTATAATAGATTCATCTCTATGAATAAAGAATAAAAATTCTATGAACTATTAGGTAATTCATGTTTTTAATGGTATGAAATATCATATCTAGAAAGATAGAATGATTCCATATATTATGTCTCATCTGTATGATGTTTTGAATGATACTATATATGGATTTCAACATTACATTGAGAATTATCGCCTTACTACTACTGATAACAAAAAAATTATAATAATGGAAGATTCAAAAATTATTTACTCTCATCACTATCCAAAAGTTAATTCCTTATATTAACGGTATTTAGAACTACCATATTTATCTAGGATATATTGGATAAAATTTATGAAGAAAATATAAATTTCAATATGGAAAAGATAATCATTAGAGGATGATGTATGATGATTTAAAAACTGGTGATCCTGAAACTATTGGGTAATTAATTACAAGTGTGAATGATAAACATAGATTTATATGATGTCTTTGTGAGATGTTGGAATACTCAAATATTTCTAAAAAGATCTTGATAATTCATTCTGATATTTTTAGGCCAATACTTCACCATTAGAAGGTAAATATCCCAGAACACAATCTTTGGATTATCTATTTAATACTTTTGTCACATATGAAATTAATGGAGATAATGTTAAGAAAAATAATGAAACTTATGGTCAGGAAATGTATTGAAGAAAAATATAATTTATTTAATGAAGAATCATGTGACTCGTAAGAAGACGAAGAATCTGAAGATTTTGATATAATTGTCTCCATCCTTTCTAGAAAATAAATTAACGTAGAATATAAAATTAAAACCCTAAATTGTTGTAATTATGAATGGAAAAGATTGTTTTCATATAATTTTCAAATTATTAATGTTAAAGAATATTATTTTCAGGTAGTTGATGATAAATATCATAAAAATTTATATTAATTTAAATGATTTTATTCTTTCTAAAAACAAAAAAAAATGTTATTTGATAATTAGAATGAAGGATGATTCCTTACTTACTGATGAATCCTATCATCAACATAACATCATTACTAAAGCTAGAAATGTATATAATTCTTTAGACAATGAAAATGATCAATATATTAAATAATTGAATCATATTATTAAAAAATTGGAAAAAAAGTAAGAAGAATTCTAAACTCAATAAAGAAATAAGAATGTTGCATAATGATTTTTAAGATTATCCTTTGACAATGATCATCAGATGAAGAAATATGAGATAAAACTTAATTTTACTAGATCTAAAAATGTGATGATTGGTGAAATTAAATAAAAATTGAAAATATATGATGAATAAAAATCTTTAAATGGGAACATAAACAAGCAAAAATATATAGTTCTTAAAGAAAATAAGATGAAATAATTTAAGATAGTTGAATTTGAAATAATTATTGATGCTCTGAATTTTAACTAATATGAGAAATAAGAGATGTTCTTAGAAACTCAATCAATGATTATTAAAAAATAAAGTGATATATGAAATATGAGAGAAAAATTAAACAAGGTATTTAATGATAATGATAAAGCTTATAATTTGGAAATAATGAATTACAAAATAAAGCTTGTGTGAATACATATTTCACGAACAAGTAAAATATTTCTTAACTAAATAATATCTCTAATTAATTCTTTCCATAATTTTTAATGAAACAATAAAAAAAATGTTTTAAACTAGTTCAATATTAGTCTTCAAAATCATGAGTCATAATACATTGTGAGTGATGTGGAATTTTTGCACCCTGATTATACATATGTTTGTTTAATATATCTGTATTAGGGAAAATTATCATTAATGGTGAAGTTATGATGATAAAAGAAAATCACAAATTTCTAAAATAATATTGGAACATGACAAGAAAAATCAAAAGGTGATGAATGTTTAATCCTTAACAATGAAAATTCATAAGATTTTGAATCATAAGTATGTTATGAAATTGGAAAAAAACATGGTGAGTTTGTAATGATAGAGTATCTAGTTATTTGGCTAGAAAACATTAACATGGATTGAATCATGGATGAAGGAAAAAAATATATGAATTATAGTAGAAGAAAATGGTTTTATTATATTTGATATTATTTTATAAAAACATATAAATATATTATGGTTTTAATACTATGAATGTATGCAATAGATGTGATCGAGAAGGTAATGTTACAAAAACTTGTTTCACTAAAATTCTATAACAAGAGGTAGTCATGAAATAGATTATAAAAACTCATTGTAATAAAGTGGCTACTAAAGGGGTAATTAAATTTAAATTATTATCATAATTGACTATATATGATAAGAAATATGTTAAAAATATGATAAGGTTGAATAGATATAAGAAAACACATCCAACAAAAAAAATCATTCGAAGAACATTTTCAATACTAAGAGAAGAATGTCAATCAAATTATTGATAATGTGAAACTATGAGGTTCTTAATTATTCCCCAATATTTCTTATTGTCACTACATTCAAGGAATCTAAGGAGTTGAAATATTAAAGATGCTATTTTTGTCTCCAATAATTATTATCATAGAAGGAAATGAGGTTACAAAATATTAATTATAGAAGGTTTTGATTATACACCAGAGCATTCAGATTCATTTGTTGATATTTGTGCATGTTACTTTTATCACAACAAAATATTTCATGATTTCCCATCTAATGAGACTGTTGAAATAAAAATGAAAATATATTAAATGGATGTTGTGCTATAAAAAATATTGAAAACAATTCTTATTTACAAATTTTTTCTACACCAATTAACCTATGTATACATAATGTTGTTTAAAAAAATGATCTTTGTTATGAAACTCATGTGACACTTTAATTATCTTGATCAATAATTTCATTAGATGGAGTTGAAATGTTCCAACCCATTGAAATAATGTCATTTTTCAATAAAGGTGGAATCTATTCAGAATGTTCCCTTTTAATTTGATTTTTAATATAGGGGATATCTATGAAAAAGGGGGAGATACAATAAATCGGGGAAGCATGAATGGAATGGTGAGATGAAAATGTAAGAAATTAAAAGTACAAGTGGTATTGTTTCGAAGTGGGTATTGACAAAAAACACAAGGGGGAGAATGTTAGGATCATTTTTTGGTTTTATTTATTTTAAACAGATGACATGCAGTTGAATATGAAAATGTATGAGTTTTCTTTTTGGAACACACCTAATATGAATGACCAAGAAGCACCACCAACTGCACAAAGATCTATACTATAAACATAGGTATTTAGACCATTGAGATGAAGATAATATCTACCCCATTGACAAGAGAATCCAATCCAATTAATTGGCATGAAGATATCGGATTGAAAAATTCAGAATATGAAAATGGATTATTGAATTCATATAACCTCATATATAAATATGATAATGATTTTATGATCATGGAGTTCACATAAATCATGAGGAAGTTATGATAAAAGCTATCTTCTAGGAAAAAACAGAGAATATGATGTGAATTATTTTTTGGATTCTTCCCATCTGTGTGAGGAACATATAACAAAGAATGATATGGATAATCAGTATAATATCACTAGCGTGATAATATCAAAATGAAGGAAAACTGATCTTACTGAAGTAAAAAAGTAATCGTTGTTACATCTCTATCATAATGGATTCTGACCTAGATTCATTTTATACTATTCACACAATTTTATCTTTGAATGTAGAGTTTTATTATAGGAATAATGTTTAATAATTCTTGGATTTATGGATATGATACATCTGTGTGAAGCAAACATGGATCTAGTAGATTCTTGTTAAAATTGAAAGATTTATCAAAAAATACTCGACACCTATAATGACATTGAATTATAAACTTAAATGGACATAGGATCATGAGTACAAGGAATTGAATAAAAAGAGAAATATTTCGAGTATATTTAGGAAAAATTTTTAATGATTTTATTTATTCCAAAGTACAATCGAAGGATGTTATGAATTCTATAGATGGTACAAAATGTTGTATCATATTTTTTCAGTTGGTATAGAGCATATTTATTGGAAAACATTGAGTGTTTATAAGATGTCATCTTAATGATTACTCTTTTATTTTTCAAATTTATTCTTCATAATGTATAATTAGACATTAGAATTATATGTAATGAATTATTATGAGAAAGAATAAGTTTGATGTTATCAGAAAATTATTCAGGAATCGTCGAGCTATTTCAAGTATTGAGAAGTGTTGAACATGTCTAATAATAAGACAATAATGAATGATTAATTTATGGATAATGAATTTCATTGATTAGAAAAATAATTTTTTATGCATAATTTCTATTTTACGGTTACTATAGAATAATAGCATTGTACATCCCAAATTTTTGTGATTTTAACTCAATACATGCACATGGGCACTAACAGTTTGGAACATGTATTGAGAATTCGGTCATATTATTTTATTATGGATGGACCTAAGGAATATCGATTATATTGATGTTAAATATGTTCATAAAATAATGTTATAATGGCAGAGGATTCACTAGAAAAATTTCATGAGAGTGAGCCCATCGAATCTATATAAACTATAAAAAGAATCAACATATCGTGTTCTGTCAGATAGAGGAATTGTGATCTAGTAATTGATTTTCTACCCTGTTGAAGAAGGAAGACCCAATGTAGAATCAGATAGAAGATAATCGAATGGAGACCATCTGATAGAGGTTATTAAAATGATGTATATCAGGATTATGTTTAATGAGGAAATATTTTGTATATATTATTTATAAAATATTACAAGAGAAACAAGTTCCTAATAGATTTTTTGTAGTTATTAATGATTATACGCATGTAATGATTCATCCAGAATACTTGTTGATGAAGTGAAGTGCTTTATAATGCGGATCAAACAATAATAATTAATGTTAAGCTTGTAACTGTGGAAACCTGCTAGTTACTTAAATGGATTTTTCTTTTATCTAGGGTGTATATACTTTTATGGGATAGTGGATAATAAATAAGGATAATTATGGGGTATAAAAACTATTATTAGATAATATCTACTATTATTTTACAATGGTCCAATAATTGTTCCTTTTAATTCCAAAAAGAATATAGTGAATAAATCTATGTTGGTGGGACAACACAAAATAGAATGTAATATGAAATCGTATTGAACCTTATAAGTATTATGTGTTGAAATATTTTTATATTATTTACATATGAATGGTATGTTTGAGATGTTATACAAGATTGGATCAAGAAATTATCAAGTATTATTGGTTAATAATTCTGAAAAAATAAGTTATGAAACCTTATTATAAAATAATAAGTTGAACCACTAAGTCACTCTCCCGCATATCAGTGGTCCTGATATTATTTAAGAACTAAATTTATGGGTTATGATTGTTTTTTCAATTCAAAATTAATCATTTGATATAATATTTCAGTCTAATTAATTTAATTAATATTGAATATATTATGTTTATTATTTAGTATTTTTATCAGATTTCTTAGAATGTTATATTTATTTTATTTTAGAGAAGGGATTCCAGTTATAATAGTAAGACAACTAATCATATCTATTATGACTAAAATTATTTAACCTACAACAGAAGGTCAAAAGAGGTATATCACATACCACTGACCTATATTATTTCTCAATTAGTAGGACATTGGTTTTCTTCATTAAATTTATACAAAAAATCAAAGATAAGTACAATTTTGTAACATGTTTTTTATTTTATATATAATCATATGATTGTAAATTTTATTGTTTATTATGTCATTTATCTCATTTTGAAAAAATATCACTATAATTTTTTGAAGCATTACATGATTACATTAAAGAGAATATTATGTGATATTATATGAGAAATAAAAGATTAACGATATAATTTATTTATATATGATTTTATTGATGATTTATGGTTATATAAGTTATTTATTAAAATGATTGCAATATCAAGGAGATAGTCTAATTTTGGAATGTATTAGACATTAAGAGTCGTTGATGTTATTTTGAGAAAAAAATTTACATTATTCATGGAAGAATATATGATCAAATCTTTCTGAATTTATGTGTTTCAATGGTAGAAATGAATATTATTATGTAATGTTATGTAAATTTATATATATAATAATCTATGTGGAATTTTGTGTACAACTATTAATATTTGAAATTAAATTAGTTTTTCTTTTAAGAAGATATTTTTTTGGGAATTGTTTTCATTAATCGTAACAATTTGGTTTTGGTTATTATTTAATGAGATAAGAAATATATTTATAACATTTGTAGACTATGTATTAAATTAAAGGTTGATTCTAGTTCTTCAGGGAAAAAATTATTCTAGAGTACTCATCATTTGGAGAAAAAAAATCAATTTTTTTGGAAATTACATAACTATTCAATGTTTAAATATTAGGTAAGTATATTTCATTATGTTTTTAGACTATGATGTAAAATTATTCATTAAAAAAAATTACTTATTTAATTTTTTAACCATGAAATCTATATTATTTTATCCCATAACAATTTTTTAGGTTTTTGATATTTAACATTATTATGATCATTTTCTCAATCTCTAAATAATTGTCCTTGTAATATAGGCCTCTATATAGAATAAATATTTTCACATCCGAATTATGATTCCAATCTCGGAAAATGAATATGTGTTATTATAAATGACATTTATACTCCCCATTCTCTCTTTAAAGTATGATATTCTATTGACCTTTTTTATGATATGAGTTTTCCAAAAATGTATTTTTAGAAGGAAAACACTACTTAGTGATCCAAAATAAAAATTATGAGGTCAAAATTTTTAAAATGGGGAGATTTTAATATCAGGATATTTTTAAATGAAATACTGTGTCTGATAGCATGGATGTTATGAAAAGCATATCTTAAAAAAAATGAAATATTATTATTAAAATGTGATCATTATAACTGACCAATAAATAAGAGGGTAGGAATAAAAATATCTGACATTTAAAATTAATATAAATATAATATTCATTATTAATACAATGATAAATTCGTATAAAATAATCATTAGTTTTTAGTATATTAAAATTATTCATCAAAATTTCTATTTCATTAAAAAAATGTTTCATTTATTTTTATTAGTCAAAATTATATTTAATTTCTATAATTTTTTTTTGAAAATATATATTTCATTTTGGAATTCATCATTTCAAAATAATCTTAGTATTAATTTTTTTATAATATTTAGAAATATAATGAATTTCTTAAATATTATTTCTTTTCAATGTATTTAGCAAGTCAAATTATATTTTGGATTACTCTTAAAATTTAATTAGGCTATTTTGATTTAGAATGATCCAATTATGATTTTTAAAATTAATTTTAATCATTAATTTAGAGTAAAAATATTGTACATTTAAAAAAGTTATTTTTCCTAAAAATTATACTATTCATTTTTTTTAAATTTCATTTTGAATTAAATTAAAAAAGACAAATTTTTTATAATTTTGATAAATTGATAGATATTTTAAATCAGTTGTTGAAATTTTAAAAAATACATATCATTATTATTTTCAATATGAATATTAACATTAGTACCTTTTTTTATCATAGTATAGTGTACATCAGGTATTTATAGTAAAACAAAAAAGGTTAATTATGATAAAGTGACTACAACACATCCATAAATATTATTAAATGTGTATATATTTCCATAATCAACCATAGTTTTAATATATGATATATTTTTCACTTTTTTTGTGATTTTTACCTGTACAATATTTTATTTAAGGAAAAGTAAAAAATTTCACACTCTTGTTTTTAATAGATGTAATATTTATAAAGTGGGATTATTTAAAAGATATGATTCGTTATATATATTTATATGAAATAAAAAATATGTATCTTAGTCGTTAAATTTATTTAAATTTGTATCAAATATATAAGTACCTTAAATACCTATACAACATTGATATAATTATTAATAAATTAATTTAAAAATAAAATAAATGTTATTAAAAATATTGAAAAGTAATATAATTTGAGATAAATAATTTAGGAAATTAAATTTCTAGATTAACATGAAATTTTTTTAATTATTAAAATTTATTCATATATATTACTTGTTTTTTGATGTTATTAAAATCTATATAATTAATAATTCAGAAATTTGATAGAAATGATATATTATATTAATATATATTAATCATAAAAATATGATATTATTTGGATTCATAATAATTTTATCTTATAAATAAAATAATTTAGATAAATTATATATTAATTGTTATTTTTTTTAATTTAATATTTTTTTGATTTCCAAGATTACCCCTCCCCTCTCTTATAAAATAGAACCACATATTCTTCTTCCCTCACACATAAAAAGGAATTTGTATCATCGAATAAATAATGAAAATACAATTAGAGTAAATCTATCCTCATTATACGTGTCTTGGTTTGGGAATAATTGTATCCTTGTTAAGAATATGGTGTTAATAAAGGGTGACTTTCCAATGGAGAGGTATACTTTTTAATTGGTGGTTTTACTTTTATTTTTCTTACATGTCCTTCAAATATTATCCAAATTATATTAATTAATAACAAAAATATAGTACAGATAATAATACATTGTTATGTCACATTGATTACAAGTAAACAATCATAGATAATAGATAATCTTGAGTTTTATTCAATAATCTAACTTCATTCACATTTAGGATCATTTAAGGATTAATATTTTAAATAATTAGGTCAAAAATCTTACATGAAAAAAACTATCACAAAGTTGAAATGTCTAATTTGAATTTATTTTTTTCCATCATATAAAAAAATTAGAATAATACATGATTTGTTTTTCTTGTAAAGTCGTTATGACTTTCACTATGACATATTCCTTTAATTTTCCATATTTTTATCCAAAGAAAATATTTTAAAATGTGTAATGAGAAAAAAATATCAATAAGGTTTATAAAAAAAGGATACTATTAGTTTTATAAAAAATTAAAACCCAAGAAATATTTACCATTACATCAATTTTATTTGGGAAAAAGTAATTATAAATATTCATAAGAAAACACACTCATGTTTTTCTATATGGAGTCCTTTAAAATCCATAGTAGTCAATTAATCCTCATTTTAGGTTATATGGATGACTATATTCATTAAACCATTATAAAAAAAATTAACTATAATAATAATAAGGAAAACATATTATATATCCATTTCAAAACGAATTAATGATTTATAATGGTAATCACCCTACTTATAAGATATATCGAGCTCACCCTTGAGCTATAATGGGGATCAACCCTTCATATAATATATATTAGGAACATCGTTATGCTATATTCGGTAAAACATTCATATAAGATATATCATCCTCAATCACATAATATAATGATCATGTAACATATCATGAATAAAACAGATTCATCATTAAACCCAATGAAAAACTTTTTTATACTCATATTTAAAACAATTTCAGATTTCAATACCATTTTTTTTAAACCCTTTTTCAATACCAAAAAACTCATAAAAGATAAATTCATTAATTCAAGGAAGAAAAAATGAATCCTTGAAAAGGAATCCATAATTAAAATAATGTTCATGGTGGGGAAAAAATCACTATCATGTTGTACATTAAAAATAAAACATTTCTTTTCTCTCTTATCAAAACATTCTGTATTAATTGTGTAAAATGATTATTTTTAAATGAAATTAATAATAAAGTATATATATATATATATTACGATTTGTTAATATTGAATTTTCATATTAAAATAATTAATAAATTAGTTTCAAAAAATTTGGACATCAAAGAGAAATAGTTGTAAGGAAAACATTAAAATATTATTCTTTATAAATGAAATGTCCCTAATCACATGAGAAACACATTAGTCGTAAAAACAATTAAATAATAAAATTAAAAAAACATTTAAATATCATTATAATTGATAAACTCATGAAATAACATGTCTTATGGTTGGTATTTACTCCATATAAAATAATAATGGTTCATGACCTCTTGTTAGCCCTCATTGAAATGAGATTGAGAGAAAGTCCCCTACCTCAGTTCTAATTAGTAAAGCCTGTCATTATTTTCCATAATAAAAAACATATTTTAATTACATATATTCGTCATTGATGTTTTCATGTTAATTATAAATTTTTTAACATATTATTGTGTTGTATAAAATTATATAATTAGTTTTGTTTAAGTGGGAGTTTTTGACCTTATTCAACATATATGTAAAAAATTACCTTGGCATGTTAACTATTGTAATTATGGTAATTATTTAAACATATCTAGAATAAAAAACATTATACAATCATCATATTTAAAAATAATATATTATTTTTAAAGAAATCATTTGAATATGATTATAAAAAATGAAAAAACATTACAATCACGGTGATGGTAGTCCATTCGTACGCATGATAAATATTCCTATTTTAAAAAATCATTAATAGAATAATGTTTGTAAAATTTAAATTTAATGATTTATAATTATATCATAATAATAATACTATTTAACTACATTTACATATATATATCACTATATTGAGACGGGGATGAAAAAAGAACAATCACTTCACTTCACGAAGGATATAATCTACACATCCACAAAATTTGAGATACCTCATTTACCCATTTTACCCTTTCCTATAATGATTAAAAATTACACATTGTAGTTATTTTACTATTAAGAATACATGTTGACCTTATTACCAAATTTTTATACGTTGAACTATAAATTCGTCTAAATTTTACATAATTTTGTTTCTAAATGGGATAAAATTATTTTTTAATCAAAACTGATAAAGTATTCAGAAAATATTTCTGTTGAAAAAATATGTTTTCATTTTAATGTATTATTAATATTATTTAACATTGATTAAAAATTCAATGAGTTTTCATTATTTTTTATAAAATATTAACAATATTATTTGAGAATAAATGTGAAGTATATCCCATTAATTTAATAAAAATACATGATATTTAGGAATTTATCATTATTTGATAAAAATAAATAATAATTTTAAAGTGTTATCTATCCCCACCATGATGTGATCTGAATTTTTTTTCATCACCACATCACATGGATAATATATATAAGTATATTTAAAGATGAGATATTATATATATTATATAATTTTCGTTCTATAACTATAAAATAATACATTCTTTCCTTCTATAATGATTGTTGAAAATTGAATCATTACTCATGAATTTATATAACCTACCAACTCTAGGAGTATAACATAGTATTTTAAAAAATATAAAATATCAATATTTAAATATTTAATTTGTTGGTAAATATATTAATTAATTTATCATTATTATTTTAAAGGTGGTGATGAATTGACCACTTTTACCATAGTCAATCAACCAATTTCATTTTCGACTTATAATCTGAACATCATCCAGATGACTGATATGAATTTAACTGTGTAAGAAATTAAATATTTAAAGTTAAAAGATAAAATAAAAGGAATAATAAAAATTATATTATTTTTTAATAAAATAAAAATTTATCCTATTTTTCTTTTCCATGAATATAAAGAAACTAAATGGTGTAATGGCTCGGACCTCTCCAGCCCATTCCTTTGTAGAAAAGAAGGTCATGAAGTGTTCTGGAGGGTAGAATGGACTTTTCCCACAATTTTTTGTTTTTTGTGACTACACGCTGTGTAGTGTGAGTACACGCCATGTACCACCTTTCCGAGTATACCCCGTGTTGAAGCCGTGTCCTTACAACGTGAAATAAATATGTACACGTCTTGTAGCCCATCCTACACACCGTGTAGTTTCACTCCGCATACGCGTTACCCTCAAAACATATGTCCACCAGTCAACAGTCATGTTCCATGTTGAATCAGTGTCCTTTCCACATTGAATAAATAAGTACACGCCGTGAATTCCGTACTACAAGCCGTGTAGTTTCTCACCGCATATGTGTTACCAAAAAAACGTGTGTTGACCAGTCAACGACCTTGTGCCGCGTTGAATGTCGTGTTGCAAGACACGTGGAAACCATGTGGAATGGCCGAGTACATGCCGTATACTAGGAAGTACATGCCATGTAATTTAATTTTTCTCACCTATAAATGGAGGGGGCCTCTCCTCCTTTTCAGATCATTCCTCTCCTCCCCTTCCCTTCGAGTAGAGCCCTCCCGAGAGACTACAAAGCTCCTTTCTTCCATAACATCTTCGTCTGAGCTCCGATTTAAGATCCGTCGGTGGCCACGAGATCATAACAAAGAGGTGGAACTTCGGATCATAGATCTGTTGTTTTCCCTTTGTCCATTCCTTCCCAGCATCAACCCAAGGAGTTTTTTCCGATTTTTGATAGAAGCAACTGACGCTGATGGACATCTTCTAAAGTTGATCTGGGGTAGCATTGTGATTAGAAACTGCTGAGGAAGGGATTTTACTTTCGTATCTCAAATTTTTGCATCATGCGGGATGGTTGTCCTCCTGTATTCATGAGAAATACTTGAACCAGTTTAATGAAGATAATAATTGTCTTAAAGAATGGGGATTGGGAAGTTGTTATGTTTACCAATATTTATCTTATTGTAATGTTTTGAATTTAATAGGTTTATGCCTACTGAAATCACAGTCTTTGGGGGCCTTTTCATGCGCAAATAAATGTTTCCCAATATTTCTAGACCATTTTGTGGATTTAAACTTTGTGGAATATTTAAATTGGATAATCACGTAATGTTGGTTGATTAAATTAATATCTGGAACCCTTGTGTGATCACCCCGGTTGAACAGAATGGAATAATGAACATGTGGGTGTTGGTTTGGTTACATGTTGGGTGAATGTGGGGTTAATCTTTGGTTGTTATGAATATGATGGGCATAGGGTATGTGATAAATTTTTTAAAGGGGAAATGATGATGCACGAGCCTTGTTTTGTGATACGGTTGTGGAAATATGGTTATAGTGGCAATAGGGCTGCAGTAATGGGTTGTGATATTAAAAGAAAGTGGAAAGATGACAAATGAACTGTGGGAAATGATAATGAATTAATCACGGGAACAATCAATGGGAATTGATTGATGATAAAAAGGTGGGTTTTGTGTTGCTTGTGTTTTATCTAACTTGATTTGTGGTTGGCAGGGTTTTTTTCTATAAAATGTTTGATATAGTTTGTTAATTGCCCAGTAGTTATGGAACTAATAAACTAATAACTGTTGAAACATGAAAAACTAAATGCTGTTGGGCTTGTTTGTTATATTCATTCTTCTTAGTAGCAGTACCGAGGCACTTGCTCTGTTTCTCTGTTAAAGGCCATATGTTGGGATGTGTGTTTAGTATACTTATATGCATCTGTATCATTGTGTTTTGTCGCACCCCACTCATGATGAGCACCTAGTGCCGATCACTCCCATTTCATTAGAGAGGGTGTTTTCCCCTTAGTTACTATCTCCTTATTGCTCTTACTTTCATAGGCTGTGATGGCTTGAGGAAACCATACACATAAGACTCTTCAGGTAGGTTTCAATTGGTGTGATTTTAGCTAAGACTCTTTGGGCATGTTTACTGTTCCCAAGAACCTTCAGGATGAGTACCAGGTGTGTTTGGGCGGGGATGTGATTGTGGTTGTGAGGGTCAGGTGTGTACGGGTGGGATATGTGGTTTGTGAGGCCCAGGTGTGTGCAGGCGGGATATGTGGTTGGGAGGCCCAGGTGTGTTTGGGCGGGGATGTGATTATGGTTTGTGAGGCCCAGGTGTGTGCGGGAAATAAGAGTGTGGTAGCGTCAGGACGTTCACTATTAAGAAGAGTAGTTAACTAGCTGGGGAAAATGGTGCGGGGTACCCAATACTCTTGTTCTTATATACTACTACCTCTTGTTTTTTGTGTTTCTGGTTAGTGTGGCTGGTGAGGTTGGGTGGATAGCATTTGTTGATAGGTTTTGGTTTCTTCTGTTATTCTCACGAGACATTAGGATGTCTCCCCACCTATGCATGAGACCTTTAGGTTTCCCTACTGAGTATACTTGTATACCCACCCTACGTTTACTTTCAGGTTTCCAGGAGGACTACCAGGGCTGTTGGGGACCCCACTACTCGGGACAGTAAGTTTTTTTGTAGTTGTTGTACTCTTGATTCTTTTGGTATTGTAATTTTGAGTTTTCTTGTACTTGTACTTTATTTCGAGATTGTTTAAACATGCATGTGGGATTGTTTTGGGTTTATTTTCATTTACTTGTTCCTTTTTATTTTGGTGTTTGACTCAACATATTTTCTGATCTTAAATAAAAAAAAGGTTAATGCCACCCATATTTGTGAAAACTCATACCCTTTGTGCTAGTCGCCACTCCAGGGACTACTGGAGGTGGGACTCGGGGGTCATTATCTCCCTTTCATCATTGCCAGCTTAGAAGGGGCACCTTTGGTGGGAGGGTTCTGGATATAATGGTATCAGAGCGGATGGTTGAGAGATAGGATGGAGTCTGGAGTTTGGTACAGTAAGGATTGCGCGGGTTGGTAGGGAAATAGTTTTAGGTGATCATGGTGCATGACATAGGACAGGGAAGACTGGCTAGGACATGGGATTTTAGGGCCCCCCGTGATCAAATTCAAGGACACTGAGCCTACCAAATGACCAAATTTTACTACATTGATTGTAGGGTAGAGACCCTGGGGAAGATACATGCATCATCATGTTTGTGTTTTACTTGATTTGGGTGTTATGGGAAAGAAATTGAAAAATAATGATAAAATTAATCCTTGAGAAAATCTTCCTTACTAATTAGGCTTAAGCAATATTTATTTACTGTACAGCTATGGCACCGAGACGTTGTCCCCAGGTGACTCAGACAGTCAAGGCCTAGCAGATTCAGGCGGTCGATCAGTTGAGGATTGACTGAGAGGTGGAAGATGACCAGTGGTAGAAGACTCTCCATTATTTCCAGTGACAAACCATCAAGAAGTATGAGGGTAGTACTTCAGATATGGAGATAGAGGGGTGGCTTCAAGAGCAATGGATTTCTTTTACATTGATCCGTGCTCCAAGGGTGTACTGGGTTCCCCTAGTAGTTAGTCAGCTGAGAGGTGCAACGTGCCAGTGGTGGACGTTCTACCTCGGGGAGAGGTCAGAGGCAGAGGTTCTGGGGGATGAATTTGAGAATGAGTTTTGAGAGGAATTCCATTCATCCATAATCAAGGCAGAGAAGCGGAAGAAGATACTCTCCCACAAGTAGGGGAGTATATTAGTACAAGAATTGGGGATCAAGTTCGAAGTATCTCCTACGCTTTTCTCCGGATCTCTTTCCATATGAGTACTCTTGGGCGAGATGTTTGGAGGAGGCACTCCTTCCTTCGCTCTAGTATGTTGTAACCCCCTTCACCATCCCGACGTACATGGCAGTACAAAAGAAGGAAGAGGTTTTATAGAGGATGCACTCACAGGGAGGTGCACCATGATAGGGGATCCATCCGGGTTCATCGAAGGGGAAGGCAGTCAGCAGTAGGTCTCCAGGGACAGGACCTTCCAGATTTAGGCCAGTAGGGATTAGGCCCCAGCAATTCTAGTTCAGATATTTGGGTCCTTGTTCCTTTTTCACGAGCCCAGGATAGAATTGTTTCTTTGCAGAGTTTTCGGGAACATTCAGAGTCGGTGCCCGACATGTGCTTAGTACAGTGGAGGTGGGCAGGTCCAGCGCTCGCCTCTGCAGCACCAGTTACCGGCGATGCCCTTCCAGCAGTAACAGGACCCAGCTCCTCCGAGGGCATACTTTGCAGGAGGAGACCGACCACAGGGTGATCCACAAGGATCTCGACTATGGTGTGGTCAGGGAGGGGGTCTACATCATAAAGGTAGAGGATCTGGGATTTTACAGTTGCACGCAGCAGAGTTGGCATCCCCAGCAGGACCAAAGGTGGTGATAGGTACGATTTGTTTGTTCATCGCTCTCATTTATTCTTTGTTCTATTTGGGATCCTCATACTCCTTTGTTTCACCCAGTCTAGCCCATTCTATGGGCCTAGATGTAGAGATACTTTCCATACCCCTGGTGCTGGGTACACCAGTTGGAGGTCAGACCAGCGTATCTTGTGTTTGCTGGGGATGTGGGCTGATGTTGGGACCATATTGATCTAGTGGGGATCTTCTTCTGCAACAGATGCATCCATACGATGTAATCCTAGGCATCGACTGGCTGTTTTCTGTTAGTACCATTATCGACTGCTTCTGAAGAAGATTCGTGTTCTCCGACGTGGATGGGAAGCATGTAGATTTTTTTGGCGAGAGGATCTATCAAGTGGGAATCCATCATGTGAATCCTCTACTTTCTTTGTTAGGTGGGTTATATGTGTTTTCAGCTAATAGAAAGATGATGGATGTTCCAAATGTTGTTGGGGAGTTCCTCGATGTTCTTCACGAGGAGGTTGTGACTCTACCCCCCCCCCCCCCCTGACGTGAATTTTAGTTCGGAATTGACTTACAGCCAGGTGCCCATCCGATTTTGATGGGCCCTTATCAGAAGGCACCTTCTGATTTGCGGGAGTTGCGGTTTCATATTGACAATCTAATGGAGAAGGGTTTTGTTCAACCCAGCATGTCACCATGGTGTGCTCCATTTTTGTTCATGAAGAAGGCAGATGGTGGACTCAGGCTATGCATAGACTACTGAAAGTTAAATCTGGTAATAGCCAAGAACTGTTACCCCCTTCCAAGGATAGATGATCTCTTCGACCAGCTGAGGGGAGCAGGTTGGTTTTCTAAGATCGATCTACGATATGGTTATCATCATATAAGGGTAACGGAAAGTGACATCTCGAAGATGGATTTCAGGTGCAGGTATGGGAACTTTGACTTTTTAGTGATGTCGTTTGTATTTACAAATGCTCCAGATGTGTTCATGGGACTTATGTACCTTGTCTTCCGAGAGTTTCTGGACCGGTTCTTCATTGTGTTTTTTGATGAAATCGTGATCTACTCAAGATCAGAGGAGGATCATGTTGAGAATCTAAGGGCTGTCTAGTAAGTCCTTTGACACCACCAAATTTATGGGAAATTGTCAAAGTGTATGTTCTTGACGCATGATGTAAACTTCCTTGGGCACGTAGTGTCTCTGCATGGAGTGTTAGTGGACCCATCGAAGGTAGAGGAAGTTGTTTCATGGGTGGCACCCAAGAGCGTGGTAGAATTTCGTAGTTTCCTTGGGGTTGGCAGGTTATTATAGTAGGTTCCATTCAGACTTCTCTTGAGTTTCTGCTCCATTGAAAGCTTTTACTAGGAAGGACCCGGTCTACTTATGTAGCAAGTAGTGCTAGAAATATTTCGACTACTTGAAGGAGAAGTTGGTCAGTGCTTTAGTACTAAAGTTTCCAGAGGAAGTGTTGTTGTATGAGGTGTTTTATTATGCTTCTGGCCTTTTTTTGGGGTGCATACTGATGTAGAAGAAGTGTGTGATATGTTACGGGTCTATGCATTTGCACCGTCACGAGCGTAACTATTCCACCCATGACCTAGAGATTGCAGAAATAGTGTTCACACTGATGTTGTGGCAACATTACCTCTATAGAGAGCGGTTTGTGGTCTTCTTTGATCACAAGAGCTTACGTTATATCTTCTCCCAGTGTGACCTGAACATACGACAATATAGATGGGTTTCATTTCTCCAAGACTATGACATTGAGATCTCTTACACTAAAGGTAAGGGAATCATTGTGGCTGATTCCATTAGTAGGAAGTCACATAAGGAAGTGGATCAGTAATTCGCTGATGCTTGGAAAGCGATGGAAGAGTTGGTTTCCATTCACTTGGATGCATTGATAGAGGGTGTTATAGGATGTTGTTGTTATAAGACGGTGCATACCTTCTTGTTGCAGCAGGTGTAAGAGTCTTAGTGGGGAGAATCTGAGGTGGAAGTAATGCGGGATCATATCGATCCGGGAAACACTCCAGAAATATGGTTAGAGGATAGCAGACATCAAATGTTTTTTCGGGGAAGGTTGTTTGTTCTGGAGGTGATGCGTGAGGGAGTTCTCCGTGAGTTCCATAGCTCATCCTTGGAAGTACATCTGGGAGTTTCAAAAATGTATTGACTCCTAAGGGAACAGTTTTGGTGGCCCGGGGTGAAACTGGCAGTGGCGGAGTTTGTGGCTAAGTACCTAGTGTGTCAGCAAGTAAAGGTTAAACACCATGTTCCTAGTGGTTTGTTGCATCCTTTAGATGTCCCCAAGTGGAGATGGGATGACATCTCAATGGAATTCATCACAGGACTACCCAGATCTCAGCATGGTTATGATACTATCTGGGTAGTGGTGGATCGACTGACGAAATCATCTCACTTCATAGCAATTAAGGAGTCAAGCCCAGTGAGTACCTTAGCACAGAGGTATGTAAATGAGGTGGTGCGTTTTCTTGGAGTTCCGAAGAATATCATCTCAGATCAGGATACTCAGTTTACCTCATGAGTCTGGAGGGGGATACAACATTCTTTTGGGACCCATCTATGCCTTATTACAACTTTCCACCCACAGACCATTGGGCAGACAGAGCGGACTATCCAGACATTGAAGGAAATACTGCGAGCATGTGTTCTAGATTTCGAAGGATCATGGGTGCGACACTTGCCTTTAATAGAGTTTTCCTACAACAACATCATCCACTCTAATATTTTCATGGAACTGTTAAAGGATTTGTATGGAATTCCATGTCATTCAACAATTTTCTGGTCAGAGGTTGGTGAGACAGGTGATCTTGGGCCCGAGATAGTAAAGAGAACCATAGAGAATGTTCGTCATATGCGTGAGAGGATAAAAGAGGATCAGGACCTACAGGAGTCTTATGCTAGTCGTCGGAGGAGGCCCTTGGTGTTTGAGGTGAGAGATCATGTTTTCTTGTAATTTTCCCCTTGATGGGGGAATCGTTGGATTGGGAAGGGGAGTAATCTCTCCCCTAGGTTCATCAGAACTTTCGAGGAGCTGAGGCAAGTTTGCATGGTGTAATATCAGCTGTCCCTATCAAATCAGTTGGAGAAGGATCATGATGTCTTCTACGTCTCCCAGCTTCGTTGGTACTTACACGACGACTCTCATGTTATCGGCTGGAAAGTGTTAGATATGGGAGATGACGTGACCTTCGAGGAATGACCTGTCAGAATCAAGGATCATGAAGGGAAGGTGCTCCTTGGGAGAACCATCACCTTGGTTCGTGTGTTGTGGAGGTATGGCGGCCTCGAAAAGAGAACTTAGGGGATGGAGGCTCAGATGCACGCTATGTACCCTGAGTTGTTTTGACTTGTGCATTGCTTTGTTCTTATGAGATTTGTTTTGATGTTATACTCTGTACCTTTGATATATGGAATACTTGGCTTGTCAGTTGTGAGACGTTTTGTTTCTTTGTTCTCTGGAAGGGTGTAACATGTTCGGATGTGTGTGGAATGGGAAAGACCAGATCCCTAACCAAGTCTCATTAATGCGGATGCGATTGAACCCATGCGGGTGAGTTAGTTCTGCCTAAAGAGGATAATATCTTGACATCGGAGAAAGAATTTCCCAAGACATGTGTTCGGGTTGTGTGTTAGTTCTACGCAGTTGGGGGCAGTATAAGTTGGAAGAGTCCTAATATATGGAAGTGGGAAGACCCAATTCTTGATCGAGATGCATTAATGCAGATGCGATTAAACCCATGCAGGCGAGTCAGTGCCGCCTAAAGCGGATAATATATTGACATAGGAGAAGGAATTCCTAACACCTATGATTAATATTGTTGGTTGGGTTCCTATTTTAACGACAGCCCAAATAGGTATCTTTTTGGGTTCCTTGGGGTTGGATTTTGAAATATTGGGGACGATAATGTTTTAAGAGGTATCAGGTGTAATGGCTTGGACCTCTCCCGCCCATTCCCTTGTCGAAAAGAAGGTCATGAAGTGTTATGGAAGGTAGAATGGACTTTTCCCACACTTTTCAATTCTTTGTGACTACACGCTATGTAGTGTGAGTACACGTCGTGTACCACCTTGCTGAGTATGCCCCGTGTTGAAGTAGTGTCCTTTCCGCATGAAATACGTAAGTACACGATGTGTAGGCCATCTTACACACTGTGTAGTTTCTCCCCGCGTATGAGTTACCCTCAAACCGCGTGTTGACCGATCAAAGGCCGTGTGCCGTGTTTAAGCCGTGTCCTTTCTGCCTAGAATAATTATGTACATTCCATGTAGCCCATACTACACACCATATAGTTCTCCCCATGTACGCATTACCCTCATACCGTGTGTTGACCAGTCAACGGTCGTGTGCCGCATTGAATGCCATGTAGGAAGTCGTGTGGAGACCATGTGGAATGGCCGAGTACAATCTGTGTACTAGGAAGTACACACCGTGAACTTTAGTTTTTCTTGATTATAAAAGGAGGGGGCATCTCTTCCTTTTCAGATCATTCCTCTCCTCCCCTTTCCATCGAGCAGAGCCCTCCCAAGAGACTCCAAAGCTCCTTTCTTCCATAACTTCTTCGTCTGAGCTACGATTTACGATCTGTCAGCGTCCACGTGATCGTTACAATGAGTCAGAACTTCAGAGCTTGGATATGTTGTTTTCCGTTTTGCCTTTCCTTCCCAGCATCCACATGTGGAAGTTTTTTTTTCAGGTTTTGACAGAAGTGACCGACGCCGACGGACGTCTTCTAAAGTTGATCTGGGGGAGCGTTGTGATCAAAACCTGTTGAGGTAGGGATTTTACCTTCATCTCTCTAATTTTTGTATCATTTGGGATGTTTATCATCTTGCTTTCATGAGACATTGTTGAACCTGTTTAATGAAGACAATGAATGGCTTAATGAATGGGGATGGGAAAGTTATTATGTTTACAATTATTTATCCTATTGTAATGTTTTGAATTAAATATGCTTTTGCCTACTGATAATCATGGTCGTTGGGGGCCTTTTCTTGTGCAATTAAATGTTTACCTATCATTATAGACCTTTTTGTTGATGGAAACGTGTTGGAACATGGAAATTGGTTAATCTCATAAATTTGACTGATTGAATGAATATCTGGAAACCTTTCGTGATCACCCCGGTTGAACAAAATGGAATAATGAACATGTGGGTGTTGGTTTGGTTATGTGGAGTGTGAAAGGGGGGAGAATCCTTGGTTGTTACGAATATGATGGGCAGTGGGGATGCGGTAAATGTTTTAAAGGGGAAATGATGAGGCACAAGCCTTGTTTTGTGATACGGTTGTGGAAATGTGGTTATAGTGGCAACATGACTGCAGTAATGGGATGTGATATTAAAATAAAGTTGATAGTTGATAAATAAACTATGGGGAACAATAATGAATTAAACATGGGAACAATCAATAGGGATTTATTGATGATAAAAAGGTTTTTTTTGTGTTTCTTGTGTTCTATCCAACTTTATTTCTGGTTGGAAGGGTTTTTTTCTATGAAATGTTTGATCTAGTTTGATAATTTCCAAAATATATAAAGAACTAATAAACTAAAAACTATTGAAACATGAAAACTTAAATTGGGTTTGGATTTTTTGTTGTATGCATGCTTCGTAGTAGCAGTGTAAAGGCACGTGCTCAGTTTCGATGTTACAGGCCATAGGGTGGGTTGTGTGTTTGGTATACTTATATGTATCTGTATCATTGTGTTTTGTCGCACCCCAACAATGTTGAGCACCTAGTTCCGAACACTCCCATTTCATGGGAGAGGGTGTTTTCCCCATATTTACTATCTCCTTCCTGATCCTTCTTCAATAGGTTGTGATGGCTTGAGGAGACCATACACCTAAGACTCATCAGGTAGGTTCTGATTGTTGTGATTTTAGGCCAAGACTCTTCGGGCATGTTTACTGTTCCCAAGAACCTTCTGGATGAGGCCCAGGTGTGTTCGGGTGTGGATGTGATTGTGGTTGTGAGGCCGAGGTGTGTGCTTACTGGATATGTGGTTTGTGAGGCACAGGGGTTTGCGGGCGGGATATGTGGTTGTGAGTCCCAGGTGTATTCGGGAGGGGATGTGATTATGGTTTGTGAGGCCCAGGTGTGTGTGGGCAGGGAGAGTGTGGTACCGTCCTGATTTTCGCCATTAGGAAGAGATCCTAACTAGTGGTGGAAAATGGTGTGGTGTCACAAACCAAGTTGGGTCGCCATCAACTCAATGCCCGACCCAGCCTGTGGCAGGGCCCGAAAGGGTGTTCCCGATCCCCACGGGCTGGCACAAGTGCCCGAGTATAAAATTATAATTTTTGGAAACAATTTACCCATATAATGACCAGATATAAACCATAAGTAAATTGAATTCCGAAATCAACATTACAACCACATGTTTTTAAAAAATCATGAACGAGTCTCAAAAAAGGACAATTAAAAATCAGCCACAACTAACTCCCAAAAGAAGGTGACAAAAATCCAATCCAGCAGTAGTCACCTGATGGAGGAATATCACTTGCAGGCCTCTTCCACCAGTGCCAAACCAGATGATTCAAATACCAACTCGAACCACCGTGCTGAAAAGCATGGAATTTCCTTACATCAGACATAATTAGATCTAATTACACCCATTGTTGTAAGTAGGGTGTGAGCAACGCTCAATAGGTTGGCACCAGAGAACAGATTCCGCATAAAAAGGGTTAGATGACCAAAGCAGTTTACAGGTTCAAATTTTAGAGAAAATAAATAAATGCACTAACATTTTTATGGAAACAATTTTAAAAAAAGGAAGACAGTTTTTTCTAAAAAAATAGGAAAAGGGGTTTTGGTACTGAAAGAAAAAGAACATTCTTACCTTTTGAAACCACTGAAGTCGACAAAACCAACTAGTGATGAGTATATAATCACACAGGAGCCACAAAAGTGGGAGAGGCCCTAATGTACTAAAGTTGTGTGGGACCATAGAACCTCACTTCACGGTGAACCAAATCATACATTTCCTGAGAACGAGCCACCGAAATGGAAACACCTCCTTCCGTAGTGGTCTCCAGTCATCATCCAATGTTTAGTTAGTGTTGTAAACGTCAATCCCACTGAGTGAAACTGGGCCGAGGCCACTCTCGTATCACTAGCATGCTAGTCTAGTCCTCCCACCTAATACCCAAGCTTCCCCTTTTGTGCTAATTATTCAATGTTCACCCTACTCATCAAGGTCAAGACACAACACACAACATAGAACCTCACAACATGCAAGAACTACGGAATTTCGAGGTCTAGACTAAAGTTTATCAAACATTTGGAATATTGGTTTATAAGTTTTATGAAAATAAAACAACACAACCAACAGTGCAGAACCCACATAGACGCACACTAAGACTGTAACAAGGATCTATTTCAACTGCTGCATTTGATCAAAAACCAATGGACATCATGGTATAAACCCGACAACTTAAACAAGACACTAATAAAAGTAAAACACCATGCTCTACCAGTAAAAAAGACAACTCACAATATTATTTTAAAAAAAATCATATTAAATTAATCAAACCAACAGCCTAAATGATCATATTCCCAATGCATGTAAAGACACCTACCTCAAATAGGTACGATAAGAGACACGGTGCAAAACCCCCGTTCTGCAACTGTCACACCGTATGAAGCCGTCAAAAAAGTCCTAAAACAGTGGACCAGATACCCTCAATGCCAACCTAGTGAAACATCAACAGTCCATAAAAAAAATAAACATCAGCAATTAAATAATTCAATTAACTGTTAAACAGGTTCATTAATAATTAAATAAATTAATTAACAATTAAGAAAAAACAATTAATTAAGTAGATTAATAGGTATACAACTCCAAAACTAACTAAATTAATTAATTAATAATTTAACAATTTCAATTAAACAAGCTGATTAAAAAATTTAATACTAACTATATAAATTAATTAACTATTTAACAATTTCAATTAAATAAGATGATTAATAAATTAATAACAATCTACTAAATTAATTAACAATTTATAAAATTAAATAAATTAATTATCACCTTAACCAATTCAAATAAATAAAATAATTAACAAATTTAATAACAACAAATTTATTAATTAACAGTTAAACAATTTCATTAATAATTTAATAACTCAATATCAATTAAACCAATTAAAATAATT
The DNA here is from genome assembly GCA_963277665.1 of Viscum album. Taxonomy (NCBI): domain Eukaryota; kingdom Viridiplantae; phylum Streptophyta; class Magnoliopsida; order Santalales; family Viscaceae; genus Viscum; species Viscum album. The sequence goes on from OY728147.1 coordinate 1,561,277,336, forward strand.
AAATAAAATTTAAACAAACCCTTGTGGAAGGTCGGGAAGTTGAAGAGGGGGGGGGGCACGGCAGTCCGGTATCACAGGAAGGGTGTGGGATATGGTCTGGAAGCGCGAGAAGGGCACGAGAGGGCGCTGTCCGATGAGAGGAGGAGGGAGCGCCGGCCTGCGGAGTTACTGTCCTGCAAGACGAAGGAGGGGCGTTGGCTGCTGATCAGTCTGGGCAGGGAGGAAGGGGAAGGTGTGTCTAGTGTCCTGATGGAGGGAGGGCGGCTGAATAGGAGGAGTAGAAGGTGGAGGGAATTACAACGGTCGACCGACAAGAGGAAATAGGGGCGCCAGAGCTACTGTCCGGAACATGGGTGCGACTTTGGCTGAATGGGAGACAACTTGAGGGGGTAAGGTACAACCAGGGTATGTGGGTGGCAGCAGGAGGAGAGGGTGAGGGCGCGAGGCAGGTCAGTGATGAGGGGAAGGGTGGAGCAGGGCGTGGTGGAGAGGGGAGGAGGAAAGGGTGGGGCCCTGCAGAAGAGAAGAGATGGGAGGGATGGAAGGAAAGAAGGAGGAGAAAAAAAACGAGAGAAGGAGAAGGGGTGGCACACAGGGAAGAGAGGATGATAAAGGGAGAGGATGGGAGAAGGAAGGCAGCGGGACAGAGGAGAAAGGGGGAAGGGAGGGAAGGAGAAAAAGAATTGGGAGAGAGGGGATGCGTGGGGAGGATGAAAGTGGAGGAAAGAAGAAAAAAAAGAAAGGAAAATGGAAAATGGGGAGGCAGCTAGGGCTACAAATGGGGATGAAATAATAAAAATAATAATTAAAATAAATAAACAATTAAAATAACTAAAAGAACTAAAAATAAATGGATTTTAATAAATATAAAATTAATAATAATAATAATATAATATGAATAATAAGAATAAAAAAAATAATAATATAAATAATAACAATAATAACAATAATAACAATATAAATAAGAATAATAAAACTAAAGTTAATCATTAGTTATTTCAATCATCCACGTGACTGACACCGCACGTTAGAATGAAAAAGCCGCACGGCTTCGCTTGTGCCTTTCCCGTGCACCGAGCGGCTTAAGGCTCACACGCACACATCGTTGCCACAATGGGAAACCCGCATCAGTTCAACCTGTGATACAACCAAGAAAATTAAATAAACAGGAAATTAATTCACAAAATAAAAATTTAAAAATTAAATTTGTACCTAAACGAAGTCCTTGTGTGACAATTCTCCCCACCATGAAAACTTTCCACCCTCAGAATGTCAGCTCGATGCCTGATCAGAGAATAGAAATGGGTACTCTTGTTCAACCCACGACTTCCGCTCCCAAGTCTCGTGCTCATCATTCCCTTGCTTCCAGAGAATACGGACCCGAGGAATGGACTTTCCATGCAACACCTTCTCCTGAGAATCCACTATCCGCTTTATTCTCTCAAGCAAAGATAAGTCAGACTCTATCTCTAGCTCCTCCGAATTCATCACATGCGACGAATTAGGTTTATACTTCTTTAGTTGGGAGACATGAAATACGTTGTGGATCGACATGAACTGTGAGGGAAAAGCTAACATGTATGCCACCTTGCCAATCCGCTCAAGAATCTCAAAAGGTCGGACATACCTCGGTGTCAGATTCCCCTGCTTCCCCAAATGACGGTGACCCAAGCGAGGGGACACATTCAGGAACACTCTGTCCCCCAGTGAAAACTCAAGATCCCGCCACCTCTTATCATCATAAGACTTGTGGCGACTCTGAGCTATCAAAAACCGCTGCCTACATAGCTTAACCTTCACAAACGTCTCCTGAACAAGGCTCGGTACCAAGAGTGAGGTCTCGCCTACCTCATCCCATCATAGAAGAGACCGACAAGGCCGACCATAGAGCGCCTCCAAAGGTGCCATTCTGATGGATGACTGGTAACTGTTATTATAAGAAAACTCGGCCAATCCCAAATGGCTATCCCATGAACCTCTGAAATCTAACACACAGGCATGAAGCTTCTCTTCCACAATCTGATTCGCTCGCTCCATTTGGACATCAATCTGAGGATGGTATGCCATGCTCATCTTAATCTGCGACCTCAAAGCCTTCTGGAGGCCTCCCCAAAATCGAGATGTAAAGCGGTGGTCCCTGTCAGAAACAACTGCCGACGGCACACCATGAAGTCTGACCATCTCCTGAACATACAAGCGGCCTAGCTCATCTAACTTCACTGTATATCTGATCGGGATAAAGTGAGCTGACTTGGTCAAGCATTCAATCACTACCTAGATAGAATTCCTCCCCCTAGGTGTACGAGGCAATCCAATAATGAAGTCCATGACAACATCTTCCCACTTCTAGGTAGGAATGGGTAATGGATGGAGTAGGACAGATGGTCTCTGGTGCTCTGCTTTCACTTTCTAGCAAGTGTAGCATCTCGATTCAAAGTCGGCTATGTCATGTCTCATTCCTAGCCACCAGAATTGACAGCGAACATTGTAATACATCTTGGTGGTACCAGGATGAACCACCCACTGATATTGATGGCTATCCTACATCACCACCTTCTGTAGAGACAACGACACCACAACACAACCCTTGAAGCACAAGACCCCCTGGGAAGACAAAGACCAATTTGAAGGAGTCTCCTCACTATGATGAAACTGCATAGATTGCTGACACAACTCATCACCTGGCTGCTCCCGCTGAATCAACTCCATAAGAGAAGGAGTCAACTGAATGCTAGCCAAGAAAGTACCTCCACTGTGCTCCCTGCTCTCGAAGTGCATCTGGGAAAAGATCCCCATCAATGTCCACTCATCGCTGGACTTCCTCAATACCTGCACTGGTAATTTTCTTCTCAAAGAATCAGCTACCACATTACCCTTTCCAGGGGTATAGACAATATCAAAATCAAAACCATGCAGGTACTCGACCCAACGGTGTTGCCTCAAATTGAGATCCTTCTGAGATAAAATCTTGGCCAGGCTCTTATGGTCAGAATAGACCAAAAACTTCTCCCCAAAGAGATAGTGGCGCCACGTAATCAAAGCATACATCACTGCTTCCAAACCTAAGTCGTGAGTCGAATAATTCTTCTCATGCGGCCGGAGCTGGCGAGAACCATAAGCCACAACATGGTCATCCTGCATGAGCACACATCCAAGGCCCGTACCTGAAGCATCACAATAAACCACATAGCCCTTTGTCGACTATGGTAAGGTCAGTACACGAGCGATGGTCAACTGCAGCTTCAACTCCTCAAAGGATTCCTAACACTGAGGGCTCCACTCATACTTCACCCCCTTCTGGGTCAGTGCCGTCATGGGGGAGGCAAGCCGTGAGAAGTCTCGGACAAAGCGCCTGTATTAAACCGCCAAGCCTAGAAAACTCCTGATCTCAAACACATTTCTCGGATTCTACCTTGACACAACTGCCCTGATCTTCTCGGGATCCACTGAAACCCCTTGTTCTTAGATAACATACCCCAAAAACATCACTTCCTTGATCCAGAATAAGCATTTCGAGAGTTTGGCATATAGGTGATGGCCTCGCAAAGTGCCCAAAACAACGCGCAGGTGATTCTCATGATCCTCCTCATATCCAGAATATACCTGGATGTCATCCATGAATACCACGAAAAATGATTCATGATATTGGTGGAACACCCTATTCAAGAGCGCCATGAAAACTGCAGGGGAATTCATCAATACAAAAGGCATGACCAAGTACTCGAAGTGGTCGTACCTACTTCGAAAAGCCGTCTTCGGGATATTTTCTTCTCACACCCTGAGCTGGTGGTATCCCGAACACAATTCAATCTTTGAGAAACCCTTTTCCCCATCAGCTGGTTGAAAAAATCGTCAATCCGGGGCAAAGGGTATCTATTTTTGATGGTTACTTTGTTCAGTTTTTTGTAATCAGTGCACAAACGGAGTGTTCTATCGGCCTTCTTCGCAAATAAAAACGGGGCGGCCCAAGGATAGACCCTCGGGCGAATGAATCCTTTGGATTCCAAGTCTTCCAGCTATATCTTTAATTCCCTCAATTCGGTGGGGGCCATGCGATATGAGGGAAGAGATATAGGTTGTGTTCCCTGCGCCAACTCAATCGAGAACTCCACGTCCTGCTCTGGTGGTAAGCCATAAAAATCATCTGGGAAGACCTCTGGGAACTCATACACTAAAAAAGGTAACCCTCCTTGTAATACACCACTATCGTCCTCCAGTGCGAGCGACGAAAACTGATAAGAAAGATCTCCCAACTCAGGGAGTAGAGGTCTCGTGCATCCCGATCGAGGATCCCATTCTCCGTGAAATATCTAAGGAGCCCCATATGGTGCCGTAAAACTGACTCGACGCTGATAGAAATCAATGTGCACCTCAAAGAGCACCAGCCAGTCCTTACTAAGGGTCACATCAAATATGTCCTTGTCAAGGACCATGAAATCCCATTCCATATTGACTCCTGACACAGAGAGTGCGCACGATGGGCACCTAAGGCCTTGCTCCCTCTTTTTCCCCAACGGTGTTGCCAACTCCATAGAAAACAATATCAACTAAGTTGGTAGGTTCAATAGATTCAAAAGGCGAGAAGATATGAATGAAACTGAAGCACCAATATCAAATAAAACAATAGCCACCGAAGATGCAACCAGAATGGTACCTCGAATATTCGAAGGCCCTACATCAGATCCCGCCGATGCCTGATCCACAACATGCCGTTGCCTGGTCCCTACCTGAGAATGACCACTCGCCTGCGGCTCCGCCCTAATCTGGCTCTACCAAGAAGATGATATGGTCCTACCACCACGACCACCGAACTGAGATCCCGACGTCCTAGTCGGCTCTGACTGCACTGATACACCCCTGGAGTCTACAGATCCAGTCCCACTCTGGTAAGGGCGTACTGTCCCTTAGAATCACTGTAGGTGCCCCATGACTCTACACCAATAGCAAGGTCTTTGAGGATGTGGACATGCTGGTCGGATGTGCCCTACCTTTCTACACTAATGGCACACAATGGGCCTCACATTAGAAGCCTGAGATGATGTCTACCTAGAGGGATGTCCTGAGCCACCCTCACTCTTCTTCAAGTGCTCAACATACTTCCTCTTCTTCAGTGAGGAACTACCGCGGCCAAAGCCTGATACTGATCCAGAAAACCCCAACATTCCACTATGGTCAATCTTGGTCATGAAAGCATGATCAACCACCTCAGTATAAGTTTTTATCTTGAATAAGAAATCTTTAGAGTGGATTTCTGGTCAAAGGTCCTTCTCAAACATCCGAGCTTTCATGAATTTTCTCAAAACTATCTCGGGTGCATACCCCGCCAGCTCAGCAAAACGGTTTTCATATTCCATCACTGTCTGATTCCCTTGCGAGAGATCCATGAACTCCCAAGATCTAGCATATTCTAGAAACTCTGGACAATACTGCTCGTTGAGGATACCCTTGAAATCCTTCCAGCTCATGTGATCATGTTTCCCAGCATAGACCACTGATTCCCACCATTTGCGACTAGAACCCTCTAGCTGGAATGAGGCACACTTCACCATGACTTCCTCGGGCGTGTCAAGGAAATAAAACATGAATTATATCTTTTCAAGCCATTCCTATGCCTCCTGAGGTTCTGATCTGCCTCGAAAAGAAGGAGGGTTGTTCTTTAGGAACATCTGAGCTCTATCCTTCCTGGAGCCAGATTCTTCCCCTCTAGCTGGAATAGGGGTGGGGGCATGAGTCGCCCCTTTTCCCAAAGCCTAAACGGCTCGGACCACAGTCTCTACCAATCTATGATCAAGCGGTGTGGGAGAACTCTCTCCGGATTCCTCCCGTGGGTGCGTGGGAGCTCTCCGGGGAGTCATCTGGTTGCACATGGCAACAGTCATAAAGGAATCCCATCAATATTACATATCTCAAGAGGAACCAAATTTTCAACAGGATAAATCATCATCAATAAACCAAACATGCAAAAACGTCTCCATGTAAAAACTCTAGTTTCCTACCCGGTGTCCGCGTACAGTCTGCAGCCTGTACGTCCCACCTAGGAACGAAGTTAAAAAAGCATCCCATGGTGACTCAATATCTGTCACGAGGCATGTTGTCCAGGCACCCTACTCGGAACATAATTTCCGAGCCCCCCTATAGTCCCAACTTTTGTATAACCAAACTCATCCCAAATAACATAGACCAAGAGTTATACTCCTCTGATACCATTTTGTCACGAACCTAGTCAGGTCGCCATCAACTCAACGCCCGACCCAGCCCGTGGCAAGGCCCGAAGGGAGTTCCCGATCCCCACAATCTGGCACAAGTTCCTGGGTATAAAACTAGAATTTTTGGGAATGATGTACCCATATAATGACTAGAAATAAACCATAAGTAAACTGAATTCCTAAATCAACTTCACAACCATATGTTTTTAAAACAGCATGAATGAGTCTCAAAAAAGGAGAACTACAACTAAAATAGAACTAACTCCTATAAGAAGGTGAACACAAACCAAACCATCAACAATCACCTGAGAGAGGAATATCACCGTCAGGCCTCTGCGACCAGCGCCAAACCAGATGAGTCAACTAACAACTCAGTCCACCGTGCTCAAAACATTGGCATTTCCCTACATTAGAAATAATCAGATCTACTTACACCCAAGGGTGTAAGTAGGGTGTGAGAAATTCTCAAAAGGTTGGCACCAGAGAACAGATTCCTCATAAAAAGGGTTAGATGACTAAAACAGTTTGCAGGTTCAAATTCTTGAGAAAATAAATAAATGCACTAACATTTTGATGGAAACAATTTTAAATAAAGGAAGACATTTTTTTCAAAAAAAAGGAAAAATGGGTTTGGTACTGAAAGAAAAAGAACATTATTACCTTTTGAAACCACAGAAGTCACCAAAACCAACCATTGATGAGTATACAATCACATAGGAGCCACAAAATTAGGAGAGGCCCTAACGTACTAAAGCTGTGTGGGACCGTAGAACCTCACGTCTCTGTGAACCGAATCATACATTTTCTGTGCAGGAGCCACCAGAAGGGGAACATCTCCAACCGTAGTGGTCTCTAGTCATCATCCAATGATTAGTTAGTGTTGTAAATGTCAATCCCGCTGAGTGAAACTGGGCTGAGGCCGCTCCCGTATCACTAGCACGCTATTCTAGTCTTCCCACCTAATACTCAGGCTTCCCCTTTTGTGCTCATTATTCAAAGTTCACCCTACTCATCAAGGTCAAGACATAAAACACAACATAGAACCTCACAACATGCAAGAACTATGGAATTTCGAGGACCAAACTAAAGTTTATCAAACATTAGGAAAACTGGTTTATATGTTTTAAGAAAATAAAACAACACAACCAACAGTGCAGAACCCACTCAGATGCACACTAAGACAATAACAAGGATCAATTTCAACTGCTGCATTTGATCAAAAACCAAGGTACAACATGGTATAAACCTATAAATTTAAACAAGCCATTAATAAAAATAAAACACCACACTCTACTAGTCAAAACGAAAACTCACAATAGTATTTAAAAAAAGGTATATTAAATTAATCAAACCAAGAGACTAAATGATCAAATTCCCTAAGCAATCGAAACCACCTACCTCAAATACGTACGAGAAGAGACATGGTGCGAAACTCTGGTTGTGAAACGGTCGCACCATATGAAGTCGTTAAAAATGTCCTAAAACAGTAGACCAAATACCCTCAATTCTAACCCAATGAAACATCAGCAGTCCATAAAAAAATAAACATCAGAAATTAAATAATTCATTTAACTGTTAAACAGGATCAGTAATAATTAAATAAATTAAATAAAAATTAAGCCAAAACAATTAACTAAGTTGATTAATAGGTATAAAACTCCAAATCTAAATAAATAAATTAATTAACAATTTAACAATTTCAATTAAACAAGATGATTAACAAATTTAATAATAACTAAATAAATTAATTAACTATATAAAAATTTCTATTAAATAAGATGATTTGCAAATTAATAATAATCAACTAAATTAATTAACAATTTATCAAATTAAATAAATAAATTATCAACTTAACCAATTCAAATAAAAATAATAATTAACAAATTTAATAACAACAAATTTATTAGTTAACACTTAAACAATTGCATTAATAATTAATTAACTCAAAATAAATTAAACCAATTAAAATAATCAAATAAAATTAAAACATACCCTTGTAGAAAGTCGGGATGGTGAAGTGGGGTGGGGAACAGTGGTCCGGTAGCACGAGCGGGGTGCGGGAGACGGTCCGACAGTGCAAGAAGGGTGTGGGAGGTCGAAGTTTGGCAAGAGGATGGACGAGCGCCGGCCTACGGAGTTGCTGTTCGACGAGAGGAAGGAGGGGGCACCAGCTGCTGGTCAGTCCAGGAAGGGAGTAGGGGGAAGGTGTGGCCGACAGCCTGATGGTGGGAGGGCGGCCGAATAGGACGAGCAGTAGGTGGAGGGGACTGCAGCAGTTGTCCGAAAATGGGAAACAGGGGCACCGAAGCTGCTGTCTTGAATATGGGCATGAATTTGGCTGATGTGGAGATAGTAGGAGGGCGTAAGGAAAGACCGGGGTATGCGGGTGGCAGCAGGTGGAGAGGGTGAGGGCGCAAGGTAGGTCAGTGATGAGGGGAAGGGTGGAGTGCGGCACGACGGAGAGGGGAGGAGGAAAGGGTGGGGCGTGGCGGAAGAGAAGGGAAGGGAGGGAGGGAAGGAAATAAGGAGGAGAAGAAAAATTAGAGAAGGAGAAGGGTTGGAACACGGGGAAGTGAGGAGGAGAATGGGAGAAGGGGAATAAAAAGAGAGAGGAAGGGTGAAGGAAGGCATCAGGAGAGAGGAGAGAGGAGGAAGAGAGGGAAGAAGAAAAAAAACGGGAGAGAGGGGATGCGTGGGGAGGAAGAAAGAGGAGGGAAGAAGAAAAAAAAGAAAGGAAAAAGGAAAATGGGGTGGCGGCTAGGGTTAGCAAGGGGGGATGAAATAAAAAAAATTAAAATTAAACTAAAGAAAAAATTAAAAGAACTAAAAGAACTAAAAATAAAAGGTTTTTAATAAATATAAAAAAAATAAAAATAAAAATATAATAATAATAATAAGAATAATAACAATGATAATAATAATAATAATAATAATAATAATAATAATATGAATATAAATAATAATAATTACACTGAAGTTAATCATCTGTTATTGGAAACGCCCGCGCGACAGACACCGCACGTTAGAATGGAAAATCCGCACGGCTTCGCCCATGCCCTGCCCGTGTGCTGAGCGACGTAAGGCTCACGCCCAGAAATCACTACCAAAACGGGAAACCCACATCAGTTCAGCCTGTGCTTCAACAAATCAATTTAAATAGATAGGCGATTAATTCACGAAATAAAAATTTAAAAATTAAATTTTTACCTCAACGAAGTCCAGGCGTGACATGCAGGGTACCCAATACTCTGGTTCTTATATACTACTACATGTTGTTTTTTGTGTCTTGGTGAGTGTGGATGGTGAGGTTGGGTGGATATAATTTCTTTCTAGGTTTTTGTTTCTTATGTTGTTCGTACGGCACATTAGGATGTCTCCACAACTGTGCATTGGAACATTAGGTTTCCCTACTAAGTATACTTGTATGCTCACCCTACGTTTACTTTATGGTTTCCAGGAGGACTAGAAGGGCCCTGTGGGACCCTACTAGTTGGGACAGTTGCAGTTGTTGCAGTTGTTGTACTCTTGTTTCTTTTGGTATTTCACTTTTGAGTTTTATTGTAGTTGTACATTGTTTAAGAATTGTTTAAACATGAATGTGGGATTGGTTTGGGATTATTTTCATTTACTTGTTCTTTTTTTCTTTTGGTGTTTGACTCATCCTATTTCCTGATCTTAAATAATAAAAAAAGGGTAATTCCTCCCATATTTGTGAAAACTCATACCCTTTGTGCTAGTCACCACTACGGGGCCTAATGGAGGTGGGACTCGGGTGTCATTATCTCCCTTTCACCATTGCCATCTCAGAAGGAGCACCTTTGGTGAGAGGGGGACGTGACAAATGGTGAGTACTATATAATGTTAGGGGCATTATTTTACAAATTATATTTTAATGTTTCACATAAAAATATATTTTTAATCAAAATAAAATATTTAAGTAAAATTTATTCAAAAATGTTTTAAAACTTGTAAATTTATTTATCAAAATACATTTCCACCCATGATTTTCATTTTAGATAATTGTTTTTGAGGAAATTTTTTGTCATTTTCCCAACACAGTATTCTGTGACTATTCATAGAGAGGAGTGGGACGTATTTTTTTATGTTATATTAAATTTTTGTGTTTCTATATCTCATGAATAATAATTTCTTTATCATAATTCAGATGTTTACATGTCTCTTTTCAATGAAAATGTTTCCCCTTGTAATTTCATATATTTTTAATAACTTTTTTTTGAAATATAATAATTATTTTATTCAAGAAATGTTTTTATGATAAATTTTTTTATAGTTATTAAAAATAATTTATAATTATTTTTTATTCCCATATAAATCAAATATTGTCAGTTTCATTATATAACTTAGATAAATTGTGTATTGAAGTTGACTTTTTGGTTATTCCTAATGCAAGATTGATTTAATTGACTTTGTTTTTTGTCAGATATAATGGAAATAAACTGTGATAGTTATAAAAAATTAATCATGATGTTTGATCAATAATTATATGTTATAGTTATTCTTTTGTAATGATGAAACATTTACTATGAATTTATTTGTTTTCTATCTACGATGGTTACTCAAAATTTTACTCTAATGGTTATTCCTTTTGTAAGAGTTAAAAGTATTAATTTGTGAAAAAACAATTTCATTGATGTTAAATTTTTTTATGAAAATTTTATGTGTATAAATTTAGATAAATATTGCTAATTGAATTTTTCATCAATGACTTGAGGTATATAATATGATTTAATTGGTTCGAAATGGGTATATTTAGAACCCAAGGTTTATCTTGAGAATGAAAATGTTTCACAATTATTCATATAATAACTATTTAATTCATTATTGTATTTACCTTATTATACTTATTGATCTCATACCATGTTATTAAAATCTAATTTGAATGATTTAATTATTTTTAGGGAAAAAATATAAATCATGTATAAATTTATTAATATTATCATGCAATGAATAAATATTTAAAATTTATAATGTAATGTGAAATATTGACACTAAAAAAATGTTTAAACCCTATAATTTATTGGTTTGTTATACAATAGTTATGAAATATTACTATAAAACTCTAAATATAAAATTTATTTGGAGATTTATAGTGAATTTTAATCTATTGTCACCAGAATATGTAATTCATATGGCTAGGTACATATAGAATGTGTCTTAGCAACATTTAGATAACATTAGAAAAGATGTTATTGTAGAATAGTTAGTATGTTAGGGTGAATCATAGTTATTTTGGATAAATTGATTGAGTTTGAGAAAATTTGAATAAGTACATCTTATTGATTATACGCCCCATGAGGTGGTGTTTTATTATTTCTTTGATATGCTCACACTAACCATTTTCGTTTAGGTAAACGGGGTGGATCCAGATAAAACCAAAGTAAAAAATGTGTGTAATTAAACCTTAGGATGTATTATCAATGAAAAAATGAAATGAATCTGATATTTAGTGAGAAATATTGTGGTTATTTTTAACAAGATAAAATTGAGTAATGAATAACAACATCATCCTTGGGGAGTTTCCTAATTAATCAAATACATGGGAAATGATTCCTTATTGAAGTATGGGTCGATAGAAATCATAATGGTAAATATATTCAATGACCTATGGGTCATGAATGTGGAGATAAGAACCCAATAAAATGTATTAAATGAATTTCAATAGTAATTTATTTTGGTAAAGGAGGTCATAGTGGGAAAATATTCCATGAAAAAAGTATTATTTCGTAAAATCCATAAGGTTGAAATAAGTTATTTTCGATATCTAAATTGAATGTTATAGGTGTTCCCAAAAAATTAATTATGAAAATATAAATATAAAGGTAAATACTCAGGAATAAGATCTGTGAGGACATAAAAATATTAATAAATAGCTAATTTCATTATTGTATAAAATGATGAAACTTTGAATTTCATTTAAGAGGTAAATAAAATTTCGTTCATATGATTGACATTTTTTAATCATATGAAATTATTCATATTTTTAGTTTTTAGGAAATAAGAATTATGAAATAATATTTATAAATGGATAGTTAAGGTATTATGAGGTATTTTTAGTCATTAACATGTCTAAATTCTGGATTTATGATGTAGTGGAAGACTTAATGTGGATAATAAGTTTAAAAAATTAATACTCCTTTGATGATGGGAGTATGTTGAAAGAATTTTATTGTGTTTTGATAGATGTTTTAGGTCAACGTTACCCATAAGTCTATCATGTTAAATGTCATTCTAGGGTAAATTATATTTTATTTTTATGAAAATAAGTATTATGATGTGGACAATCATAAGTGTTTTTATGATCATAGATTTTTACATATTAGTTGTTAGTACCATGTTGATTTTTTTTGTGTTTGTTTTTATTAAAAGTTATATGGTTAAATTATAGAAAATATAGAGTTTTAGTTTTTTAACAAACCCCATTTAGTACAAAAGAAGCTTGAGCGGCCAACAAAGGACATGTACCACCCACCGAAGGATCCATTCTGTTAGTATGAGAATTTTATGAAGACTATTAGAATGAGAATCAAATCCAGACTAGTGAAACGATAAAATTTTGTCCTGAAATTTAGGATGAATAAATTTAATTGGTAAGTCATGAAACTTCCAAGATAAATAGGACGATTATTTTATGATCATGGAGTTCTTATAAATCCTAATGTAGTCATGATAGAATATGGTGTTTTTGGAAGAAATGTGAATACTATGTGAATTATACTTGGTGATTCTAACTGGTATGAGGAACACTAAATAAAGAAATATATAAATAATCTGTATGAGATCAATGGTGTGAAAATATCATAAGGAAAGAAATGTATCTTGAGGATGTAAATATGTCACTACCGACACAAGTATATCATAATGGATTCTAACACACATTAATTTTATATTTTTTCTATCCTTTCTAAATCATATATATAGTATTATTGGAGGTGTTATGTTGAAGAATGATTGAATTGTTGTATATGATTTCATAGAGAGATTACGATATTGATCTAGCAGTAGAATTCGGACACTGATAGATTCTTCGAACAATACACAACACTGATAATGTCACCAAATGATTAAATTCATTAGAAACATGATCATAAGTATGGGGAATTGAATAAAAGGATAAATACATTCATGATGATTCAGATATTCTTTCAAAGAAGATATTTCATCCACTATTCTGTCAAAGAAGGCTTTGAACAGTAGAGAAGGTTATTAATGCCTTTAATTTTGTTTTTTAGTAGGTATGGATAATAAGTATGAGAATACATTCAGTGTTTCCAATAAGTCATCATAATTTAAAATCTTTAGTTTTACATATGTCTTTATTAGAATGAAGAATAAAAACAAATGCTTGGATTTATAGAATAATTTTAAAATAGAAGATGTACGATGTTTTTAAAGGATTATTGAATATTCATGAAGATGTTAGAAATATTGAGAAGATATGAATAATTCAATGATGAAGACAAACATGAAATGGAATGTTAGTAATAGTGAATTTCATTGAGTAAGAAAATTAATTATTTTATCCTCTTTTTCCATTCCTGGGTGCATATAAAAGGAGGAAATTGGAAATTTGTCTATTATGTGAGCTGAATTTTATATATACATTGTATCTCTGATACTTATGTAACAAGTATTTAGAATTTGGTACAATTGTCTCTTTTAGGCTAAACCTATGAATGATCAATCTGAGTGATTTTCATTCTGATAATTAGACTAAGATACAATAGACTACATTTCAACTATGAAAGTCTATCAGAGTGAGCCCATTGGAGAAAAATCCATTAGAGGAAGGTTCATCAGATCGAGTTCTATTAGATGAAGGAATTTTGGTATTGCAATTGATTTTCAACTCTATTGAATAAGGAATAGAAGATATAGAATCAGACATAGGACAATGAGATTGATCCCATTATAAAGAGTTTACCATATAATGGAAGATTAACATACTTTTTATGAATATTTTATTTGAACATAGTTTCTATGAAATATTTGAAGAGACAATAGTTCCTTAGTTAATTATCAACATTATTGAATATTGTATGGAGGTTAATTTTTTATTCCACTAACATATTGATGAAATGATGGAAAATTTGAATTTGATTAAAATAAAATAAGGATAGTGAAGTATGTAACAATTAAGACATACAAATTATGAAAAAATATTGTTTTTTTGCTGGGCTGTATATCCAAATATATGAATGTATATACAAAAAAGGATAGTTGGGGTGTATAACCAAATTAAGAAGTAATGTTTTCACTTGGATTGTAAAATTGATCAATTCTTGTGCTTTTGTATTCGAAAAAAATATACTGAATGAATCCATGTTGTTGGGACTATCTAACTTAGAAAAGACTATATCATTGTATTGATCATTATAAATACTGTTTTTTATCATCTCTTAATATTTTTTTCTTGTAAAAAGTAATGTTGAGAAATTATATTTTATTAGATCATAAACATTATTTTTTTTATAGGTTAATATGTTTTAGTACGGAAGTTATGAAATTTTATTATAAAATAAAAAACGAACCACAGATTCACCCGCCACCCTCTCAATGGTCTCGATCCTATTTGGGAACAACATCTTGTATTAGAACTAGGTTTTATTTAATAGATATATCTTTTTCAATGAAGAATCAAAATTCTATTAACTATTAGGTAATTAAAATCTCAATGGTATAAACTATCATATCTAGAATGATAGAATGATTCCATATATTATTTCTTTTGTGTATGATGTTTTTCAAAGATACTATATATGAATTTTAGACTTGCATTGAGAATTAACACCTTACTACTTCTGATAATAAAAATCCAGAAAATGATGGAATAGTAAAAAATGCATTACTCTCATCACTAATTGAAAGTTAATTCCTTATAGTAAAGTGTTTCCGAACTACCAAATTTATCTAGGATATGTTGAATATCTTTTATGATGGAAATATAAATTTGATTATGAAAAAAAGAAATATATAGAGGTTAATGTATTAGGTTATTAAAACTAATGAGTATGAATATATTGGTTAATTAATAACATGTTTGAATTATTTTTTTATAATTATATGTTGTATTAGTGGGAAGTTTGAAGACTCAAATATTTCTAAAAATATCTTCAAAATTTATCATGATATTTTGATCCCAATTCTTCATCTTTAGAAGATAAAAATCCCAGAACACAATCATTGGATTTTTTATTTAGTACTCTTTTCACCTATAAAATTAGAAGAGAGAAGGTTTTTAAAAATAAAGAATATGATGATCATGAATTGGCTATCAAATCATTGTTAAATTGAGAAAATAAAGATAATTAAATTATAGAAGAATCACGTGACTTGTAAGAAGTGGAATAATCATAATATTTACATACAATTGTTCCCATCTAATCTAGGATATACGTTAATGTAAAATGGAAAATCAAAACCCTAAAAATATTTAATTGTGAATAGAAATGTCATATTTCATAGAATTATTAAATGAATAATGTTAAAGAATATGAGTTTGAGGTAGTTAGTGATAAATATCATAAAAATATATATTAATTTTAATTATTTATTTCCTTATTACAAGAATAAAAAACGTTATCTGATATTTAGTATAAAGGATGATTCCTCACCTAATAATGCATATTATCATCAATATAACATCATTAATGAAATTTTAAATTTATGTAATTCTTTAGACAATGATAATAATAATTATATGATAGAAATGGACGGGATTCATAAAAAAATTGGAAAATAAATTAGGAAGAATTGTCAACTCAATAAGGAAATAATTATTTTTCATAATGATGTTAAGGATATATCCATTGATAATGATCATCATATGAAGAAATATGAGATAAACCTGAATTTTACTAGATCTCAAAATGTTATTATTTGTGATATTAAATCAAAATTTAAAATCTATGATGAAAAATAATCTTGAAATTAGAACATCAATAAGAAATAATATATATAATTATTAACAAAAATAAGATGAAATAGTTAAATGTAGATTAATTTTGAATAATTATTGATTCTATAAATTTTAACCAGGATTATAAATAAGATATCTTATTAGAAACATAATCAATTTTTCTTATATCATAAAGTGATATAAGAAATTTGAGAGAAAATAGGACCAAGGTAGTTAATGTTAACAATGACGCTTGTAATGTGGAATGAATGGTTTACAAAATTAAGTTTGTGAGAATATATATTTCATGATGAAACAACATATTTCACAACTAAATAATATATTTGATTAATGTGTTATATGATTTTTAATTAAATAATAACGGCAATGTTTTAAACTAGTTCAGTATTAGTCTTGACAATCAATAATCAAAATACATTGGAGGAGTTGTGTATTTTTTAGACCCTAATCAAAAACATATTGGTTTAACATGTCTATATTAGGAAAAACTATCGTTAATGGTGGAGTTACGATGAGATATAAAAATCAATCATTTCTAAAATAATTTTTGAATTAGAAAATAAAATGTAAAATGTGATGAATTTTGTATCCTCAACAATGAAAATCAAGAAAATTATGAATGTTGAGGATGTTATTAAAGTGGAGAAAAACAAACCTGATGAATTTGAAATAATATAGTGCCTAATTATATTTTTAGAAAAAATTAACAAGGGTAAAATATTAGAAGAAGAAAAAATGTCAGGAGAATAAATGTGGATGCAAATGCTTTTATAATATTTGAAATAATTTTATAAAAACATATCAATATATTATGGTTTGAAAACTATGAGTGTATGTAGTGGATGTGATCAAGAAGGTAATGCAACTAAATTTTTTTTTAGTATCCTTCTATAATAAGAGGAAGTCCTTAAATATTTTTGACAAACTCATTGTAACAGAGTGAATACTAGAAGGAAAATTAAATTTAAATCATTATCATAAGAGTATATATATGAAAAGTAATGTCTTATAAAATATGAGAAGGATGAACATAGGGAAGAAAACACATAAAAAAATCATAGTTGAAGAATGTAGTCAATACTAAGAGAAGATTCTCAATCCTAGTATTGATAATCAGAAACTATGAGGTTCTTAATTATTCCCCAAATATTTCTTATTGTGATCAGTTTTAGGGAATCTAAGGAGTTAAAATATGAGATATGATATTTGAGTCTCCTAAAATTATTTTCATAAAAATCAATGAGTTTAAAAAATAGTAGTTTTCAAATGATTTCATTATACACTAGAACATTCATATATGTTTGTTGATATTTGTTAATATTACTTTTATCTCAACAAAATATTTCATGATTTCCCAAAGAATGATACCTTCGAAAGAGATATTAAAATATATTACATGGATGTTGTATTATGAAAAATGTTGATAACATTTCTTATTTAAACATGTTTTCTAAACTAGTTTAACCCACGTAGACATAATGTTGTTTAATAAAATTCTCTATGTTTAGAGAGTCATGTGACACTTACATTATCTTGATGAAGAATTTCATGATTTCGAGATGAAATGTTCTAATATATTAAAATTAGGCCATTTTTCAATAAAGGGGGAACATTTTTATAATTTACCCTTTGAATTTAATTTTCAATATAGGTGATATATTTGAAAAAGGGGGAGATAAAAGAAATTGGGGTAGCCTGAAAGGAACAGTGAGAAAAAAATGCAAGAAATACAAACTACAAGTGGTATTGTTTTTAAGTGGTTATTGAAAGGAAAACACCAATGAGGAGATTATTAGGAGCATGCTTTCTTAGTTTTATTTGTTTTAAATAGATTTCATATCATTGAAAATGATGAATATTTAAATTTTATTTTAAGAACACACCTAATTAGAATTTCCAAGAAGCTGCACCAACCATAGAAAGATCTATACAGGATGAATGAGGATATAAAATATTAATATGTGGATAATATCTAAAACATTGACATGATAATATGATCCAGAGAATTCTAATAAAGATATCAGATCTAGAAATTCAGAATGATAAAAAGTATTTTGGAATACATAGAACCACATATCTAAATATTATAATGATTTTATGATCATGGAGTTCATATAAATCATGATGAAGACATGATACAAGCTGGCATCTGTGCAATTTAATAGAATATGATGTGATGTATTTTGGATTCTTCTCATCAGTGTGAGGAACACCGGGCACAAAACAGATATAGATCATCAGTATAATATCATCAGCATGAAAATATCAGAAATATAGAATACAGATCTTGTTGATGTAAATAAATCACTAAAAATTTTCTCTATCAAAATGGATTCCATCTGTGATTCATTTTATATTATTCATGTCATTTTATCTTATAATGTTGTGTTTTATTGGATGAATATTTTGAAATAATGATTAAATTTATGAATATGATACATCAGTGTGAAGCAGACACGGGTTGATCAGATGCATATTGAATGTGATAGATTCATCAAAAATACTTGACATGAATAATGTCATTGAATTATAAACATAATTGGACATAGGATCATGAGTATAAGCAATTGAATAAAAGGTGAAATATTTATAGTATATTTTGGATATATTATCAATGATTTTCTTGTTCCAACGTATTTTTTAAGGATTATATAAATGAAATAGATGGTACCAAATGTTGTAACATGTTTTTTTTTTCAGTTGGTATAGAGAATCTATATAAGATGATGTTGAGTGTTTATAAGAGGTCTTCATAATTAGTACTCTAATACTTTAAAATTTATTCTTCATAATGAAGAATCAGACATGGTAATAATAGAGAAGGAATTATTATGAGAAATAAGAAGTTTAATTCTTTCATAAAATTCTTAATGAATCGTCGAGCTCTCACAAGTATTGAATAGTGTGGAATAAGTAAAAGAATAAGACAAAAATGAATGATAAATTCATGGATTATGAATTTGTTTGATTAGGAAAAAATTATATCTATGCGTTCCTTTCCTGGGATCTTATATAGTAAGAGTATAATAGATTCATAAATTGTGTGATTTGAACTCTCCACATTCATAGGGGAAATTAAATATTGGAACATGTATTGAGAGTTTAGTCATATTTTTTTATTAAGTATGAACCTAAGGCAGATCAATTGGATTGAGGTTAAATATATCCATAATATAATTCTCTAACGGAAAATTTTTCATTACTGAAATTCCCTCAAAGTGATCTCATTAACGCTATATTGAATCTAGAAAGGTTTAACAAAACGTGTTCCATAATACAGATGAATTGTGAGCTGCTAATTTATTATCTACCCTGTTGATGAAAGAAGACCCAAAGGATAATCATATAGAAGATAGTCTGATGGATCCCAGTAGATAGAGGTTATTAGAATAATGTAGATCAGGTATATTTATAATTAGGAAGTATTTGGGATACATTTTCTATAAAATATTTCATGTGAAAAAAGATTCTTATAGAATTTTAGATGTTTTTAATGATTGTATTCATGTAATGATTTATCTAGAATACTTGTGGAAGAAGTGAATAACTTTATAATGTGGATCATACAATACGAATGAATATTAAGCTTGTAACTGTGGAAACATAATAGTTACTGAAATGGATTTATTGTTTTTCTAGGGTTTATATACTTTTATGGGATATTGGATACTAAAAATAATAGTTGGGGGAATAACCATCTATTATAGTATTGTTTCTACTATTATTGTACAATTGTTCAATAATTGTGCCATTTTATTCCAAAAATAATATAGAAAATAAATCTATGATGGTGGGACAATAAAACATGGAATGAAATATGACTTCATGTTGAACCTTGTAAATATTATGAGCTAACTTCTCTTTATATTTGTTGCATCTGAAAGGTAAGGTTTAGATTTTTTATAACATCCCAGATACGGGTACCACTCAACGGGTGCTCCAATCCCGATTGGTCACATGACTTAAAGCACATTTCCCCAAATTTCAGAGGCTACCGACTAGCAGCAATGGCCTAGGTCTGATAGTGGGGAAACTATGCCTTCATTTGTTAAAGTGTAACACAGCGAAACAAAATACAAGAATAACAGAAGAGGAGCAATAAATAATAACAGCTGAAAAGGACAACAGTTCTGAAATAAAGAAATGACCAACAGTCATATATAATGATGCAATATGTCCCTTAGTCTAAGAAATCATCCAAAATAGCACACACAACAATCTGAAACAATACAGCACAAGGGTCAAATATTGTAAAGAAAAACAAAACAGCACAACAGGAACTCAGCAACATCACAAGCCTATCCTTGGTCCCATGCTCTCCTACTCCTCCGCGACAATCAAGTACCTGTATAGGGACCATTACCCTTATACACACTTGCAGCCATATAATCTATTTTGGGACCATGACATGACCCAAATATGGTGTGAGAATTAAATCCCATTAGGCAACCACCAAAGACTAGTTCCCAACTATCATTGCATTTATGCAACAGTAGTGTGCAGTACTGAAACACACTAAACTAAGATGTACTCAAATGTTAAAATTACTACTAGTTACATTTCCATTTTAATTATTATCTACCAATTCAATATTATTGAATTATAAGTTCTCAAGACCTGGCCTCAACTGATAATCTCATAAACAGTGCCATAGAAAAATCCACATCAACTTATCTAACAAGTACACGGTAAAACAATACCAAGCCTATGCTTTAGCTTGTATGGTATAACATGTAAAATTACCATAGTGAATATACAATGTAAACATAGTCCTCAGACATGAAAAACATTACCCTTAGGTAAATAGAATCAAAATTCTAAGGTGACTTCACATAGGAATAATGAACATTTCCCTTAGGTGTATGAGATAATGCCCTCATGCACAGAAGTAACTATCCACATGCATAAGAAAAGTTATCTCAGGCTAAAAAAACACTTACCCTCATGCATGAGAAACACCTCCCTCAAGCTAAACAAAAATAAAAGTTGATCCCAACATATAAAAAAAATTATAAACATTTTCTCTTAAGAAAAATCAAATCATGCTAAATCACGACATACCCTTGGGTAACCTAGCCAAACGATTAAACAAGGGAAACACACCCACTGGGTGTCCCTAGATCCACGAAATGATCCCAAACAGTAGTTTATAATTATAATTAGAATATATATGAAATTCTATATATCTTAATTACTCAAGCCCTAATTTATATGACACCCCCAACAAGGGCGCGTAGCACAATGGTACACAAAAAACACTCAACAATTGGAATTAAACCTCAGACCACAAACTGTGATCTCCTCTAATCAATATATGTGAACAATGCCTCTTGAAACACCCAATAATGGAATAGATCTAGGATAAATGAAAATGCATTCAAACCCAAAGAACATCCCCTCGATAAATAATTGGAATGACGGGTTCAATAAGAGTGAATAATTCACTCGCATGGTTCAATCGAGACTATCAGTGAAGGAATCCGAGTTACTATGTGTCGTCAGAAGCTCCTCTAAGATCCAACCCTCTCTCCCAAACTCTTATAATGTCAAAATCATCTTCTATCGAAAGAGGAGGCTGCTACCCCTTTTAACCAAAAAAACAAACTACACGGTGTATACTCTCAGTTACACGACATGAACTTTTCATTTTTTTAACTGTTCCTCTGGTGGATACATTACACCGCCACACTATTCATTTATTGACATGAGTACACGACTTATATTTATAAATACACGACGTGTACTCTCGCTAAGCTGGCGACTACTATCACCACCTTACTGTTCACCGGCCGACTGATTACACGACATGTAAATACCAAGTATATGGTGTGTAGTCATTTTTTTCACCCTTCATCACTGACAACCCTACACACCCTGTGTACTCATCACACACTACCAAAGTACATCGCGTGTACCCAAAAAATTTGGTATTTTCCCCCATTTTCCTTATTCTATCATAATCTTTAAAAGAAAAAAGGAAATGAAGAAACTCGTACATCAAGAATAAGAATCGGGTTCTAAAAAACAGCCCCCCCCCATAAAGCAATTTGTCCTGCACTCGGACATGCTACCATAACAACCGTACGAGAGGAACTGACCGTCCTTGGAGAACCTTCTTGATTCTATCAAGAATACGAATCAGATGCTCCTCAAAAGATGCATTAACTTGAAATTCAGCATCCTCGGGCTGAAAGGCATGAGACGAGTCTGAGTGATTATGGCGCAACTGAGATACATGGAAGATGTCGTGCAAGGGTTGATACCTCTGTGGTAATTTAAAACGATAGGAAACTGGGCCAACTCTCTCCAGAAGAGGATGCAGCCAAACTGATGGGCCGGAACCTTGAAGCGGAGCTGAATGAAGAGCAGTATGTTTGGGTTGATAAGCATGATTCGATCCTAGTTGGAGGCTTCAACAAGGGGTTGATCAGTCTCGTGGAGTACATGCAGGTTTGGAATAGATTGACCACTGCCTTTGAGGCCATGATAGGGGAGACCCCCTATTGCAGGTCTGTGACTTATCCTGGAAGTTGTTTAGGGACACGGCCTCTGGTGGATTTCTACTTGTTTTCAATGAATCTGTTTATATTCTATCTTCCTAACGCGTTGTCAAGTTGTTGTTCTTGTTGTGTGTGGAAGGTCGGAGGAATAGATCTGCTCGGATGGGTTAGAACACGTTGCTCCTTCCTTGGCAGGTCACATGGGTGGTGGCTGATCGGAGGGATGGCTTACCATCGGGAGGGACCATGCTTGCATGGGGTCGCTGAGTGGCTCTCCCTTGGAGCGAGAGGCGCTGTTTTTGCTTGGATGAGGTGATTTCTGCTTTTTGTTTGTTGCTGTTCGGGTATTTTGTACTTTTGGTTTCCCACATCCTTCCTTAAAGTGGCCTTATTAATAAAAAAAAAATAATTTTCAGAGTGTCCCAACCTTAGTGAAACATGCGAGAAAACCTGATCCCCGACCACGAACTCCATGGGTTGTTTATAGTGATCATCATAAGACTTCTAACGAGACTGTGCAGTATTCATCCACTTCTGAATCAACTGGACTTGCTCTAAAGTGTCATGCACGAGATGTGGCCCTGGTAAAGCAGTCTCACCTACCTCCAACCAACACAGGGTTGATTGGAATGTCCTACCATATAAATCCTCATATGGTTTCATCTCAATCGTTTCATGAAAACTGTTATTGTAGGAAAACTATACTAGGGGTATATGCTTATCCCAAATCCACCCAATGTCCAAGACACAAGCATACAACATGTCCTCTAGCCCTTGTATCGTATGCTCTAACTGGCCATCAATCTGAGGGTGGTACGCTGTGCTCAGAAGCACCTATGTAGACAGTTCCCTCTGAAAACTCTTGGAGAAACAAGACGTAAAGTGGGCATCCCTATCTGAAATGATTGAATGAGGAACCACATGAAGACTTACCACCTCTCGGATATACAACTTTTTGAGATAGTGAATGCCGATGGTCTCCCTGATCTAAAAAATGTGAGCTACCATCGTATGTCTGTCCACAACAACCCACATGGCATCATTTCCTCAAGGTGACCTCAGAATTCCAGTAGTGAAGTCCATCACGACATCATCCCATTTCCACTCCGGAATGGGTAACTGATGTAATAGTCCGGCTGACATCGGATGCTCCACCATCACCTGCAGAAAGGTGGAACATCTTGTAAACAAAACCAGCTACTTCCCATCTCATAACCGGCCACCAATACTAAGGTCTCATGTCACGGTACATTTTGGTAACTCTGGGATTCATTGTATAATATGAAGCATGAAACTTCCACATCATCTCCTCGCATATATCCCAGGGAACCCGCACTCATCCATGGGTAAGTAGTACCTCATCATCTCGTATTGTCCAACCGAGAGGAGGGTCCTCACTTGCCACCGTCTCCTGTAGGACTAGACCTTCTGAATCTGATAGTTGTCTCATCCTCACTCTATCCAGGAGGGTAGAAGTCATAGCTAAAGAAGAAAGATAGGCTCACCCTTGACGTTTGTGCACCTCCAAATGCATCTCAGAGAACAAGTCCATGAGCTTAAAATCACTAATGGCCTCTTTCACTACTTGTAATTCTGTCCCCCTACTCAGTACATCAGCAACTACGTTACCCATAACAAGTGTATAGGCAAGCTCAATGATGATGGACTGAAGGTATTCAACCAACCTTCACTGTCTCAGATTCAAGTCATGTTGTGTAAAGATATATTTGAGAATTTTGTGGTCAGTAAACACCCAAAAATGTTCTCCAAAAAGATAATGTCTCTAACAGTGTAACTCAGGAACAACTGCAGCCAACTCGAGATCATGTGTCAAGTAATTTCTCTCATGTGGCCCCAACTGCCGAGACTCGTACGCAACTACTTGATCGCCTGACATCAACACTGCTTCCAACCCAATACCCGATGCATCACAGTTAACTGTATAGCTAGTACCTTACTCTGGATGTATAAGGACTGGTGCTAATGCCAACCTTCCCTTCTGCTTCTGAACGGTTGTCTCGCTCACTTCTGACTAAATGGACTTCAAACCATTCTCAGTCAAACCCGTCAATGGTGCTGCTAAGTGGGAGAAGTTATGTATAAAATTCATGTAGAGACCATCCATCTCCAAGAAACATTGTATCTCAAACACATTCTTAGTATTCTCCTAATAAACTACTACTCTCACTTTCATGGGTCTACCACAACTCATGAATATGAGATAATATGACCCCAGAGATGTATATGGTCTATCCAAAAGTGGAACTTTGAGAGATTATCATATAGATGATGCTCTCTTATTGTACTCAGTATGATCTCAAGTTGGGTAGAATGGTTATGTGGAGTGTGAGAGTACACCATGATATCATCCCCAAAGACTACCAAAAAAGAATCTAGATATGTTTAGAACACACGATTCATCAGAGCCATAAAAACTGCAGGCGCGTTCGTGAGTCCGAATAGCATGACCAAGTACACATTTAGACTATATCTGCTCAAAAAAGTTGTAGGCAGTATGTCTGATGTTCTAACGTGGAAACGATGATATCTGGATCTCAATATAATCATCAAGAACAATTAGGCTCCATGAATTTTATAAAAATGATCATCAATCCTTGGCAAGGGATACAGGTTCTTGGCCGTTAATCGGTTCAGCTTCCGATAATCCCTGCAAAGGCTGAGGGTACTGTCCTCCTACATAGTAAAGAAGACATGAGAACCCCATGGAGAAGTATTGGTTCAGATGAAACCCTTTTCTGGAAACTCCTCCAACTACCTCCTGAGCTCCTGCAACTCTAGTGTAGCCATCCCATAAGGAGGAATGGACACTGGTGCTGCTCCTAGCAACGGGTCAATAGAGAAATCCACCTATCACTCTGGAGAAAGACCTGAAAAGTTGTCCAGGGTGAAATCCCTAAAACAATCGACTATTGGAGGGAAAAGCATCTAACATGTTCCATATTCATCCAAATACAAACTCGCAATCTGGGTTGTAACACCACCTCACCCACAATGCATGGTTCCATCTCAGCTCTCCTGGACATCCCATTCTACCTTGTATAGAAACTCTCCACCCTCTGGTGATGTGAAACTCATACTATGATGATAGCAGTCTATAATGTCTTGAAAGGGTACCAACAAGTACATCGAAATAATGACTTTATATATCATCATCTCAAATACATTGAGGACCCATATATAGTTACACCCACCGATCTCTAGGGGCATTCCCTGCACTAACGCACATCAGCCATTTTAACACCCAATATATTGTCTACAGTCATGACATATGAAAAAGAAGAAAGATAGATCCCAAGGCTCTCCACAACAAGCACATATATAAATCTATGTGTAGCACCAGTATCAAAAATTAATGAATACAAAATAGAAGGTAATATAATAGTACCTCTGATAGTAGAAGTTTCAGGATCCTGCACTTGTTGGGTATGTTTCACTGCATATGTCTGCCCAGTGCTACAACCCAGTAACCCAGCATGGATACAATGAGATGACCCACCATACTATCTCTGAGATCCTGGTGTCTGGATATCATGGCCACAACCACCACTTCGGCATGTGCATCCCGACGTATTCCAATTCTCTAACTAGTATGAAGATTTTGGCCTTACCCCCACAAGCAAAGGCTGTACATAACCAGTCTCACTAGACACAGGTGGAAATGCCCTTCAAAAATGCTGCAGATGATCCATATTGCCGCAAGCTCATCACTCCACTAGGTCACATTGACATAGAGGTCTTTTGTTCCCCTCTTTACCGCACTGGTAGCACCTCACTTTGCTACCTAAAGTGTTCTTCTAGATAGTACTGCCATCGTGAGAAAAATATATCAGCATCTTCCTCTTACCGGTCGAAATAGTGCCATAAACTGGTGTCGAACTACCCTGGCCTGCCCTATTAGATTCCCATAGATTCTGGGCAGTAATCAGTGCCTAGTTCACATTAGCATGAATTATAGGCAACCTGAAAATGTTTACTTGCGCTCAGATGTCATATCAAAGACCATCCTCAAAACGCTGATCCATTAATGTCTCATATCCAACCAAAACAGGTGCAAAGTGCTATGGATCGGTGAAGTGGGAAGAATATTACATCACTGACATGGTACCCGGTTACAGATTCATGACCTATTAAGCTCGATCTACCCTCAGTGTCTCTATAAAGAAAAATTCCTTGAACATTGCATGAAAATCTACACACGCCATGTCTCTGTGATGCTCAGTATCGGCAGTAACATCCCACCACCTCTTGGTGGAATTACACAGCATGTATATAGCAAGCATGACCCTCCACCAAGGAGGAGTCTCTAGATGCTCGAAGATAGACTGCATACAACCCAGCGAAGTCTCCATAGCATGTGGTCTTCCATCCCCTGAAAATATTGGTTGTTGTTGCTGGAACATAAGATTTAGCTCTTCCATAGATGTGGCAGCTGGCGATGCTCCATGGAAGGCCTGCATAAACCGCATGAAGCCTTCACGGAACTACGCCTCCACGCCTGTGTCCGTTATTACAGTGGGCGCCACATCTGGCTCTGCTAGAGGATCAATCGGTAGCCCGTGGCCTACCATATCTAAAGTATTCTCATTGCCTCTCTTCTGGTGAACAAATCGAGTTTTTCTCAGTGGCATGACTCTATAAGGTCAAACACAGGCCTTATATAAAGATAATGAAGGAATAAAACAAGGAGTGTATAAAGGAAACATGAGAATGAAAACATTCATGTTTTACTAAACTGGACTACACAACGTGTATAATAACTACATGGTGTGTTCCCTTAAGTCTTCCACATGGGTGTGTACTCTGCCAGCACTAGTCGTGTAACACACGAAACACACGGCGTGTTGTCCACACACACAGTGTGTACTTGAATTTCTGTCCCATTTCTGAGTCCTTCCACACAGCTTAGCAACACAGATCTCTTTTAAACGAGACTACATGGCGTGTATAAGATTTACACTGCATGTACCTGATGAGATTCACAGACCCGTGTTGTCCGTTACCCGGCCAGGTACATAGATCAGCGTACATGGCATGTTCCAAATAGACACTCCATGTACGACATAACTTCTCACAGCCCGTGTTGTTAGTGAAACAGCTAGCTACTCGGCTGACACTACATGGCGTGTTACACCAGAAGACGACATTTACGCCACCCAATTTTCATAGCCACATGGCCAAGTCCACACGGTCTTTCACAAGTCAATACTACACGACGTGTCCCTCAGGTACATAGTGTGTACTAGACACGCTTTGCCGACCGATGTTGTTAGAGACACGGCCAGACACATGGCTCACACTACACGACGTGTTTCATATGGACATGGCGTGTACATGAAAGGATTACAACCACCCGTGTTGTTAGTTACATGGTCAGATTCCCAGGTTACACTAAACGGCATGTTCAGCATTCACACGTCGTGTATAAACGAGCATTTCCTCCATCTGTGTTATTAGTTACATGGGCGGACACAAGGTCAACATGCATGGCGTATATAACTGGTACACAGTGTCTTCCCTTTAGAACTTCCCCATCCCATGTCTCTTCCCACACAACTTATGACACGGTTAGATACTACACATCGTGTACATAGGGTACACGGCATGTACTTAAAAAATATTCTTTTCTTCCCAAATAGAAGAGTACATGGTGTGTAGTAAAAAATACACGGTGTGTATTATGGGAATTTTTAGATAGTAAGCCTTAGAAGCTACTCCAAATCCCAAAAAATAATGAATCCAACACTTACATATCAAATTCTGATCTGTGAGGGCCCATACTCCTTGTGAATCAATTCTTGGCACCTTATGCGTGTTATAACAGGGTGAACAAGTCGATGATCCACCAAATTCAAGTTGATGAGGGCCCATACTCCTCAAAAACCATTTTTTGGTATTCATTTACAGAACCTCACATAATAATACCCTATAAAATTGTAGGTATTTATCAAGGAATTTATCACAAAAACATGCATTTAATATCATAAAATCTATCACAACAACATGAAATTTCTAAATCACCTTCTTAGTATAGAAATTATGCATGAAATTTGATTCTAACATGTTCCCAAATGATGCTTGAGATGGCATACCGTCATCTCATCGGGTTGCAAATAATTAAAACCCAAGTATAAAAATTTAAATACCACACAACAAGTGCGTCACCCAACGTTGAAAATCAAATAAATTGTAATAAATATAAACCGAAATTCAAAATTTAATTCGAGGTAATCAGGTCTCTACCTGTACATGGGGTAGCTACTCCTGGGCACAGTTATTACTAAATCCCTTAACAATCTATCTCTTTCATTCCTCGCCAAATAATAAAATAATTTAGAGAAATGAAAAGTCCTCTAATACCACTTTGTAACGTCCCGGATCCAGGTACCACTCAATGGGTTCCCCGAACCCAGTTGGTCACATGACCTCAAGCACATTTCCCCAAACACCAGAGGTTGCCGACTAGCAGCGAGGGCCTAGGTCTAATAGTGGGTAAACTATTACCTCATATGTCAAAGTGTAACATAGAGGAACAAAATACAAGCATACCTAAAGTGGAACAGTAAATAACAATAACAAAAAAGGACAACAATAATCATGTAAATAAATGACCAATAGTCATATATAATGATGCAATATTTTCCTAAGCCTAAGAAAGCATCCAAAACAAGATACAGTGGAAGCTGAAACAATAATGTACTCGGGACAAACACTGTAAGGAAATACAAAAGAGTATAGCTAGAACTCAGGATCATCGCAAGCCTAAGCTTGGTCCCATGCTCTTCTACTCCTCTACAACAATCAAGTACCTGTATAGGGACCCTCTACCTTATCCACACCTACAACAATATAATTTGTTTGGGCCCAAGACATGACCCAAAAAGGGTGTGAGAAATAAATCCCAATAGGCAACCACCATAGTCCTTTGCCCAACTATCAGTGCATTTGTGCAACAATAGTGTCAAATAATGAAATACAGTAAACTAGGAAGTACTCAAAAGTAATCATTCCTTCCAATTATGTTTCCATTTTTATTATTGTTTAGAAATTCAATATTATTGAATTATAAGTTCTCGATACCCATCCTCAACAAACAATCTCTTAAACAATGCTACAAAAAAACCACAACAATCCATCTAACAAGTACAAGGCAAAACAATACCAAGAATGTGCTTTATCATGGCAGGTATAACATGTAAAATAACCACAGTGAATATATGAAGTATACAGAATCCTCAGATATACAAAACATTACCCTCAGGTTAATAGAATCAAAACCTGTAGGTTACTGCCCACATGCATAACAAAATTTTCTCTCTAGCATATGAGATAATTCTCTGAGGCACAGAAGAAACTTCCCACAGGCATAAGAAAAGATTCCCTCATAATAATCAAATCACACTCCCTCAGGCTTGAAAAAAACTACCATCAGGATAAACAAGAAACCAAGCCGAGCCCATCACGTAACCAAGAAATTATATACATTTTCTCTCAAGAAAACTCAATGCATGCTAAATCACACCATACCCTCGGGTAACCTAGCCAAATAACTAAACAAGGGAAACACATCCACGAGGTGGCCCTAGTTCCAAGAAATGATCCCAAACAGCAGTTTGTAATTATCATCAGAATATCTATGCAATTTTAGATATCTTAATTACTCAAGGCCTCAACCATATAACACCCCCATAATGGGCACGTAGCACAATGGTACAGAAAAAACAATCAGCAGTTGGAATTAAATAGCAGACCACCTACCTAGATTTACTCTAATCATTATACATGAACGGTGCCTCGCAAAGAACCTAAGAACGACATAGATATGAGATAAAAATGCATTCAAACCCAAGAAACATCACCTCAAGAAAGAATATTAAGGATGTGTTCAAGAAGAGTGAAGAATTCACCTGCGCGTTTCAATCGAGACTGTCATCAAAGGAATCCGAGTTCTAGTGTGCAGTGGGGAGCTCATCCAAGCTCCAGCCCTCTCTCATGCACTTTTCCAATGTCCTAATATTCCACTATCGAAAGAGGAGTCTATTTCCTATTTTATGTGAAAAACAAAAAAACTACAGGGCATGTAATCTCAAGTACACGATGTGTTCTTTTCATTAATTAATTGTTCCTCTGGCGGCTACTTTACACCGCTACACTATTCATTCGTCGACATACATGAAGTGTATTTCTGAATACACGATATGTACTATCATTCCACTCATGGCTACTCCCACCACATTAATCTTCACCTTTCGACTGATTACAAAGCGTGTAAATACCAAGTACATGGCGTGTAGTCATTTTTTACACCCTTCATCGCCGACCGGCCTACACACCCAGTGTACTCATCCCACATAGCCAAAGTACATTGAGTGTGGAAAAGTACATACCATGTACCCACAAAATTTGGGATATTTCCCCATTTTTTATGTTCTCATAATCCTTAAAGAAAAAAGGAAACGAAGAATCATGTACCTCAAGAATAAGAACTGGGTTTTTACATTTTATACTTGAGTGGATCATGAAATTATCATGTTTTATAGGTTAATAATGCTTAAAAAATAAGTTATGAAACATTATTAAAAATGAATAATTGGAACCACTAATGAACATTTCACCATCTTAGTGATGTCAATATTATTTTTGTTACTATATTTATGGGATATGATTGTTTTTGAAATTCAAATTAAACATTTGAGATAATATTTCATGTTAATAAATTTCATTAATATTGAATATATTATATTTAGTATTTAGTATTTTTATCAAATTTATGAGAATGATATAGGTATTTTATTTTAGAAGAAAAATCCCATTGATATGGGGAGAAAATTAATCATATCTAGTATGACTACAAATACATTACCTGCAACAGTAGGGTGACAGAGGTATATCACTAACCACTGACATATTGATTTTCTAGTTATTATGACATTATTTTTCATCGTTTAATTGATCGTAAAAATATAAGACAATTATAATTTGAAAACATGTGTTGTATTTTATACATAACCATATGATTGTAATGTGTTTTGTTGATTAAGTGATTAATCTTATTAAGAAAAAATATCACTATAACATTGGGAAGCATTAAATGATTAAGTTAAATTGAATTGAATGTGATATATTATAAGTAATAAAGGATGAACTATCTATTTGATTCAAATATTATTTTATTAATGATTTATGGTTATATAGGTTATTTATTAAAATTATTACCATATCTGAGAGATCACATAATTTTTTAATGTATTTGACTTTAAGAGTTATTGATGTTATTTTGAGAATTTTTTGTGCTATTTATGGATGAATATGTGGTCAAATCCATCTGAATTTTTGCATTTCAATCATACTCTAGAAAATTTATAATGTTATGTATAAAAATATAAATAATGAAAGATGTTGAATTTTTGAAATTCTATTAATATGTGAAATTAAATTAGTTTTCTTTGTATGAAGATATATTATTTTTGGGAATTGTTTTCTCATATCCGAACGATTTGGTTTTGGTTATTTTTTATTGAGATGATGAATTTCTAGTTATCATTTTTATATTATTTATTCTATTACAATTTGATTCTAGTTCATCATGAATAAATATTATTCTAGAATACTAATAATTTAGAGAAAAAATTGTTTTGTTGTGGAAATTGGTTAACTATTGAAAATTTAAATATTTTATAAGTATATTTCAATATGTTATTAGACTATAATGAAAAATTATTCTTCAAATATAGGAAATATATTTTAAAAAACATTATCGGTTTAATTTTAAAGCCATGAAATCAATGTTCTTTTAGCCCGTAATTTTTTTTGGTTTTTTGGATATTTAACTTTATTATGATCATGTTATCAACTCTCAATAATAGTCCCTATAAGATAAGACTCTATATAAAATCAATATTTTCACATCTTAATTATGTCCAAAATCTTGGAAAATGAATATGTGTTATTACAAGTGACATTCATATACCCCATTCTCTATTTCAATGATTATTTTTCCTTAACCCCTTTTTTATGATGTGAGTTTTCAACAACGGTATTATGAGGAGAAAAAACCATACACAGTGACCCGAAATAAAAAAATTAGGTCCACATGTTTAAAATGAGGAGATTTTAATTTCATGGTATTTTAGAATTAAATATTATTTATGATATCATGCATGATCTGAAACGTCAATATTATACAAATAATGAAATATTATTAATCAATTGTTATCATTATAAATGACCAATAAATTGGAGGGTATGAATACAGATATTTTATTTTTGAGATAAAGATAAAGGCCATATTCAATATTAATTCACTTATATCTTCTTTTAATATATTCATTATATAATTTGTATAGTAATATTATTCCTCAAAATTTAAAATTCATTAAAAACATATTTCATCTATTTTTATGAGTGAATGTTATAATTAATTCCTATAAATTTTAATTTTTTCTGAAAATTTAAATTTAATTTTCGAAATCAACTTTTAAATGTATCTTAGTACAAATTTATTATTATATTCATAAATATAATTATTTTTTGAAACATTCTATTTTTAACGTATTTACTAAGTTAAATTATATTTTGGATTACTTTTAATGTTTATTAGATTATTTTGATTTCCAAAGATCCAATTATGATTTCTAAAATGAATTTTAATATTTAATTTAGAATCAAAATGTTTTACATTTTAAAAAGTTATTTTTCCAAAAAAATATATTTTCATTGTGTTTTTTAAATTTCATTTTGAAATAAATTAAAAAAAACCTTTTTGTTATCAATTTTGATAAACTGATATATATTATAAATCAGTTGTTCAAATTTTAGAAAATACATATCATTGTTTTATTCAATATGAAAATTAAAATTAGTACCATTTGTTACCATAGTGCATACATCATGTAATTATTATAAAACAAAAAAGTCTAATTATGATAAATTTGCTATATCACATCCATAAATTTTATTGAATGTGTATATATTATCTATAATCACCCACAGCAGGAATATATGACAATATTTTTATTTTCGTTGTGATTTTTACCTGTACAATATTGTATTCATGAAAATGTCAAAAATTTCACACTCCTGTTTTTAATAAATATTATATTTATGGAATGGGGTTATTTAGAAGATATGATTCATTATATATATATATAATTAAAATGAAAAATATGCATCTTATTGATTGTAATTAATTTATTTTTATTCAATATTTAATTACCTTAAATACTATCACGACATTGATGCAATAATTAATAAATTAATTAAAAAATAAAATAAATGTTATTATTAATAATATTATTAAAAGTAATATAATTTGAGATAAATAATTAGGAAAATCAATAATCAATATTATCAGGAAATTCTATTAATTGTTATAATATTTTATTATTTATTACTTGTTTTATTTATGTTATTAATATCTATGTAATTAATAGTTAAAAAAATTGACAACAATGATATATGATAATAAATATTAACTTTTTAAAGGATTTAAAATTAATAAAATCATAGATTCGACCATCTGATTATTAAATCGATTATTATAACACCCATGTTCTATTTATGAGGAATTTCTCAATTTATAGTCAATATATTTACCATTAAATAGTAAAAATCCTTGTAATTATGGTCATATTGAAAGGGATTAATGAGGGGTAAAAATTAAATTATATGGTAAAAATAGAAATTATAAAATTGTGTAATAATATAATTATGATATTATTTAGATTCATAATAATATAATATTATAAATAAAATAATTCAGATCCATTATTAATTTATTATTAGTTTATTATAATTTAAATATTTTTCAATTCTAAGAGTCCCTCTCCCCTCTCTTATAAAATAAAATCTCTTATTATTCTTCCCTCACACATAAAAAGTCATTTAGATCATCCAATAAATATAAAATAACGTCTGAGTAAACCTATCCTCATTATACATGTCTTGGTTTGGTAATAATACCAACTTTTTTTTGAATATGGTGTTAATAAAATTTGACATTCCAATGGATCTGTATAAATTTTAATTGCAGGTTTTACTTTTATTTTTCTACCATATCATTGAAATATTATCCAAATTTTATAAATTAATAACCATAATATAATCCAAATAATAATATGTTGTCATGTTACTTATATTACAAGTAACCAACCATACATATTAGATGATCTTTAGTTTTATTCAATAATTTAATTTCAATATCATTTATGATATTTTTAAGGATTAATGTTTAAATAATTTGGTCATAAATCATACATAAAAATATATATTTAAATGTGGAAATGTATAATTTGAAATTATTTTTCCAATCATATAAATCCGTTAGAATAATACATGATTTTTTTTCATGTAAAATCCTTATGACTTTCAAGTTTACATATTTTTTTCCTTTCCCATCATTAAATACGAAGAAAAACTATTCAAATGTGTGATGAGAAAAAATATCAATAACATTTATAAAAATAAAGGACACTATTAGTTTTTTAAAAATTATAAATATTCATAAGAAAACACACTAATGTTTTTCCGTAGGAAGGTTTTTAAAATCTATAGAAGGCAATTAAACATTATTTTATATTAATTGGATGAAAATATTGATAATAACTTTTCAAAAGAAATTTAACTGTAATAACTATAAAGTAAAATTACAATATATTCATTACATAAGGAATTAATGATTTATAATGGAAATCACCCAACAAATAAGATATATCGGGCTCACCCTTGATCTATAACGGGGATCTACCCTTTATATAATCTATATTATGAACACCCATAAGCTATAATGGAGACCAAGAATTTTTGTAAGATACCTCAGTCTCACTCGTTTCATATAATTCTCATGTAACAAATCATGAATAAAAGATATTCATCGTAAAGGCCTTTGAAAAACAATTTTATACTCATATGAAAACACTTTCAGATTCAAATACCAATTTATTTTAGAAACCCATATTCAATACCAAATCCCAAAAAATATAATACATTCATTCATGGAATAAAAAATGAATCCTTGAAAAGGAATCCATAATAAAAATAATGTTCATTGTGGTGGAAAACTATTTGTCATGTTGTATGTTAAAAATAAAAAAAAATCGTGGCTTATGAAAACATTCTATATTAAATGTGAAAAATGTTTATTCTTATAAGAAATTTACAATAATGTAAAAAATATAAGTAAAATATGATATATTAATATTTTATTAGAATATTAAAATAATAAATAATTTTTTTTAAAAAAAATGGACATTGAAGAGAAATAGTTGGAAGGAAAACATTAAACAATTATTAATTTTAAAGGAAAAGTCCCTTATCACCTATGAAACACATGATTTATAAAGCCCAATAATGAATAATATTAAAAAACGTTTAAAAAACATTTTAATTTATAAATTAAATATATAAAATGTCTCATGGGTTGAATTTACTATATATAAAAGAATAATGGTTCATGACCTCATTATAGCCCACAAGGAAATGATATTGAGAGAAAGTCCCCAACCTCGGTTCTAATTAGAAACGTCTATTAATATTTTCCTAAATAATAAACATATTTTCATTAATTAAATTCTTTATTGAATTTTACATGTTTATTATTACATTTTTCGAACCTATTATAATTTTTTATAAAATTATATAATGAGGTAAGTTTATGTGGGATTTTTTGACCACATTCAGCGTATGTGTAAAAAAAAATTGTAGGTTAACTATAGTAATTTTGGTCATTATTTAAACATTTCTTGAATAAAAATAATTATATAATCATCATATTTTTAAAAAATATATTATTTGTAGACTAATCATTTTAATATGGTTACGGAAAATGAAAAAACATTACAATTATGGTGATGGTAGTCCATTATTACACATGATAAATATTCATCTTTTTTCAAAACATTAATATAATATGGTTTCTAATATATAACTACAATGGTTTATAATTATATCATAATCATAATATTATTTAACTACATATACTTATATATATCACTATTTTTATTTGTAGATGAAAAAAACAAATCAAATCACTTCACGGAAGAGATACTCTACACATCCACAATCGACATCTTCACTTTTTCAATGTGCGAATTAGTAGGTAGTAAATTAAATATAAAGTGTCAAAAAAATATAATTTCTTATTAAATATTATTAAGTAATAATTTATATAATATATAGTCATTATATTTACCTTTATTAACTTCCATGTGATATATTTTAGAAAAAATATTCACTTGGCTTTGCAAGGAAGTAGTCCGTCATACACATGAGCAATGTAATCATACCACATACTCTATAAAATATAAACATTATATGAGGTAGTAGTCTACAATAAACATAAAGGGTGATTTTGAAACCCATTTATTATTATTGTGTGTGAGTTTATATTTTAAACATAAAATACCAAAATATATGCAAATTTATGATACATATGTTATTATAAAATTAGTTATAATAATATGGTGGATAAGGAAACAAAACAAAAATGAACATTGATGAATGTTTCTTATTCCTCGGGTAACCCCTTTTGGTTTTCAATAGTTAAAATACGTTATTAGAAACATGAAAATTGATAATTATTTTAGTATATGATGGATTTTTTTAGGTTATTTTTCCAGGATTTTTAAGTTATAAAATGATTAATATGTTTAATGATTTGTGAGAATGAGTTCCAGTATATAGTGGAGGAGGATTGACATTCTTCTTTGTACAAAAAATAAAAACTATTCAGAGGTTACCCATATCTAATTTTCCAGATGTAAAGAACAAAATTATATATAAAATGTTTAATGGTAGATATATTTCTATAAAATTGTGTATGGAAATGTTTCTAGTTTATTTGGACCCTTAATACTAATTTTTTACCACTCTGTAAACCAGTTTTTTCTTTAATTGTTTTAATTAATTTTAAATTCATTCAGTATTCATGTTTGTAAATAAATAATTTAACTTAATATTACTTTTGAAATATTATTATTCAAAATAAAGAATATATTTTTCCAAATTATATTATCATAATTGGAAAAATATAATTTAAATCTAATGTCATAGACGAAACGAGAAAGCAAATTTTCAAGCACAAAAAGGTCGACAATTAACTACATTTTATAATTAAAACTAGACATATAAATTAATAAAATACAAAAAGATGGATTAATAGATATTTTTTTTAATTTAACATTAAAAATAATGTCAAATATAATTTAACAATTTATAATATTTTGATGAAAATTCTCTATTCAAATAAAATTCTTGATTTTTCACTATTCATCAAAAAAATTAATCTTCTTAGAAAAATACCAAAATACATCCTAATATAATATTTGAATTCATATTTCAAGATTAATGTTTATTAAATAAAATTTATAATAGTGATAAAATTTATTACTAAAATAATTTATCTACTAAAAGGTAAAAAAATGCCTTATAGAAAAATACAATTTTTTCATGCTTAAAATTGGATTTGTTCTAATTTTATGAATATAAATTATATTTTAATACTTGAAGAATATTTGATTGATAATAATATACACATATATAGATCATCAACATTAATCATCAATATTAATAACTTTCTTTTATTATGATACAATTCTTTTTGTATCATAAAAATTGTTTTTATAAAAAAGTTTCCATCAAATTAAATTTATTTTTATTTTTATTATTAATTAAATGGTAACCACTGAATTAATTTTATACTATTTTTTATTCCATATTTTTTTAATTTATTTAATATTATCCATTACCACAATTTAGACATCTAGGTGATTACTATCATGTTATATGATAATATTAAAAATATTTTTTGTCTTATAAGTCATGGCATTGTGTTTAACAAAAGTTATCAAATAAACTAAATTTTATTTGGAATAGAAGATAATAATTTTATTGTGTATAATTCATTATAAACTATTCATTATTTGTAACAAAATATAGAAATATTTTAAATTCATTTGAAAGATTCTATTTCATAAAATATCAGGATGTTAGATCCTTCTTCACTTAAAATAATTTCTCCCATGAAATTATTCTTAATTATAAAATGATTAACATATTAGAATTATTTTTTCAAATATCACATTATAAAAATGATGTAAATGAAATATCCATTGTAAATGGAAATTGGGATACACAAAGATCACCAAAAGAAAAATATAATAA
The DNA here is from genome assembly GCA_963277665.1 of Viscum album. Taxonomy (NCBI): domain Eukaryota; kingdom Viridiplantae; phylum Streptophyta; class Magnoliopsida; order Santalales; family Viscaceae; genus Viscum; species Viscum album. The sequence continues at coordinate 1,561,316,155 of OY728147.1, forward strand.
GGATTCCACATATTAGAGAATTGATGGGAAATTAAAAGATGGATCTAAAAGTGAAAACTAATTACCATGGACTAATAATATTGATAGAGACTATGGTCAAGAATAATTCAATATAATAAAATTATTTAAAATAAGTTCCAAAATGGTCATTAATATAATCAGAAAACATGGTAATATGATAACATTTAATTTCAAGAATCATTTATAGAAGTAAATGGAGTACATAATAAACTATAACAAGAGTATAATTAAATAAAAATACATCATGAGTAGATATTCATCCTTTAATATATGTACATAAAAATATAAAAAAATTTCCCAAGTAATGGGTATTCATAATAATGTTTTTTCATGCTTGAAGCACTGATATTCTCTGTTAATTGATTGTAAGATCCTAAAAATAATTAAAAGTTTTTAATTATATCTCCAACCATATTCCAAAATCAACACTATTAGAGGAAGTTATCTAAAATAATAAATTAATCTATAAACCAAAATAGTTACACCATTGTTTCATGATTAACATTTAATTTTCAAAAAATTCCAAAAAAATTCATTGTTTATCGTATTAACTAGAATCATTATCAATAATTTTAAAAAATATTTCCGTAAAATAGAAATGCATTATTCCTCAATTAGAATGTCCCCTGAAAAATATAGTTTAAATAAAAATGAGAACTCACATAATGTATCAATTTTTTTACATTAATTAAAACATAAAAATAGTGTTTCTTAATATATTTATCTTATGATCATCCATTGAAAAATATAAATCCCAATAAATGTATCACCACTTCACCATATGGAACAACCAAAATTGTCGATGTGTTATATGATTCTTTCACCCCTTTTTCCATACAGTTACTTTGATTGAAGGCCTAATTAAGTAACTTTAGACGCACATTATAATAATATGAAAAATCTTTTCAACTAAAACATATCGCTATGAAATTTATATTTTTCGTCTCATTTTTGGACTTTTTGGACTTTTTCTCCTTAAAGTCACAGACCATGTATGAAAACGTACCATATAAAAAACCCCTTCAAGATCCCCACATAAATTTTCCAAAAGTTATTTTACTACACTTGTAATATTATCTGGGATTACATTCAGAATTCTTATTATGTTGCCTCTCAAATCCCTACCTCCATCACTATTTCCTACACTTTTTAACTCATGGAACATAAGTGTCAGAAAACAAAATCACAACATTCTCATCAAAATGAATAAAATTCTATTAAAATTAATTTCTCATACTACCAAATCTCTTCATAACCTTGTATTTAACCAAGAGTAAAATCTATTAATTTAAATATTAATTCCTTGAATAATGTTTGACACATATCTAGACTATCTTATGATGTTATATTTGTATCCATCTATAGAGTCTTTATCTTTTGTCTATATTAATAAGAATTTTTTCTCCTTCTTATGATTAATCAAATAACTAAAATATTTCTCAAGATTTTTTTTTCAAATTTTCCCATTACATATCATGAAGATTATATTTATATCTGTAATTCATACTAAGCAAAATTGTTGATAAGTTGCATCTTCATAACAATTGATGAAAAGATTTACGACTTCTATTCTAAAAATTCCATGCCTTCAAATAGATTGTCTATGGAATTGACCCATCCTTTGTATACCACTGTGTTAGATGATACATAAAATGTTGGGATATATTACCTTATAAAATAATCCAAAATAGGCTTGTTCCTTATGGGTTGATCAAACTCCTCTCTAGTAAGGATAACAACACCATTAATATCTTGCATCAACTGATCAATCAATACAATAAAGTATTTTATTACCATTATAACCATATCAGTATGTTAATTTGTAATGATATTTTCTAATTAGTGACCATCCAATACAACATTCGAATTTCCTGTATACAGAATCATTCTAAATATACATAGTTTAGGTAAAAAAAATAAAAATCTGAAAATAAAATATCAATTAAACATGATAATAAACTAAAATATTCTAAGGGAATATTATTAACACAATTATAAAATATAATGTTTCTAAAATTTATTTTTATATCATCTACAAGGTCCTTACATTAATGGATATGCAATCTTGAGTTTTTTTCAAGGACATAATATCATTCACGTTTAAGATAATTTTGGTATATGTTTTTTTTTTGAATATTGTACCAAAAATCTATCAAATAAAAACCATAAAATATAAATTTTAAAATTATCATCAGTTTCTATTTTTCAAAAATAATAAAATTTAAAAATAATTAATGATTTCATTTCATGTAAAATCTCCACAACATTCAACATGACTTCTTCTTTTCCATTATCCAAACCTTAAATCTTGATACAATCAATTAAAATTGTTGGATAAAAAAAATTATTATAGTATATAAAATGAATGTAAAATGTTAGTTTTGTAAAAACATAAAAACCCATTAAAATTTTACAGTTACATAAATGTTCTATGAGAAAATGAAAAAAACATTTTTTTGAGAATAAACATAAGGAAGAATTACAATATATTCCTTTCCCAATGCATTTTAGATCTATAAAGGGGATATGATTTGAAAATTTTATATCAGGCTCAACCATGAGTTTTAATGGGGATCAACCCTTTACAAAATATATGTTAGGCTACTCCATTTCAAATGAGAAATAATATTAGTAAACCTGTCAATTAAGCTATATCTGGCTCTCCTATGTGCTACAATGGTTCTCAACCCTTTTTATATATTGTATATGGATCACCCTTTTAATTTAGTTATCCATTATCATATCATAATCAAATCTCTTTCATCATATACCGTTTAAAATGTTATTTTAAAATGGTATGTAAAATACTTTCAGATAAAATTGTGATTTTCTTTTAAAATCCCATATTCAATACTAAAATAAATATAAAATGATAAATAGTATTAATCATTGATTATAATATGACTTATTGTAAAATAATATATAAATTAAATAATGTTCATGGTGGTGGAAAGTCTATTTTCTCTGTGTATGTTAAGAATAATATATTTCTTATGACATTTGATAAAATGTTTCATATAAAGCATTCTAATTTTTTTATTTTAAAATGAATAGAAAATAAAATAAAAAATTATATAAAATTTAATATATTATTATTTTTAGTAATTTAAAAATAATTTACAATATCATATTAAAAACATGGACAGTTATGAGAATGTGTGAGATGAAAAACATTAAAAATGATTTTTTTAGAAAAGAAGATTATCATTATCTCTTGAGAAACAAATAAATCATAAAACAAATTATAAAAACATTAATAAAATATATATTTATTGAGAATAGATAAATTTATGATAAAAAATTTCAATCGGGATGTGTATACTCTTTATAAAAGAATAAAGGTGGATAATATCATTATATTCCACAATTAAATTACATTGAAATGATATCCCTTACCGTGACTCAAATTTATTATGTGTTTCTTTATTTGGACGAATAATAAAATTAATGTAATTATATACATTCATGAGGAAATATTATCATGTCTATTATTAATTTTATTTTACTTATTAATAATTAAGATAAAATTAATTAATCATTTATGTTTAATTCAGTTGTTTTGACATATTCAGATAATGTGAAAAAATAATTTTGGTAGGATTACTATAGTCAAAAAGTTAATTATTTAGACCAATGAAGATTTATAATACTGAAATAATAATCATAAATATACATCAATTATTATCCTAAAACTATTAATTGAATATGATTATGAATAATTAACAAATATTACAGACATAGAGATGGTAGGACATACACACATTCGAGTAACATTCCAATTTTCAATAATTGTTATAGAAATATGGTATGTAACATGAATCTATAAATAATGATAGATATATCATAACACCCATAATATATTATTTTATAAAATTATATATATCATTATTGATATGTTGTGATGAATAATTAAGAACCACATCGCATTGAAGAGGTGCTAATCCACACATCCATGAACAATGTTGTCTCCTTTTTATTGTCTGAAATGAATTGAATAAAATTATATATTATATTTTGAGAAATATAATTATTTTTAATTATAATAATGATTTCATGTATATCATATATATTGAGTATAGTTACTCTTATTACCTTTAGTGTATCGTGTTAGTGGAAAATGTGTGACATTGTTTCACAAGGTATTAGTCTATCGTACACATGAGTGATGTTGTTGTATCTCTTACAATATAAAATGTAAAATGGGTGTGTAAAATATCAATACTATTTTATTATGTCAACCCTTAACCGCATATTGGGTTTTCCCTCTTTTGATATTGGAAGGATAAGTATAATGGTGAATTCAGGGACTTATTGGACTTTCCCTAATAACCATTCCTTTCTACAAGCTACAGAGTAGTTACATGCCATGTAACTATGATACACGACTTGTAATGGTTGATGGAGGTAATTTTTGAAAGATGAATTCACACTCTGAAAGGTTATATGTCATGACCATAAATTACATGACATGATTTGTTAAATGGAGAGTTTTTTATCTGAGGTGATGGGTTTTTCGGAGAATGTAAATTGTGGGGGATTTATGTCATGTAACTAGGTTACACGCTATGTAATGGACCACAGATAGTTTGTAAAAATAGCATGCAGATTTTTTTTATCATTTCTTTATCCAATTATTTATGTCTCTTGACCTAAGGTACTTCAAAGTCATTTTTTACATACTCAACCCCTTCTAGATCGATCCATTCAACACTCTATCCCTATTGGCGTTACCGTAAATTTCTATGGGTGAGTAACCATTCCATAACATCATTTCCTTGGTTCATGGTATCCTCATTGGGAGTTTTCATTATATCCTTTTTTTAAAAATTGGTGATTCTATTTGGTTTCAGCCAATATATGTTGTGTGATATCATTCCAAAAGGCCTTTTCTATCATTGGTCATAGTGTGTCATGCCTTTGACTATGAGGTATGATGTTTTCTTCTCATCCACAGACCCCTTATTTTCTAAATTGAATCAATACCGTTGTTTATTTTATTCTAGGGACTTCATTAAATTTTTTGGTTTTAGTTTATTTTGGATTCCATAGCGAGAGTGTGTAATCTGTGTTTTGAGGTAGGTGGTTCCATCTCTAGCCAATGTTGACAGATCTTGTTTTTTTTTTCATTACAAACTGATGAATCTTTAATGATTGGAATTTTATTTGCTGAAAACAATTATCAATGAAAAAAAATCTTTTCCCTAGTTGTTGATAAATGGACTAGAAGATTGGTATTTTTGAAGCATTGCGATTGTTTCTATAAGGTCTTGAAATTTTTTTGATGCATTGATGTAAATTATAATAAAGATCACATGTGTTTCCTTGGTAGAAAAGGTGGAAGGATTATCTTAGGGAAACCATCCATTGTGTTGTGACTATCAAGGAAGTTAATCTCATGACATTCATATGTTTCCTATGACCATTGTTCAAGAAGACTGATATTGACATTTTGGGGGTTCACTCATGGGGTATTCCTCTATTTAATAAGTCCATTGTTCTAAGATCAGAATTTGTGCATGTGATTGATTAATTTATAAGGAATATGAAACCTAGACATATAGTATTCCATGGTGTTATGATACTAGTGATAATGATTTGTATTTCTCAGATTATTGTGTTATGCTTGTTATCCACATTATTCCTGTAGAAAATGATTTGGAAAATGTTATTTGAAATTTATATACTGGATTCTATTTTAGGGATATGAAAAACAGAAATGTGTAGCATGTACTCAATAAAACAAATTTAAACCATATCATTCCAGTTTTCTATTTAAAATTAACAAAGAATGATTTTTAAACATATACTAGTTATGGATCTCCCGAGTGTGATCCTACTTATGATGTTAGATCACACCTTGGACACCTCTTTGGTGGTGCATAGAACATTTTTTTTCTTCCAGTGTTGGGAAAGGAAAGGTGTTGTAGTGAGGTAGTGAGGTTTGTGTCAGCTAGTTGTGTAGCTGATGGTGGGATGGTGGGAGTCTATCCCTACACTCGTTTGGAGTAGCTATTTAGTTTTTTTCCATTACATTTGGACATGTCATGGAGTTTTAAACATCTTTATAATTTTTTTATTTCCGTTGTCCGATTACAATTATAGAATATTTTATTCTTCTACTTTTGATTCTTCTTATATATATATATATATATGAAATGTGATTTTTCTGGTCGGGAGAAATCATTCCCTCAATTGTGTTGTTGGTGCTCGCATGCTTGTCTCCAATATGTGGGGAAAGGGAATTTCCATAGAGTATGTGACAGATTGGTATAGGTGCTAGGTTTGAGGGTAACCCAGGATATTAACTACAATTTTGTATCATATGGGGTCTTTCATCAAGATTCCATGTCATGTGACATATGTTATACTATAGATATGATTTTCATGACTTGAGTGGTATGTTTAAATAAGTTCATGACTACATCCTGTCATAACAGGACCCATGTTTCTATGATATTTTAGGATGTGTCTCTCTAGAATTCAATTTTTTTTAAAACAGTTTCCTCATATGGGTTTTCTATTTTGAGGTGAGATTTATTATATTGTCTAATCATTCTTATTTTTCATCATGAATTTTTATGCCTCCGAGATAACATCCACGAGTTCTTTAGGGATTTAAATCTGATTCTTCTCAATGGAACCCACCAATAGATATGAATACCCTCATGACTATCATATAGGAATTCCATGATATTGATCATGATGTACCATGAGTTCAGAATGTTGTTATTGAGGTTCAACCAAGAGTTGAAGGAGAGAAAGATCATGATAATTTGTGTGTGAAAATCCATTCTCCTTTAAATACTTGACTAAAACTCAAGAGACACATTACAAGAAAGATATGATCGATCAAATCATTTAATTTATATATACACCTAGCTACATCAGTGTATAGTGCACAATGTTAAAACATAAGGGTTACAATGAGAAATGGGGGGATTTTGTGGTCTAAAAAAAGAAGCATGTAGACTTGGATTAGAATGGTTTCAAAACCCTGATATTTTAGTAGTTTTTTCCATAAACATAGTTGAAAGATAATTTTATAGAGTTCATGTCTTTATAATAAGGTTATTTTTCAGTGTCAATATAAACCAATTGTTTTGTTGTGCAAGTATTATTTTCCCTAGATGTGGTAATGAATTACGAGATGAAGGCTCAAAAGTACCAGAAATGTTTTCGACTGAATATTAGACAGTATGTTTTTATGAAGAAGCTTTATATCTATGTATAGATTATAGATAGGGAAATGATAGCAGTCATGCATATTACATGATGGGATGGATATTCCATATATTCTCTTCCACCAGGTGGAAACTTTAGTGGCGCATATGGGTAAAATAGGAAGTGAAATATCATCACTGGTGTAGTAGAGGTGGGTCTCAGCAGCGATCCTCCTCTTCATCATCTGTTATAGTGGTGAATATACCTTTGAATGTATATATCTGTTAAAAGGGAGTAAACCTCATAAGTTCTTGTATTATGCTCGTGAAGAATTTAAAAAAATGTGGATGCTTTGGTCATATATAACACTTCTCAAAAGTTATGACTATGCCTCATTATGGTCAGGGGTTTTCAACTCCAAATACTATTGTATTATAGTAATATGCTTCAAAGGCTACAAGTATTTGGTCTCATGTCTCATGAGTCAATCATTTTCAGACAGTAGGTGAGCATCCAGTATAACTTGATATTGATACGACAATAGTTATAAGTTCTATCCTTATTAAATATTTAGAAGAAATTTCTTTTTTATAACCTAGTGCATCAAAATTGTGTATATCTTCATGTATTATTGATTTACTTAAGTGTACATTCAAACAGATTTCCATTAAAATGAAGAAATCATGAACTCTTTGAATGTGGAATGTATAAGGAATCATGTGTTCATATTTTTTGTTAATGATAACTAAAATGATGTTAGTGTGAGATTTTCTCATTTCTGAGAAAAGTATTGTTGAAATAATCATCGATATGAATTGTATTATCACTAATCAAGATGTAGATGAATTTCACTAATGGCATGTTTTATTTCTTGATGTTGATGGTATCTCTCATGAGTTTCAGGGGGAGTGGGTCCCATGGTCAGGTCGTGCAGGACCATCCCACCCATAGTTCATGAGTTTTTTTTTCAATGTTTCATTTGATCAAGATAACGTAAATTATTTTTATCATATTCATGTAGTTGTTAGAGACATTATTGATGTATTCCCAGAATATTTATCTAGTCTTCCACTAATGTGAGTGGTGTATTTCAGGATTGGTCAGATGTCAGGTATATAGCCAATATCGATACCTTCATATCATATGGAACTAGTAAAGCTAAAAGAGATCATGATTCAGTTAAATGAACTATTTAAAAATGATTTAATTAACCATAGTATTTTTCCTTAGGTATCCCCTATGATCTTTTGTAAGAAAATAGATTATACACTATTTATATTTGTGGTTTACCAGATGCTGAACTGGGTAAGTGTTAAAAATAATATCTTTTTATTTGTGGGGATGATCTTTTTTATTAGTTAACAGGAAAAAGATGTCTTCAAAGATTGATCCCCAGTCAGGTTATCATCAACACAGAGTTTCTAATGACTGATATACCGATGTCAGGCTTTAGAAGCAGGTATATTCATTATGAATATCTTTATATTACTTTTAGTCTAACTAAAGCTCTTGAAATTTTATAGATGTGATAAATCAGATGTTCAATCAATGTCAAGGCACTTCATTGGTATTTTTCTTTGATTATATTATGGTTTATCTAATATATGAGTGTTAGCATGAGTGCCATCTGAGTTTGGATTTAGAAATTATGAGAAGTCACCATTTGTATGGAAATAGTTCAAAATATTATTTTTGGATTAAAGTAGTGAATTTCATGGAGAACATTATTTTGGAGCATGACTTATTAGTCGATCCCATGATGTTAAAGTATGTCTATTCATGGATGGAACCCCAAAATATCTTTGAGATACGAAGTTTACATATTCTTGCTAGATACTACTAATAATTTATCATGGTCTTCTATAAGATAGCATCACATTCAACTACTATTACCAGTAAAGTGGTGAAATTCGCCTGGGATATGATGCTTCAGACTTCTTTCGATCAAACAAAAAGGCTTCTGAAATTGGCTCATATTATGATCTTATACGAGCCTATTAAAGGATATGTTGGTTTTGGAGATACATATAATGATTTTTGGGATTAATTATTATGAATTATTCCCATGGGGTAGATTATGACCCTTGTTAGCATCGTCCATAAGAGAATAATTAACCCATACATGATTTATATATTTCCATAGACCTATAATAAATCAAATGTTGGATGCACTATTTATCTGAGGAGAAGTTCTTTTTCTTATATGATCATTAGTGTCTGAGTTATATCTTTTCTCATAAGCACATGGAAATAAGATTGAGATAATAGTTCAGTTACCTTCATACATTTTAATTTGATTTTACCTTAACCTAGGTGAAGGGAAACGTTATTATAGGGGATCTTAGTAGTAATGTATTCTCACAAGCTATTTTGGAATTAATGTATGGGTGGATCCTTAAAGATTTTTTCATTTTTCTATATCTAGATGATTAAGAGGATGTTTCTAGTATTTTTCATACCAATGTTTAGATTTTATCACCTCTTTTAGATGTTTTGGTGATTCTAAATAACGATGATGATTTTCATAGGACTCGAGAAATGATTCATTGTAGGGAGACCATTTCAGGTTGGTCTCTCTCTTCAAATTATATGTTTAACTTTGGGAAAAAAAATTTCATCCTTACATCTGTGAGGAGTTTAGTCTTGTTCGATTGTCACTATTTTTCATGGGTAGTACATTCAAGAACTATGTAGATGTATTATGACCTTAGGAGGAAATCTTGGGGGACGAGTATGAGGTATGACACCATGGAGTTTGTGTAAAATTTTTATACCTACCAATGGATAATAGAAAAGAACATAAAACCTTATGGGATTCCTTCACCTCTATTCATGCCATTTTAGAAATAGCATGTGGTATCTATGGATTTTTATTTGGATTACCATGTACTAACTGAGTGAATAATTCTATTTTGGTGTTTTTCGTTGGTTAAATAAGTCTAATCATATCATTATGATCAAGGATAACACTATAGTTGATGATTTTCTTGTCTCTTTGTACAAGAGATTATGAGGTTACATGGGAGTCTTACTTCCATTATTTCAGATATGGATCCTAGGAATACCTAGTAATTATGGAATAGTATCCAAGAGGTGATGTAAACTCATTTCAAGTTGAGCACAACCTACCATCCACATAGATATGGTTAAACAAGGTAGATTATTCAAATTATAGAAGACATGATCTCAGCATGTGTCTTGGATTTTACTGAATCTTATGATAGCCATATAGGACTAGTTGAGTTTGATTACAATAAAAACTATCAATCATCAGTAAGAATGGATCCCTTTTAGGGGTTGTATGGTCACCCATGTAAATAAACTATTTTTTGGGATGTGGTGGGAAAATATCATTAGATGTTCTAGGTTTGGTTTAGGAAACATGTTTTTTGATTCATGATATACAATAGTGTTTGGTTATAGCCCATATGCATTAGAAATCATATGTCGATCAATAACATTGAAAATTAGAGTTTTTAAATGGTGAAGGGGTTATCGTGAATGTCTCTCCTCAGTTGAGTCACTGTCGTTAGGAATTTAGTGATTGATGGATCTGAGATATGTTGGACAGTTTGTGGTCACTGAGAGGCTCAGACAAGTTAGTTATCGGTTAGAATTATTGGTTTAGTTGAAAAGTTTTTAGGATGGTTTCCTTATATCCCTACTTAAGAAATATCACCCTGATCCTTCTCAGGATCTATTTTGGGAAGAAATTTAATAAGAACCAGATTCTATTTTTCTAGAGAACTAGCTCAGATCGTTAACTCATAAGTGTAATTATTTTGTGGTAATTCAATTCCATTATTCATTGTACTATATAAACAAGGATAATTTTCTCACGATACATGGGAATGTGAATCATTGGTGAAGAAGTAGTGGCCACATATCTTTCCATGGATTAAATCTAACAAATAAATTCTCAGTGATTGAATGTCATTATGGTGGAGTGTTTTTAACATCCCATTAACGTTTTATGAGGTATGACCCTATCCACTTCATGGTTTCCCCTTGTTTCAGATTTGGATGATACCAATAATGATGAAGTTATATATTTTTTGGAATTTCTCTAGTAACTATTTTTTTCTCTAAGATGTATAGAAGAAACATGTCGTGTTACTATGTTACATGTCATGTAATGATTAATGGATGTAATTCATGATAAAAGACTTCACACAGGGAAAGGTTGCATGTCAAGACTATGATTTAAACATCGTGAGTTGTTAAAAGGTCGGTTTTTTATCTAAATTGATGGTTTTTTTATAGTTTGTGGATCATGGGGGTTACATGTCATTTAACTGGGTTACACACCGTATAACAATGCATGTACAGTTTTTAAAAACAACATGCATATTTTTTTTTCGTTCCTTCATAGGTTCATTATGGAACTCGACCTAAGGTAGTTCTACGGTATTTTTGAGAGTCTCAACCACTTATAAATCAATCAATTCGACACTTGATCTTCATTATAGTTGTGGTGCACCTCTATGGGTGAGTAACCTTTCAGTTCATTCATTGCCTTTGACCACGGTATCACTGTTGGGTTTCATCTTTGGATCCATTGGTCTGATGATAATTATTCCTCTTGGTTTCTTCCTTGATTTACTGTGTGATCTCTTTAAAATGCATTTTTTTTTCTATTGTTCATAGTGCGATGTTCATTTGTTATTAAGGTATGTAGAATTCCACTCTTTTTCTGACCCCTTGTGTTATAAATCGAATCAATCATTATATGGAATTGATTATAGGTTATTAATTTATTTTGTTAATATTTTTTGATTTTGGATTCCATTTTATGTGTGTGGGACCCATGTTTTAAGGTATTTCATTCTATCTCTAGACTATTGAAATGGAGCTTGTTGTTTTTATTTATAAAATGATTAATTATAAATGATTTTCATGATTTTTTTCTATGTGTTGAAAAGTGTTTCCAATGAAAAAAAATACTTTTATCACTAGTAAATGAAAATTGGAATTGAAAAGGGTTATTTATAACTTATTAAAATGAGTTTGATATGGTTTTGAAATGGTTTTTAATGCACTGAAATAATTTTTGAAAAATAAGAAATTTGGTTACCTAGGGAAATTATGTTGAAGGTTTAGCTTGGGACCATCATCCATTATTTTTTTTATATTCAAAGAAGTTTGTCTTGGGGCATTCTAATTTTTCTAAGGGATGTTGTTCTTGGAGACTAATATTGACACTTTGGGGGGTTTACTCAGGGGTTAATCCTCTACTTACAAGGATCATTGTTTTAGGATCTGAATTAGTTCACTTGAATGAATATGGTATGAGTAGTCTGTGGCCTAGAACTGTAGTTTTCCATGGTGTCATAATACATATCCTTCAATTTTGTATTTCATTGTATCTTGAGTTATCCATGTTATCCATGTTATTATAGTTTAAATTTATCTGGAAATGTTTCTTTGAAAAGGATATACCTGCTTTTGTTTTAGAGCTGTGAAAAATGAAAATATTTATACTCTTTTCTCTAAAACTCATTTTCTGATTATCTTGCAATTTTTCTATTTAAAATGAGAATACATGGATTTTTATACAGATAATGGTTATGGAACACATGGGTGGGATCCTATTGATCCTGTTTGTCCACAACTTAATCCATTAATCAGTGGTGTGTTGACAATTTTTTTTCTTCTAATGCATTGAAAGAAAAGGGGCCAAAGTGGGGTGGCGAGGTTATTATCAGTTAGTTCGTTATTTGGTTTTGATATGGTTGGACTCATTTAATATCATTATATATAGTAATACATTGGAAGTTAGTCATTTATTTTTATAATTTTCATTTAGTTTTTAGATTTTTTTCAATTGTTAATTTTTGTTGTCTTCCTATAGTTATGGCATATATAACATGTTCGTCTTCTACAATAGATTCCCATTATATATATATATATATAATTGGTGGTTATTCAAATTTTTAGAATTCTTTCCCTCTTTTTCATTGTTCAATTCCCGTGTGCATGTCACCGGCCTGTGGGGATCTGGAACACTCTTTGGTTATGTAACAGATTAGGTTGGGTTCTAGGATTGAGGGTTACACAAGTCATTCATTGAAGGGTGTATATGATATAATGAATCCATATATATTAGTATTCTATAAGTATAAAAAATATAATATATAAAAATTATATCCATCATAATTACAATCCTTGATAGGTAGTAAGGTAAAAATGAATGAAATCGATTTGTGAGGTGATAATACTCTATAAACATGATCGATGATTTCATAACTAAATTTATGGAATATTGTGGGTGTAGATAATAATAATAACATAAAAAATCATTTTATACTTCAGATACATTGTTTTAAATATAATCGTGCTATAATAACAATTTAACAGGGTGGATATGATAAAAAAATAAAACATCATGTTTATTAACATTGCTTCTTCTTAGGGTAACTCATTTTTTTCACCAATGTAATTCATATGTTGAATTCATAACCAAATTGAGAATTCTAGGATGAGAGGAGGAATGTTGGGATATTATTTTTGAAAGGGTTTCACAATCCATAATTATTGAGAGGTGTGAAAAACTAAGGAGAGTCTATTCCTTTATATAGTGTTTGAGGATTGGTAATCTTTAAAAAATAAAAAATTATTTAGAAGACTCATATTACTTCAATAAGGAAAAAATTATATTATTTTTGTGTTATGGTACATATATGCCTAAAAATGGTTTTTTACATTTACAAGGACATTTTTCCCCTTCATATTTATGTTTTATCACTACGTAAACTCATTTTACCATAATCATTACAATTAATTTTAATTTCATTCACTAATATTTTTGGACAAAAATGAGTTGAATTTAGTATAAATTACATATTATATATTAATAATAATCAATGAATATATTATTTAATTAAATTCAATCCCTATATTTTCCAAAATTTAACTCAAAACTATCCTCACACATGCAACATGAAAATATGATTTTGAAGGGAAAATGATCAAATTATTACCTTCCATTTTCATAAATATTAAATATTAAATTGATTTTAATGTAAAATATTGTATTATTTGGTACATAATTTAATTAACATGACATTAAATCAAATTAAAAATATAATTTATCATCATAAATCATTTATATAAAATTTTAGTTTTCAATTAAAATCAAGTATTTAAAATTACTCAAGAAAAAAATTAAACATCATAGAAAATTAACACAAAATTCACCCTATGGTCATTTTCACATTCATATTTAGAAAATTAATATTTTTAGTTTGTATAAAATTTTAAAAACTGTCAATATTTTGTTTTAAAACATGTATTCAATTAAATGGTGGAAAAATAGTCATTTTCTAAAATAGAGCTTATCATGCTTAAAAATGTATTTTTTATTATTTTATTCTAGTAAAATATATTGGATGAAATTGTAATTAATTTATTTAATAAATAATATATTTTTACAAATATATATATTATCAAAAAAATATATTATAGTAATTACTTTAATTTATATAGATAAGAACATTTAGCCGCATACTAATATTTTTGTGTATAAAATCATTACCTTTAAATTCAAATGATTTTTTTCATGTATAATTAATTAGTCATGAATAAACAAATTTTATAAAAAAGGGAAAACCATATTTTTATATTATAGTTATTATTATTCATTTTCCCTATTCCATTAGATATATGATAACTATGATGTTAAATAATAATAACAGTAATAATATATATTTTTTATAACAGACAAGGCTATACGTGTGATATAATTTATTCATTAAACTCGATGTTATAAAAAAAAGATAAACATGGTTTTCTTTATATTGAATGATAAAATTTCCTTTTCATATATCAAAATATATCAAATAATTTTAATTAGTTTGAATGAATTAATTTCATAAAATCTCAAGATGATTCATTAATAACCTATATCAACCTCAAACCTTCATCAAATTAGATAGGAATTCATCCTTCATGAATTAAGAGAACTACCACCTCAAGAGTAAAATGATTTTTTTTCCGATCATCATATTGAAAGAATGGTTATAATTATGAAAATCATATAAACATTTGATATTCATGATATATTTATCACTATAACAATATAAAATACCCTTTACATTTTTACAATTCAATTTACAAAAAATTTATAATGTCATTCATAAAAACGTGTGGACAACCACCTTCAAAAAATGATGATATTTTTCTCATCATCATATCACATGGATGATATATATAAGTATATATATTTAATTAATATTATATAATGTATATAATTATAATTTTTTAAATATGAACAAATATTTACCACCTTACCATAATGAACATTGAAAAATTGAAACATGACACATGCATACATAGGGCCAATGATCTCTATGATTGTCAAACTTTTAATTATTTATAACCATATATACATTCCTTACTATAATGATATTTTTTAATATTTATATTTATTTCATGATTATTGTTATGTAGATGGTAGAGTATTGACAACATTTACCTTAGTAAGCCGACTAATGTAATTTTTGACACATGAAATGAATATCATCAAAAAGATCAACAAGAATTTAAATGATTATATAAACTAATATACTATTTTAATAGATAAAAAAATTTAATAATACATCTAAAATGTAATTAATCGCTTAAAAATTAACCTATGATTATTATTTATGGGAGTTAAGAATGTATGTGATGATTTGGACTGAAGGTAAGACACTTTCTTAATGAAATTATCTTTTAATCTTTATCAAAAATATATTTCTACCACATCAATAATTTCAATAAAATGATTACAAACAAGTTTATAATATTTAGAAATAATTTATCAAATGGAAATTTTACACACATTTTACTTTTTAGGAAATATTTGGAATTGAATCTTTTATCATTTAAAAAATATGTACTTAATGACTTTCTGAAAACAAAAAAATTGGAATGTCCTTTTTTGACAAATATAAAATGAAATGGTTTTACACCATTCATGAAAATTATTTTTATTTTCTAATACTTTACAAGTTTATAATGATATTTTCAATGAAATTTTTTTCATTTGAAATGGATAAAGTTATAAATAAGTGATCCCAATAATGAAATATCGTTTTCATCAAATAATTTTTTTATGAGAAATTATTATATAATTATAAGAAATATTCTTTTTCTGATCAGGTGTTTTGATATAAAACAACAATGAGTTGGTCCATGATAGACATCCAATTAATTTTCTATTAAATTCAAATATATAGTTAATTAAATTATGAGATGGAGTTAACCAACTATGTCACTTGTAATAGGAAATGGAAATATGCAATGATGGTAATTCCAATATTAACAGTGGTGGTTAATCTATCAGTAGATGTGATGGTTAGTAGAATTTTTTTTTACATTGTTAATATTGTAATTATTTCATGAGCATTAATGAAAGTTACTAAATATTTAAATATTATGGATATTTCGTATCTATGATTTATAATTATAACATTGTGAAAAACATATCATGCATTAAAAAAATTTACAAACAAAACATTTATGATTTTTTCCTAAATGATTTATAATGAAATTTTTTATGAAACGTTTTTGGTAGAAAAATTTATTTTTTGTTTATAAAATGGGTTTCTTTGGTACCCAATGATTAATTTTTAATAAGAATATTTTTATAATTATTCAAGGATTGATAGTTTCAATCTTTTTTTATGCCCCTTACCAATATTTTGGTGCTCATCCTTTCTTTTTAAAATGTTTTTAAAATGGTTTAAGGATGTGTAAGGTAAAACAATAATTCAAGTTAAAATATATTAATATAACTATTAATAAAAATATTGTTTTAATTTAAATGATTTATATTATGTGAAAATATATTCTGAGAAGATGTTTCCTCAATGTAATTTATGGGTTTGATATGTATGTTCTAATAATTAATTTTCTAAAACTATACAACTGAAATATATTTGGGAAAAGAAAGTGAATTGTTATATTCATTTAATATAATATGAAATTTTAAATGTTAGTTCCATTCAATAATTATGAATAAATTCCATGTATAAATGTATAATAAATATAAATTTATAATATATTAGGTTAAGAGTGTCTATGATGAATGTAAATACATGAGTTATGTGTTTCTCTTTTTCCATTTATTTCAAGGATAAATTTTACAAAATCACTAAATATTTCATTTGGGAGGCTTATATACTTCCCATGAATATGTGTTATGATTATATTCATTAAAAATGTGATTTAAAATTTCTACTAAGGTTATATATTTTATGAGGTTTTGATTGAATGATTAAAAAATCTATAATTGTTTTTCATGTCAAAATTATTTTCTTAAGACAAGTTACATGGAATACACCTATATATAATTATATGGTGCAAATAATTCCAATTTAATTTGTTATATAATTTTTATATTTAATTTTTTTATTGTTTTATTATATTTTACTTCATTCAATGCGATTATGATTCAATAGTTACCAAAGTTATATTGCATTATGTTATAATACCATTTCATTTTTAGAATGAATATGATAAAAATCCATTCAAGGAAATTAATAGATCATTTAATTTACATCACTAAATATTTTCTTCAACATGATTAATTTGTGGATTTATCATTTTTTCTTTAAATATTCTAAATATTTTAATTAAAATAATTGACAAACTGTTTCTATGAAATGATGACCTTTTTTCTATTTTCGATAAAAAATCATTTTCATCGAAGAAAATTATTATTTTTTTATAAATATTCATATTTAACATTAAATTTTTTACAAATTGTTTTTCTACCACCATTGATCTTAATTTCACTAATTAAAAATTTATTTTTCTAATTGTTTTATACGATTTGTTTTAGACATTTTTTACCAATGTGTCAAAAGAATCCTCATTTTAATTTTTACCAAATTAATGGATTTTCCTGCAATAATAACAATTATATTATTTGATGAGCCATTTAATGTATTCTATTCTTCTTCTATAATAAAATATATTTCACAATTTTTTTTTCATTTTTTATATTTTATTTATTATGAAAGAGAACAACAAGTTCCCTTGACATCAAGGAATTGTTATGATTGAAATTTAAATATATTTTTTATCTCTATTAGTTTCCTTCAATGATTCATATTTTTAATGGGGATATACCCTAGGATATAATATTTTTTATTTATATGGATGTATTATGATTATCTGACAATCATATCATTATTAAAATAATATCTTTTTTTATAGTTTATGAAATGATGAAACAATGAATGATTTTAGGATCTTATGTGTACCATTTTGTATGGATATCATTATGTGATGGGAGGTCCTAGAAATATATAGAGATCCAATGAATCGTATAATGAGATATATCTCATTATATAAAATGGAATGGAATAGTGAGTTATCTTAGTTCAATGTGGGTCTATACGCACTATTATAGTCATGGATGTGATTCTTTCTTAAGGAAATGATTTTTCAAAGGTTATAGTTATGAACAATAATTTATTATTATTATTATGATATTTTCTCAAGGATGATGATTTATTATTGATGTTTTTACACTATTATGACTTATATATATATATTTTTTAAAATCATTATACCATTCATCTCAAGTAATGATATTTGGATGTTTGGGCTACATATTCATAAAGATTGATCATTATTAAATACACTTAGGATTTTCTTTGAAATTCATATGTTCATGAATTTATATCAACATAGTTTACCCATAATGATCATTACAGTTTATCATTTCAAAATTCTTTATATCCCTATGTTAGGAAAACAATTAATTATGTATGTTATTAATATTAGGGTATATCATGTGAATAATTTTTTTAGATATTTTAAAGTCTTCTTATAGAACAGAAACATTTTGGTATATAGATATGAATAAATATTTGAATATAAATGCATTATTTTTATTGTCAAATGTTTTTTACCAACTATTATTAATATGTTAAAATAAAATAGCTTCTTTATCTGTGGGACTCAGTGTTGGATTTTGATATTATAAATATGATTTTTTAAATTTGATTTAGATGAGGTACTATGGAATCTAGTATGTATGAAATATGTTGTTATAATCTAATTCACGTGAACATGTCTCTAGAAATATCACTTCAATAGGTTATATATTGTCTAATATGAGTGGGATACCAATATAACTAACCCATGACCTAAAATTCATGTATTAATGAAATATTATGAAAATTACCCTATATAAAATATTGATAATGGTTTAGTATGATTACTTAAAAACCCACTTTTACCTAATGAAGAAATTATTATTATTTACAATGTAATTCAGTAATACTCATTCATTGTAAGGAGTAGGTTTACCATATCATGGATTATTCCTACAAAAATACACAATGATTTGAAATTTTTTATATCTATTATTTCATATGGGTTTATATTAGGTAATGATAAATAGAAACATTTATATCATAAAAGGTGTAATTGGGTCAAATAACCAAGTGAAAAAAATTATATGAATAAATTGGTAATAGGTAAATTATATTTCTAACCTGATTCACCCCATCAACTATAAGAATCTACATTGACTACATTGGTAGTATCAATATCAACAACCTACATTGTTTTGATTTTATAAAATTTAGATTGGAAATTCATGATAAGTTACACTCATAAAACTAAATTCTTATTCCATTCAACATAGTCAGATGTGAATATCTTAATATCTTATTATTTTAAAAAATAAAAATATTCTTAATTATTAGAGTGATTTTATTGGTTCGTTTAATTTTTAAAATATAAATTGCCTATATATAAAAAAATAAAATAATTTATTTTTCATGAAATTAAAAATGAAATCATCCTTAATAGATTATATATATTAAAAATAATATTATTTATATAATAAACATCATTTTTGATTAATAAACCATTATGACTTTGAGCATGGTCTCAAAAATATATTTATATTCTCATATTCTAATTTTGAAAAAATATAATATTTAATAAATAATTATCAAAATATAAATTCACCAATGTTTGTGAAAAATTATAATAAAAATAATACAATGAACGAAAGGTCTTTTGTGATAAAAAAATCATTACATATAACATCCAGTAATGTAACTCATCTTAGGGAGGTAATACACAATCTATTTAAAAACACGTATCATTTACAATTTCTCCTTTTTTTGCAGAGATCCTCCATTTTCATATATTTAAATTACATAATATAAAATATAAAAAATAAAATAAAGTTACACAACTAGGATCCTATGGTTTACTATCATGGTTAAATTCAGAATGTACATAAATTTTATAGAATAAAACATAATCATTATTTTATTCCTTATAATCAGGATTCTTAGAGGACCATGTGTTCCACATAGAATAAATAATCGCCTGAGGATATATATTAAGTAAATGGGTAAGGTAGAATTTTAGAGAGAGGATTGAGAATAACATGAATAAATATAATATATTGTGATAAAAATAATAAGCATAATAACATAAACATGTTATTATCATTATAATCATGATAATATTTATGAGATAAATTCATGGAATGAGGCGATGCATAAAAATGAATAATCATGTCATAGTGTCCCAATTACAAATAGAGTTGTAAACAAAGATAGAATCATGTCCACACATGGCATATATTCTTAACAATTACATCATCATTTAAAAAAATATCATGTTCATACATGTTACTCATTTTTTATTGAGATACAATACATTACCCAATTAATTTGAGCGATATATAATTTTAGGATCACCTATCACATCATAAATTTTAGATAATCATGCATGAAATATACAATGTGTATCGATATTAGACATTAAATTACCTAAGGAAATGAAATGTGTTTCATGATAATTTCACAAATAATAAATTCATTGATAAAATTTTGGGTCCCCAAAATAATAATGGAATATCACACTTGGCATAATATATTTTCATCCTTGAATGTGATAAAACATCTCAAAACCAATATTTCCATTTTTTTAGTAAATGATAGAGGAATATAGGTTTGATGATTCATTATAACATGAAAAAATTATAATTCTAGTATATATATGAAAATGGGGCTATCATTCCACTTTGATAAGGTGAGGTTAGGAGAGAATAAGAAAATAAATGAAATTGAAAATAACAATAAAGAAAAGAAAGAGGATTTTACCTCTTGAATTATTCTCCGTCAAAACCTCCTTAGGATAAATGTTTCTGAGATTTTGTGAGACCAGATGATTTTATATATGTGGGAGAGTGTTGGTAACCGTACTGTAAAGAAATTGGGTAGGTTTCAAGGCTTTTGAGGTGTAAGGAGAAGGGGTCTTAAGGGGTGGTATTTATAGTGTAGGACATGGGTGTCTTTTGATTTTTTTATTAGTTTATTATTTTTTCTCAATAATATGAATAGTTTTGAACTTTATAACTAAATATACTACAAAATTAAATAGTTTTTGATAAAATGGGATCAAATAATCTATACATAATTAGTGACTCAATAATTCATGTATTTGTTAAATACTATAAATTATTCTATTTCACTATTCATAAAAAATTTCTATAAAAAATTACCATAAATTCTCCATAACAATATTTTCATGGGAATAATTTAAAAATTAATTCCATTTTATGAAAATTTATTTCTATATATGATAAATAAATTTTTTAATTGAAATCGTCTTTTATTCTAAATAGACATATTTTAAAATTATAACTAATTTTATAACCCTTTGACAAATTACTTTATTTCTCATATGATTATATTATTATCATAAGAAAAAATATATTATTTATGAATTCATTTTATGAAAATAAATTTTATTTTATATCATTATATTAATTGGAAAATTGTAATTATATATTTTTATCTTCTAAAAAATATCGAGCTATTATTTATCATTACTAGAATATTTATTTACTTATACGAGGAAATAAAAATAACATATATTCATTCATAACATAACAATATTTTTTAATAATTTCATTGGAGAGATTAGTATTCTATTTTCTATATTACTATTCAAAATGGTCGCATTACTATTCCAAAGCTCAAGTTATTATTCCACTAATATGGGTTTCTTAACATTAATTAATACCTATTATTCCATTCATTAATAATTTATAAGGATTTTATATTTTCATCAATTTTCATTTAAATGATTTATATTATACATTATAATTATAATAAGGGAGTTTTCATTAATAAAATTCTTGTAGTGTAACATTCCTCCCCCATTATGAAATTTCACCCTCAAAATTTTGTTTTAGAAGTTATGGTGAAAACATGTGAGGGTACATCTCATTTATCACTTCATCCGGTAACCATGTTGCCACTTTTCACTTATAGATCCTCTATACTACATTGACTATGTGAGTAAATATGTTGTTTATAACATTATATCTATGATCAAGGATCTTCAATGGGTGCTCCTAATTACAAGGATCATTTTCGAGTAGTACCAAATTGGGATTTTTGAATAACTGAAGGGTATGGTATGTACTTTTGTAATAAAGATACATGGAATCCATCATATACATGATACATGTTAGGTGGAAGTTATAGTCGATAGGCTAAAAATCTGAAAAATCAAGAATATTGGCAGAGATGAAATACCTAGGACGTTGAGTTCCTTTCATCCCAAATCTAAATATCTAATTACCTAGAGATATCCAGTGGAATACCATGTCTCTAACCTAAAACTCTAACTCATGTCAATGATTATTTTCATAGATACTATATCAACTTTGGGATTCCGTTAATTGGTACCAAATTATTTTCCTGTTTTCCACCATTTCATCATCAATTTAAGGTCTTAGATACCTATATTGACTGACTTCATCCTAGTATTCCATTATTATTCATTGTTTTCCATAAAGGGAATCATATAGTTCCAATTTTGTTCATGATTGGAAATATTTAATTTAAGAGAACAAATCAATAAGAATATATAGGTCCAGTCCTCTTCAAAATTATAGAGAACATGATTTTAACCAGCCATCCAATGTCTCAATAGTCTATATAAAATGTCCATCAGTTTGAGGATGATAATGTTGACTAAATGTCATCATAATTTTTAGAGAATATTGGAAAATTTTCATGAATGTAGTAGTGAATATCATATATTGATCAAATATAATCGATATTGTTACTCTATTAAACTTTACCACTGATTATATATATATTTGTCCATGTTGATATAGTGACAACTCCACTCAAATTGATTTTAAGTGAGTATCCTTTTTAAGATGATCTATAATAACCGATATAGAATTGGTTCCTCTTGATGCCTTGGATTTCCTGGTGAAAAATTATATTGTTATGTTTTCCCACATCCATATTTTTATTTTTAATGGTTTAATAATACCCTTATAATTTTTCTACTAATCCTTTATGTGGTTACATACTAGGAAATTTGATTAATTTTTAGTGCTATACGGCATCTTATTTTCCAACAAATATTTCTCTTAGAGAACATGATAGATCATTGTGCTCTCAGGATAAATAGTGAACCCTGAGTTATGTGGGTCTGTTAAAATCTATTTATTTATCTCTAGAATATATGGTACACATAATCATGAACAAAATATTATTAATACTTTCTAATCAATTTTAAACATTAAGGATTTCCTCTTTCTCTTCGTTTGGACATTCTTCTATGTTTCCCCATAATTTCATTGATCATCCATTATATTATCCATTAGGGATGGTTGAAAATCATTTGAGAAAGGATTGATGGGTTTTCAACCTTAATTTTTAACATTTTTATCCCATTAAAATATAATAAGATTAAATCCTTCTCAATTATCATCCTTGATAACAGTGTAGGATCCTTTCTACTTAGAGTATCCTCCACTTCATTTACATTACAAAAATTGTATGGGATGGATCATTAATAATACATTATAATACTTAAACATATTTACAAGAACATATTAATATCCTTCTATGTTGATATATATTTAAGTCCCATTGATCAGTATAAATATCACACTTCTCTACATAGAGATAATGCTGAGAGATTTTAAATATGATGATCATAGTTTCCAAATATAGATCATGTTTTGGATAGTTTTTCTCTTGAATTTTCAACAACCTTGTGGTGTAGTCTATCACATTATCATTTTGATTTGTAAATACCCTATGTACAACATGAAATCATTGTTTTTTAACAAAAATATCCCCCACTTGTCAGATGTGTGAGTACAAGAGTTGTGATAAGCCCCATTTTTAACAATTTGATGTAATCTTCAAATTAACAAGTTCAAATAAAATTTTCTCCCATAAAATTCATCTTGGTTAGTTGGTTTGAAAATCATGTAATGTTATTAATAAAACTCTAGTAATACCCTGGTAGACCAAGGAATCTATGGATATCCATTATATATGTTGTATTAGTTAACATTTAAATTGAATTTGTATAGGTAGGGTCCATATATATTCTATTTCTATTAATATCATGCCACAACTATGATACTTCCTCTATCTAGAACATAAATTTAATATAATTTTCATTATTTTTCTCCCATAATAAGGTATTAAAAAAATTTCAAATGCTCCACATGTTCTTCATTATTCGTAGAGTATATTAAAATGTCCTCAATAATGACTATAAAAAACTTGTCGAGGTAATATATAAAGTATCTATTCGTTATGTCAATGAATAATTATAGAGTTTTAATGAGTCCTAAAGAAACAAATATGATCTCATACTATCCAAACCATGTTCAAAAGAAATTCTTAGGAATATTTACTCTCCACATTTAATTAGTAATATACTGATAAAATTTATACCATAGAAAAATAAAGGGACCCATATATATAATTAAACAAGTAATATATCCATGGAATGGGATACATTTTATTTATCATGATTTTATTGAGCTTATAGTAATCGATACTGAGGTTTAGAAAACTATCCTTAATCTTGATGAAGTGGATTGGTACAACCCATGGTGTGGCACTGATGTTTATAAAACAGCTGTCTAGATTCTCTTTTAATGACTTATTCATTTCCTCCAACTCATTGGTGTTCATAATATAAGGATTATTTGATTTAGATAGAGATCCAAGAATAAGTTCCATTGTGAACTCAACCTATCGGTAAGGAGGAAGACTAAGAAATTATTCAGTGAAAACATCATTGTGTTCCCTGGCCCTGGGCATGTCCTCATGCATGGTTCTATCCTTTGTTTGAATCATTTGATCTACATATTCTTTATCATATTGATATAATATAAACACATGAGATTATTATTCTGAAGAAGAATTGCATTCCTTCAAACAAAGGTATAAAATTGAATGATATATCAGGATGTGAGTAGTAATATCCCTATCCCAATATTTAATATTTTATTTGAATAATGACAGACAAACTAGGTCCATAATTGCATCAAACTTCAAAAAAGGAAGTAAGACAATATTTTTTGGGTGGCTTAGTCCTAAACATTAATTGGGGGAGTTTTATATTACGGATTAAATAATTTGCCCAATTATTGTACACATAGATAACTAAACCTCTATATTTTTTTGTGGTGTTGAATAGATATAGATTACATTCATGAAATTAAGTAATGATTAAAACTAGAATAAAATATTATTTAATTTGTTATTTAATGAATAAGAAGCATAACTTTCAACACATCATTGTCATTATCCACCTCAATAGTAGTGATTTCATAACATTTCTTGTTCTCATTTGTTTAAGGTGGATGTTTATGTTGATTACACTCGACGACTCATGTTTTAGTGAACTCTCCTTCAAAGTTCCCCTTCACCCTATTAATGAAGCATTAAAGCATAAATGGTTCTCTCTTTTATTTTATGTCATTTTCCAGATTACTCGCATCTCATTGACATTCATGAGCTTTGGGGACTTATCTATAACACTTGAATAATTTCCTCATCAATGTGAGGAAATTCAAATGATAATTTTTCCCATATATTTTACACATTATTGGTTGATTTTTTTCTCCACTGTTATCATTATAGGCCCAATAATGAAACATCACATTTTTTCATATGACCATAGCCATGTGAAATTTCTCCAAACTCCATCACCACTTTCAGGTAAATTTTGAAAAACATATTCATAACTCCAAAAATCACAAATACATAGAGAATTTCAAATTTTTGGTTTTAAATAAAAATAATAATATTTATATTTCTCTATCATTCTTGATCAAAAAACACAATCGGTACCTTCCAAGCCTTCTAATATTTTCTTCATTAAACAAGACAGATTTCCCTTAAATTTGATTTATCTATAATAATTCCCCCCCTATCATTTTTCTAAATATATAGAGGGAAATAGTTATTAATAAATAATTTCATAATGTATTCCAACTCCATCTCTTAAATTTCAAAGTTATTCTTGGTATTCTTAATCAACATCTACCATTGACCAGAATCTCCATCTAAATTATAAATGTCTAATTTACCATTTTCCCTATAATAATATTGATGTATAGAAAACATATTCTTCTGTGAGTTGACCCAATGTACCTTGATTAGAGGATCAGAATATATACCAGACATTTGTGGTAATTTCATCATAAAAGATTAAATATCCAATCACCGCCTATTAGGTTAATGAGGAGATTCCACAATTTTATCATTTTTATACATATTATAAGAAATGTGTATAAGAATTTAAATTAATATTTAAACTCCATCTCCCAAGGAATTGGGGAGATCATTTAGGGATTCACTGCATTTTAACTCACATGGATTGTTGGCATGGTATCACATCCTTCCCAGCATTTTCTAAAATATAAATGTTTTGGACAATACATATGTCAAAAATTCAAGAATAGATAATTTATTATTTTGTTCTAATAACTCTAAAAGTATATATTGTGGGATTCCTAGGTATGTAATTATTATAAATTAATTATTCTTGGGTGATTACTTACGCATAATCTCATTATAAGGGTTATAGATATTATTCTCTAATTGTAATATACTTATTATTTATATCATTATATAATACCAAAACAAGATACAATATAATTTCATACATTGAAATTACAAAAAATTAAAGATAAAAATAATAATATAGTGATAAAACAATGATATGAATGTTTACAATCGTCAGAAAATTTATATTATAAATAAATTATATATAATAAAACAAACAATATTCATTCCTTCTTCTCTAGATTCTTTGTAACACCCCGAGATTTTTTGAAAAATATTCTTTTTAATTTCAATAATGTCTTGTGTTTTACGCTACACCAAAAGGAGCTTGCACAACACGCATCCTTGACATGCCTTTCATTACACGCAATCGCGACCTTCTTTGATAGCGTGTGTAGTACGCAATACCGAGTTTCACTAAACAACGATATGCTATTAAAATATTATTAAACTAGCCATTATGAATAGTAATAACCACTTTTTGAAATTTTGTAAATTTAATTTTTCCAAATGGACTTCATTTTTGGATTCGGAATATCGAAATTAGCTTAGGGTGAAATTTTGGTGATTTTCGGATAACATTCATATTTTGATGAATAGTGAAAATTACTAAATTTTAATTAAAAACAACGTTTTCAATCGAAATAATTAATAGTGATAAATTATTAATTTGAGTGGTTTTAAAGTATATTTAGAATATATTTTTACTATTTAATACAATCTTGGTCATTGGATGAAATTTCACATTTAAACCAGACATAAACAAGTGTCAATATTTTGGTAGTTATTATCTCTTAAAAACACGCTATTTGTTTTGACGACGGGAATTAATTTTTAAATTAATTAATGTAACTGATATTTTTTGAATTTGATAAAATAGACATCATTTTTGAATTCATAATATCAAATATAGCTTAGGCCTAATTTTTGGTATTTTTCTGGAAACTTTCATTTTTTGATGAATTGTGAAACCACTAAGTGGTAGTTAAAAAAACTGAATTTTTCATAAAACATAATTTTCCCGCTTCAGTGAGTGGAAATTAGAAAATCCAAGAGAAACGATTAATATCAAAGACTTAAATGTGGTTCAATGAGATGAAAATAATATTTGGTGAATAGTAACTTCTGACTTTTTTTTTACCATGGTTAAAAGTAAATAGGGTAATTAAGGGTAAAGATGATATTATTATTACCCTAAAACATGTACTAATTCTGTTGGATAACTTTAATTCGACCAAAAACGAACTTAGATATTAAATATGACCATTTAGTACCACTTGGAATAGATTAGGACATTTATTATTAATTTATTTAAAGAAGGGTTAAAAGAGTTAAAATCAATGTTTATTTACTAAAACATTTTTAATATGGGGTTATACATAAGATAAATTCGACTATAAATATTAATTAGAAATCTAAAAAGCATTCCTACATAATGGTATTTTATTTTTAATTTTTAGACATTAAATAATTTAATTTATTTATGACACAACGATGACGTAGTAATTATTTTATTAATAAAATATTGACATAATTGATTTTCTAAATACCCAAATAAATATTATTTGAGACTTTTTATGACTTACACTAATTTTATAGGTTAATATGACATGTCATTATTGATTTAATTAACTTTTTTAGAACTTATCATTCTGTTATGAGTTTCAGAAAAATCAATTACTAAATAGTGTCAAAATTTACATAAAATAATTTTTAAAACAAATATTATATTATTAAATGTTATTTTATTCCTAAAAATATAAGGTTCGGACAAATGACTTAGATATGGTTATATATAATTATAATATACAATTTGGGGTTCGTTTGGATTCTTATAGTAAGTTTATTAACCTTATAGTGTAAGAACACAAGAAGACACGGTAAAAGTAAAATTATTTAACTTAATGTGAAATCTAAATGATAAGGTTATAATAGGAACCTAAACATCTCTAAATTCTATTGGGTGAGAGGATTTCGACCCATCCCAACCTTAGCCTCAAAATAAATTAATTTGGAGCTATTTAAAACCGTACTTGACTTTATAATAAAATAATATTTTTAGTTATTCCAAAGGTGCCCTTCTCCTCCCTTATAAAAGGACACCTCCTCCCTCTCTTCCACACACAACTTTGAGCCTTAAAACTCTGCCAAACCCTGCCAAATTCTCTTATCCACTTCCCTAGAAGCATCCTAGAGGTTCTGTTATTCCTCAAAGACCAATTTTAGTGCCCTAAGAGTAGGTCTCAAAGAGGCGCATCTAAGAAGAGGTAATTTCCGTTACCGATTCTTTCACCTTTTTTTCTTCTTCCACATCTTCTTATTAGGTTGTTTCATTATGAAGTAATAACATAAGTATCACTAATATACTGATATGTTATTAGAAGTATGAAACAACTCTTTTTAACCATCTATCCATCCTATGGAAAACGAAATCACCGCGCGTGCGTACGTACGGAATTCCGTCTCGATGCCGTGGTGTAATCTATTTTCCGCCACCACCTTAATTGGATTGGTATAATGGTAAAATTAGTAACTATATATGATTATTATAAAGTGATATTGATACTGGAATAGTATACATACACTTCAACACAAGTTCACGATCATGAGAACGATATCATCGCTCGTGCGTACGTACATAATATCGTCTCCACGACGCGATGAGATTCATTCTCCACATTAACCATTCATTAATGATTATAAAGTATATATAATGAATAATAATGAAATATATGACATGTTAAATCTACTGGATTTATGTATATATATATATGTATGTCATCTACTTACTTCCATTCAAGACAATAAGGAAAGGAAAACAGCGTTCATGCGTACGTACGGACTACCGTCTCCATGAACGGTGTGTTTCATTTCATTTATCTATCTATTATATATATATATATATACTGAATATATATGATATATAAATCATGTTTTATATTCTGGAAGTAAGTAAATCATGATATAAGTAATAATAATGTCAAGAACAACAAGTCCAAACACCTACGACAAATGAATCGATTTTACCCAAAACACTCTTTAACATGGAATTTACAAAAGAACGGGTAAAATAAAGTCATAAGTGAACCATATATGATATAATAACAATGAATATGATTCTGGAATAAGTCAATGACATTATTTAAATCATTATATAGGAGGTTCGGATACCCACGAAGCAAATCAGACCTAAGGTAAGGGAAATATCACAATCTCACTTTTATCCAAGATTGTTTTTACTTTGGTAATTACTGGGGTGTATTTTATCATCCACATCCTTGTTCCCTCAATATGTAATATTATTTCCATCCTTGTACAGTATTTTATATCCAATTTTACCCTACGGTGTGTTTTTTGTAAATGATATGAAAGGAATCTTTTGTCATTTTTCGTACGAGTTAATTTTTGACTTTTCTGACAAAAGTACGAAGAATGTTTTTTTAACTTATACGGCATGAATGGATTTTTACAACATTATTTCCAAGAAGTTCCTTTACAAGTTTTCAAGTTTATTTTTAATCAATTTCTTTTAGTTTAAAGTTGTATGACATGTTAATAAAGGAAAAATGATTTTGAAGAATAAAGGATATTTTCCTCAAGAATGGAGTTCAAGTGTTTTATCAAAATTATTTTCCATATAAGATAATAAAGGGTTCTGTTTCTATCCCTATTATTACATTGATTTGACTATGTTGTGATGGAATTATTTTTATGAATTCCTTTATCTTATATATAATGTTTTATGATGTCATGATGTTTAAGATTCTCATTTTTATTACATGGGTTATGCAATGATGTATGATTTATGATTTTGTGGCACACATAAGAATGGTTTCATTATGAGATGGGTGGGACCTATATCTCCCTCCAATGCATTGGGTAAAGATTTTATATCTCATGATATAGACAAAGCAGGAATGGTAGGTTATACCGGTTCAGTGAAACATGACTGAAACGAGGGTGACTCGGTTCAGAAAGGGACTTTGTCCACTAAGATAGTCTTGGCAACGAGTCATGACTAACAGGAAATGATTATCTATGATTATGTGTGTATGCCACAAAGTTTAATGTTTTAATTTATGATTATTGTGATTACATTTCACTGCCATGAGTTATCGCAGGTTATGAAATTATGATCTCTTTTACAGGTTAAGATTTCCAAAAGTTATGTGCTTATGTATATGATGTGATTGATATTTATTTTTTTTAACCTTAATGAGCATTTGAGCTCACCCTTTTATGTTTTCTTTTCCCCAATATATAAAGAAAGGTTTTAGGTTAAAAAAAAGGAAGATCTCTATGGGAGATGTTGAAGATCTTTCACCACGATTAGAAGATTATATTCCGAGTTTCCAAAGACACTAAACTATTACGATCTTTTTGTGTGTTTTTGTTATGTACAAAGTATTCCACAAAAGTAATGTAATGTCCATGTACGTCAGGTTTTCGGGTCTTTACAGTTGGTATCAGAGGAAAGGTTTAGTCAAACTTTGGAAACTAGGATGTGAAAGCGTTAGTGAGATCCCTAGAGATATTTCTAAGGAATGACTAGGGATGCCCCTAATGATAAGTATACGTATAAGATACAGTCCTAGAACTACAGAAACGATTATAGAATTTCACCTATGATGTTAGATATTGAGGATACTCCCCCTTTATAATGTTGTTTTCCCTAGCATGAT
Organism: Viscum album; assembly: GCA_963277665.1. NCBI lineage: Eukaryota > Viridiplantae > Streptophyta > Magnoliopsida > Santalales > Viscaceae > Viscum > Viscum album. The sequence goes on from OY728147.1 coordinate 1,561,347,887, forward strand.
TTTTGCCTCTCACACTATTCTTTTTGGGTTTTCGACAATGGATGGAACCCGAAGGAACCGTGTTGATCAATGCAATGGACAATGAAATGATTGTCCTCCTGAACAAACAAATGTTATGGGAGATGGAGTGAAAAATCTTATTGCTATACTTACACAAGCTATGAATCATTCTGGATATCCAAATGAGCAGAGAAGGGAACAATATTCTATTGAGTCCTTCATGAGGCAACTCCCACCTTCTTTTAGTGGGACATCCGATCCACTTGTTGCTGAACAATGGATCAGTACAACTGAAAAGTTATTTTCAGTTCTTCAATGTTCTGAACATGATAAATTCATCTTAGCAGTATATCATTTGGAAGGTGAAGCTGATCAATGGTGGAATATTATCAAGAATACGAGTCCAAGAGATGAAATTGAGTCCATGGAATGGGACGAGTTCAAGAACTTGTTTTTCAGTAAGTACTTCTCTCGTATTCTCAAACAAAGATGGAAAAGGAGTTTCTTGAGCTAAAGCAGAAGGATGATGAATCTGTTGGTATATACGAATCAAATTTTACAAGACTTTCAAGGTATGCATCTGGCATTATCATCCAACCTGAAAGTAAAGTTGATCGATTTTTCAGTGGCTTAAAACCAAGTCTTCGAAGGGCATTCTCTATAAGAGACTTCAGTAGGTATGAAGAAATTGCTCATTGTGATATCAAGGTAGAAATGAATGTTGGTGTTACATATCCATATCATGGTTTTGACAAGAAACGAAAGACGGAGTTCAAGGAGAAATCTCAGAATAATGGTGAAAAGAAGATTGATGTTTCCTTATGCACAATGTGTGGAAAGAAGCATGGTGGAGATTGTCATAAAGGGACTAGAAGATGTTTTAAGTGTGGAAAAGAAGGTCATCGAGCAGCTGAGTGTCGAAGTAATGGAAAAAGGGTTTCTAGTGATGTGAATAAAGCAAACACTGCAGAGAACGCACCACCAACACCTCAATGCTTCAAGTGCAAGGAAATGGGGCATTATGCTAATAAATGGCCTACTCCAAGGGTTAGTGATGATCGACATGAGAAACCGCTTAAGGCAAAGGATAATGGGATGTCACATGCGATCACTATTGGTGATGTTGAATATGACAACGATGTGGTGGAATGATTAAGTGTTTCTGTAATGGGATTCCAAAATAATGTTGTATCATGGAGTATTGAAATAATTATGTATTGGTCTAATGTGGTATTCAAAGTGATTGAGATATTTTTGGAAATAAGATGATATGCGCGTAATGAAGGGAAAACAAGAAAATGAAATGTTTAACAGTATTCATGAGCTCATGATTGATATAAGGACTAAGTGATATCATGGTTTGAGTATATAGAATTTTGAGTATTTTGGTATGTGGAAGGTGTTATCTTTTAACTGCATTCATGTTTTCACTAAGGTTTAATGGGTATTCATTTTTCAAGAGAATACATGATTAAGGTATTCACAAGATTGGAATCTGACCAAAAAGATATATGAGGGATAAATGATGGTATTCACATGCTTAGTTGATGACATTTCAAGTAATAATTTTCTTTATATTATGAGGTTGGACTGAAATATTTTAGATAAGCCTAAATATTGGAATGGATTATGTTGGACATATGCTAAGTATTGTTTAAGGATATAACTTTTTTCGATATTACTGATGGGATTTTATAGTAAAGTAGTTTTAGAAAAAGGAAAACCTGCAGGACGGATGACAGCCCATCGCGTCAGACAAGGCTGTGGGAATCGAACCCACAACCGAAGTGCGACTGGCCTTTTTTGCCTACCACTGGCCTACAGGATGTCCCTGTTTAGTAGAAACTAGTTTTATTATATTAAGCAGTATGATATATGAAGTATAAGTCCATTTTAGGAACCATATATGATTAATCTCACTATAGAATGACTTATGTATATTTAATAACTTTTGCTAACCTTTTCTTTGAGACAGATGGAATGACCCGTCATTCTATCACATGATCTGCTAACACTTCACAAATAACAAATTCAACTTCATTTATTTATGAGATGAAGTGGAAATTGTTCAAGGCACGAACAACAGTGAGATTGTACCAAAATAAAGTAAGTATTTATTCTAATTAAAATTCTTCAACTTTAGGGAAATGATCTTGAAAACCAAAAATGTTTTCCTAGTGCTCTTATATCTGATTAATCAGATGGTACCTTAGACCATCACAAATTTATGGATTTGTGATTGTTGGATTTTCCATAGCCATGTTTTCTACCACTCTCAATCAGAACATGATGGTTAGATTTCTCTTCCATATCCATATTTTCCCCTATGTGGAAACCCAATGACTAGTTTATTTGGGTAACCGTAACGTTTCATACTTTTGTTTTTAAATATTGGTTTTGGTATTCCTTTTTACGATGTGGGTTTCGATTAAATAAACTTTCGAATAGTAAACCATTTATAACCCCGACGAATTTCGAGGGCGAAATTCATTTTAAGGGGGGTAGAATTTAACTCCCCGAGATTTTATGAAAAATATTATTTTTAATTACATTAATGTATTGTGTTTTATGCTACACCAAAAGGAGTTTGCACAACACGCATCCTTTACTTGCCTTTCATTACACGCAATCGCGGCCTTCGTTGATAGCATGTGTAGTACGCAATACCGAGTTTCACTAAACAACGATATGCAATTAAAATATTATTAAATTAGCCATTATGAATAGTAATAACCACTTTTTTAAATTTTGTAAATTTTATTTTTCAATATGGACTTCATTTTTGGATTCGTAATATCGAAATTAGCTTAGGGTGAAATTTTGGTGATTTCCGGATAACTTTCATATTTTGATGAAAAGTGAAAATTACTAAATTTTAATTAAAAACAACTTTTTCAATCGAAATAATTAATAGTGATAAATTATTAATTTGAGTGGTTTTAAAATATATTTAGAATATATTTTTACAATTTAATAAAATCTTGGTCATTGGATGAAATTTCACATTTAAACCAGACATAAACAAGTGTCAATATTTTGGTAATTATTATCTCTTAAAAACACGCTATTTGTTTTGACGACGGGAAATAATTTTTAAATTAATTAATGTAACTGATATTTTTTGAATTTGATAAAATAGACATCATTTTTGAATTCATAATATCAAATATAGCTTAGGCCTAATTTTTGGTATTTTTCTGGAAACTTTCATTTTTTGATGAATAGTGAAACCACTAAGTGGTAGTTAAAAAAACTGATTTTTTCATAAAACATAATTTTCCCACTTCTCCGAGTGGAATTTAGAAAATCCGAGAGACATGGTTAATATCAAGGACTAAAATGTGGTTCAATGAGATGAAAATAATAGTTGGTGAATAGTAACTTTTGACTTTTTTTACCACGGTTAAAAGTAAATAGGGTAATTAAGGGTAATGATGATATTATTATTACCCTAAAACATGTCCTAATTCTATTGGATAAGTTTAATTCTACAAAAAACAAATTTAGGAATAAAATATGACAATTTAGGCCCACTTGGATTAGATTAGGACATTTATTATTAATTTATTTAAAGAAGGGTTAAAAGATTTAAAATCAAAGTTTATTTAATAAACATTTTTAATATGGGGTTATACATAAGATAAATTCGACTATAAATTTTAATTAGAATGATAAAAAGCTTTCCTACATAATGGTATTTTATTTGTAATTTTTAGACATTAAATAATTTAATTTATTTATGACACAACGATGATGTAGTAATTATTTTATTAATGAAATATTGACATAATTGATGATCTAAATACCCATATAAATATAATTTGAGACTTTTTATGAAGTAAACTAATTTTCTAGGTTAATATGACATTTTATTATTGATTTAATTAACAGTTTTATAACTTATCATTCTGTTATGAGTTTCAAAAAAATCAATTACTAAATATTGTCAAAATTTACATAAAATAGTTTTTAAAACAAATATTATATTATTAATTGTTATTTTATTCTTAAAAATCTATGGTTTGGCCAAATGACTTAGATAAGGTTATATATATTAATAATAAACAATTTGGGGTTCGTTTGGCTTCTTATAGTAAGTTTATTAACCTTATAGTGTAAGAACACAAGAAGACACAGTAAAAGTAAAATTATTTAACTTAATGTGAAATCTAAATGATAAGGTTAAAATAGGAACCTAAACTTGTAGAAATTATATTGGATGAGAGGATTTAGACCCATCCCCATCTTAGCCACGAAATAAATCAATTTGGGGCTATTTAAAACCGAACATGACTTTATAATAAAATAATATTTTTAGTTATTACAAAGGTGCCCCTCTCCTCCCTTATAAAAGGACACCTCCTCCCTCTCTTCCACACACAACTTTGATCCTTAATGCTCGGAAAAACCCTGCCATATTATCTTCTCCACTTCCATAGCAACATCCTAGAGGTTTTGGTCTTCCTCAAAGACCAATTTCAGTGCCCTAAGAGGAGGTCTCAAAGAGGCGCTTCAAAGAAGAGGTAATTTCCGTTACCGATTCTTTCATCTTTATTTATTCTTCCACATCATCTTCTTAGGTTGTTTCATTATGAAGTAATAACATCAGTATCACTCATATACTGATATGTTATTATAAGTATGAAAAAAATCCTATTTCACCATCTATCCATCCTACGGAAAACGAAATCACCGCTCGTGCGTACGTACGGAATACCGTCTCCATGCCGTGGTGTAATCTATTTTCCGCCACCACCTTAATTGGATGGGTATAATGGTGTAATGAGTAACTATATATGATTATTATAATGTGATATTGATACTGGAATAGTTTACATACACTTCAACACAAGGTCACGATCATGAAAACGATTTCATCGCTCGTGCGTACGTACGGAATACCGTCTCCACGACGCGATGAGATTCATTCTCCACATTAACCATTCAAGAATGATTATAATGTATATATAATGAATAATAATGAAATATATGACATGTAATATCTACTGGATTTATGTATATATATATATATATATGTATGTCATCTACTTACTTCCATTCAAGACAATAAGGAAAGGAAAACAGCGTTCATATGTACGTATGGACTACCATCTCCATGAACAGTGTGTTTCATTTCATTTATCTATCTATTATATATATATACTGAATATATATGATATATAAATCATGTTTTATATTCTGGAAGTAATTAAATCATGATATAATTAATAATAATGTCAAGAACAACAAGTCCAAACACCTACGACAAATGAATCGATTTTACCCAAAACACTCTTTAACATGAAATTTACAAAATAACGGGTAAAATAAAGTCATAAGTGAACCGTATATGATATAATAACAATTAATATTATTCTGGAATAAGTCAATGACATTATTTAAATCGTTATACAGGAGGTTCGGACACTTACGAAGCAAATCGGACATAAGGTAAGGGAAATATCACAATCTCACTTTTATCCGAGATTGTTTTTACTTTGGTAATTACTGGGTTGTATTTTATCATCCACATCCATGTTACCTCAATATGTAATATTATTTCCATCCTTATACAATAGTTTATATCCAATTTTACCCTTCGGTGAGTTTTTTGTAAATGATATGAAAGGAATATTTTGTCGTTTTTCGTACGAGGTACTTTTTGACTTTTCCGACAAAAGTACGAAGAATGTTTTTTTAACATATACGGCATGAATGGATTTTTAAAACATTATTTCCAAGAACCTTCCTTTACATGTTTTCAAGTTTATTTTTAATCAACTTCTTTTAGTTTAAAGTTGTATGACATGTTAAGAAAGGAAAAATGTTTTTGACGAAGAAAGGATATTTTCCTCAAGAATGGAGTTCAAGTGTTTTATCAAAATTATTTTCCATATAAGATAATAAAGGGTTCTGTTTCTATCCCTATTATTACATTCATTTGACTATGTTGTGATGGAATTATTTTTATGAATTCATTTATCTTATATAAATTGTTTTATGATGTCGTGATGTTTAAGATTCCCATTTTTATTACATGGGTTATGCAATGATGTATGATTTATGATTTTGTGGCACACATAAGAATGGTTTCATTATGAGATGGGTGGGACCTATATCTACCTCCAATGCATTGGGTAAAGATTTTATATCTCATGAGATAGACATGGCTGGAATGGTAGGTTATACCGGTTCAGTGAAACAGGACTGAAACGAGGGTGACTAGGTTCAGAAAGGGACTTTGTCCACTAAGATAGTCTTGGCAATGAGTCTTGACTAACAGGAAATGATTCTCTATGATTATGTGTGTATGCCACAAAGTTTAATGTTTTAAGTTATGATTATTGTGATTACATTTCACTGCCATGATTTATCCCAGGTTATGAAATTATGATCTCTTTTACAGGTTATGATTTCCAAAAGTTATGTGCTTATGTATATGATGTGATTGATATTTCCTTTGTTTACCCTTACTGAGCATTTGAGCTCACCCTTTTATGTTTTCTTTTCCCCAGGATATAAATAGTGGTTTTAGGTTAAAAAAAAGTAAGACCTTTATGAGAGATGTTGAAGATATTTCACCACGATTAGAAGATTATATTCCGAGTTTCCAAAGACACTAAACTATTACGATCATTGTGTGTGTTTTTGTTATGTACTAAGAATTCCTCAAAAGTAATGCAGTGTCCATGTACGTTAGGTTTTCGAGACTTTACATTCTTAGTGGCCCTTAAGTTATCCTTAGAATAAGTAATCACATGTGAATATACACCAAAAAAGGGTGAGCTGAAATCCTAGTAAGAGGAAAGATAAAGACATGAATAAATATAACATATGGTGAGAGAAATAAGCATTGTCATATCATAGTAATTGGATCATATTAATAATCATTATATGAATAATTAGATATAGGAATAGAATTTACTGATGCATCAGAAGAAAACCTAATCACATAATGGTCAAATACCATTCATAGTAGTGAAATATGATAGCATCATGTTTATTAAAAAATGTGAATAAATGTAAAATAATCATTCGAAAAAAATATAGCATCATTTTCACACATTATTCACATTATTTCATGAGATACATCACATTACCCAATGTATTTCATTGATATATAATTCTGGGTTCACCCATCACAACATAACATTTACATAATCTTGGATGCCACGCAGAACGTATACAAATATTATACATAAAATATCAAATGGAAAGAAATATGTTTCCTGAGTATTTAATAAAGAATAAATTTATTCATAAATATTAGGGTTAAAAAAATTAATATCATACTAGGTAAAAGAATATTCATTCTTGAGTAAATACAAAATAAGAGTGTAGAGTTATTTTGAAAAAATATATTGATTTCACATAAAATAAAATTGGTAACAGATATGTACTTTAAATGAATATGGAAATGAAAATTATAGAAGATAATAGGAACACTCATACTATGGATGAGAGAATAACCCAGAGAAAGGAATTGGGTTTGAGAATCCCTGTACCATAATTCTGAATGCTTTTATCATGTTAATATCCTTGATAATCAAATTATATTCATTAATTAATAAATAAATAACCTATTATACATTTATTAGATTTAACATTATTTTATTATATTTATTAATGGCCATTTTAATGAGTTTTAGTGTTCAATTTAATCATACTAGAGTGTTTGTTACATTGTTTTTCATGATCGGTTCACTTGTATACATGTCTAAAAGATCATGGGAAATTGGGATAATTATCCACAGTTAATATTATATTTTATTAATGAACAATGATAAAATTAAATTATAATATATATCATTTGGTTATATGTTATGATGCAGAATCATTAGATAAATAGTTTAAGATAATCTTTTAGATTAATTTTAGCAATTTTCGACCAAAACAAACTCTTTTTGTTGTATTATTTATAATTAGGAAGATAAATTCAATCTAAAACATAAAAAATCGAATGGTAAAATTTGAAACATTTTTAAACCATTATAATGGTCTTAAGACCATTATTAATGGTGTTAATGGAAAATCAATACTTCTCATCTGTTAAGGAGATAAAACAACACCTCACTGATGACGTTTCCATTTTTAGAAACAAATGTATAAGAGAAGAGGTTTGATGAGGTATTATTCCAATAAAATAATAAAATTTAAGTATATATAACATAACTTTTTTTGTCATTGTATATGTATAATGGTTTTTGGTATATATTTATACAAGAAATTAAATTGAATAAATTTAAAAGAAAATAAGTAGGTTTTTCTTCTGGATTTCATCTAATTTAGAACCTCATTAGGGTAATCAGTTTTAGTGTTTCTTTGAGAAAAATGAATTGTGGTGGTAAGGGAGCTTAATGGGAATAGTACTAGAAAAAACATTGACATTCTTCAAGGTTTTAGAGGTGTGAGAAGAAGGGGTGGTGTGGGGTGGTATTTATAATGGAGAAGAGGAGTGATTTTTATTAATTTATTCATTATATTATTATTTCAACTCAAGATTGTGATTAATTTGAAAATCATAACTTAATATATTAATATACATATGGAAAATAATAGATTATTTTATTACACCAGAAATAGATCATCCCTAACTCAATAATTTATGTATCTGTTAAATACCATAAATTAGAAAATTTGACTATTCCAAAAAAATTGATGTATTTAGGAATTTGTACGAAAAAAGTCTCCATAAAAAGTTTTGAACATACATAAATAAAGAATAAAAACAATTTTATTAAATATTGTATTCGAAATATGATAAATTTTTTTAATTAAATTGATCACTTATTCAACAAATACATGTTTAAAATTATATGATATTTAATGACACTTTGAAAAAAAATTATGTTCTCATAAAATTATCCTATAATAATAAGACAATAGATTTCTAATTATTGAAATCATTTTATAAAAAAAAATCTTTTAAATCATTATATAAATTATAAAACTATAATTAAATATCTATAACATACAAAAATACCAACACGTAAATTATCATTTCTAAAACATTTATATAATTATACCATGAAATAAATATATCATATTTTGATTCATAAGATTCCAAAAATTATTTATACATTCATATGTGAGGTTAATATTCCTTTAGTTAATTTACTATTCCTAATTGTTACATTAATATTCCAATGTTTAATTTACTATTACATTGTTATAGGTTTCTTAACTTCTAGAAATACAACTTATTCTTTTCAATATTCATATGTAATGTTCTTATTGTTTCATCTATCTGATTTTATCTTATTTATAGTATAAAAAATAATTATTAGAAGGATGGATCCATTAAAAAAACAATGTTCTTACATTTTTCATCATTATTAATATATTAAATAAACATAAATAAATGTAACTTTTTGAAAAAAAACATTTAATGTATTGATAAAAAATTATAAGATACATGTACCACCATTAATAAAGATACCCAAACTATACATGATCCATGATTCCATCAAATACCTAGAACACCTCTTGATATCCATAGTTTGGAATAAAATAAAGGGGTTAAATACAATTGATGAGGGCCACATTTATCAACTCTTTAGCCTAAATGAATATCCCAATATTTTGTGAAATAGTATTTTTATAACCATGGAAGACAAGAAAAAATGAGAGGCATAAAACCATCAACTATAGAGGGTACATATAAATTTATGAAAAATATTATATAGTTATTGTTATATAATTTCGAAAACTATATGAAATATTTTTACCATGAAATATGATACAGTCATAACTATTCAATGAATAAAACCATCATAATACAACACAATAACGAAATACATAAAATGGATATGAAAAAAACTCAATATAGGGAAAATTTATCCCCTGTGGGATATATAACCAATGGAATACCCATATAAATCCCTCCTGACCTTTTCCTAATTCAACCATTAGAATATCTAATAATTTCCAACCTGACATCATACTCCATATCCCATAAACTACTATGCTTTGACAATATTCATTTTCTTTAGTTTTGTATAATGTTATTTAATCACATCCATTGAGGGCATGTGATGGTTGTAAGAGTATAATAAATTTAATGTGCTAAAAACATGACCCCTGATAATCTATTATAAATTTAGTTTCATGTATCATTATTACCAATCAATTTTAAATATGCACAATGCAATAAGAATTTCTTTTATAAGATAATAAACATGTCTAAAGACTATCTAGGTTATATCATTATCCCATAACTAACAAAACCTTTGAATCTATTCAGTAGTCATATATCGTTATTTTATAATGATGAATATGACCAACTTCAGGTTATATAACAATCAGAAGAAAAAATAGGATTGCGTACACCATTTTAGGTAAATCTCACCAACCAACAAAAGGTACAAAAAAAGGACTAGAAACTCATGTTAGTGGTAGAGAATTAAAAAGAAAAATATTTATTATTACCATACATATTAATTAAATATAAAAAATGTATCTAATGAGTTATAGCTATAGTAAGTAAAAATTTCATTCTAAATAGTGTATAGAATAATGCATATAGATTTATTCTTATATAAGACTAACGCTTAAATTCTAAAATTAAAATAATTTAAATTTAAATATTTTATTTTATTTTTAGTCAAGAATGTTAAAATTATCATAGGGTTACTATTTTATATTTTTTTGATTTATTTTATTATTTGATGAATAATAAAAAATATTGATTTTACAAATATGGTTAATTAAATTACATTATAATTATATAAGAAAAATATAAATGTTTAAAACCTATTTATTATAGAAGAAAAAACACGTTTAATAAGTTATATATTTCATGTTAATATATAATATATATTTTGGAAATATTTGCACAATTTTTTGGTAACAAATGTATTGTTTTTTTCAAATAAAAGTAATATTTATTTATTCAAACTATATTATGTATTTAAAAGGATCATTTTTAATTTTATTTGGATTAAAATAAAAATTTCTCTAAATGTTATTCAAAAAAAATTATTTAAATTTTATTCATCATTGTACATCATTTTTATTTAAAATTATTTTTATTCATAAAATAATGTTTTTCCAAAAATAATTTTCATTTCATTTTATGTACTAATGTTATTTACCAACTCCAAAAAAGGAATATTATTAATCATAATTAATATTAGGGATTATAATAATAATAATTGTTAAAATATTTACATTAATTTTTTTCCATAATTTAAAATAAAAACAGTAAGAATTTTCTCATACAGTTAAGGTTTTATAAGATTTACCGTGCTGGTACAATAAAATATATGGTTCAAAATAAAATAGATTTTTTTTTTGAATTTTTTTTTGAATATTTTTCGAATATATTGTAGGTTACCTTATACATACCAGCCATTTTGTACCTCATTCATTGGGAAATAATGAATAATTATTTAAACAATTCAAGTAACTCCATGTTCCCCCCCTCGCTAATAGTTTGGAACATCTAATACCCCTTGTTAAAGATATATTATATATAAGTAACATGAAATAACTATCCAAAAATCAATATATATTCCTTAAATTGAATTTTATAAATTATTTTCTTACCCAAATATCATTTTATAAAAGATTAATGTGTCAGTCAAAGGTGGACTCTCAAAGGACTGATGGTCATCCTACCTAAATAATCAACGATTAGTTTTTATTATATAGTATATAAATATATTTTATCAATCCTAAAATAAATAATCCTATATCATACATAAAATTATATGTTCTTATGATTATGGTAAAACAAGTTTCCCAAACCATTCCATTAATTGGCAAATTAAAGTATCACTCATGTGTATACTTAGACTAACTCCTCCACATGATTATATGAATCATTTTACATCACCACCACTAATTAATAGTTATAAATATTAGATTAATAAATATAAATATATATTATGATATATTTTTTATTATTTAATAACAAAATAACATACATATTTTATTCATTATTTTCATTAAAAAATGATAAATGCATTCAGGTGTGTGTATAGATTGTCATATCTATTAATACTGTAATATATTTTCCCATCTATACCATATAAGAATAATTAAAAATATTTATATAATGAATATATATTATTTTTATATCATGATTATTTTTAATATAGTATTGAAACACATTCATGATTCAATGAAAATAATTCCCAAATAAAATCATACATGAAAAATGAAATAAATAACACATGAAATGATGATGAGGATGTAAAATTGTTAATGAATGGGTGAATAGTTGATATAAATAAAACACATATACTGTTATAATAAGTAATGTTAATATATTATATAAGTATAATAAATTTATATAAAATATAAAAGAGGTTAAAGTAACTAATTAAGATAGCTATACATGCTGCAACGATTAATTCTTGTATAATGTTTTTATTTAGTATTTTTCATGATAATAATTAAATTCAAGAATAAAAATTAAATTTATCTTATAAAATACATATAGATTATTCATATAAATTTCTATATGGTAGTTAACCATTTCAATGTCATTTTTTTCTCACTATGTAGTAATTTTTCTAAAATATAAATTTAAAAGACAACATGCATTATGATTTTATTTATTCATGACTAGTTTTATTTTATTAATTCATTTTATTAATAATTATCTCAATGAATATTTTATTATTCTATAATATATGATTAATGTTCACTTTTTCTAATTTTATAAATTCTATGGAAATTATCAAAATGACTATTATTTTAATTTTCCGAATGATGTACTTCGTTATAATGGTGTGAAACAATCATTGACTATACGTTTACCACATGAATTGGTTTTCCCTTAATTTATAATATTATTTACATGAATCGTCATTTAAAATTTTACATTATTATTTTCATATGAAATGTTATTCTAATATTATGGATTATTTATATTTTTAAAAAGTGATTTCAAAATGTAAATTAAAATTTTCATATGAAAACATCAAGTGATCACTTCAAAATATTTCCGTATAAATAAAAATATATTGATATTAAAAATGATTTACTTGGGATATAATTTAATGATATTGTCAACCATATTAATCTAAATATAATTTGATCATTTTTCCATTTGAATTGACTACATAAAATTTTATTATTTGGATGGTGGATTTTCAATATGGTTATTGATGTTGATTGTTTACGGAATTTTTATTGATTTTCTTCATATGATGACTTATTTGGACAGAGTAAATAATAGTTGGTTACTATTTTATTCCATCGATGTGTCTTTAGTTACTATGAGATAAAATTTACTGGGTATTCAGATTACATTATATCAACTTATGTAATATATATTTGGTTGATGCATTAGTGATGTGATAATGTTATCTAAAATTATAAAATTTATCATTTATTAAAAAAATTATTCTAATTGTTGCGATTATTTAAGTTTTCATGTAATTCATGGATATTTTCCTCTTTTAAAATATTATATTTATTTATATTTGATTGTTGTATTTATTTTTCATAAAATTCATGATTAATTTATTTTTTTTATTTCTTCTATCGTACTACATCCCATAATGAGAATATAAACTCGTAATTTAATAAGTTTCTCATTAAATAAGATGTAGAGAAGGAATACATGATTGATTTTAAGGACATAATAGAAGAAATATAATATTTTCTATAGAATTTATTATGTTATTTCATGTTTTAAAATAAAATGTTAGAATAATGTATGTATCTACTCTACTATGACTCATAAACTATTCAGTATATCTGTATGTGAAATTCTATATCTTATTCATATGTATTATTATTACCAATGTATATAAGATGTTAGAGCTGGTGTGATATAGTATGGATCAATGAAATCATAGTAATAAACATAAGAGTATGATTTATGAAAAAATATATTATTGCATAAAACCATTTGATGGAATGTGGGAATATCTGTATGTATAGGATATTATATTGGAGTGATGGTGAGTTAGATAATATGTAGTTTTGTAGAAAATAAATGTAATGGTATGGAACATCCTTTAATTTAAATTATGGTTATTATGGAGATTGATTTTTCTATAGAAAATTCCATGGAGTTAGTGAGTGAAGAATGAGATGGTTTGAAAATAACAATGAGTGGGGTTTTGGTACTTTGAGATTACATGAAATATTAAAATATTGACCATAATTGAATGTAGTAGTCTACTATAGAATATTAGAGGACTGAGTAAATGTTAATTTTTTTTCCAAAATATGTATCACTGCATCATAATCTCCCTGCTACGATGTAGATTCCAAGGTGGAGATTAAGTAAAGTGTTATTATTTTCATAGAACCTGCACAATATAATTGGTCAATTATATATCCCACATCTAGTATTTTGTGTTATTAACAATAGTTTACATGGATCAATTGTCCTCCCCTCGCCCTTTTTATAGATATTTTGTTTAGAGATAATTGTAGTCCTGAGAGGCTCCATTGACTAACCTAACTGAAGTGTAGTCTCTTCCACAACACCATGGTCCTAACCATTTTAGTTATAATACATCATGGCTTTGTAGGATTTACCATGGTCTTCTATTTTATAGGATGGTTATAAATTAACAAATAACCCCAACCCTTTTCTTTTTTTATTTCTATTCCCTTTTTTTGGGAACCCCATGTGCATCCTTTTTATCTAGTCCATCCCCCTTTAAAATGACTTCAAACCCATCCATATGAGATTTTTCATTTATGTTTCAATGTGAGTTATTATTTATCTTCTATTTTTAGCCTATATTCATGACTGGGAATTGATTTTTTTGGGAGTCTTTGGTTTTAAAAGTTTTTTAATAAGGAGGTTTTTTGGTTGTTTTTTGTAGTATGAAAATTGTGTTATCATTCATTGTGGCTCTCAATGGTAGGGTCTCAGTAACTTGAACCCTATATAGCTAGTCAGAATTATTTTTTGAGATATGTAATCCTTATTTTGTCAATAATAAGAATCATTCGGTAGTGGTACATTTTTTTTATTATTATAACTATTTTACATAAATCATAATGAAGGTAATGAATGATGAAACTCGAAATTTTAAGAGGAATGGTAATTAAATCAAATGATATATAGCATTGATATAATTGGTATTTGAATTTTATGTGCATTACATCTTACTAAAAGTCCATTCTATTGTGTAATTTTTTTGAGTAGGGTTGTGTTTTTTGTGAAACTATTTTAATTAATTTTTTTCATCACCTCTAAGGACAATGGATAATAACAAACATGAAGATATTAAATTAGATACACCTTTAAATTATTTATTATATGAGAATTTCATTGAAATAATAATGTGGAATGAAATTTAAATCTGTTTGATAAATATAATAAATATTTTATTAATATTATTTGAAATGTTTTCTCATGTTTTTATATGTTGTGGGAGGATATGAAGATGATTGGCGGATGTGGTGTGTAGATATTTTGATCCCTATTTGTGATATTAAATGATATGTGTTTTTATAATATGGGGTAGTATGTGATGAGTTTTCTGTCTGTTATTGAATGTGGGTTTGATGTGACCATTTTGATAATGTGGGTGGTTTTGGATATGTGATGGTGGTAGTGTGGGAGGGTTTTCTTGGGGATAAGGTGATGTTTTTTTGTGATATGATATAATTACCAAGATCCCGATTTGTATCTGAAAAAAAAATAATTTTATATCAAAATATAATATAATTGGATGAAATGATTAATGAATCATAAATTAAACATGGAATCATGACATAGATGCTCGTAATTAAATTTTAATTAAATATGATGAAATATAAGAATAAATGGGGTTGAAAATTAATTAGATTAAATAATAAAATCTATTGGTTATGGGATATATAGAAATAGTATTGACTTTAAATAAAAATTGGGACATATAAAGTGTCTTTTGGACAATTTTCTAGTATTTAGAATTTACTATAGGCAGTTAATGTGGTGGTATTGTGTGGATGAGGAGTGATGTTATGAGTTGGTTTGTGATTGTTTTTGTATATATAGGTTGTCCTTCATTGTGGCTATATATTTGTACCCTACATTTTCATTGTGAATTATATATGTACACCACTAATTATGACCACTATATGATGAAAAATAATTACTTTATTTCAATATCTCAGTGGTGAGGATGAATGTATGGTTACTTGATCTTCCCTTATTTCTATTCCCAGTGAGTTAAATATTCATCATATGTAAGGCCCAAATTGAAAAGTGAAATAGTCGGGGTTATCTGATGAGTTTAGTAGAATAATTATAGTATGGTCCATGAACTGCATGAGGAGCTATGGATGAATAAGTCATTCACATTCATGATATACCACTATTCCAGTTATGGATGTGATGTGATGTGATCACAGAAATGTACTCTTGCTGAGATTTTTTGTGATGTGGTGCATATGGTTTATTTTGGTGTGATGTGAAATATTTAATGGACTTGGTGTATTCAAGCGAGTTTTTATGTGATGTAATGTGATCACCAAAGTCTATTCGATTGAGGTAGTCATATAGAAATGATGTGTGTGATTTTACATAGGTCGTTGGGGTGTGATATGAAATACATTGTTTAAAATTATTGTGTTGTATCCATATAGACATGCTTCATAGTATGTTATTATTCTTGAATTGTTTTTGTGTTTATTTATGAGGATATTATTAGTTAGTTGTCTATATTAGGCATTGTTGGTTCTTGATATTTCCCATGGGCCAATATAATTTTTGTTTTCACATCTACATTTAATGTTTTGGTCCTGATCTAATTGATTCTACTTTATTTTATCTGTAAATGTTTAACGTGTTTTTGCTTTTTTTTAGAATGACTATGTTCACTGTGATAGAAATTAATTTCTCATATATTTAAAATATTGATGTTCTGCTCCATTTTATTTTTATTTTAGGTATTTATTGATAAGAATTTATCTATTATTTTTTGTATTATACAAGAATTGTGGGATTGTTTTTGTTTTTCCTTATTTTATGATATTTCATGAGTTTTCACAGGTTTTATTTATCCTAGATCATTATTCTACTTATATATAGTGTAATGACACCTATTTTTTATATTTGGATTCCCATAGTGCTAGTTTCCATCTTGGGTCCTACTAGAGAAAGAACATGGGGGTTACTATCTTTCATACTTTATTAGTATCCCCATACATTTAGATTTATAGGGAGGTGTTCATGTTAATTTGGAAGTGATTGTTTTTGTTAAGGGATAAATTAATTTTTCGATTTAGGAATAACGAAGAATTCATGGGTCGTTAGAGAAAAAAATTAATTGATCAATGTACCTACATAGACTACGAAACACTAGATAGGAAATATTATTTTAGGGACCCTTTGGATATGATATGTGGAATCAGGTACTATTGAATGACCATGTGATGTGGAACCACATACAGTGTTGTGACCTAGGAGAGGAACATTCAACATGATTTACTTCTATTATCGTTTAAAATGGGTTGTTTTAGGATGTTTAAGATGAATTTAATAAATATTAATATAATTAAATACTATATAAAATTTTAAATCATTTCACCTGAATCACCTATGACTCATGTTCATCATCCATACATGGTTTAGGATGTGGAGTATTAGTAGGATGATCCAGTTGATCACTGCAGGGTCTATATAGTTTAGGGGGGTCATATGGGGTAGAGCTAATTTTATGATATATAGTAGTAGGTGTTGGGTTTTATAAGGGATGAATATATAATTTTCTAATAAAGATAGTCCTAGGATTTATATATTTATTTCATTTTGATCTGGTCTCCGATGGAGAAATGGGTCCCTTTGGTAGTCAGTTAAATGTAGTGAGATGTTTGTTAGTGGTGGGTATTATTTATTGTTGAGTGAAAGGAGGATAAAAATTCATTGGTATTATTTTAGAAAGAGATATAATAATAATTCCTTTCATCAACCGTTAAGTCATTAAATAGGTATGTGATAATCTTTATTCAGTATGTTATTTTTTCAATATGTGAGATAGGAATCAATTTTAATGATCTTTTATATTTATACCTAGAACTATTTCCTATTAGGGAGTAGTTTTAATAGAAAATTTAGGAGGTACTCTATCAATTGATCCATTA
The DNA here is from genome assembly GCA_963277665.1 of Viscum album. Lineage (NCBI taxonomy): Eukaryota > Viridiplantae > Streptophyta > Magnoliopsida > Santalales > Viscaceae > Viscum > Viscum album. Next base: position 1,561,365,932 of record OY728147.1, read on the forward strand.
TGATATTACTCCCATTAAATTGACAATGTATCTGGAGGTTCAGAAGAAAAAAAGGTGAAATAGAATATACACTAGTGGGGAGGTTTACCACAAGAGGGGAACCAACATGGTTCCTCGAGGAGATATGTTTATGGTATTAGGTTTTGAAAACTAATTCCCTTAAGGTTTTGACCAGTATTTAGTTCACCTATAATGTATCATTTTTGGTATTCATGGTCTAGTGGTTTCTATACTCTTTCTATGAGATTGTAGATGGTCTGTTTTTTTCTACTGTTTGTGTTTGTCATCTCAATTAGTGCCCCACGTATCACCAAACATAGCATGGTTGTGGTGGAAGGTTCAACATCATCTTTATTAGTACCTCCAAGGTTGGTCATCTCTGTATCATGTTATGTAGGATTATACTTTGTTATAAGGATATGCGGGCGATAGAGGCTGTCCTCAGGATGTTCCTCATCTTCCAGAAATCCATCCTCAGAATGGTAATGGAGTTGGTGTAGGTATAGAGGAAGAGTAGATGGGAATTGTTAGTTGAATACAACGAGGTTGTTATTATAACAATATCGATAGATCATTATAGGTACAATCATCATTTTATCTTCCCTTCTTTATTCTTTGTTTAATTCAGGATATTTCACTCACTTTGTTCTGTCAATCTAGTTTAGGCTATCGAAACAATAGATATGCATAATGTTACCCTATGTTAGATACACTGTTATGAGGCCATATTACATTGTATTGTGTGTGTTGAGGTGTAGAATGAGTATCAGTCCTCATTATTCATCAGAGGATCTTTTCTAGGTACAGATGTGGTCTTTCTATGTCATTATCATTATTCGAATATTGTATTCAATGAATTATTTTATATATTAAATCTAAATGAGAGTCTTGTTCTTAGATGAGGATGGAAAGGATATGATGTTCATTTGTGATTGATGTTTTCAATTCTGTAGTATATGCATGGAGCCTCATAATTTATTCATGGAATAGTCTTCCATGGAATCAAAAGATGACGTGGTGAAGGAGGCTCCTCGTCTTTTTAGAGAGATTGTTTCTATATTTTCAGGGAGATTATGATTCAAGACCCATTATTTGGTGTTGAGTTTTTTATAAACATATAACAATTTTCTTCTCTAATTTTTATGGATCCCAATCGAAAAAATCTTTCTATGATTTTGGAATTTGGGATTCAAATAGATCATCTGATGAATAAAGGTATTATCAAGACTAGTTTTTATTTATGGGCATATCCATCATTTATCATTATCAATGTAGAAATTTGATTTAAAATACATATAGAATTCCTAATGATAAATTACGTGATGTTATAGAATAATTACCCTATTCCAGGGATCGATGGTCTTTTAGACCTATTGAGTGGAGGTAGTCCATTATCAAAGATTGATATACAATCTTAGTATCACCATTTTAGGGTGAAACATGATGATATCAAAAAGACTACCATCATTTATAGATTTGGGATCTTCAATTTTGTACTCATTCCATTTGGTTTCATGAATTCCCTAGTTGTGTTCATAGGACTCATGAACTCCTTGAACCATGATTTTCAAGACATGTTATTATTCATGTCCAATAATGGTATATTGATCTACTCAATGTGATGGGATGATCAAGATGATCATATAAAAATTGCATTGAATTTAATTAAATGATTCAAAATCTATGTAATGGTGGATATGATTATAATTTAAACATTATAGCTACATTTATTTTGAAATGTGGTATCTCTAAAAGATGTTCCCATTGTTCTATAAAAAGCTAATAATTTTTTTATCTGTAAAAAACCGAATAATGTGTTGAGGTCTTTCTATTAATTATCACTCATAGACTACTATCAATGGTTTCAATCATTTTTCTGATAGATTGTGTCCCAATTTATATCATTGAATTAGAATTCCCCAAATTCTATATATACTAATCATTTATAGGAAATGATTGACTACATGAAGGGGATATTGAGCAATGCTCATATGCATCATTTTCCAGAGGAATGAGTGATGTTTGGGGTGTTTTCTGATTATTTCTATCATAAAGTGGCATGAATATTGATGAATTAGAAATTAGTGACCTTTGATAAGTTTATGAAATTATGTTTCTATGAGTGTAATGATTCCACTTATGATTTGGAGCTATAAGTGCATGTGTTTTCACAGATTTGTTTCTAATCATTTCTTCATTAGCTAGCCCTTTGTGGTTATACTACTTCACAAGATATTCAGAAATATATATACATAGAATAATCTAAATCTATGAATGATATGTTTGTGGTAGTATCTTAAGGATGATGATTTAAATATCCCCTATACCATAAGAAATGGATTTTTTTGGCTGATTGTTTGATAATTCGTGAAAGAAAGTTTTTTTGGAGTCTATAGATGAATGGATGGTTATAGAGGAGTTTAAAACTCTAAGTTTAAATTTGGGGATGGATGATGGAGAGGACTTATTATTATTGACAATAGAATAATTCTCTCTACTTTGGAAGGAGGATGATTCATTGGGGGTATACTCAAAGGATGTTACGATGTGTTATCATGTTAGCCATTATGATGGTCCAGGGAGATAAATAATGGATGGTTAGAACCAAATATTTTTCAAGGGAAATTTATTTTTTATGGTAGTGATGTGTGAAGGAGTCCATAAATATAATCCAACCTAATAATTATTTATACAACCATGAGTATCCAATATGTACCATGGAGTGAGGGTATATATGTTTTCCAATGATTATTCATGGGGTGGCCCATTTTGTAGATTAATTTATAGTTTTCTACAGGTAATGGTTGATAATAGTGTTCCTAGACATTTGTTTCATCCTTTGTATATTCCCAAGTAGAATTCAGATGATATCTAAATGGGATTAATCATAGAGTTACCTATATCTTATGAATTATGTGATGTTATCTGATAAAACATTAATCATATATTGAAATTGGATTATTTCATATAGACTAATGAGTTAAAAAATGAATGTTTTGACAATGAGTTATATGGATGAGTTGGTGCCGCAGCACAGTGTCCCAAGGGACGTCGTCTTAGATTAGGATGATTGTTTTACCTCTAAATTATATAGGGGATTTATGTATTCTTTTGGAACATAGTCATTCGTCATTAATACATTGCAACCTCAATGGATCAGAATATTAAGAAGAATATCCGATCATTGGAGGATATATTGTGGGAAGGCATCATATATTTTAGTGGATCATGGGAAAATTAATATATGTTGGTAGTGTGTTATTATAAAACATGAAATTTTTAATACTTTTGGTTGGCCCCAATTTAGGATTTGTATAGGCTCCCATGTCAAAATAAGATATGTTGGGAATATGATGTACAATCATCAGTTCTCACTGACAATGTAGTGTAGGGATCGCCATAAAGGGTTCAAGTGGTTCACGATATGATTAAAGTATTATAGTACCAAGAAAACTATAATTATGATCACAGTAGTATGCACATGTATTATCAGTATATAGAACATGTATTTGGGAGGGTATCCCCTTGACATTTTTTGGGAGTATTAATCTATTAGTATGCTCTAACCTAGGTTGGTAAGACCTTTTCGGAAGTTGGGTAAACATTGTGACATGACGTATCCCATGACACTCTAGGTATGATAAGACATATTTATGAATTCTAACAAAACTCCAATATCCATTAAAATCTTCATGGTGACCCCCACATCATATATTGACGAGATTATGATATCAATTATGATACAACATTCATGGAGCGACCATTAGAGATCCAATGTCCTAGCAAGAATGTGTTGTTTGGATGGATGATTCCTTTATTTTTTTTTTGTTAAGGAATTAGGATTTGGGGAGAGTACATATTGGTTTTATATATAGATGAATTTTCATTCCCCATAGATTATTAATTTTTTACATTACATATTTTTTATAATCTGATGTTAGGATGTTGATGTTTTATGAGATGTTATTTTACCTTGATGATTCGATTTTTGATAAATATTTCAACGTAGGAATAGGGTAAAATCTAATTTCTATTGAGAAATTGTTTAAAAATTGGAATAATGTATTTAAATTAATTTTGTATTTATCTAATTTTTCATGATAGGGGATCAATTGTTTAGATGGTTATTTGTAAGGGTGGTGGTTTTTTGGATGGGTTGAAACGTTGTGTTACTATGCCTAGTTGGGTGGACAGTAAGGTTGTGTGGGGTAGTTGTGTGATATTTTTGGTGAATATTATTATTAGTTTTATGTGTGTTTAGATCATTTTGGTGTTTATATTTAATGATACCCTTAAGAGGTATCTCGTGGGGTGGTTGTTTGGACACCACATTTTCTCATTTTTTCCATTTCAATGTTTCGTTTTGATTTTAAATCCCAAGAATAATTTGAGACATATAAAATGTTACTATCCTGACACTATGACCCATTACATTGTTTTAATTATATTGATCGATGTGTTATGAGTAATTCCTAATGATTTATATTGTGTGTGAGGTCATGGAAGGCTCATCCTACTAAAATGGATTTTGCAACATGGAGAGTGGTGATTCTATGTATTGGTTGATTCTATAGTTTCGAGTTAACAGATACACCATATGGGAGGTCCATGACTTTTTTGTGGTTCTTCCAAAATCTTCACAGCTATGGTAGGGTCATCTAACTTCATTATAGATCCAGGGGTGTATTTTTTTCATAGGTTTTGTTTTTTTATTTTACATTCTTCATGTATATAGTCTATTAAAAAACACCTATTTGTTTTTAGGATCTATGGACAAGTTATAATTAAATAACCATGGCCCCCTATCACTGTTTTTCATCTTGATAGTGTGTATATATCTAATATCATTTAATATAACATTTATTATCCTATATACAACATGGTACCTTTCATTTCACCATGTTTCTATATTTTTTGAAGTTATGTAGTGTGTTAATATAGGATGTAGAATAGTGTGGTGTTTTACATAAGAGGAATATTTTTTAAAAACCCTATAACCTACCATTTTCTAGGTTATATCTTCATTCATGGGATACCCATATGCATCCATTGGAGGTATTTTATTCCCCTTTCAGTTTATTTAAACCCCTTCGTTTTTAAATCATTCATTAGTGTTTCCATGTGTGTCCCCACCTTCTATTCATCCCCTTTTCTCCATTTTTTTTTCTATAAAGGGGATTCTATATGTGTAATAATATGTATTGATTGTTTCATGATATTGTAATATTTTGGTTATTGTGTTCAATGCTATTATGGTTATTCATTTTCATTGTGGTGGCCTCCCTCTGTCTTCAACCCTATGCAATTAAGTAGAAAGATCAGTTGACGTAGGAGATCCATCACAAGTCATTTAGTTGTATTATTTTTTAGGTATTATGCACTTATATATCATTGGAATGATAATATAATAGACATAATTATGATAATTAATTGGTAATCTGATATTTAAATTTTAATATGAATAAAATCACATGTTTAACTAAATTGATGTCATTAGTTTATTTAATTATGAATTCAATGACCCTTGATGAAAATCAGAATAATGGGATGATTATTCAAGTAATGATGATTTGTTTTATAGAACCTAGTGATGTTATTCCTTTTCATCACCCTAAATTAAAATTGATAACATCTTATATTTTACTGTTAAATTGGCTGCTAATAGAAATTTTTTCTTGTGTAAGAATTCTATAAAAATAAAGGTATGGAATGTGTTGATAACCCAATGATAAATCTAATAATTACTACATTGTTGTGATGTAAAATGTATTATAATATTTCTTTCATAGTTTTCTAGTGGTGAAAATGAGGAGTGGATATGATATGTGGTATAATTTCTTTGACATTGTGATTTGTGATTGTATGAGTGGTTGTACTATAGGGGAAAATATGATGAGTTCTGTATCATTCATATGGTGTGGTTTTAATAGAAAATTAGTGGTTATTTTGTTTCTATGAAAATTTGATTTCTATCTATGTTTAGTTCTTTTAGATTCATATGTGGGTAAGGGGGTTATAGGTTTTTGTTTTTTATTATATGTTATGTTGTCATACTTTCCTAGTTTGTATCAAAATTCATTGGTTAATTATGACTTATAATAGAATGGGATGAAATAGATTGTGACTGTTGAATTAAATTAGAATATTTTGATTAGATGGTTGTTGTTAGAATTGAATTAAAACATGAAAAAACTGAAATTAATGTGCTTAAAAATAATGTGTTTAATTAATTAAAATGGATGGTAATGTAATATTTTGATGTTAGAATTACATCAAATGAATGGTTGAATTTAGAATAGGGTATTTTCCTTGCTATTTTCTATTGTACATTTAGTGTCGAATGTGAAAGTGGTAGTGTTGTGAATTGGGTTGTGATGTTTTCAGTTAGTCATTTATTTGTTTTTGAACTAATATGATATGCTTATTCTTATATATATATTTGTACCATGTAATTACATTGTGATTTCTATATGCATGTTGCCCATGTCGTGAACTACATGGTGAGAAAAAAAATAATTATTGGTGTTTTCCAAACAACCCAAGGGTAAATATGGATGGATAGTTACCAACTCATCCCTACTAACTCTTAATATAGAGTTTGATGTGCATAATTTGTGATTATAAAATGTAAATAATGTAATGGTGGTGGTTGTTTGATTAGAGGATGATATGGATTTTTTTTTGTGGAATTCATGGTAGGAGTAGATAATGACATTGATGTCCTTATTAAAAATAATATATTACTATGTGTATGTTTGTGTTGTGATATGTGTGACTAGGTGTCTTCAGGAATGATATGGTGGTCCTTCTATTTTCAAGAGATATGTGATGTGATGTGATGGACCAGGTCTGATTAGGTATTACTACTACAAAGAAGAGATGGGACCACCATGATGTGTGCGATTTGGTTGTGAGTGTGGAAAACCAATTGTAAATATATTTTGGGAAACCCCATCAATATGATTAATATTATTTTATTATACATGGATGCATTATTTGGTGGGTGTTCCTTAGTGATGATTAGATTGGTTAGTTGACCTGATTAGGTGTTGTTGGTTCTTTTTCATGTGGTCATTAGTATGATTCTTTTAATATGTTCATGAGATATTTGGTGTTTTATCACACTGTGAATACTAGTATTCACAACCTAAAAAATAAAAAAAAACTATTTTAAAGTTTCCAAGAGGACTATATACAGTACGTGTTACATTACTAGGTTGATCCTTTGGCCTCTTATTATGTAGTTGTTTTATATTACTTGGTATTAATTTTTAGAAATTAATATATTGTATTTACATTATACATGAAATTTGGGATGGTTTTGGTTTACTCTATTTTAATATATGACATGGAATTTCTTCTATTTCATTTATAATATCTCATAATATTATTATTATATATGGAAACACCTCCCATTTTTTGTATATTTACACCCTCGATGTTAGTTTCAAACGTAGCGCCAATTGAAAGTGGGACTCAATGTTCATTATCCATCATCCCTCATTCTTTGGTTAAAAGGGTTACCATTAGATGGAGGGTTCATGAAAATAAATCTATGTCTTGATACACGAATCTGGATGTAGATGTTTAATATATGGCTCTTATAATAACATATATGAAAGGGGTGAATTCATTATTAACATTTTCATCACCAGTGTATGATGAATGATATTAATAATAAAAAACATTCCTGAAACTCTCTAGGAGAATTCTTTTGTTTGTTTTCACAAAATATAAAAACAATTATTAATTACGTATATTCTTTTCAAAGATATTCCCAATGATAAAAATAATTATAATTCAGAGATTATATAAGAATATTTTTTTTTATTTACCTCAAATATTACACCATGTATAAAATTTTATAATGTAATTAAAAATTCATAATAATTGAAGGCAATTCGATATATAATAGTGTTTAGATATGTCTATTTGTGAAAAAAATGGAAACCATGTCTATATCATAATCTATAGAGTAATTTCTATAATTGTGATTAAAATGTAGTTGGAAATATGGTTGGATCTAGAGTTGAAAAAACTGTAACAATATTTTGGTAGTTGACACAAGTTATTACCAATAAACTTTCTTATACAGAGTTCCTTACTAATACACAGCATAGTGTTACAATGTTGGACTACACATGTAAAATCCAATTCCAATATTAATTGGTATTGCGAATCTAATGGTTGTTGTTAAATGAATCACACCCATGTGAATAATATTTTTTTCATTGATAAGTGCTGAATGGGATACAGTTATAATGTAAAATTATCAAGTTAAATAATATCTTTGTAAATATAGGTAATTGATATAGAATAAAAATGTTGTAGAAAAAATAAATATTATTCTGTAGAAGACATTCATGGTGATATTCATTTAATAAAACATCCCTCATGATAAACAAGATGATATATAAATTAAATTTTTCTATATAAGTAAAATTGAAGGATAGTTTTTCTTAGAAGATAAAGCCATATTTTTAGGGGTATCAACTATTATAATAAATTATATAGGTAATCCATGTAGTATGATAAATCTATTATTTCACGTGTATATAATTATAATTAATTATGAATTAGAATCATATTCGGTTCCAAAATATAAGTCAATAATATTTCATTCCATCATAAAAGATAAAAAATTTCAATGATTTATGATTTCTATGAAAAATATTAGTACATGTATGTGTTTAAGAACATTAAGAATGAAATATGAAAAAAAGGAATAAGGGATTAACGAAAATTTGGAATTTCATACATGAAATAAATTTAAAAAGAAATGTCCTAGATCATTAATGAACGAAATAGAGGACTTATTCAAGTGTAGAGAGAAAGGTAACAAATATTTTTATTTATTATGAGACAAAGAGTATACCAATCTTCAATACATCAAATATATTGATACATGGAAATATTCTAAAAAACTAATTAGGAATCAAGGTAATTTGACATAAGAAATTTCATTGTGATAAAAATCCAACTTTATGTCATCACTACAATTGAGTTTGATGTTCGAAAGTATGTAGTGGTGGTAACATTGATCAATATATAAAATTTATCTAATTATTTTTTTAATATTGGATCTTCACACTCATTAATAACATCCATTTTTGTTGGAAAAATTGATATTTGCCTTTCTTTTTATGAAGGGAGCTTTCACCCAATACTCATAATGTAAATCTTATTAATGTTATGGTATATCAATTAGTTCCCTTATGACATGTATACATGATTTATTTGAAACAAATTTTATTATTCAAGTTATTATTAATTTAGTCCTTTTTATGATTTGTATTTATAATTAAATGTTGATGTTTATTATTGAAGAATTAGATTATAATGTTTGTTAATGATATGAAATGAATTGTCTCTACATGGGATACTAAATCCAAAAATTCATAAAAGTATACAACACATATATCTCTAATAAAATAAATTCATAATAGTGAGACAATAAAAATAAAACGAAAGGGAAAAACAACTATAAAATAAGGGATACACCTATTTTGAATGAATAAAATGTTGTGCTTTATTAATAACTACATGGACATCCACTTCATCATGATTTTTACTTTACCATTAATCTCATCGCTAATGAATTAAATTTTATAATACTCTTTATAGGATGTCCACTGTGGAATAAGATGAACTAAATAAACAACGACAATAGTTGTTTCATAAGGGATGTATACTATCAATTTATTAACCATGGGGAACCGTTGTTCATTATATTAAGAATAACAAAGTGATTATGAAGCTGTACATCAATTATAGTTATGTCACTTTATATAAAATAACGAACTAGTATCCTCTTCCCCAAATTAATGACTTATTCAATCAATATCAATAATATTAGTATCTTTCATAGATTGATCATTGTTATAGATATAAGCAAATACATGTACACAGTAAAGATATATGAAATAAAATGTTAATACGAGTTTTGAACATCACATATTTACCGGGATTACCATTGGATTTACTAACAAAAAAATAGTTTGTATAGATATGATGAATATAGTATTGATGAATTATTTCAATAAATTCATTGTGGTATTTAGATTAGATATCGTTGTATACATGAAATTTCATGTTGAGAATAATATTAATTTGAAAATAATTCTAACTGAAGTTATAGGAAAATATTTATATTGAAAATTAGTAAAATGTGAATCGTGTCTTTAAGATGTTTCATTTAATTGGTAAAGTATCATTTATTGATGAAATATCAGTTGATCCTAAGAAATATAGTGATATAATTTCAATGTATGAACAATATAACTATGGAATTTAGTTTTTAGAAAATAGTGGTTTACAATAATTATTTTGATCAAATGTTTTCTCGATAAACTAATCCATTATAGAATTTTACATGTATAGTGGTTATATTCACATGGTCCAAAGAATAAAATGTTTTCCTTCAATTATTAAATAAGAGAGTGGTCAGTGTATCTATATTGATTTTACCATTGGTAAGCGATGAATTTCTGATATATAGTGACACATTATGAAAGGTATATTTATATGTCCTTGTTAAGTGTGGATCATATTTCTTCTATAAATCATGGAATTTAATGATTCATTAAAAGAGTAGAAATAAATGATTTTCTGATGGAGAACGCAATGCATGTGCCACATCCTTTTCAAAAAAAATTGACCGTTCTGGCCGCTTCTGTCAGGCCACCGCCACCGTCCTCGGCTCTGCCCTTCAATCCTAGCTCCTGCGGCCCTTCCTCGTCAACTCCTCCTAGCTCCTATGTCCCCTCGAAGCTCCCTCTTTCAGCCACATTTCTCATACCTTCTTTCATGACTCTCTATGTGGGTTATCTCCTTTCACGGGTCTTCCCTATATCACAACAGTCTCGTAGGGGGTTCCCCAGTCTTCATGTGATATTTCTCGGGTCTCCCTGAATATCCCTACTTCAGAATTTTTGGATGCATTAGTCAGCTTGCATCTCACACTTATAACTCTTTTCGGTGCCATTAAACCCTCTGTTGAAAGATTTCATTTCTTGTTGGACTCCTGGGGTATCCGCCTTCTAGTGGAGATCTCATCTCTTCATCACCACTCCTTCTGCATCGTCCTCAGGTTGCATGAGGATTTCCTTCATGTGTGGTGTAGGGTGCCTCGCTCTTGGGGTCGCTGATCCTTCAGCCTCTCCAAATGGTCAATGGATGCCCATCATGGGAAAGAGAGTCCCCGCACTACTGTGGAGAACAATATTCTGCACCTTTCATTTAAAATTCATAATGAAGGGTTCCTGCCTGCCATTGGTGACTCTCTAGGTGGATTCCCTTGCTCATATCCCTTGACTAGTTGTGGTGTTGATACATCTGTGGCTCTTATTTGTGTGGAATTAAATCATTCTCAACTAGTGCTGGATTAAATTGATCTTCGGGTGAAAGAATCCATTTGTTGTGTTCAATACATATTGTGTAATGTGTTCTCGATCTCTTACCATCTCTTCCTTGTTCAGGGGCACTCCTTGCAGGTATGCTGCCAGAGTCATAAGGGTGGTCGGAATCACTGGGGCACTCCTGCAAACCCTATATGTGAGAGTCCAGATCCATCCAATGGAAACCTTATAGGGGAGATCTTCGAGGAAGAACAGGCTCTGTGTGTTTTGTTGGCGTCTCATTAGGTGGACTAGGCCCCCATACAGGTCCCATCCTTGGAAGGTGTCAATGAGCCAAGTTGGGACTTAGTGCCATGTGTTCATGAGATATTTTTCCCAGGATCATGTTTTTCCCCGCTCCCTTCCCTTGCTCATTTTTTGGGTCCGAAAATAACCCCCCATTTGAAGTTTTCTCTATCCCATAGTGGTTATGGTGTGGATGAGCGGTCCCTATCAATAGTGATGATGGGTTACACCTTCGAAGTCTCCCTAAATTCTACTAATTTGGTCTCTTGCATGGTAAATGCAATAGACACCACACAAAATACGGCCCCCGGTTTGATGAGGGATCCCCGGTCCCCCACAGATAGCAGGGGGAGTGCCCAAGGGCCTCTATAAGGTCTCAAATCCCTTTACAATGGCACCAAACCTAATAGTATTGATGTGATCACAAGATCCCAGTCCAAGAAACTCAAGGGACATGTGTCCTCCCATTTTGATAAAGTCATTCAATCTCGGGCTAGTAGCAGATCCTTGTTTACCCGATGACACCAGTTATCATCTAGAATGCCTCAGGTATTGATGATCATGTCAAAACAAATTTATTGGCCTTGGAGGTTCCCAAACATAAGGTATTGGTGGTGGATATCCTTGAGAACAAGTATCACTCTAGGAAGATTCTTGAGTTCTCCAGGAGGCACAAATTGCATGGCTACATGAATGTTGAACCGACTAATAAGAACATCTTTATTTTATAGTGTCGTCAGGTATTAGGGGTTCTATCATTGGAAGGGGAATAGTTCGTTACAGTTAAGGTTTCCCATGGCTTAAAATCTTTTTTCTCATCCTTCCTTTATAAAATTTGTGATCACTAAAAACGGGAGTACCTATAGAATTTTTTTAGCTCTTTCGACCCTGGTAATATCATGTGGTTCATCAGGGGTGACTACAATGTCATTTTCGACCAAGTGGAATGATGGGGCAGCGGCCCTTTCAACAGGAAGGACAGTATAGTTTTCTCTAAATTTATGGTGGGAAAAGGTCTCATTGAACATGGATTCATAGGAGATATTTTTACTTGGGGAAATTACTTGGGAGTTTCCCAGAGGTCGTAGAGCCACCTGGATAGATGTTTGTCCAACTTGAACGTTATCTCTGTCTTCTGCAACACCCAGGTGAACCACTTGGACTGCGGCTTATAAGACCACTCCCCCATTCTGATCTCTCCTGACCCTAGACAGGTGAATCACAACTGTTTCCGTTTCTATAAGCACTGGGTAAGGATCCCAGGAAATAGCAATATGGTTAGGGACTCCAGGGTCGCTCCCACACAGGGCCATTCCTGGACAGCCTTCCACAATATATTAAGATAGCTCAAGAAGAGGCTCCAAGAGTATACAAAGGATTCCCACAAGTCAATGATAGAACTAGAAGTGGATATATTGGAGGATGATAGTCTCGAGTGGTGTCTCGAAGAAGTCTGGTCTGGTCGGTCCCATGAGGATCTTGCTAGAAAGAATAAGCTTCCATCTGATTTACTACTTAGGAAAGGGAGTTAGTCTAGGGTGGATTCTAGAATTCAGTGGCTTAATGATGGTGATATGAACATGTTGTTTTTTCATGCCTGCATTAATGAAATGGAATGATGGAGAAAACTGAACATCGACATGGGGTATGGTTCAGTCTCTGACGACCAAGAGGTGGTTGGGGAGCAAGCTAGCTGTCACTTTTTCACCTTGATAACTGGTCCCAACCTGAACATTCCTATTGGGTATATAGGGACAGACATGAGGATGTTTTCTAGAATTCAACACACCTTCAAAACTCTTGATAATGAAGCTCTGGGTGCCATACCACAGGAGGATGAAATTCACAATATCGTGTTGATACATAACCTGGACAATGTGGTGGGTCCATATGGTTATCTATGTTTGTTTAATAGAGATTTTTAGGACATCATGAAGAGTGATTTAATCATAGCCATTAAAGACTTCTTCAGGGGTGGTCTTCTACCACGTGTTTTATGTTCTACTACGGTTTTCCTCATTCCCAAATCCAAATCCCCATTCTCCATTGAGGACTTTCATTAGATTAGTATGTGTAATGGGGCATACATGATTCTAGACATCATTATCAATGCTAGGATATCCATACACCTCCATAGTTTCATATCCAAGGAACATCATGGATTTTAGGGAGGGCACTCTATATAGGGAGTGATCATATTGGCCTAAAAAATGATCAAGGATCTTAACAAGAAAACATGCATCTCAAGCATGGTGATTAAACTAGATACGTGGAAAGAATATGACCGGGTGGAGTGGAGCTCCATCAAAAGGGTTTTTTTCAAGTATGTGACTCTCCTCACGAAACACTGATATCATCTTGCATTGTTTTTGCTCAACCTGGTTAGAGATATCCCTCATGGGTAAAACATTTGGTTTCCTCAAATTAACATGTGGTCTTAGGTAAGGAGATCCACTCTCCGTAAGTATTTTCATCATTATCTTGGATATCCTCAGCCACCTCATTTTCCATAGAATTAGCATTGGTGAGATTCTTCCCTTATGAAAAAGTTCGAGGTCCCCATCAGTTTCTTACTTTATGTTTGTGGATGACACTATACTCTTCACCAATTTGTCTAGTAGTTCAGTGTGAGGCATTAACAGAGATTTAGAGGTCTATTGTTTTTAGAGTTCCCATAGCGAAAAAAGAACCAGAGCACTTTATTTATCACTCATATCTGTTTTGATAGTCATGTCCATAATGTGAACCCCTCTTTGGGCGGCCAAAAAGGTAGCCTCCCCATGAAATACCTCGGAGCCCCCATTTCCCCAAAGCCACTTTGCATATGAAATTTTGATTACATGTCTTGTAGAATCACGGAAATGGATATTATCTTAAAGAAAAATTTTCTATGATTTAGTTGTAGAATAGATTTGGTTAATAGTGTTATCTTGGATACTCTGATCTATGCACTCTCTACTATCAATGTTCTCAAATGGGTTATACGCAATATAGGCAATATTTTTTCAGTTTTCATCTGAGACCCGAAGTCTAAGGGAAGGAGGCATTGGGCCTCTTTGCCTAGGATGACATGAACCACCAATAAAGACGATATCAATGTCTGCTTTCTGGATGAACCCCTCTCATGTATGCATGAGAAAATGGCATGGGAGGTGATGGAGAGGTAAACCTAATGGGGGATGACCATGAATGCGAGCTATGTCAGGGATGGGGCTGTAGAGGGAGGACAACCATTTGAGGGGGATATTTATCCCCTCATGGATTCTCTCAGGCCACACACCTGATGGATTGTTGGAATAGGGGAGGTTTCTTTTTGGCACAATAACTAGTGTGGGGATATCATCAGGTATCTGATCTGCCCCACCACTAACTTATATTTCAGGGTGGCTAGCATCTACCTGTCTTTCACTAATGTTTTCATCACCAAAGATAGAATGAATGTCTTTCAATTCATTCACATGACCTCAAATCTGGACCATTGTGTTCTTGCCCTATCCTTTTCAAGCTCTTTCACTTCCAAGGATATGTTTCAGGTCCAAGACATACAGGCTGGTGCAAATGAATAGAGAGGGGATCTTTGGGACAATTCTATTCTTGGAAAAATTAATTTTACCTCTTGGAGGATCTGCAATAGAGCAATGCCCACCATGGAGAACATAAAACATTATAGCATGATCATGGAATCCTATTGTGTTTTCTACAAAAGGCTTCAGGATGAAAGTTCAATCCACCTGTTCTTTGAGAGAGATTTGGTGAGAGAGGCTTGGGAGTGCTTCAGAACCATCACCAATTTTTATTTCTCTTCTATGGAAGACCAACCCTTTCTTCTTTGATGGTTCCACGGCTCTAGGGGTCAGGGCCCAGAGAAAAGAGCTTGTTTTATGGATTTGAACGTATGACGATAGATAAAATGGAAGGCATACAATAGATATCTTTATGAGGGGGTGTCTTTGTATGTGTGTGTGATCATTGTCCACACGAAAAATATCCTCATTAATACAGTCAGGGGACTCAGCGCTTGGGAGGAGGCTCCTATTCTGCAATGGCTTCTTCCCACCAAAATCAATCCTCCTTCAGTCATTAACCCTCCCTCAGGTAATTTGGTAAAATGGAATCCTCCAGTGTGGGGCTTCAAATATAATACTAACGGGTCCTGCATCTCGGGCACTATGTGCAGGGGGGTCATTCATGACTCTTCTGTCTCAGACATCTTGGCCTTATCCTCTCATTTATGCCATGGAACTTCACTTTTAGTTGAGTCTAATTCCATGCTAGTGGGTCTTACTGTGTTTCGGCAAAGGAGGCAAATCCCCACGGACGTTGATATCAGTTCCATGCTTGTTTCGAATGCTCTCAAGGGTCATCGTGTTATGCCATGGTCCATTGAATATGTAATTCTAAAATCCCTAAGTATTCTCGACAAATTCATTATGGTTTCCCATACCTGGAAAGAGGGTAATAGGGAAGCAGACCACCTAGCCCCATGTGACTTTCCAGACTCTGAGTGCTTATTTTTTATTTAATTTTATAGCCTACATATGGATGGTAAGATTATATTTAAGGAAAACCCCCTTGGTCTTCTCTAATTTATACCCTCATAGCCTTGTTCAGCATGTCCAACTCCATTGGGCCTTTGTTTGTATTTCCTTTTTCCATTGAATAAAAAAATTTCATGATGATGATGATTCATTAAAAAAATATCATGATCAAAATATTGAGTTTGTAGACATATTCGTTGAATTTAATACATACAGGAATTACCTTTATAGTGTTTTATTTGGAATATATATTGGCCAAAATTAATTTAAATATGTATTCTCATTGAAATAGATCAAAATAAAGATATGGATATGGTCAAAACTACTCAGCAATTATGATTTCTCAATGCACTACCTCCCTAGGAAGGCAAATAAGGTTGTTAATGCATTTTGCTAGAATTTTCATAGTGTTATGACTAAAATGAGTATTGAACAAGATATTTTGTTGATAAATTTAATTACATTTTATATATGAATCATTATATAAGGGGAAACATTAAATCAATTCTAGATGATTTCAAAATCATCCTAATTAGATATAATCAAAAAATTTCATCATGATGAAATAATATTCAAAATATAGTCAAATTACGGAATGATGGGTTATTAATAGACATCATTAATAAAGATGGTATTTTGAATTTTTTTAATAATCCATGAGTTCCATCCGTTTCTACAGTTAATTGAAAAATATTAGACAAATATATTTCTCAAATTTCTCTATAGGCCCCAGTATTACCCAAATGAATATGGTTGTGATTGATATTTTTTTGGATAATATGAAATGGAAAATTATACATGATATAACAAGTCCATTATGTTATCAATAGAAAAGGATTGCAATAAATAATCCTAAAGGAGTCATGAAACCACTACTGATTCTTGTAATGAGATGATATTACAATTTAAATTATCACGACGTTAAAAAATATTCTATAATGAATAATTTTTTATGGGGTATTAATAATAATTTTTTTGAGTTAAATCATTTCCTCATTATAATGGAATATATACTTTTTGATATCATTATGATTTTATATCTTAATGATGTTGTAAGACATACTGGTGCACCTAATTCAATTATATTCAATTTTCACTTATAGTTAAAATCGGTATTTTGAAAGATTATTTTGAAGGTTCATGACATCATGATACATTTTAGAACCACCTATCATTCTAAAACTGATGGTCAGTGGGAAATAACAATTCAGACATTAGGGTATATGTTTAATATGTTTTCATGAGACATTATTGGTTTGTTAGATCAATGTTATCCATTGGATGAATTTTTCTACAATAATATCTTCCATTCCTAATTTCAAATGGATCACCATTGAGAATTAAATTGTAATAATTATCATTCCTTAAGATAATGTGATGATATTTCATAACTGTATCTTATATTACCATAACCCAGGGATGAGAAAATGAACCCATTTAGTAATATTAATAATCATTTTAATCCATCACAATGTTTTAAAAAAGATTATATTGATAATAAATATTATGGATTTAGAATATTAAGTTTGAGATCATGTTTTCCTGATGGTATATTCATTAAATAGTGTTATAATGTTTGTTATGAAAATGAAACTATTACCTTAGTATACTAGGTCTTTTAAAATTCTATATATAATTGGACATATAGATTAGAATATTGAAATTCCTTAGACCCTCTAAAGTATTCATGATATGTTTTATATATCATTATTGAGGAGGTAAGTGGTAGACCCACTACATTTTCTAAAACCAAATGAAATATAATTTGAACTTACTTTATCTTACAATGATCTTATTCTTAATATTTGTGACATTACAGAAAAAGAGTTAAATATCAGAAAACTCAATCGGTGAAGGTACATTTGAGAAGTCATAAAATATAATAATATATTTTAGAATAAAAAGAATATATTATGAACAACTAATCAAATTTTTTCATAGGGTGATAGTTTAAAATTATGAGTAAAAAATTTGTAAAGGTGGAAAAATATATAACCCGAGCATCATTTAGAATAATTAGAAATTTATTTATTTTTAAACTACAACACAATTCAGATAGGATTAATCTTGAATTTTATGAACCATAAATTTTAAAATTTAACAAATCTAAATTACTAAAATTAACTTATTTTTTTGATGACATCCTTATAAAACTATCATATATTATATTTTTGAACTTTTTATGAAATTTTTGATTTTTAATGTGTGTAGTGAAAAACATAATATTTACAAATACATTATTTCTTGACATTATAATTATATAAAAATAATAACATGTTTTAAACCCCATTTATATATAACAAATATATATATATAAAGTAATATAATTCATAAAAAATATAATGTTGAATATATATATATATATGAATATGTTTTTTAAAATCTATGTAATTTTTATATTCAAATAAAATGTAACCATAATTATTCTATATTAATCAAGTATTTACAATATTATGTTTTTATTTTTATTTGTTAATGAAAATTTTATGACATTTTAATTAAAATAATCATATGAATTTAATTTTTATACATATTAGACATTCTTTTTCTCTAAGATAATTTTTATTTTTTAGAAATTCATTTTTTTAAAAATTGATATTTTTTCATTTTAAGAATATATGGTGAAATAATTTTTTAACAAAATTATTGAAATTAAATATAATAAAATGAATAAGATAATTGGAATGAACAAAATAAATATTATTTAATAAGTTTATAATAATTTTTGGTAATTATGAACAGTATAAAAATTAAAAATGTGTTATTGTGATTAAGGTTAAAACAATTTTTATGTTGATACACAAATATATTCATGAGTAAATTATAATTAATCATGTTTAAAATTTTTTTATGATATTTAGACATTATATGACCGTAGTTATAATTTCAAGTCCTTCAAGAAAGTTTTACAAGAAACTGGATTAATATTTTTTAAATAAGTTATATAATTCAATATATGTCCCTACCCTTACATATAAAATAGAACTATTCACCACCATTATTTTAAAAAAGTAAAACTGTAGGTAAATCAATACATAAAAAATACCTTCCTATAATATTTCCCTTCAGTATTGATATTTTTTAATACCATATCACCATCTTAAAAAGGGATAAGTTGTAAGACCATGGATGTCTCTTAAAGAAGTGGTAATCATATTACCCAAATATTTCAAATTGTATTTCATATTAAACTTAATGAAAAATATTTATAACTATACCTACGTATTTAATAAATTTTAATCAATATAATCAAATATCATTATTATTTTTACAAAAATTTCCCTCCCTATTTCTCTTGAATTGGAAATTTAAATACCATTTATTTATATGTGTTGTCTACTTTCTCCACGTAGTTTTATTAATAATTTTCAATCATCACATCACAGTTTTGGAAATAATGGTGAGTTTAATAAAAATATTTTATATTGTTGACATAATTAGGATTCATTAATTTGAAACATTATATATCATTCTATCTTTTATTTGTTTGATCAATTAAAACAATAGTCATGCGTATGTATATAGTACTATCTGAATAATTTGTGTAATTAATTATTATAGGTATTCCATTTATAATTTATTATAAATATTTAAATAATTAATATATATTATATTTATATCATTTTTACCATTTTAGATATTATGGATCCATGATCAAGATATATGGATCATAATTTCGAAATAAAAACCCAAAACAAAAATGAAGCTATTATCACCATAAATGATTATTATAATTAATTATTAATAATAAAAATGATATATGATAATATATTTACAGAATTTATTATATAATATATATATAATATCATATTTTTATATAATTATATTAAATATAATTTACATGTACATGAAGTGAAAATATATTTTGAGGAAAGTCGAACATGTTGTATGGGTTTATTCTTAAATCACATTTTTATTGAGATTATTTTTGTGTACATTTTAATTATATGATATTATAAGATAATTACATTATAATATCCCTATAATTTATTATTATAATTTTATATATGAAATTTACATGTCTTACATTACTTTTCTTCTCTCAATGTCCTAGGAATTCTGAAAAAAATTTAGCAAAATTCATCACTATTATTCTAATTGGTTGAGAACATTTTTAATCTGTGATCATACATTTCAGAAATTTTTTTTATTTTTTTACTATTATATAATTAATTATTAACATAATATTTATTAATTATTTAAATTCTATTAAATGGATTAAAATGAATCAAAATTCATTTTCTCAACAATGAACTTTTTACCAAAGGGGAAAATGAAATATTTGATTTATCATTTTTTGCATGTATTTATTTCCCCCAATTATGTCTATTTTTTCACTTGATTATTATTTTTAAAAATTCACATTATTTATTTTTATTAATTGTTTTCATTATAATTTTATATTTTTTTGAATTTAAATATTGTTTTTCAAAAGGACATGTTTATATTTCTCATTAAATGATATTTTGATCTTCTAAAATTAAAATAAATGTTTGAACATAATTTGATGAATATTATTCTTAAGTGGGTATATATTATAATTATCACATAGAAAATATTACTCTATATGACAAATGATCTAATTTACCTAGAATTTTACGAGGGGAAATGTTGAATGTTAGTATGATAGTATTCAAATATGATTGTTTATATTGATTATGAATTGAATTTATAAGAATTTAATTCATATGATGAATGAATTTTAAATTATTTGTGGGGAATAAGGACTATTATGTCCCCTTGATACATTTCAATGTCCCAAGAGAGAAACTAGTTTAGGGATTTGGTCTACACCTTACATATTTATGTAAAATATATTAGAAAAAGTCAATTGTGGTAATATTATGATATCCAACACTATGAATTATATCCTTATGAAAATAGCACATATTAAACAGTATATTATTTTTTCCATTATTTCAACCATGGATATATTACCCTTTTATGATATTACTTTCATAATATATTATTCTTATTCTGTTTAATATTATTCATGCTTTATTAAATATATGACATATTTTATTTTACATTATCCCAAACTATCTATCTATGATAATGTATTATTATACTCTTTTATCCGTAGGATATAGAGAAGGGTTCAAAAAAATTATGGACATATTTGTATAGATAATGTACATTCTAATATAATGACAAGTTTTAGCTCATGTTTGGATGCTTAATGGCGTAATCAAGTATTTATATAGTCCCCCTAGTCAAATAAACTATTAAATCTGTTGGGATACAATCACTTATATCTTATTTCAATTTTTAAAAACCACCATTAACTTTGGATTTTTGGAGTCAAGGTGTAACAAAAAATAAACATTTATATATACTTAAGGTTGGTTACAACAATCCTAGATATTTATTGACAACAAAAAATATCAGACCTTATAAATTAATTAACTATATGATAAATATAATTAAAATATATCATAAAAAATAAATATAAAATTTTATGTACGGTATAAAAATTTATTTTAGATGATAAGAATATAAGAAAAAACAATCATGAATTTTTTTATTGGGATTTTATAGTACACTATAATAGAGTCATTCGAATAATGAAAATCTCCAAAGGCATTCCATTATGAGACCAATATTCCAATCTATAAAAAATTGCATAGAAATTTTATTTTTTAAAACAAAACATTATTCATGATAAAATATGTACATTTTTATCATTTTACCATATCCAGGTAGTATTTATAACTAGTCACTAGAAAATTATGAAATTAGAAGGTGCCACCTACCGTAATTAGTATGGTATGATTCCAAAATTTAATATGTGCTAAATATGAAAAAATAAACATCGTTTTGAGAACTATATTGTATGAATCTAAATGATTATGTTACTAAAATATATAGAAATTTCATATAAAAAATAAAAATAAAAACCCATACTACTAAATCACTCATTACATTATCCCTTGACTTGAGAAAATATGTATAATCTAGTTTATTAATAAAAAAAATTCTAGAAGATATAATGATTAAATTATTTACTATGCCAGAATGTATTAGTCACTAAATAGGTAAATTGGTTGATAATATATTTAATCCATAAATTAGGATAATTTTAGGAATATTTATGAGGCTCATATCATTATTTGATGAGGGATCACCAATGGTATAGGAGTAGGATGAGAGGAAAACATGATTTCTGGATCTTATACCTAGGTCTGGGAAAATAAAATAATCCCATAGATTTCTTATATTAAAAGGGTTAAAAATTTAAATGGAAATCTATTGTATTTATAAAATATATCATTAACTTCATACTATTATAAATACATTTCAACCAATATACATGAGTATTTAAAAATTCCATTGGATTCATAGTGATAACAAAAATATTTTTGATTCATTTACTACAACGAGGTTCCTTTAGTATTTTTTTTATATTCTCCCACTATTATACTTTTATATTATCTATATGTTCTTATTACCCTCCAATTACATTTAAATACAAATAAAATTACTAAACATAAATTAATTTCTCAGTTGAATAATGATGTTTATTATTAAATATCCTCCATATATTTTATCTTATTTAGGTGTATTCATTTAACATCTTGAAGAAAAAATGTCTTCCATTTTGATTTCATTTTAGCCTACCCCTTCCATATTTCATATTGATGATTCCAATGATGTCATATAATATGATCTAGAGGTATCTTGTATCACTCATAAATTTTTCACATTGATGAAAAATGATAATTTACTAATGAAATAAATCACTAGCATCCATATTAAAACTGAAAAAATAAACATTATGAGTAGGATAAGGTTAGTATCGTCTCATTTATAGAAAATTGAATAAATTATTCAAGAAAAATAAAATTAATTGTAATAAAAAATTTCATAGAATTTCTCAAAATAGACTATTGATATAAAATAGTTCGAAGAACATTAGGGTAATATTCATTCCCATTCACATATAATAGTAAAATATATTTTTTGAGACTCAAAAGAATTTATGGTCACTGAAATTAAATTTATTAGGATATCTTATAAGACCTACATAGGATCCATTATTAAATTTTTTTGGGAATCATTTATTTACTGAACAATTTCACATGATTTTCTATTTAGTACACAACAATTTTTTCATCAAGAGTTGAACCAACAATAATAGTCTAACATGTGATTTGTAGAGACTCTAAATTTTTATAGATAGATATTACATATTATTAGGTGAGTATTCATTACACAACATAAAAATGCATTATAGAATCATATTGTTCTAGTATATTTGAAAAAATATATACATAGAAAACTAGTTAATAAATGAACTATATCATATGCCATTATGTTTTTCATAGCCAAAACCCTTAATATATATATGTTACAAAATAAAATTATTTATATAATAAGGCAATGAAACCTAAGAATGGATTATATTTGATTAATTTTAAGTGTAAACAACATATATATTAACATAACATATGAATTATTGTTTTATAATACAAGAATAACATTTAAATACCATACACTACATATTATAGACCATGAAATTGTGTTAGGGAATTAATCATGACATTTCATAATACATTAATCATAATGGAAAAAAATAACAATATCCATTATAGAATGAAACTGGTATAAGATATTGATTTATGAAATAAAATAAGCATTTAATATAATTTCTTTACTATCCAAGGATTATATCAAAGGGATATGAATTTTATTTGGGTTCACTACCCAAACCATAATAGAAGTCAAGGATCACTCCCAAGACTATAATTGTTGAAAAATTCCATTATGAAACTGGGTTTACTTAAAATTCTAGTTATGTTTATGTTAGGTGATGTATATCATTACTCAATGTATTAAAGGGATATATAATTCTATGCCCACTCATAACATATTGTAAAATATAAAAATAATATTCACAATATCTAGGGATATTCAACATATCAAATCCCATGAAATAGAAATTGGTTTCATAAACATTTTAACATTGCATTCCCTATTTCAAAAAAAAATGTGTTTCATCAATATTATATCAACTCTTCATAACATTACCACGGAAAAAGAAATGTATTTCATAAAAAATCATCATCATAATAAACCGTCATAAGAATTCATAAGGATGGTATCACTATATAGTATCCATTGTAGATCGTTAATATAGTCATGTGTTTTTATAATTTGTTAATAGATATTCTATAAGAATATCATAAATAAACTCATGATGAAAATACCATTTCATCATTGAAAGTATCAACATAAAATTCAAAATTGTAAAAAATATTAATATAAATATTTTCATATAAAATAACCTTGGAATGATGTAAAGGGATCTTTAGATCATTAGGATGCCATGGTGGTGTAAATACTATTCATGGTTCACATATTAAATTAATTATTTACTTTAATATATTTAGTAAATAGTCTAAAGTTACTCATTCAAAAAATGACATGAAGATTAACATGATTTTTTTTTAAAAAATTAATACATTTTAAACATTAATTAAAAAAATTCATAAATAATATTAAAATTATAGAAATAATTTTTATAAAACACGGATATTGATGACAAATGATTGTCAACCAAAGATATAAATAATGTTTTTTACATTATAAAATATTATTTTGGACTTTTGAAAGTATAAAAAGAGAAAAATGAATATAAAAAATGAATTTTAAATAAATAAATATAGTATATGAATATGAATGAGATTTATGGGAGGTATATCATGAAATTTTATCATTGGAAGCTTAATCACAAATAATCCAGATCAACAAATATATTGTATCATAAAACACTTATCACATTCATAATTCTTTGATCATATACTCCATGATATAAATTAAAATATATATATATCCTATGTTTCATGGTGATAATCATAAATTTAATTCATGTGATGTATGTACATCAAACATATGAAGTATGAGGTGAATATGACATATATCAAATAGAAATAAAAGTCAGATGAAAACAATAAACATTTAGAATAACTTCATTTATACATTTTAACACCACATTTATAATAAATATAAATGTATTATACATATATTAGAGAAAATATATATATATAATTCAGTATATTTTTTATTGATAACCATTTTCTAGATATTTATAAACAACTCGTTATTAAAATAAGAATTTATAAAGTGATAATTGCTTTGATCATCACGTATGTTTCGGTCTGGTAGATTATGTAATTCTATATTTATTATTGTTCCATAATATAATTATTTTTATTAATAATATAAATAAAATAAATATTCATTATATACAGATTATATATATACATAGATGTTATATATATGAAAATTAATTACATCATCCATGGAAATGGTATACTATACGTATGCATGAATAGTGTTTCCACTTTTTCTGATGAATAGTTAAAAATAATGGTATATAACAATTAAATATTCCATAATAATTTATATATAATATGTATGATATTTATTCTTAAATATATATTTATTATTATACAAGAAAAACTAAATTGGAAAATGTATCACATCTCTACATGGATGTGGTAGTCCCCACAAACACATGAGGGACATTATCATTTTCTGATAGATTGAAGTGTGTGGAGATAGATGTTATTTTATAATTTAATAATTATATCTATATAATAAATATAATTTAAATTTTTTATATCCAACAATATATCCAGTTGTGATGGGTCGCGATGGAAAATGAATTACTATGATTCATTAGGTTGTAGTCTATAGTACATCCATCCACCTATCTTATTTCACAGTTTATGGAAGTGGATGTGGACATATGTTAATACCCTAATATAATAACATATTAGTATAAATAAGTCACTAGTGTCATTATTTCTACATATTTTAAAAAATAATATTGATGTGGAATAAAAAATAACATAAATAATTCTTGGTTGAGAACGACACCTCTTATTAGGACAACCACTTTAGATTAAAAATAATTAATTAACAGGATGGTTTCTAAATAAAAGAATACTATAAGAAGTGGTTATGTATGTAAATAGTATATTTTGATAGTTATTTCATTAAATAAATGTCTTTTTTTGAGTGAAGAGTTTAGGAGAGGTGATTCTCTTTTATAACTTAGGTGACTACTGTATTTGAAAATTTTCAATGTTTTATAAAAATTACATATCAATTTATTAGAAAACAAATCATAAATATCTCATTATAATTCCATAAATGAAATAATTTGTAGATATGGATAGAAATTCTGAATTATTAATGTTTTTAAGTCATTTTAACTATATTCTTTTTTAAATTAACCCCATTGTCAACTTTTTTTAACCTTAATTATAGTAATAAATTTGTTTAACTTTTTTTACTATTAATTAAGACCTTAAATTATTATGAAATTATTAGATATTATTAATTATTAAAATTTAAATTATTTAATAAATTTCACCACATACAATTCTCATAATTGGTGTAATTTAATTGAAAATTTAACACATTGATGCGATGAAAAATTAGGTTTCCATTGAAAATGTTTTCATAAATGAAAATAGATTTTATATCAAAATTAGTAATTAAATTTTATCCAATGAATAATATTGTATTAACAATTAAATAATTGAACAAATTCTTCTTTTAAAAGCATATTAAATATTGTTATTTTAAATTTTTATAATGATATACATGTTTTAATAAAATTATGTATTTATAATATTTAAATAAAATTATAAAAATATTATTCTGTTATAATTTTTTCTTTTTTATTTCAAAAATGATGTTAATTTATTAAAATAAATTATATTTATGTTGAAGAAATTAATTTCATATTTTTCACTAAAAAAATAATTTTAGAGGAAGAAATTATTTTTGAAGCATTAAAAACCCGTTACTAAAATTTTTGTACTAATCCATTAATATATATAAATTAACTAAAATTTTTTTAGTTAATTTATAAAATTTGGGTCTTATTATTTATACCTCTATGTTTATGGTCTACGTTATAATGCCTATTATTTTTTGTACTAATCCATTAATATATATAAATTAACTAAAATTTTTTTAGTTAATTTATAAAATTTGGGTCTTATTATTTATACCTCTATGTTTATGGTCTACGTTATAATGCCTATTATTTTTTAATAATACTAGTAATATAGTGGAGTTTGTTATAACAATGTTTTGCATGTAACATAAGATTTTAGAGAAATTAAAAAACTTTGAAAAAATTTATTTCAATAAATCATATGCTCATATATTATATCACGGATAAAAATAATTTCAACTATGTTTTTTCCAACATTTATATAAATTATATATGGTACTTATTCCTTATTGTATCCATATGTTCCCACATTTCTTCTCTGGGTTTGTAGTTTCACCACAAAACATTGGAAAGATAAGTGGTCTTGTTTCATGGATGTGTCACTCTAAAATCCATAATCTTTGAATGTTGTTCTTTATAAGAAGTATCATTATCTAGTAGTGTTGCCTATTATTTTAGTTCATGTAATTGTTCATGTGTTTACTTCTTGTGGAGTGATATTTGGAGAAAATAATGATATTTCTACAGGTTTAGTGGAATGGCCATGTGATAAGATAACATCCTTATTCAATATAATATATGCACAAGGAAAATATAACTAGGAATTATATTTAATTTTTTCTTAAATCTCATTATCTTTATCAATTGTTAAATTCACTGTGAAAAAGTCTCAAAAATTTCAAATACAAATCACCACAATGATTCTCTACAATACTTTTCTGTTGACTCTAAGCTAACATTATGTGATGTTGAATGAATCTAATTTCCATTCCATTTTACTTTTCTAAATCATGTCCCAATATATATATATATATATATCCTTGAATGTCTATGTTCAATAATTATTTCCATCAAATTCTTAATAAGAATCCATATGAATGCTCGAGTGATATCTATTGTTGTATAAAAACACATCTAGAGGATGTTTTTGATCCCCACCACCTTTTAATTCATAGAGAAATATCTTAATATATATTTTAGGGTATGACTAATAATATTATATAATAAATATGTATAAGAATAAACTATAGTGTTGAGACATGTCTATGTATCTAGAACCTATTGAAGACATTGATAAAAAAGTAAGGAAACCCATAGATCCTGATCATATATAATAAAATGTGGTACTCCATAAAATCACAAAACATAATTACTATATTAACGAGGGGTACTATATTTAGGGAAAGCGTCTCTAGGAATGATAATGTGTGTTGACTTTGTAAGGCGATCAACTACAAACCATATAAAATTATACCCTATATATGTTTCATAAAGTGCCACAATAAAATCCACGGTGACATTTTCCCATTTCCATGGTATCATGGGTAATGAGAGTAAAATCCAATTCAAAATTTATCTCTTAGACATAACTTATTGACACACCACACACTAAGATTCATATTCATTAATATCTCCCTTCATAGCATCACGCCATAAATACACTTTCAGATCACTACATATCATCATACTACAATTATGAATAGAGAATGACGAACTATGTTCCAACCCTATGAGTTCTTTCTCTAAATATGGTATAGATGAAACACATACAAAATACATAAACTATATCATTACATCATAATCATGGGGTTTCAGAAGAAAAAATATCACCATCATCTATAGATATACATAATCCTTATCCACCTCTTTAATCATTACATGGATAAATGAGTGAACACTTATTTCAGAAAGAAAAAATTCACCACTTCCTTTATGATTTCAATGAAAAATATTTGACAATATAAAAATATTGTTTTTTTGTCTTCATCATAGAAATTATAGCATGTTCGTTTTGGATCAAGGAATCATCCACTTTTTTATCTTTCCAATTGTTCTAATCTATTAAGTGGTCATAATTTTTAACTAGTTCCAACCATCATCAATAGTGTATAATAAACTCCTTCTATATTAATATATAACATCAACATTTATAATCATTATATATATCACTCAAATATATTTAATGATAATTACTCCATATAATTAATACAGAATTTACAATTGAATAACTAAAAGCATGAGTTGGGTAATTTTACTCATGAAGATTCATTTTTGATGAGGAATATGCTATAACTATAACAGTCTTTGTGATAATTAATCCCAATCCCCTCTTCAATTAATAACATTAAATTTAAAATCCTTATCCACTATATAATATTGTGAGCATAGGTTCATTGAAATAAATTCTCTTCAGTTCCTAGAAATTTTACTCAAAATTTTAGATCTTATGGAACCTTACGAGTTAGAATGTTTAGTAGATTATTTAGTTATGATAAATTATCTAAAAATCAACAATAATATCCAGAAAAACTATGAAAACAATAGATCGCAGTCATTGGGGTTGGTTTTGGCCAACATTCAATAATAATGGTCATTGATGGATTGATAAATATACTCTATATTTATATTATATAACTTAATAATTAAACCTTTTATAGAAAAAAATCACACTTCATACAATTTTTATACAAATTATCCACCCTCATAGTATTTATCACAATTTTCAAGTGATATTCATGAAAATCAATTCTATTTAAATATATTTAAATATATTATATAATTACTACCCCAAATGATTCATTTAATATATAATGTGATTATTCACTAAATAATGAAAGGTAGTGGAGGAATTAGTGCACCCCAATAGCATCATTGTATATTCATAGTGTCTATACCATGTATGGAATATTTTCTTGGTTATATAATCCATAATAATCCTCAATTTATGATATCCAGAACGAGGGTTAATCCTAGAAAAGTAACAACCTTCATATATTGGATAAAAAATACATAAATACATGATAAGGGATACATTTTTTGTCATGTTCATCTACTGATAATAAATGAAATGTCCCATTAATAAAATATTCTTCTTCATAATAAGAATAGTTTCACCTTAAGGTGACAAACATGGATGAATAAATACATTACCAAGAGTATCCTTGAGTTTCTTCTTTAATTCTTGTAACTAAATAAATTCCATTCTGTAGGGTGTATTTTAAATATGTGTATCACCATGTATATGTTCTATTGGGAACTAATCTTAATGATTCGGAGGAATTATAGGAATGTGTTCCTGAAATACTATAAAAATATTGAACATAATTAGAATATCTTCTATTTTGAGATTCTTATCAACTATAACAGAAAAAACCCCATTTTGAAAAATAATCAAGACCCATGCAATGAATTTTATTTCCATTAGATGTTTATACATATCATTTCATTAATATATGATAATTGGTTAGTTTGGAATATCAATCATGAATTCATATACATGTAAATTGATTTGTAATATATATAAGTAAATCATATCCATGCTTAATTAAAATTAAAAATCAACTATAGGGAGAATAAAATGATTTTATGTAAACTAATTTTGACATACATCTTCCAGAGAAGAATAATAGACCAAATATGTAATCATTATACCATTAAGGGATTTCGTTACCATTAAAACATATATTCAATAAGGATATCAATCAAAATCCCCAAATAATATCTATGATATTCATAAAATCATATAATAAAGTTCAAATAGGTTTTCTCAATATTGAGCATTCCATAAACCACCTTAACACTATAATTATACCCTTAATACATTTTTAAATAAAAAGGGTTTGCATGACCATTGGGAATATTTGATATGAGTGGTCAATAATTGAATACAATTCATAGGATTGTTAAACCAACATTTCAATATACAACACCCTAGTTTTAATAACGTTCCTCCTTGATCTAAATATATTTAAATCCATTATAATGGATCATATAGGGTTTTTGAATTTCCAGTACCTTTCCTTCGATTTTTTTTAAATTAGGTGTGGATCATGGCATATTTTCATGCACATGGTAATGATTGATTCAATTACCAATGTTCCATTTTTTGTAAACCACTCTATATATCCTTCTTCATAATTCAATTAAATTTTACAATACATTGACTTATCTCTAAGGTTATATCAAAAGTTTTACCACACATGTTTTTAAGGATTCACTATTCCCTTTTCTAATATTAACAACAGTGTTTAAGAATTATGTTTAATGGGATATAATTGGTACCAATAAGAGTCCTCCATTTGGTGGTTACCCAAAATAGGTGGGAATCTTATAACCATCCCTAATTTTACCCATTTCGTTATGATTCCCTTCGGAAGAGAGCCATGCTTTTCCTAATATTCACACATGAGAGTTCTAAAGGATTTTATTCCTTCATTTTCTATAATATCACATATAAAATCCCACAAATTTCACAAATATATAATACATGTTATTTGATGTATTTTTTTAAATAATATAAATATCAATTCAATACTCGTATGGGTCTAATATCATTAGAATAGTTGATACAATAAAAAATTATAAGTGAACTACATAATTGCCTAAAATATTTTTCATAATTATAATAGTTAATAGAAATATCAAGAAAATACCATTATATAAAACCAGGGGAAATGAAACATAATAAATTGTCTTCCCTCATTCTAGGTAAGGGTAAACAAAAAAGATATCAGAAGAACATGAGTATATTGTTACAAAAACATGCAACCAACTTTTGAAAATGATTCCATGCATCTTATAGAACCTAAAAATATATCATGGAATAAATATTGAAATTTTATAAGACATGTTTCATTAATTAATTAGTGAAGATGATTCATGACAACATATCATTATCATTATACAAAGATTGATTGGATATAAATAAGAATTTGAAGTCATTTTTATAGTTGACAATGAATACTACAAAGGATATAATGGTTGAATGGGTTCACCCCGAAACCATTATAGTATTCATGGGGGAGTCCAAATACTATCATTGTGGGAAAAGTAACATACCAAATTGGGTTCAATCCACATTATAGTCCTATTTATCTAACGAGATATAAATATTCAACCAATGGATTTGAGGTCTATATAATTATTTTCCCACAAGTTATATAATTAAAATCAGTCATTTTTGTACCATAATAATGTGGAATATTCATCATATCATATCTTGTGAAAACTAAATGGGTGTCATAAACATTTATTCATTTAATATCCTATTAAAAAATAAACTAGTATCATAATTATTACATCAATTCATCATAACATAACCAGTGGAAAAAGGGATGAGATTCATAATCATATTTTTATTATAATAAAAACCCATCGTAGGATAGAATATGGATTTTTTCATTATATTATCACATATAGGACCTAAATATAATCATATATAGTTTTAATTTAGGAACATAAATTCTAATAAATTTTCATTGAAATAATTATTATGGAAAAAACATTATCCAATATTAAAATTATTTTTTAAAATATTAAAATTTAAAAAGTAGAAAAGGAAACCCTTTCTTTAGAAGGATTATTGAATACATGAAATATAAGATATAAATACCTGAGAATTCATGAATACCTGAAATAAAATTCACATCGTATATTTAAAAAGAAATAATTCCATTCACATTTTCAGTAAAAATTATAAAGTGCATATTTTTGAAAATGACAAGAGGATTCCATTGAATATATTTTGAATAATGTTTGTTCTAAGTAAACTACCACTATTTAATAATATATTAATAATAGAAACATTATTTCAAAAAATTGTTTTACATTAATTATATTGATTAAAAATTATTTTCGACAGAAGTGATAAATAATTTCAATTTTCCATCCAAAACATTAATTTTTTGGCTCATGAGTAAACAATAATGTAAAATGAAATGAAATAAGTTATTTTAATGAAGTGAAAATATGAATATATAACTAATAAAATTATAAAAATTAATATCATGAAATTTTATCATTTGGTGTATAATCATAAACAGTTTTGATATAAAATGGGATTGTTACATCAGACCGTAACAACTTTTGTAATTTTTGAATCATAATACCAATAAAGTAAAAAAACATATGTATATATTTATATACCATAATTTTCATTATGATATCAATAATATACATTTACGGGTTATATTTACACCATATAAAAGAAACAACTAATGAATATGCATGTTCCCCATTGAAGTAAATCTGAGATAAAAATCTATTATCTCCGGTCCATTATACATCAAACATGATTTTACCTACTATAAAATAAATATAGATTTATTTTAAATATATCAATGTACCATAATAATTTATATTTATCATACAACATATAATATACTTATATCCTTTTAACACAATACTATTATCAATTAATTATTAAAATCCATATTTTTGTGATAACTACTTTGTTTCTTATGATTATTTTTATGATTACTTCCTCATAGATTTGGTTCTTGTAATTTTATTATGTTTATATCATCTATAGAATTAATTTATTCTATAAATATAATATATATTTATTATATTAAAATTTTGATACATATATAAAATATAGAGAGAGATATATGAATCACACTATTCATGTAGATTGTAAGATGTGCATGCACATGAATGATGTTTCTATTTTTTAGTGAATGAAATGAAGGAAATGTATATGATAATTCAAAATTCAAAAATATTTTTTATATGATATATATTCATAAAAATATACTCTATAACATCATTGTAAAAATTATATGATAAATATATCACATAACTTTGTGGAGGTGATAGTCCAAATGTATGCCTTGGCGACATTATCATTTTAAGTAGGATTAGATGGTAGAAGGTAGACATGAAATAATAATTAAAAGCATATAGATATTTAACAAATATAATATAAATACTATAAATACAACATTAAACATCTCTATGATAGGTGGTGGTGTAAAACTAATTAAATTTATTCATGAGGCCTTAGTCCATAGTAAAAATGATATACAATATTTTTTCCCATTTGATAGAATATGAGGATGACATAGGTATTGAAATTAACATAATAACATATATGTAGAAGTATTATTTTTATATTATTAATTCATCAGAATTTATGAATATTTTATAGAGGTGGAAGAATAAAGAAATAAAAAATTATTGATTAAGAATAATTCATTTTCATTGGACAACCACTTTTGGTATTCACCAAATGAATTCAATTAAGGGTTTCTAAAATAAAAGTATTCATCAAAATAGGATGTAAATTTTATTTTTTAGGACTTTTTTGAACCAAAATAATTTTCATATGTAAATAATTGTGGATATATTTTTCCTTATTAAAATTAAGGATAGTTGAATATTTGAAAGTATTTACTATAATTCAATGTCACTTTCTTTGTCAAAAGCCACTAAAATTTGTCATTAAAAAATCACATGACCTAACGTCAAAATATGATAAAAATATGAATTATAAAATTTTTTAGGAAAATTTAACACTTATATTTTTAGTTTAATCCCCACTAAAAAGGTTTTTTCAGTTACCCTGCTAATGCATTTTTTCTAATTGAACTATTCATTATAAACCAAAATTAAGTTCAAATTATTATATAATATCAATTATGAAAATTCCAATTATGTAATCCTATTAAAATATATAAATTCACAAAATTAGAGTAATTTATTTCAAAATTAAATTTATATAGGGAACAACATCATCATCGGTAATTATTTATTAGAGAAATATGGGTGAATAAAGTAGAGATAACAACAATGAAGAAAGACCTAAGGGGCCTGAAATAATAGAGACCAAGGGAATCCCCACTAACAAGAATTGAACCCTCTATTTTTGACTATTTTTGGTCGTTAAAACACGATGTACTTGAACCCTATAGAGGGATCAAAAATGTAGGATTACTAAGATAATTTTTTCATAACTAAAGAATGTTTCTGAATCAGAATAAAAAATGAACTTAATTCCAATTAATTAAATTATATTAGTGTTAATTTAATTTAAATAATTTTAATTATAAATCAAATTTAAATAATAACTTTAAAATGTTTTAAAAGAAAAGGTATATTATAAAAAAATTTAATATGTTTGAATAAATATTGAAAGAATAATATTTTCAAAAAGATTTAATAAATAAATCTACAATATAAATTAGATTTTGATTTAAAAAATGAAATATATTTTATAAAATTGGAAATATTTAATTTTGTAATTCTTTATAAAAACTATGAAACTCATTTTTTATGGGAAAGTGTATTTTTGAGTCATATTAATACATTAATTAAAATTAAGTAAATATATATAAATATATATTAATTATATAAAAAATTAATACTTAATTTTAATATTGTCTTAACATCTATTCATACTCCAATCTTTATGTTCTATGTTATAAGAGTCACATTTCAATAATAATATAAATGTAATATTATAGTTTCTTTATACATGGTGTTTGGTATAACATAATCTATCAATGAAATTAAATTGGTTTGAAAGTAAATCATAAAATATAATGCTGTAGTAGAATTGAGTGAAAATTTTAACCATAGTGGGATTTATAAGGATACATCTAAATAACTAAATTGTATTGATAATTTTTGAAGAAATACATAGTTAATAAAAGATCTTCTAATAAGACACAAAATTGAATAATATAGGGTCCCATAATATGTTCTATAATGCATATGTATTATTCAGGATAAAACTTTTTTTATAGTGATGGTATATTATTTACATCACACGATAACCTAAATCACATTTTAACCATTCCCGTAACCAATACATGATCCCCATGAATAAAAAATAATAACAAATGGTTATATACTATGATTTTTTTGAAATATATCTTACATAAATAAATACCATATCATAAACATAACAACACATTTAATAACTAAAAAGTGATTTGACATTACATGTTCCCCCATAATAACCTAAATAGTATTAATTTCATATATAAGACATGGAAATATAGTTAACAAGACAATTACAAATACAGAAGCCCTTATAATATGGTGAATCATAGTTATTTCCAAATTATATTTTTTATTAATATATTTATCATTCATTTATTATGGAGTTCCCCTGTTATGAGAACTATGTTTATTTTATTACTCATTTAAGAATAATAATTGAAAAAATATATACAATAATGTTATGTATGAAAAAATCAACATTTTCTTAGTTAACAATAATGGATTTTTTTGAAAGGAAACACACTGACTATGTTTCATAATTCCATAATCAACAACTCTTAAATGTTCTATGGATACAATGTATTGAGGATGGTAAGTTCATGGCAGCCTCACTACCATTAATTTTTTTTGGGGTTCCGTCTATCCTCAGCTAAGGAAAACTACCATTTCTTTACTCCCACACATTTCATCAAGGAAGGATATTCAAGAGATAATATACTTTTTTGTATCACCAAACTATATTGAGAAATTTTGTTTGAATATTAATAAAATGAGAGTATTCTTACATAAAAATATCTGATTTGAGACTCTATTGTACATTTTTTCTATTTCTGTATTCGAAATCTATTCAATGGAAGAATAAATTCTCAATGAAATAGTTATGACTTCGTATTTGAAAAAATAAAATTATTGAAAAAACTCTCAATATGTTTAATATCCAAGTGTAATAATTTTCTTTTGCCTAATCATTCTCAATGACCATATACAATAATGTTTTCACTCTCATATTATTTTTATCCTTCACTAATACAACCTAATTGATTTCTATAATCCACTCTCAATTTTTTTAATTGAAAATATCTACAAAAATAATTCTTATGATAATTTATTCACAAAGTAAACAATTTTTTACACTCTCACCATTTATATAGTGGACTATATTTAGTGAACTATGAACTCCTCTTTAAAACATGATCATGAACTAATTCCCTTGAATACTAACATTTCTGAGGTATCATTAATAAGATCACTTCAAAAAAACCTCCCCAAATACGGACATTATTGTATAACCTCATTGAATTTAACATCATCTATTTAATTATATAATTCTACAACATGTTCCTTCTTTATAAGTGGGCCAAATCAACCCCTCCTATACAGAAATAACTTTATGAAGCTGGTTCCATGAAATTCATCATCCATATGACCTATATTCCTTAATTTTTTATCCTAATACAATAAAAATATTCTATAATAAATGATAAATATATAATTAATGGATTAACATGATATTTATAGGGAAATACCTACAGTAATTTCATTACTCATCAAAACAACTATACATCCCAGTAGTAAATACTTCTCATAGAATATCACTGTACCACTCAAGTGAATACTCATCTCTTTTTTTGACCACATTCATTACTTCAAAATGAGTATCTCAAACATGGACTTCTCTGCATAACTTTAAAATTATCCCATACTTCTGAAATGTGAACATGGAATCCATCTCATAATGGATAACTCATTCCACACTATGTAATCATGAAATATAATTCACTTAGACACTTTAAGAAACTATTTTTTATACATTATAAATATTTGTGAACCACCTTCCATCCCATTGGGTGTTTCTTGATTTTCATCATTAGATTCCTCCCATTTCATAATAAATAAATAAAATCATTGAAAAAATGGGAATGACACAAAAATATATTTTTATTTGTAGAATATAAATTTTCAATATATTTTATAGCCATAAAAATATATAGTGTTAACCACTCTACGAGAAACTACATATTTAAAAACATCATCTCATCTTTTATATTTAATATTCAATATATTAGATAATTCCATTCTAGAGTAATTTTATGTTTTCAAATAATCAATCAATACCAGTTGGATATGGAATCAACTCTTTTAACCACAAAATATGTTTCTTATATATAAATCTATGAAGGATACTTTTACATTTATCCCCATGTTATTCTATGTGTTCTACATTAAAAAGTCATCAATTTTATCTACTGATTAGAAACATAACTATGGTTGAAAAATAATCCAATTCCAAAAAGCATTGGTTCCAAAAATCACCATAATAAATTACATCAAATACATAAATATAATAATAGAGGAAATATAATTTAATATAATTCATTGATGTTATTATTTTACAAAATTCATAGTGAAGTATGTGAGGTTAAAACTAATAGATTTTTTTAACTATAATAAAATTATTAATAATGAATACCATGAATAATTTTCATAACACCTTTACTAAAAAACCACCGTAATTCAAAATATTTATTTCTTAATTATTCACTACTAATTGGGACCAAATTACTTCTATGTTCCTTGAGAAATGAGTTAATATCCTATAACCAAATATCAAGATCTTCTAAAAATTGTTTTTTAAATTTAATATGTTATTTTTTATTCAATAAATATATATTTTATAGATGATATAATATTCATATGAAATAATAATATAGTATCTCAATCCATAAAAATATGAAATGATGTTCAACAAAAATAAACATAAAAAACACCCTTCATAATATTCCTCCACATTTTATTTAAATAATTTTTTTCAATAATTATAATTGAAATTATATTTTATAGCTATATTCTAAGTATTATAATCTAATATTTTGAAATAATATTCTCATAAATATTTCATAAATTTACATTTTCACTATGAATTAATATAGTGGATTTTTCACTAGTATATAAATTTTATGGTTAATATCACATTATTTTTCAGGTTTGTATACTTTGAGTTTTTGGTTGAAAATATTTTATTTTGGGTTTCCATCACCACTAAACCCTGGTGGTCCTGTTACTTTTTGGAGATAAAGACAATTTTCTTGTGAAAATTACATAATGTTTGGGGATGTATGAAAATTTGAATAAGTGGAGTCTAGACACGAAAGTGAAATGATCTTACATGAGATATCCATGTGTTTGTACATCTTTAGAGGTGCCTCATGTATTATAGAAAAAGCCTAACTGGGAGCTATCTGGTAGACAGTTAAAAAATGTGAACATGTTACATGACACATAATTATTATCAATCAGATGCCTTAAAATAGTTCTTTGAATGAAATAGTTACACACTAAAAATGATTCTTGAAATAAAATAGTTGATTGCTCTTATTTTATCCTACATAGATTTATTTTGAATTTTATATCATATATCGATAATTTTAGGATGGGTAATTTGAACTTGTTGTATGTATTTTGGGATCTTTAGTTTCAAGTCCCCATTGTGATTTTTGTTCATTATTCATCCCCGGGGAAATAATCTCTCTCAAACACTAGATAAGATCTATTTGATTTTGGATTGATTTATTATTTACTAGAATTATCGATCAAAAAATTACACCTTCTGTGATTTCTTGTGATTAATTGAAATTAAAAAATTTAATACTTTTCTATTATGTTGAATGGTGAAACATGATATGATATGGTTGTCTGCATTGGCATGATAATGGATTAAGAATAACATGAAAACTAAAAGGGGTAATTGAAATCTCGATAGAAACCTGAGTAAATGAATAATGTGGAATAATATTTTATATATATTATTCTTGATGATATATATTGTGTTGTTATATTTGATGAAATGCGGATATTAAGTGATTTTATTAGTTATGAATTAATTATTATATGGATTTTCCCATTTATACTAAAATTATTACGTAAGGGCTTTGAGCTACTATACTATAATGATAATATGCATTTTTTTATTATACTTATATTATTATATAAATATATTTTAGTAGCTATGTTGAAATGAGTATATAGAGGGATTATCCCAGTTATGTGGAAATGTGTAAGAACCTAGTTTTTAACTAATGTATGAACCCATTAAATTATTTTCTAATTCCCTTTTATAGAACAAATTTGGATGCCTAATGAGTTATTGAATATCACAAATATTTTCAGGGATTGTGCAGATATCTGAAGCTAGTATTAGGAGTGAAAGTAGAATGTCACATGGCTATTATAAATATTTCCATGACGGAAACTTCATTAGTTTTAACTATACAAGGATGGACATTGAACAACAAGATGGCACACATTTTTCCATAACCACGTGATTTCGGATGAATAATCATGAAAAACTGCTAGCCAAATTATATAGGTGTTTCTCACAGTTGGTGAATACATTCCCTAACAACATTCCTTAATCATTTGGGTTCCCCTTACCATAAATAAAACATGTAAAATTTGGGAATGTCTTGTCAAATTGTGCAGCCAAGCCACGTGAAGACCATTGATTGGATGATTTTACCATTTCACCCTTACATGCTCTAAATACACCATCCATATCTTTATATTTTCATCTACATCACTTTGAAGCCCTCTTTTATCATTTTTAAAGCCTAATATTCATTTAATATAGGATATGATACCCATAATCCATCTAGAGTTCAGTTTAATTTTAGCTCGTCTCAATAGATATGTACTGGTATGATCATGAATCCTTTCAATCATTCATCAATTTTATTCATATCAATGATGCTATTTTGATGTAGGATCATATGTCCAAATTTTATAAAACTAATCTATAACTCATATATCTACAATTACATTCCAATAATAAGGATTATATTGGATAAGGAGTGTCATACAAATACAATGTAGATAGTCTATAACTCATCCCTCAAGTTTCATCATTTTATAAATTATTGTGTGGGATAACCAATTTTAGTGGGTGTTAGTTATTTAATTAATATTCCTTGTTGTATTCATTATAACCATGTAAATTGACATATTTCATATATATTATTCATCATTTTTGGTTATATACACAACCAATATGACAAAAATTATGTTTCTATCCATAATCGAGTTTTAGATCATCAACATTTGTGCGTGGACCATAATTGATGTGTGCCTCAACTTGACCATACTAATAGTAAGCCTCTAACATTAAATAAATATTCAATTGTGAATTAAGGAATGTCTTGGACCATGCTTATTTCCACTAGACCCACATACGGTATCTTCTTGAAATTGATTATCCTTCTTGAATTATATGTGGGAATCATTCTATGTATATGACATGAAAATATGAAATGTTAATGAAATGTTTTTTTTCATGTACATAACACCCATGTTCACTTATTGTGTAAGGTAGATGAATGAACCTAATTAAATTATTATGATAAGTATTAATTATTTAAATTATCGATGTTATTAATGTGCCTTACCAAATGTATGAAAGGTATGGAATGAACCCCCTTTGTTTTATTAAATGTCATGATCATCATATTGGAAAACATATTAAATTAAATAAATTTAAGTGGACTAATTGCGTATGAACACTCACATACTTATAGGAATGGTCAAACTCATGTTTGATTTTGGACTCATGAGGCATTTCCTTGACCACTCATGAACGTCATTCCGATTCAAGGATGACAATTTCCTAGGATAAGACACACCTTGGAACCAGGTCATCTTCTATCTGTGGATGCCTAGATTGACACTATAGGATCCCTCATTTACTATTACATGATTCATTGGATACACTATATAGATTAATCTTGATTTTATACACATGAGTAAACTTGGTTACATCATTGGTCCTAGTTATTTCTTGACTTGTATTACCTTGTATGGTTTCCTTGGACATTTTTATATTACACTATTATAGAATGCATTGGATCATTCCCATTGGATTACACTCTTACCCCTTATCCAGAAAATAGTTACTACTCTAATGTTGATCTTTGATCTCTAGGTTTCCTTGGTTACTACCTTGTAACCTCTTCATTGTAAATGACATCGTACACACATTATTACACCTTGGATCATTTACTATTACTACTATATCAGATTATTAGTCCTGGTATTACCTTAGATAAACAATTTATATAAAATGGAATCTAATTAATTAATAATTTGGTTACATGTTCAGTCATAAGACAAGGGATTATTTTGTTACTTGGTAGTTTACATTATTGTAATTATTTTCTTTTATATATGAACTCATTGACATAATTTTTATTTATGTTACAAATAAATGATGTTATATATACTTATTTTGGTGGAATAATGATATTTATCACACACCCCAGTTGGGTTTCTATTGTTCCTTGGGTAGACTATGTGTATGTAGGTGATGGAAAAAAGAAACATATCGATTTGGACACTTTATTTCTAATTACATAGAATGTGTCTTAGAGCGGATGACAATTATGGTGATCATGATGATGGGGGTAGTTTTTTA
The DNA here is from genome assembly GCA_963277665.1 of Viscum album. Classification (NCBI taxonomy): domain Eukaryota; kingdom Viridiplantae; phylum Streptophyta; class Magnoliopsida; order Santalales; family Viscaceae; genus Viscum; species Viscum album. Next base: position 1,561,408,049 of record OY728147.1, read on the forward strand.
TTCATTTTTTTAGAGAATTTATTTTATACTACTTTTTATCCATGTTTTCCAACTTTTTAGAAACTTGAAATATATAATTATCATTATTTTTGTATGGGTTTCAGTTGTTTCAGCTATTTTTTACATTATTTTGCTTCTATTGTGTTGTATACTGTTATATTACTCCCCATATTCAGATTTTTTTCTAACGTAATCTATTTTTCTACATGCTAGTAAAAATGGAATAGTCTCTCCACACACAAACACTAGATTCCAATTATACTAGACTGCAACCTACTATGTTTGGGGAGATGCACTTGAGGCCTAGTGAACAACTGGTCTTGGGGCACCCTTGAGTGAAATTTAGGTCAAAGATATCAAAAAGTGGTACCCAAGAGTTTTTGTATTGCATTATATTAATTATTATAACGACATGAAAAAATTATTATTAATCGTTCTTGGGAATTATGAACCCATGTTTGGGGTAAATAATTAGTTTCCTAAATTAATATTGTCGTTCTATTTTACCTATTACAATTGATATCATTTCACAATTGGGTGACAGACATGTTGTATTATGGATATAAATATATCATTAATTTATAATTTACTTTAATTCATGTTCAAATTGTATGAGTGAATGATGAATTGTTACAAGCATCATTTTCAGCACATAGAATCACACGCCATTCAAATATTTTATCCATATAGGCTCATTTCTTTTCATGGGATAATGTTTTTATGATTATTGAGTGATGTTGTAATAGTTATATTATGCATGTTATTTACCATGGATCCAATTGAGTGACTGATAGTTTCAATTCTTGAGGTGTTATTGTCCCACATGGTTTGGAATGAGTAATTTACAGAGTCAATCTATTATAATTATAATTTAAATTGTTGTTCATCTCAGCAATGGGGAGTACGGATCTGGATTCATCAGTACCCAGAACTCATTTTAAATGAATCTAGATATATTGAAATTTTAAAGTCAAAAAATGAAATGTGGTACTTTATTTATAAAGATAAATGGTTTCAAGTTAATTATAAGGAAATGTATAGTTGACCCTTAATCATTTAAAAACCCTAAAACTAATAATTGATCACTTACCAATATGATTCATTATAACACGTTGGTGGGGTAGTGTAAATATGTTATTAGGAACCTAACATTCAATCTATGTTTATTAGTGTCGTTATAAATCTACATTATGGTTGTTTTTAGGTCTATTATTGGAATATGTCCACCAATGCCTCAACGAAGCCCTTCTGTCATGTTCTAGGATGTTGGTGATGACCATGCTTCAGATGTGGTAAAGTATGAGCTACTAGTCATACCTATAGGAGTTCTGCATGATTCAGAACCTTTCACCAATGATTTGGGAACTGATTCTTAGCTTCTAAATAATTTCCTATGTCTGATGTTATCCATTCCAGGTTCACTATATCCCGCACCTATAATGGATGACCTAACACTTGAGTAATAGTAAAATAATCATCTAACCAACTCAAAGGATACTGGTCCAATGGAATATTAGTCTTGGATAGATGCCACCATATCAATATTTGAGCATGTGGAGATGCCTCTATAAGGGATGATCAAACATAATATGTACATACATCTGGATTCAACCGTGTTCTTGTTTGATGTTATTCCTTAGGATGGTCACCATCCAAGCATGGTAAGGGATGAATTCAATATTTCTTTTTATAAAATATTCATACCCCATAACCTAAAATATGACTAATACATAGATTTTACTCATCGCGATTGGGGTTCAATGTTAGTTATGTAATATTTATCCACTTTGACATAGTTATAATTTATTGCACAGCTCTTAGCAGTTGATGAGATATTGCATTCTATATGCTTTGATGATGGTATTGCGTATGTCATTCATACTCAAGTTAATTAATTTTACATACCTGAGTTGTTTCATCTAGTAAATCAGGATCTAATCACTGAGCATAACCTAAGGGAAGGGGATAATTTAGGGCTTATATGATAAGTGTCGAGGCAATCCAATGGTTCTTTCGATAGCAGAAAGTAATCCCTTGAATTATCTCAAATGGGATGTGGTAGGCATAGTAATCATACTAGTATCTCTATGTTGTGTCATTATTATAGATGACCAGGTATCCTAAATCATCAGTTATGTAGACACACTCTAGTGTGAAGTTATTGCAGTCATATGTGGAATCATCATATATTCTATTGGACCATTCTATTAACTTCTTATGGATTGGGTTCCATAACAGCTCCGCCTTTAGGGGTTAGTTATTTTATTCAATGCAAGGAAGGGAGTTCGAGTATAACTGAAAAAGACTAGCTGTAGAGGAGTTCTTGACCATTTTAGATAGGACCATGATCACCGATAGTTATATGATATTGGTTTTTTTACATATTCGAGTTTTTTTCATACCGGTGGGGATCAGTTCAGTTAAAGGAATTACATCTGATACTAGGGGATCAGGCTCAAGAACCATCTATAATATGAGTTATTTTCTATTATCCTCTACAATAACATATTATTTATTTGATATATGTACATTACACTAATTCATCTGTTTATCTATGCTGGAAGGACATGGGATGGAATATAGTATTATTGCGGTGTAATTACCATGTATATATGGTTATGAGTATGGTCATAGGCAATACACCAGTGTAGGGATTATTCCCTTGAATATGGAAGTTACCCTTTATTGTAAGACCACATTATTCTTGAGATGAAAGTATTCAATGTTATTCTAATGATGAATTAATTAGTTTCATATATTGATATTTTAGACTACTATCATTGTGGGGTATCATTTACATCACCAGAGGGATTCTTTTATCTAAATAAGGTTGAGTTGGATGTCCAAGAATGTATATATGGAAAAAAATATAATGGTGTAGGTGGAGTGACCACCAATATAATAAATATATTCATGTAGTATTAGGTATTATATTAATCTAAATTCTTTATAGTAGAAGTTCATTTTAGGGGCTTGAGGATTTATTTAGATTAACTCAAGAGAGTGGTCTAGAGTTTATGATTAATCTCATCCTAAGAGAATATCCAGTGTCCATTTCACCATACACGATGGAACATAAATATATTTAGGATCTCAAGTGGATGTTATAGGATCTAGAGTCCAAAAGGATTATATCTCAAAACATATTCTCTTGGGGTTCACCTTTTCATTCCACCAAGAAGGTAGATGGGACCCTTCCCCTATGAATGTATTATAGATAGGTGAACAAGTATATATTAAGAACCATTATCCACTTCCTTTAATATAGGATCTATATAGATGACTATAATGATATAGATTTTATCTAAGGTTGAATTGAGAACAATCTATCAGTAGGAATGAGTCACTCCATCATGTATACATCATACAAAATTATATAGCTTTTATAGTATGTAGGCATACCTTGATATGTTATTCAGTATTATAGATGTTTCAATTATTTTCATTTCATTAATGAAATTGGTTTTTTATCAATATCAGGATTCCTTTGTCCTAGTAATTTTGGACAAAATATTATTTTATTATCATACTCCTAATGAAAATTATAATAAACTTGATTTTTTTTGAATATACTGTGAGAGCATCAAATTAATTAACATCATTCTAATTTCATCTTCTGGATAAAAAATTTTACTTTATGGTTCATAAAATCTTAGAATTAGAAGAATTTATTGAACCAGATATGGTTAATGATGTGGTTTCCTAAGATCAGTGCAAGAAAGTGTTTGAAAAATGGAGTTTCATTGGGTTTTCTGCATATTATGGGAATTTTATGTAGGAAATATAACTCATTGTTCCACCTCATACTAGTATTAAAAAATGCGGGTTTCATGTTTCTATGGTTATAAGAGTGTGATAATGACTTTAAGGATCTAAATGGGTTGATTTCCTTGACACCAATTTGGATTCTTCTATATTATATAAGATGTTATAATATTTTCTATAATGTATTACACATCAGGCTATTTGAAGTGCTAATGAAAGAGGAAACTGTATTTGTGTATGGATCTCACCAATTGATTCTTCATGAGTGAAAATATATTTTGCAACAACATGATCTACCATCATTTGTGCATTCCCTATGTTGTTTGTTACACTATCTTATGGGTGATCTCTTTTTGGTATATAATTACTATAATAGTATCAAATATATCATTACACCACATGACATGAATCCCAGACAGTGAACATGTGTTGATTATCTTCAGTCCTTTGGTTGTTATCATGCCTATATGCATTAAAATACCAGTGCCTTAGTGGATATGCCGAGGCAGAAAACTCATGCACATACCATATGGGTAGATAGTGATTAATGTACTTTTATGACCCTACAATGTGAGCTACATATAGATATTAATGATGGTCACAAGGATTCTTGTCTCTAATCCATGATAGATAACTCTTTACTCCTTTAGATGGTGTAGAACATTAAATGTTTTTCATCATGAAGTCTTGGTTCTCTATGAGAGAATTTTAGGAGGTGATCTACCTCAATATGGCCATATATATGGATACTATATCTTATGTCCACACAAAAAATTTGGGTTCTTACATATATGAGAGATTAGTGATGCATAAGTCCAATTACTCTCAATTAAATTTGATTTAATAATCTCCAAGGTGTATTGAGATATGAAACTCAAGTGTTTGTGTCTAGTGATGATATGTCAAATAACAATATTTATCAGTAGGTCTTCCACCTATCAACTTGTAACATCCCAAGTAAGTAATGAAAAATAGATATTTTTATCTATGTCTATTAATGAATTAGATAGTGTTTTAGAGGCTTAAAATGAAAATAAATCCAATCTTAATCATGGAATACACTAATATTCTTAAAAGATTGTTTTACTACCTTTTGATGGAAACCCCTTTTAATTAAAACTTTTGACAATTTTATAATCTAAATTTGTCAAAATAAACATATTCATTATGATAGGGACATTGAAATTTACATTGGATAAATTTTTGGTAATTTTTTGACAATGTTCATTTTTTAATGAATAGTGAAAAATACTGCATTTTACATCAAAACAGCTTTTTAATCTAATTTATTTATATTATTAGAATATATTTTGAATTTTTTTTGAACTGAAATTAGAACATATTTTTACCAGTTAATCAAATGGTGGTCATTGAATCAATTTCACTTTGAAATTGGACTTAAACTGGTGTCAATCTTTTGATACTTATTGTTTCATATAAACACGCTATTTGTCATGACAACGGAAATTAATTATTAAATTAATTAATGTAACTTATATGATTTGAATATTGTAAAATAGGCAAAATTTTAGAATTCAGAATATCAAATATAGCTTAGGGTGATGTTTTGTATCTTTCTGAAAAACTTCAATTTTTGATGAATAACGAAACCACTACGTGGTACTTATAAAAAATTGATTTTCCATTTAAATGAAATTTTGCCACCTTTGTGTTTTGAATTTCAAAAATCCGACATAAATGGTTGTCATTAATAAGTAAAATGTGGTTCTTTGGGATTAAAATAAATTTTTTGCTAATAGTAACTTATTATGTTTTTAATCACGATTAGTGGTAATTAGTGTAGTTTAAGGTTAAAATAATGTTTTAATAGTACGAGTTGAGCATGACACATGACCTACCCTCAATGGATGTGTCATGGCCGAGCAAGAAAATCCATGGGTAAACTTGGGGACCCCATGGAGCCACTTTGTTTGGGAAATTACATAAATAACTTTTTATTTAATGTAAAAGTAAAAATGACACAAACATAATATGTCTTACGAAAACAATTCATAAATGGGGTTATAAAAGTCAGAGTTTTGACTGTAAATATTCATTGTAAAGATAAAAATATTTCCTACATCATAGTTTTTTTTATAATTTTTAGATATTAAATAAATTAAAATATTTATGACATCGTGATGATAGAGCGATGACCTCATTATTTAACGATTTAAATAAAATGGAAAGATAATGTAAACTATAAGACCTATACAAGTCCAAAACCTATTGGATGGGTGGATTTAAAACCCTTATCACCTTATACAAGAATTATATCAATGTGGGGCCTTTTAAATCCGAAACTCATTTTCAAATAATCTAATATTTCTTTACTTTCCAAGAGTGCCCCTCCCCTCCTCTTATAAAAGGCCCCCAACTCTACCTCCATACCCACACTTCCAAAGCCTTTGGATCGGCCAACCCCAGCCCATATTGTCTCTACACATCCCTCTCTTACTCCTTGAAGCCTCACTTTGGGTAGAAGTCTTCCCAAGTAAGCCTTTGAGCTCAAACCAAATGGAGTTACCCGATTTTAAGGTAATGTCTTCACTTGAGTCCTTTTGTTTTATTTTGCTTCTCCAACCCCCTAAACTCTTTTTATTTATTTCTTTTTTAAAAACTACAGTATCTTCAATATACTAGGATGTTGTTATAAGAGGTATTCAAGATACACTTACACACACCTACATCTAATGGTTAATGAACATACTGTTTCCGTGGATGGAGAATTTATGCCTCCTGAAACGACGATTGTTCAACAGTCCATTAACACCATCAAAGGTGGCCATTAAGATGACACTATATTTATATATGATATATAATATGTTTATTTTTTCCTTATTCTTCTGTATTTTTCATTTTGGGCATACCTTTATGGTTTCCATTATGGGTAAACACGATATCTTCATTTAAGGAAGTGTGGACTACTGCCCCCTCAAAGTGATTTGATTCGTTAAATACCATATGTGGTATGTATAAAGGATGGAACTATGATATTATATATGATATTATACTGTAATTATAATATAAATTTATATCATTATGATTCCATTATATAAAATACAAAATAGAAATGGAAGTAGCGTTCATGCGTACGTACGGCTTACCGTCTCCATGAACGGTGCATTTCATTTCTTACCTCTAAATGATTATGTAATAGTATAAATGCATGAATGTACTGGATATATATGACATATATAATATCTACATCATGAATACCATTTTGGATATAATGGATACATGATGAACTTGTAATTATAAAGGGCTTATTTTTGACTCAAGTACCGATGATCGTTAAAACGACCGTTATTAACTTAAATAATTACATAGTGTTCATGACATGGAAATAAGTGATATAAAAGGAATAATGAACTTGAAAAAGGTTCTTAAAAAAAGTAGAAATTAACTCAAGTTTATTATTCAGGAGATTAAAGAACGACTGAGTCAAGTCGGACCCGAGGTATGGGACTTCGTCTCAATCTCCTTTCATTGAGGCATATTTTATTTTATACACAACTTTATTTTATACGGTGTATAAACCCCTTTGACATTTATGTTTATCCAAAAATAATCTTTTTTATATGAAGCATTTTACAAAACAACAAAAGGGAATGCTTTTTTCGTACGTATGTGGTGACAATGACTTCTTCGCTGCCATGACCGTTATTTGGGTTTCAGCTTCCTCTACAAGCCATACCTTCTTTTTAAAAGAAAAATAAATACCATGTTTTACTTTTCTTTTATTTTGGTATTGAAAATGGTTATCATGATGTTTTTATATCATTTTGTTGTATTGATATATTGTGATTGAAAGGTGGAAATGTTATGTTTCCTTTATGCATGTTTTATGTGATACGATTATGTTGAGGTTCTTGGGCATTATTATGAAGAAGGGTGGTTCGTGATAAACTAAGGGCGGGTGAGCCCGATATAGCTCTCCAATGCATTGGGTAACGCGAAGGAGTGAAACATTAAGGTTTCTCCGAAGAGATTTAGGGAATATACTGTGATGGGTATTCCAAACATAACCAAGAGGGTTACTCCCTACGTAAGAATGTTATGAATGCCTCAAGTTACCTTTATGTCTTATTATTTTTATGATTTATTCATGATTTGATGAGGTTTGTTAAAGTGATTATATTTATGGGTAAAGTATGATTTCATTCTTATGTATATATGTTCCAATTCTCCCTTTCCATATTTTTATATCCCTTACTGAGCATTTTATGCTCATCCCATGTTTTTTTGAAATGATTTTCAAAGGTCAAGGGAAAGGTACATGATATGATGATAGTGTCAAGGAAGTGTCAAGAAAGAATCCATGTTTTATTTTAAATATGTTTCCATTGATGGGAAAGAATAATACTATCTTTATGTAACCACTTTGTTTATATGTGGAATGTAATGCATGTTCTATGATCTAATTCTCTAAAACACTAAACCCGAAAAGATCCTCAATGTGTAATCTTGTAATAACTCAAGATTAAGTATGGATTAAGGATGGGGCCTTATAGTTGGTATCAGAGGTCGGTTTAGGTAACTTTAGGAGTTAGAATTATATTAAATGATTATCCAAAAATATATTTTTTGAAATGATATAGCATTTGAAGATTACCATGTTGCTTCATCTAAGACATGTTTGTTCAGAATGGTTTTTCGCAGAGGAAACATGGAAGCAGTGCTAGGAAGCCATATAGAAGGAAATAACCTTCCGAATCAGCATCCCGAGATGGTAAGAATTGGAACTGAAAAGTTTTTTGCAGTAATGGTGCAGTTGACTCAAGCGATAAATGGCGGTGGTATCCATGCATGAGATCAACCAGATCAACCGCAGATGAATATGTCAGTGGTGTAATATTTCATGAGGCAACATCCCCATAATTCAGAGGATCATCTGACCCAGTGCTAGCTGAAGGGTGGATTAAAGCACTGGAGAATATTTTCGATGTCATGGGGTGTTCAGACAATCCAAATGTTTGTATTTCTATTTACCGTTTGGAGGGTGAATAAGACCACTGGTGGCCAATGGTTAAAAATTTCAGGGATGCTGATGAGATTGATGCTCTTGACTGGGATGATATTTTTGTGTTTTCTAAAAGTAAAGAGGAGCATGAAAGACATTTAAGGGTTATTTTGTAAACCTTAAATGAAAAGAAATTGTATGGGAAATTCAGCAAGTGTGAGTTTTGGTTGCAAAGAATTTCTTTCCTTGGTCACATTGTTTCTAAAGATGGGATAACTGTTGATCCTGCAAAAACAAATGTTGTGGAAGAATGTCCAAGAACCACAAATGTATCCGAGATTCTTTTCTTCCTTGGTTTGGCAGGCTATTATCGAAGGTTTGTTAGAAAATTTTCACGGTTATCTAGTCCAATGACTAAGCTAACTCGGAAGGGTGTTAAGTTTATCTAGACAAAAGAATCTGATCATTGTTTTCAAGAATTGAAAAGAAGATCGGTGAATGCTCCAGTTTTGGCTCTTCCTTCCAGGAATGGTGAGTTTGATATGTAGAGTGATTGTTCATTGAAAGGACTTGGTTGCGTCCTAATGCAGAATGATCAGGTAATTGCTTATGCTTCACGAAAGTTGAAAACTCATGAGGTAAATTAGCCTACACATGATTTGGAATTAGCTGCTGTTGTTTTCGCTTTAAAAATTTGGAGGCATCATTTTTATTGAGTAAAGTGTGAAATATATACCGATCACAAAAGTTTAATGTATATATTCACTCAGAAAGAATTGAACATGAGGTAGAAGTGATGGCTAGAATTAATCAAGGATTATGATTGTACAATTCACTACCATCCGGGAAAAGCAACTAAAGTGGCCGATGCTTTGATTCGAAAAAGTAATGCTTCATTAACCATGCTACGTTTGAAATGAGATCCTTTGGTTTTTGATTTGATGAACTTTGGCATAGAAGTTGTTGGTGCAGGAAGTTCTTCTGTTTTGTTTCAGGTATCAGTGAGAACATCTCTATCAGATAGAATCAAGCAAGCACAGAAGCAAGACAGTGAGTTGCAGAAAAGGTAGAGATGGTTCAGAAAGGTAACATTCCTGAATTCAACATTGATAATGATTTCATTTTGAGATTTGGGAAGAGTTTGTGTGTGCTTTTTGATTTACAGTTGAACAGAGAGTTGTTATGTGAAGCTCATAGTTCTCTGTTTTCAGTTCATCCAAACAGTACTAAGATGTATAGAGATCTTCGGGAGTATTACTGGTGGGATGAAATGAAAAGAGATATTGCTGATTTTACTGTGAAGTGTTTGACATGTCAACAAGTTGAAGCAGAGCTGCAGTTACGGAAAGGGATGCTTCAGCCTTTACCAGTGCCAGAGTGGAAATGGGAGAATATATCCATGGACTTTGTTGTGGTATTACCGAAGACATCTCGAGGTAATAATGCAATCTGGGTTATTGTTGATCACTGGACTAAATCTGCTCATTTCCTTCCTATACAAGATACTTTTTCCCTAGATCAACTTTCCCATTTGTATCATAAAGAGATAGTAAGGTTACATGGAGTTCCTCTCTCCATTGTATCTGACTGTGATCTCAGGATCACTTCTAACTTTTGGATAGGCCTTCAGAAGTCATTGGGTACAGAATTAAATTTTAGTACAGCATTTCATCCTCAATCAGATGGGCAGTCAGAATGAACAATTCAGACATTGGAGGATATTCTACGAGCTTGTTCGATGGATTATTAGGAAAGTTGGGACCAACATCTTTCTTTGGTTGAATTTTCATATAATAACAGTTTTCATTCCAGTATACAGATGGCACTATTTGAGGCATTATATGGGAATTGGTGTCGAACTCCAGCTTTTGGGGATGAAGTGTGTGAAAGGAAGTTGATGAGACCAGAATTGGTAGAAGAGATGGCTGAAAAAGTTAGGCTGATTCAGAAACACATGAGAACAGCTCAGAGTAGGCAGAAGAGTTATGCAGACAACAAGAGGAAGGATCTAACTTTTGAGGTAGGTGATCATGTTTTTCTCAATGTCTCACCATGGAAAAGTGTGATGCGATTTGGTAAGAAAGGAAATATGAGTCCAAGTTTTATTGGACCATATGAAATTCTGGAGAGAGTTGGATCAGTTGCATATCGGGTGGCTTTACCTCCGAGATTATCTCAGGTACACAATGTTTTTCACGTTTCGATGTTGAGAAAGTATATGCCAGATCCATCTCATGTTTTGAGTCTAGAGGTAGTTTAGCTGGAAGAGAAGCTATCTTATTAGGAACAACCGGTCCACATTTTTGACCACATGGATCAAGTGTTACGAAATAAGGTGATAAATTAGGTAAATGTTTTGTGAAAAACCCACATGATTGAAGAGGCAACATGGGAATCTGAAAATGCAATGAGGGATAAGTACCCCCATTTGTTCTATATGTAAATAAATTGCGGGGGCACAATTTTCTAAAGGGGGGAAGGATGTAATATCCAAAGTAAGTAATGAATAGTATATATTTTATCTATGTCTATTAATGAATTAGATAGTTATTTAGAGGCTTAAAATGAAAATAAATCCAATCTTAATCATGGAATATACTAATATTCTTAAAAGATTGTTTTACTACCTTTTGATGGAAAACCCTTTTTAAATCAAACTTTTGACAATTTTATAATATATATTTGTCAAAATAAACATATTCATTATGATTGGGACATTTAAATTTACATTGGATAAATTTTTTGTATTTTTCTGACAATGTTCATTTTTTAATGAATAGTGAAAAATACTGCATTTTACATCAAAAATGCTTTTTAATCTAATTTATTTATATGATTAGATGATATTTTTAATTGGTTTTGAAGTGAAATTAGAATATATTTTTACAATTTAATCAAATGGTGGTCATTGGAATCAATTTCACTTTGAAATTGGACTTAAACTGGTGTCAATATTTTGATACTTATGGTTTCATAAAATTATGCTATTTGTCATGACAGCGGGAATTAATTATTAAATAAATTAATGTAACTTATATGATTTGAATTTTGTAAAATATACATCATTTTTGAATTCAGAATATCAAATATATCTTAGGGTTATGTTTGGGTATCTTTCTAAAAAATTTCAATTTTTGAGCAATAGTGAAACCACTAAGTGGTACTTATAAAAAACGGATTTTCCATTTAAATGAAATTTTGCCACCTTTGTGTTTTGAATTTAAAAAATCTGACATACATGGATGTCATTAATAAGTAAAATGTGGTTCTTTGGGATTAAAATAAATTTTTGATGAATAGTAACTTATTAAGTTTTTAATCACGATTAGTGGTAATTAGTGTAGTTTGTGGTAAAAATAATGTTTTAATAGTATGAGTTGAGCTTGAAACATGTCCTAACCTCATTGGATGTGTCATTCCAGACCAATAAAATCCACGGGTCAACTTGGGGAACCCATGGAGACACTTTTGTTGGGAAATGACATAAATAACTTTTTATTTAATGTAAAAGTAAAAAATGACACAAACATAATATGTTTTACGAAAACAATTCTTAAATGGGGTTATACAAGTCAGATTTATGACTATAAATATTTCTTGGAAAGATAAAAAGATTTAATACATCATAATATTTTTTAATAACTTTTAGACATTAAATAAATTAAATTATTTATGACATCATGATGATGGAGCGATGACCTCATTATTTAACGATTTAAATAAAATGGAAGGATAATGTAAAATCTAAGACCTACACATGTACAAAACCTATTAAATGAGTGTATTTCGAACCCTTATCACCTTATCCACTAATTATATCAATGTGGGACATTTTAAATCCGAAACTCATTTTCAAATAAAGTAATATTTCTTTATATTCCAAGACTGCCCCTCCCCTCCTCTTATAAAAGGCCCCCACCTCTACCTCCTTACCCACACTTCCAAAGCCTTTGGATCAGCCAACCCCTGCCCATTTTATCTCTCCACATCCCTCGAATACTCCATGAAGCCTCACTTTGGGCAGAAGGCTTCCCAATGAAGCTTTTGAGCTCAAACCAAAGGGAGTTACCCGATTTTAAGGTAATGTCTTCACTTGAGTCCTTCTGTTTTATTTTACTTCTCCAACCCTCTAAACTCTTTTTATTTATTTATTTTGTAAACACTCCAATATCTTCAATATACTAGGATGTTGTTATAATAAGTATTCAAGCTAAACTTAAACACACTTACATCTAATGGTTAATGAACATACTATTTTCGTGGATGGTGAATTTCTGCCTCCTGAAACAATGATTGTTCAACATTCCTTTAACACCTTCAAAGGTGGCCATTAATATGAAACTATGTTTATATATGATATATAATATGTTTATGTTTTCCTTAAGCTTCCTTATTATTCATTTTGGGCATAACATTATGGTTTCCATTATGGGTAAACGTGATATCTTCTTTTAAGGAAGTGCGGACTACCGCCCCCTCAAAGTGATTTGATTTGTTAAATACCATTTTTGGGATGTATAAAGGATGGAACTATGATATTATATATGATATTATACTTTAATTATAATATAACTTTATATCATTATGATTCCATTTTATAAAATATGAAATAGAAATGGATGTAGCGTTCATGCGTACATACGACTTACCGTCTCAATGAACGGTGCATTTCATTTCTTACCTCTAAATGATTATGTAATTTTATAAATGCACGCATTTACTGGATATATATGACATATATAATATCTACATCATGAATACCATTCTGGATATAATGGATACATGAAGAACTTGTAATTATAAAGGGATAATTTTTTACTCAAGTACCAATGATCGTTAAAACGACCGTTATTAACATAAATAATTACATAGTATCCATGACATGGAAATAAGTGATATAAAAGGAATAATGAACTGGAAAAATGTTCTTAAACAAGTAGAAATTATCTCAAGTTTATTATTTAGGAGATTAATGAATGACCGAGTCATGTCGGACCCGAGGCACGGGACTTCGTCTCAATCTCCTTTCATTGAGGCATATTTTATTTTATACACAACTTTCTTTTATACGGTGTATAAACCCCATTGAATTTTACATTTATCCAAAAGAAATATTTTTTATACGAAGCGTTTTACAAAATGAAAAAAGGGAATGTTTGTGTCGTACGTATGCGGTGACAACGACTTCTCCGCCGCCGTGACCGTTATTTGGGTTTCGGCTTCCTCTACAAGCCATACCTTCTTTTTAAAAGAAAAATAAATACCATGTTTTACTTTTCCTTTATTTTGGTATTGAAAATGGATTTCATGATGTTTTTATATCAATGTGTTTTATTGATAATATTGTGATTGAAAGGTGGAAATGTTATGTTTTCTTTTATGCATGTTTTACGTGATACGATTATGTTGAGGTTCTTGGGCATTATTATGAAGATGGGTGGTTCCGTGATAAACTAAGGGTGTGTGAGCCCGATATAGATCTCCAATGCATTGGGTAACGCGAAGGAGTGAAACGTTATGGTTTTTTTTGAAGAGATTTAGGGAATATACTGTGATGGGTATTCCAAACGTAACCAAGACGGTTACTCCCTACGTAAGAATGTTATGAATGCCTCAAGTTACCTTTATGTCTTATGATTTTTATGATTTATTCCTGATTTGATGAGGTATGTTAAAGTGCTTATGTTTATGGGTAATGTATGATTTCATTCTTATGTATATATGTACCCATGCTTCCATTCCATATTTTTATATCCCTTACTGAGCTTTTTATGCTCATCCCATGTTTTTTTGAAATGTTTTTCACAGGTCAATGAAAAGGTACATGATATGATGATAGTGTCAAGGAAGTGTCAAGAAAGAATCCATGTTTTATTTTAAATATGTTTCCATTGATGGGAAAGAATAATACTATCTTTATGTAACCACTTTGTTTATATGTGGAATGTAATGCAAGTTCTATGATCTAATTCTCTAAAACTATAAACCCGAAAGGTTCCTCAATGTGTAATCTCGTAATAACTCATGATTAAGTAAGGTTTAAGGCTGGGGCCTTATAAAACTGGTGAAGGAAGAGAAAATATGACTTGCATGTTTGTTACATCCACATCCAATCCCATAATGATATTGGGAAAAGTTTTCCATGGGTATTGTAGTCGGCTTACCATGTTCTCATAGGGGTAGAGATATTGTTTGGGTATGTATTGACCAAATATGTAAATTTTTATACATTAATCATAACTATTAAGTCATCTCATTTGATTAGATGGAGGGATATTATATCCATAATATCATCAATGTACACAGGGTCTGTTGTATTATAGTTTTAGATATGGACATTTATTTCGGGTCATGGTTCTGGAAGGGGTTACAAAAATCAACGTGTATAGATGCACTTCTTAGAAAAACTATTCTCCATAAAATTTATGGAATGTTCGAATAGATACACAAGTTATATAAGAAATGATATGGGAATTCATGCTTGATTTTAGTTGTTCTTAAGAGAAGAAAATCTCACTTGTTGAGTTTTTCTATAATAAAATTTTGTGTGCAATAATTTCGATAGATCCATTTTAGGCCTTGTTTGGTAATTCATTCTATTAAACCCTCTATTAGATATTGGTAGGATATGTAGCCCTAAAATAACTTATTCTCATTAAGGAGACATTAGATTAGGTCCGGTTAATTAGGATGTGTATATATACAAATCAATATTGACAAAAATATTATACATATCATGGTCAATGACAAATGGTGTTCAAACTTGGGGATTGTGTCTTCCATCTAGTATCACCCATACTAGGGAATTTATAAATAAATAGGAAATTGAAGTAATAACTTCAATTTTTTAGAGTAATTGTAATTTTGTAAATATACAAATTGGTAGCCTATTGGTTTCTACTACATTGAAGGTACCATTCCATGAACAAAATAATTCACATATCTCCTCCATTATCAAGATGACTCAGCTCATTCTATTGATCCAATATAAGTTATGATAGATGATAATGAATCCTTTAAGAAGTACCCTATATGCATTGTTGACTCGATCAAAAAGGCTCTTTGGGACAAGTCAATCCTTTTAGTATGGCTGATATGGTTTCACGGCAATGTAAAAGAATAGACATGGGAATAAGATAATGATTTATATGCCTGGTGGAATGTGTTATTCTCAAATATTTTTTTCTCACCTCAGAAGGTGAATACTTTGGTGAGTACATTAATCGGGAGATGAATTAATGAAAAGGTTTATTCACTCATATGTGTATCATTTAAATACTTGTATACTTCTTTTTTATGGACCAAATGTTGATGCATAATGAGTTCTTGAATGTATCAGGGGTGTTAGAGTCTTGTTAAGATACCAAAGCCCACTTTAAGGGGGTGAATGGTGGAATCACACATTTAGAGTAAGATGTCTGGGGAATGATTCCTGGTTATTTTTAACCATGAAAGGATTGATTGATAGAAGTAATAGGGTACATTGTTTTACCAATTCATATTATTCTTCATCCACAAATATAACGTCCCTGCTTTTATTTCACACTTAAAGATAATTTATTACATGAAATTTCAATTAATAAAACATATAATATCGATAGTTATATTGTATTTGTGTATTAGTATCATTAAATAAAAACCTAATACATTAAATACAACATCTTTATTGAAAAAATATTTTACATGACCACAACATTCATTCTTAATTAAAATTGTGTGGGATAACCTGAGGACATATATAAGAAAGGGGTGAGCTATAAATCCTACTAAAAGAATAAAAATGGAATAACATGAGGTATAAAATACATGTAAGAAAATAGGCATATCAATTAATCCCAAGATAAACATGTACATAAAGGCATGATAAAGCATGATAATCCTAACATGGAGATGTGGAAACTACCTTTAACATGATATTAGCCTGAGCCAAGGCACACTGCACATGGGGCATGAGTAAAACTGCATTCCACATAACACACAAGTAAACCCTCATTGAACATGAATTATCATGAGTCAAAATTCATTACACATGAAGTATCGTGATACTATACTTTACCCAATTCATTGGAGCGCTATCAGGGTGCACGCTTCATAATAATTTCATTTCATGCATTAGTGTGCCACATTGATCATACATCAAGGAGTAATTTAACATCATCATTTGATCCAAGATAAAGTAATGTGAAATAAATACATGAATCTAGATAAAAAATATGTAAATTTTCTTAAATTTGAATACCATTGATAGAGAAATGGGCATGGTATTCACAAAACAATGACTTTTTCTTGGAAAATCGCAGTGCAATTTCTTCACCATAATGACGTGACATAAAAATTAATAAAAATGGTTGATGAGAGATATGGGGATTCTCATCATATGTAAATGAAATAGAAATTAAGGGGATCATATGAATACATGTCCCAATAATTATAATGGAATTTAGATTCATGATACAAAATAATTTCTTGAATGTAAATGAGGAAAGAGAAATTACTTACAGAATTTCTGCATGGTAACAAGTGAACATTGGTGGAATTAATGAGAGAGAAAAGGGGTCTCTCATCATTAAAAAATATATAGGTAAGTATGGGGGGGTGTGAAATCATTCCTTAACATTTATAATTGAAAATAAAACGGTATAAAAAATAATGAGACTTGGACATAAATTAGGAAAGTGAGAATCCCTTACTTGGAAGTGTGAGCCCAAAGGATTCAGTGGGGACCAGGAGTGGCCTCATGAGAGATTTGGGCACCTTGGTAGGATTCTAGAGAGACGAGGTTAGGGGTTGGTCGAGCTCCAAAGGCTTTTAGTGAAGATGAAGTGAGATCTTGGGTGGGTTTAAAGTGGAAAAGAGTGGGAATTCATTTTTATTTAGGTTTTGGTCACCACACATTAAACTAATCCAAACAACAAACCAGCCCATGTTTTGTGCCCATGATTTTAACCAAAGCGAAGTGGAAAATAATATTTTATAAGTAAAATGGATGAACATATTAAAATAATATGGTTTATTATGTGGAGGTGAGTCACCCTATCAAGGAAATCAATTTTGAATTCTAAAATGTTTTATAAGCCTTGGATGGTCTACTAAGGCTTTGTAAAATAAATCAAACAAACCTAAAATCAAATTATATTAATAGTAAAAGATATATTGGCCCAAAATAATTTTTATAGTATTTTATTACATCATTATTGGGTCATTATGATGTCATAAAACAAATAATATAATTAAACGATATTTATTTTCTACCTAAAATTTCAACAGTCTTAGAAAAATATGAAAAATTCACGATTGGCTAATTTTGAAATTATGATTCCAAAAATATATTCATTTTATCTAAATAATTTTCTAAATTTGTGAATTTTCACTTTTACAATAAACACCTACATTTATCCAAAGATAATGGGTTTTGTCAAAAAAGCTTTCAAACCTTAATAAAAATTAAAATTGCATTTATAAAATTATATCATCATTTATATTTAATAAAAAGTAATTTAATAATAATAATATATTAAAAAACATATATAATCAGAAAATCCAATAATTTATCAAAATATATTACTTAGTTGACTACTATTTTTTATTTTTAATAACTATTTACAAATAAAGAATAATAAAATGAATGTATATGATTTCCTATACAAAAAATAATGCACATAATCATAGTGCTATGGTCTTGTTACATAACCCCTTATAACACACACGTAGGACCAAAGGGTAAGGTGCATGATGGTGACATGCTCTTGGGTTGGCTTGGATAAGATCCCTTGACTGGTAATCACTATCAACTTCCACTTCTCTAGTAGGCAGTTATGCTCGAGCTTAGCATATTCAAGCTCAGCATGGGCTTGGTCATGAGTGAATACCAACGACGCCACCTCCTGTCCAAGATCTAACAATTTGGATTCGTACGGGGCAAGTCTACTGGATGAGGCCATTACATCCATAGTCTGAGTAAATTGGATTTGATAAAGCCATATATATATATACAAATCAAATACGTGCATACGTTTTACATTACCATACTAATACATTTAAATAGACCAAGAGTAATTCTCATTAATGAATTTTTGGGACGTTATGGTCTTCCCCCCTTCAGAAATTTCACCCTCGAAATTTCCATTTCCCATACTAAAATAGGTGTGGGTAACTATGCTTCATCACTTCATTTGATTCCCACATCACTTCTTCAATCTTTTGGTGTTCTCATAGCACTTTAACGAGGATCATTGTCTTATTTCCTAGAACGTTTTCACTACGATTTACAATTGTCATTGGTTGTTCCTCGTTATAAAGATCATCCTCTAAATTTACTACTTTTGAAGAGAGTACATGTGAATGTTCGGGTATATATTTCCTTAATTGGGATACATGAATGAAAACATGTACTTTGGCCATAGTAGTTGTATGTGCTAGTCGATAAGCCACATCCCCAACATGATCAACAATCTATAAGGGTCTGATGTACCTAGGACTTAAATTAACAATCTATTAAAACCTCATGACCCTTTTACATGGATATATGCATAGAAATACAATGTATCCAACATTGATCTCAATGTCTCATCGACGACTTTCTTCATAACTCTTCAAATGACTTTGGGATACCTTGATATTCTGATGAATGGTTTTGACCTTTTATAAAATTTCTTTGACCATTTTAGGTCCTAGAAGCTTACACTCACTAACATCATCTGAAAAATCTAGTGTTCTGAACCTCTTCTCAAAATGGGCTTCATATAGTGCCATTTGGATTCTCGAGTGGAAACTGTTATTGTAAGTGAATTCAACCAGTGGAAGATGTTGGTCCTATCTTCCTTTGAATTACATAGAACATGATATTAATATATCTTCTAGTGTCTAAATAGTTTGATTAGATTGGCCATTGGATTGAAGATGATAGGCCATGCTAATGTTTAGTTCAGTGCATAGAGCATGCTGGAGACTTTTCTAGAACATCGAGGTGAATCTCAAATCACAATTGGATACAATAGATAGTGGTACTCCATGTAGCCTTACCACTTCCTTGATATATATCTGTGTCAGTTAATCAATTGAGAAATCCTCCCGAATAGTAATGAAGTGTGCAGACTTTGTATGAAGATCCACAACATCCTAGATAGCATTGTTTCCTTTGGATGTATTTGTAAGTCCGGTGACAAAGTACATGGTGATGTTCTCCCATTTCCAGGATGGCATGGGTAATGGTTGCGTCATCACATTAGACTTTTTCCTCTCAGCTATCACTTTCAGACACACCAGAAACATTAATGTATAGTCCACGATCTCCTTCATCATTTTATCCCACCAATAATTCTCTCAGATATCTGCATACATCATTGTGTTTCCTGGGAGTAGATAAATTTAAGCTATGTGCGTCATTAGGAAGCTATTTATTTATCTCTATATCACGTTGTACACATAATCATGACCCAAATTATACAATTATATCCTATTCAACCAAGAACTATGAGGATTCCCCATTTCTAACAGCTTCAACTGTTTTCAGAATTTTCACATCCTTTCTTTGAGCATCCATTTACCTTTACAAAAGTGATGGTTGCCCAATCATTTGAGAAAGTATATATGATGTTCCATTCATTATTATTATTATCATGTTCATCTTTATCAAATCTAAGAAGATTTGTTCCATCTCAATTCTCATCAAGGACAAAATCGCTAGATCCTTTCTACTAAGAGAATCTCCCACCTTGTTTGCTTTCCCAGAGTGGTAATGGATTGAGTATTCATAATCATTGATGAGTTCTATCTATGTTCATTGGAACATATTAAGAACTTTTAGTGTGAATATATATTTTAAGCTTTTGTAATCAGTATATATCTCACACTTCTCCCCATAGAGATAATGTCTCCATATTTTCAACGTAAAGATCATAACTGCCAACTCCAGATCATGTGTGGGATATTTTTGCTAATGGATTTTCTATTGCCTTGAATTATAGGAAATGACTTTTTCATTCTGTATCAATACACATCCCTTTCCAATCTTCAAAGCATCACTGAATACCCCAAAAAGTAATCCACTTGTGGGTAATGTGAGCATGAGTGTAGTGATAAGCCTCTTTTTCAACTCCTTGAATAATTCATCGCTTTCATTACTCGAAGAAAAATTTACTCCCTTCTGAGTTATCGTAGTAAGAGGGATATAAAATTGTGATAAATTTCTCACAAATCATCGATAATATCCAGCTAACACCAAGAGGCTACGAAAATCGTTTACCGATGTTGGCCTCTGCCATCCAACTATTGAAGTTGTCTTTGAGGGATCCATAGATATCTCATTGCATGTTATGATATGGCCCAAGAATGAAACCTCTTTCTACTAAAAAATTAGAAATGGTATACTTTTCATAGATCTTCTACTTTTGCAATGTCTCGAGTATTTTTCTTAGATACATCTCATTATCCTCCATGTTTTTGGAGTATATTAGAATATCATATAAAAAGACTACTACAAACTTTCGAGGTAATCATTAAAGACTCAATTTATCATGTCCATGAAGATTATTGGATCATTAGCGGGTCTAAAAGGCATTACTATGAATTCATAATGATAGTATCTAGTACGAAAAGTAGTCTTGGGTATACCTTCCTTCTTCGCCCTTACTTGATAATATCTCTACCACAAATCCAGCTTGGAGAAGTATTGTGCTCCATCCAGCTGATCGAACAAGTCATCAATTCGTGGTAGTGGATACAGGGTATTTATTGTGATTTTTTTGAGAATGTGATAATTGATGAAAATGTGCATTGACCCATCATTCTTCTTGACTAAGAGGACATGTGCACTCATTGGTGAATCCCTTGGGCGTATAAAACCTTTATCCAGATTCTCCTGTAGTTGTTTCTTCATCTCCTCAAGCTCCAAAACAACCATTCTATATGGATTCATTGATATTCTCAATGTCCTAGGTATAAGGTCAATTGAGAATTGAACACCTCTTCTAGAAGGAAGACCATACAATTCCTAAGGAAACACATCAGGGAATTCCCTCATAATAGGTATGTCTTCAAGGATGGTTTCCTACATAGACTCAATCATCTAAGCCCAATATGTGTTCTCATAGGGCAGTAAATTCCATGACTGAGATGATGGTGCTAATGATTATTCATCTTCATTCTTGCACTTGTATAGAGTTAGTGGCCAATTCTCTACATGGAGAGTGATTTCCCTCTCATGATAATTTATGTTGGATCTATATATGGAAAGCCAATCAATGCCAAGGATTGCATCAAATTACACTAGAGGGAGTATGATGAGGTTCACCAAGAAGTTAAATCCACTAATTATGATAGGGGGTGTGTTATATTCATGGGATGAAATGATTTCCCAAATTTTCGTACTTACTGGCATCTTTACTTTCATGATTTGTTGTCGTGTTGGGATTTTTCTACTAAACATTCGAGATATAAAATAATTCAAATAACAATGAATGATATCCCTACCATTCAAATTTTGATTCTGGTTCTACTATATCTGATATAGACATGGGATGAGTACCTTAAACACATAAAGGGGAATCCAATGAAAAAAAGGGAAAACATATAAATTACATTAATTTCCTTAACATATGAATTTATAGGTTTCAATATATGTTATCCATGATATACTTCCTATTATATATTCTTATGAAATTTTTTCCCCTAACAATGGTTCATACTAAGATATAGAATTTACTAAATAATATCCCTCAAGAGTGTCATAACGAAGAGTGCAGCAAGGCTCATTGTCATATACCATGATACCCCGGGTGAAGCTCAAAACTCATTGTTGGAGTTTTCACTCCTAGTAACAACTTTTCTAGAGCCACCTCTACCTGCTCATATCCAAAAAGTGATATATTTTCTTGATAAACCACTTAATAAATACTCACCAAAATTTAGGGATGTTTTTATTATAATTAGTCTTATACCTAAGGGTTTCACTAGGGTTTTCTAATCCTAATCCTAAAAATAACTAAGCTTGTCCTCTGATACCAACTATAACAACCATGCTTTTATTTCACATGTAATCATAATTTATTACATGAAATTTCATGTAATACAACATAGAAGATCTAGAGGACTAAATTATTTGGGGCTTAAGATCATTATATAATAAATTAAAACGTGAAATACAACATTTTAATTGAAAACATCCTATACATGATCACAACATTCCTTCGCACTTAACATTTCATGGGATAACCTAAGGACATACATTAGAAAGGGGTGAGATATAAATCCTAGTAAGGGAATAAACATTGAATAATATGAGTAATAAAATACATATTAGACAATAGGAATATAAATGTAGCACAAGATAAACAAGAACATAAAGGCATGACAAATCATAATAATCATGGAAATGTGGCAACAACCTTTAACATGATATTACCATGATCCAAGGCTCATTGCACATGGATCATTAGTATAACCTCATCATACATGAAGCACGAGTAAACCCTAATTCCACATTAATTATCCTAATTCAACAGTCTTTACACATGATGTATCATGATAATTAACATTACCCAATGGTTTAAAGCTCTATCATGGTTCACTCTTCTTAATAATTCCATTTCATGCATAAGTGTACTAGATTGATCATACATCAAGGAGTCATTTAACATATTTGTTTATTCCATGATAATGTAATTTGTAATACATAAATGAAACTCTATAAACAATATGTAAATGTTCATAAAGGTGAATACCCATGATAGATAAATGGCCATGGTATTCACTACATGATGACTTTGGCTTGGAAAATCACTGTACAATTTCGGCAGAAAAACCGTATGACATAAAAATTTATAAAAAGGGTTTATTAGAGAAAATGGGGTGTCTTATAATATGTAAATGAAATGAACAGTATAGGGATAAAATAGATACATGCCCCAAAAATTTTAATGGAATTTAGATTCATGATAGAAAATAATTTATTGAACGTAAATGAGGAGAGAAAAATTCCTTACGGAATTTTGGCATGGAAACAGGTGTACATAAGAGGCATTAATGATAGAGAAAAGGGTATCTCGTCATTAAAAAATAAATAGTGAAGTATGGTGGTGGTGATAAATCTTACCCCAATGTTTACAATTGAAAATAAAAGGGAATAACAATATAAGGAAACTTGGACATAAATAAGGAAAGTGAAAATCCATTACTTGGATGTGTGATACCAAAGGCTTTGGAGGGGTTTTGGAGAGTCTTCTTGACAGCTTGGGGTGACTTGAGAGGATTATAGAGAGATGATATCAGTGGTTGGTCAAGATTAAAAGGTATTTACTTAATAGGAAGTTGGAGATTGGGTGGGATTATATATGAAAGGAGAGGGAATTGTTTATTATTTTGGATTGGGTCGCTACACATTAAAATAATAATAACCAAAAACCATCCCATGGTTTTTGCCCATATTTTTTTCCAAAGGGGATTGGAAAACTATATTTTATAATTACAATGGACTAAATTGATAAAATAATTGGGTTGATTTTGTGGAGGTGAGTCACACTCTCAATGAAATCAATGTAAAAAGTTAAAATGATTTATAAGTCTTGGACAGTGCACTAAGGCTTTGTAAAATAAATAAAAAAACCTAGAATTACATTATTTTAATTGTAAAAGATATATTGGCCGAAAATAATGTATATAGTATTATATTATTTCACTATTGGTTCATTGTGATTTCATAAAACACATTATATAATTAAACAGTATTTAATATTTACCCAAAAAATCAAAGGTCTCTAAAAATTATGAACAATTCAACATTGGATAATTTTGATGTCCTTATTCCAAAAATAATATTCATTTTTCCTTAATAAATTTCTAAATATATGAATTTTCACTTTTAAAATAATTACCAACATTTATCCAATGATCATGGGTTTTAAAAAACACAGCTTTCAATCCTTAATAAAAATTACAATTGCATTCATAAAATTGTATGATCATTTAAATTTAATAAAAATTATTTAAATTTTAATAATTTTTTTTTTAAAATTTTATTTAATTCAAAATTCCATTAATTCATCAGAATAGATTACATAGTTGAATACTATTTGTGCTTTAAATAAATATTAACAAATTAACAATAATAAAATGAATGTATATTCATTATTATACACAAAAATAATGCCCATAATCACAGTGATATGGTATTTTTACATAACCCCTTATAAAACCCGCATAGTACTAAAGGGTAAGGTTTTAAATAGTGATATAATCTTTAGTTGGCTAGGATAACTCGCTCAAGTGGTAATCTCTATCAAACTTTCACTTTTCCCATTAGTGGTTCTACTCAAGCATAACGTATTCAAGCTCGTATTGGTCTTGGTCAAGAGAAAATCCCAATGATGACACCTCCTTTCCATTATTTTACAAATGTGATCCATATGGAGAAAGTCTGCGGTATGAGTCCATTGCTTCCTTAGTCTGAGTAAATTGGATTTGTTAAAGACCTGTATTTATACTAATCATGTGATAATTGTTCAACAGATTTATTAGCAATGTTCACAATCCATAATGGTATTTTAAAATCCAAAAAATAAAACCAAATAAGTTCATACATTTTATATAACCATAAGAATATATTTAAATATACTGAGCGGAATTTTCATTACTGAATTTTTGGGTCGTTACCACAAACATACGAAAATGGAATACATTGATTAAAAAGTATTTTTTATGGTTGGTGGATGGTTTCCCCAAATTTTTAGCCTCACCATTCAAGAAAATCTTCAATTCATAACAATTCATAGTTGTCACATGGTTTAGAGAAACAAGTGGCCAAACCATGTGAACCATGTTTTTTAATATGATTAACCATTTTTAACATAACTGATCTAATAAAACAATTACTCTCTTCATATTTTCATTTCCATCAACTGGAAGCCCTATTTTCTTCTTATAGAATCCTAAAAACCATCTAAACTATGATTTTATTTATAAAATTGATTTCATGTCCAATTTCATCTTCTTCTGTCTAGTTGGATATGTGTCAGAATGATGGTTATTCCATTATAATATTTCAGTATAATTATTCTTACCAATGATACTATTTAGATGCAGGCTCATATGGCCCAATTTCATAGTGAAGATCAATTTTTCTTTCTTTTTTCCATACCATTTGTGACTAGAGGATGATATTGTATGATGAGAGACATATGAGTATGAATTATGTGGTTTATATCTCAACACACAAGGTTCATGATTTTATAAATTGTTGTGCGGGAGCACATATTTCATCTGGATTCACCTATTAAATTAATATTCCAGGATTATAATTGTTAAAACTATTTTTAAATTCCCATTCAAAATATGTTATTTATATTTGGTGTTTATGTCCACAATGGTGATCATCCTATTTATGGTGTTTTCTATTATTTAGTTTTATTGCATCGAAATGTGCATATTTACCACCATTTTGGAGTGACCTGACTAGACTCTACTAATGGTATGACTCCATGATTAAATGGATATTAAGTTGATAATTTTTTAACTTCTTGGATCATGATACTTTCCACAAGGCCTAACTATGGTGTGTTTTTAACAAAAAATAAAAATATGAATTTTAATTGTTAAGTATTCTTAGTATATGACATGGACTGTTATATGAAAATGAAATCTTGGTCGCATGTTTGTAGAATCCCTTTCCCTTTATGATGGATGATAGTGGAATGAACCTAATGAAATTATTTTGAGTTCTATTTTTTAATTAAATGTATTCACACAATTGAGGATCCTTTTCCAATATATGAAAGAAATGTTATGAACTAAAATAGTATTATCTAATGGAATGACTATCACATAGCCTAACATATATAATGACTTAAATGTATTGTGTAAAAATATATATGGTGCATGAATTAATTATATAAATATATATACTATATTAATATTTTTTATTCCGTAGGAAATTCCTTGGCCACTCATGGACACCATTCAGATTCATTGATGTTGGATGCCTTGGTTGAGACCAACATAGAAATCTAATATTATTCTATCAGTGGAATCCCTATCATGACACCATTAGATCCATCAATTACTATAAAAATATTCATGGGATAAATTATTTTTATCACACTTGTCTCTATGGAAATGAGGCATCTCAAATAAATCTGTGGTCCTTGTTGTTGCTTATATAAAATTATCTTGGATGTTTTCCTTAGACTCGGATGATTTACATTGTTGTATAATTTAATAGATGATTCCCTTTGGATTTCAATATTATCCCATTTCCAGACTATAGTTACTACTGAATTATTGACACATGAGTTCTAGGTTTCTTTGGTAACTACCATGGGAGCCATTTATTATATATAAAATCAAGGATTCCTTTCTACAATATAGATCCTTCACTATATATACCATATCTAATTTTTAGTGTGCTCATTGCCTCATGTGAATTCTTTATATAAACTATATACTAATTAATAAGTGAAATAGTTTTATGTTTAGACACCATACAAGGGATGATGTAGGTACTTGGGTATTTTAATTAATTCACTTCTCCAGTTTTATATATTCATTAATGGCCATTATTTAAGTGTATTTTACATAGACATGGAGTTTTAAACACATTTGGTGGTGGTCGAATAAGATTCATCTCACACTCGATCCTTGCCTCACCTGCTACCCGAACAAACTATATGTATGAAAGTGTTGATAAGGTGAAGTGTACCACCTAATACAAATTATTTCTTGATTCATTATGATAGAACATGTAGTAGATGATGGAGCTAAATATCATGATGCCTGGGATTGTTTTGGGTACATTTTTGTTCCTTTTTTATATCATTAATTGTTTGTTTCTTTATACCCATGAGTTATTTCGTTATAGATACATGAAATATATCATTTTCAGCTTTTTTATCAGTATAATTTTTTTCATTTATTTATTACTTCAGTATCTATTAGTCATTCTATCTTTTTTTTGTATTTCATATACTATTCACTTGTGTTTCTTACATGATCCATTGAGAATCACTTTAGCAATTAGGGAATTTATTCCCCATAGGCACACCATATTCCCTCAGTCCTAGATGGATTCCTCTATTGTATGGTGATATGCGCTTCAGGCCTTGTGACCCATTAGGCTTGGGGAACCCTTTAGTGGCATCCGGTCCAAGGCATCATATAATGTCTATACATTGGTCTTTTCTCAATTATGTGATTTTAAAATTGTGTTGTGGTTGTGGCTGGCATTGATGTGATACATGATCAAATCTATTTCGGAACAGTTCCAACATAATTCATTTTATGTATTGTGTTAATTAATTAATTATCATATTTATCACATTATTTCATGGTCTGTTTTATAAGAATGAGTTTTTTAACACATTGTGCTGTTAACCTATTGAGATTTACTCACACCATATTCAGTAAAATATTTGGATCATAATATGGTTACATGTAAACAAGTTTGGACAAGTTAAATGGACATTTTAATTGCTTTTTAATTGTTGTATGGGTTGGAGATTTGATATGGAACTAACATTGGGATTGAGACTTTGGTCTTTTGAAATAACTTTTGTTAGCATGATATTTTTTCTATATGATATTTTTTTGACATTTAGATACATTATATCTTATAATAAAACTATAATTTTGTTGTTATTATTATTATATTTAGTTGAGGTTTATTATTTGGATCATCCTATAACATCAATTTATAGTATGCATTTTTTCAACTATTATTTTTTTAAGATATATGATTATTTTTGTTGTATTAAAACACTATAACAGTGGGGATAGTCTTCACTATATACACATTACACCCCCAATTCTAGTATTAATCCTAGGGAATAAAGGGTGGTCCATATGAAATCAAAAGACTAATATAATTTTTTAATGTAAGAGAGTAAAAGATTACTGTCATTAAAATGAGGTATTAGAGAATAATGGTTTTCTTTCATATTTAGATACTATTTTTAAATATAGAAAGTAAAAAAAAATTGGGACTTTTCAATGAGTTTATGATTTGGTGTAGCTAACCCATGTGAATGAGAGATTATGTGTTCATGTGTACGAGACTGTTGTTACGAAGGTTATCTTATTTGAATTTATGTTATTTGACATTTGGTGATTGACATGTTGTGTAATGTTGTTGATTCTTGATGTTTATAGTATTTTCATATTTCGGTGTGGGATGAGTATTCATGAATCATGAAAGGAAAATATGGATATATAGTAACATCATTGTTCATGGTAGGGATATATTTATTTCTTTTGATATATGTTAACTTATGAAATGTGAAATGAGATACCAATAGTACCTGACAACTGAAATGAATTCTTTATTATATCATGATAATTACCTGATTGATCCATATTTAGATATACCATCATCTAGTGGTTCCATGTTATTTTCACGTATTTATAATGACCTTATTCTTATCTAGTGTTTTAAGTAGGGAATTTGTCTTGTAGATAAAATTAATCCTAACCATCTTCAGATTGAGAATTTGGAAATTAGAAATTACCATCCTCCTACAATAGTAGAACTGAAGCCTCATAAAGTTCATGATGACCATATGGATGTTCATTTTTTTATAGCTACCTAGAGGTCATAAAACACATTGAATTTGAAATTTTTTACACCATTCCTTCAATTTTTTAGTGGATGATATTGTTTATGGTTTATAATCTTTTTATAGTCACTGAGGATTATGGTCCCTTGGAATTCTAGTTCTGGATCGAGTCAGTCCATATGATCATAAATAATCACTAGATAACTATAGATAAAATTATTAATCTGGTAGAATAAAAGATTCACAGACTGACTATGAATTTCTGTGACATTCTAGGGAAAATTGGGTGGAAAGAGGAGTAATCATGGAAGGAGTTCAAGGGGAATTTTATTATAAACAACTATCTAGAAATGATGAGGGGTGAAATGGATCTCAATTTCATTAATGTGATCCAGTATAGAATGTTAGTGATAGGCTATGCTAGATAGTAATTAACATTAAACACATTTCACATTAATTTTATGATAATGTGCTATAAAGGATGACACATTTCCATGATGGGATTCACTATGAGATCATGTCACGCGTGGAAATTTATCTCTTTAGTTGGTTTTTAGACCTCTTGAATTTAGATCTCATCAATGTAGGGAATAAAATATCATATTGGATAAGTGTCCATTATATTTCAAAAGGGAAAACTATGAACACTTCATCTAGTAAAATTAATCTCTTATATGATATTTTTTACTAGAAAAATAATGGTTGGAACTCTCAAAGAATTGGGAATCCATTTAAAGTCCATGTTACATTATAGGTCTATTACATTTTCTTGCTTTTTCACAAGAAGACTAATTTTATGTACCCAACATTAGAGGTCCATTATTGCTATAAGATAGTAAACCAAAATATATTTTATTGGGGAATGATATTGTAGAGATTTGGGAGGGTATTAAGACATATACAAGATTCCAGGAAGGTCTCAACTATCCCTTAGTTGAATGGTATTCGTAACCCCATTGGATGTTTAGGTTGATGTAGGACATCTGGTATCCCATTGTAGAAGTATATGTACCATGAAAATGGGATGTCTCCAAGAATCATAATGGATTCTAGGGTGGTGGGGCATGTTAGGTTCAAATTTTGTAGTCTATTTCAAATAGTTTGGATAGAGTCCATTCTAACATAAGAGTTATGATTCATTAATCATATACTATTTCTTATGTTTTGTTTGATATATGATAATATTATAAATTTTTATATTTACATTTTTGATCTATTTTTACTGAGTTTTATAATTTTTGGATGTTATTTTTACCATCAACACGCTATTGGGAGTGTGGTCTAGAATATAAATTGTTTCAAGGAGTTTTCCTAATAAATTCTCGATTATAATTTAATTTGGGACCCCGTTTATGCTAGAAATGAAATTTTTTGATTGAATTTATTGTATGGATTGGATATTTCAATACTATGCTCATATCAATTGTTATCAGAGAAGATATACCATTCTATCTTTATATGTTGGAACCTTTTTTCACTAGGGTGAGTGAAATCTTCAGGCTAGTCATTCATTAACAATTTAGTGCATATTTGATTATATAATGGATCATGGAGAAAGTATTTATCTAGATGATGGTGGAATATAACATGATAGTTTTCATCAAGTGGAATTGAATTTCAATGATTTATTTCTGGAATATTCTTATAGTGTACAACCATAGTGGGATATTTAGTTCACAATCATGTTAGTTCTAGGATAATATAATGGTTTTTTGTGGCCTTATATGATAAAACCCTTAGAGATTCATGAATTGATGTTTCTACTAGATTATATTTATGAAAAGAGATTAATAAAACCTATAATTTCATCATGGATTCTCTAGTGATTTACAAAAATATTGCAGATTGGACATTGCGCTTGGGTGTGAAAATCAGAGATTGAACCAGATGACAGTCAACAACTAGTATTCCATTACACACATTAATGATCTCATTGATTAGATGATATGTGATAAATATTATACAAGATTTATTTGAGATAAGGGTATCATCAGTTGATAATGAGACCATAAGATATATCTTGAAATACTTTTATTACCATGAATTGATTGTATGTTCTTTTAGTGGTAGAGCATAGACTGAAAAACAAATAGACTACAATCATGAACTTGATGACTCAGATATTTCATCCTTATATGGATATGTTTGTGATGGTTTTTCGAAAATATATTCACATAATCTCAGTCAAAACAATATCATGACCAAAATCTGGATATTTTATTGATTATAATTATATAGAATTAGATTTAGTTATAAATATATAAATTAAATTTTATGTTTTATAGTGTGAACTTTTGGGATATGTCAAAACAGATGATGGAGTGTCTGTGGACCTATAGAAAGTTGAATTTGTTGTATCATGGTAGTGGACTAATAATTTATTTGAGAGGCCAAGTTTTTCTGGATTGGGATGTTATTATCAGGATTTTATCCACAACTTATTAAATTTTCCAACACCATTTTCAAGGATGAACAATAATTTAGTGGTGATTTTTTTGGTAGTATTCTTGGGGGAGAGTTTTTCTATAGATAATATGAAGGTTATCAGAAACAACTGCAACACACTATGTTTTTTGCCACCATTCTTAAATAAACATATTTTATATATATTTTTTTCATGATACTCTCTGTCACAAATTAAATACAATGTACATCATTATAATTGTTCACAATAAGCAACATCTCCTTGGATTTCATTATAAATAACACCAAGTTTCTATGAAACTTCATTTTATTGTAATAATTATCTTCCTAAGATTGTTATAACCCAATATTTGAACATAGTAATAAAAATAGTAATAACTTGTCTTCAAATATTATTTATGATGGTTTTATATAAATAAAAAACATTTAGAATAAAATATTTAGTATTATTGAAATCTTTATATGTTTTAAAATATTATTTTCTCAAATGAACATATTTTTATGTCCTTATGTGAATTTAAAAAATTAGACCCTATTAGAAATTGAATTTGACAAAATAAATAACATTTTCGAATTCGGAATGATTAAATTATTTTAGGGTGAATTCTAATGAATTTCCATAAAACATCATTTTTTGTTTAACAGTGAAAAATACTAATTTTTAATTAAAAAATAATTTTTTCCTTCTAATTTATTAATATAGAAAAATCATATTGAAAAATTATTATAATGTGAATATAGATTTTTTAACAATTAAAAAAAATTAGGTCATTGGAACTAATTTCACAATGAAACTAGATAGCAAATTAATTCAAACTTTAAAAAATATTTCTAAAAAACCAATTTTTGTGACGCAAATGACCGATTAAATTTAAATTAATTTATTCCAATTCATTGATTGGAATTTGGAAAAATTAATTCCATATTTTAAATAATTAATATATATATTTTATATTAATTTCAAAATGGTTTTTACCAAATAAATTAGTTAAAGTGATTAAACTTCATTATAGTGATTAAAAGAAAAATTAGCTTATCGGTGTACTAAACCATAATCTGTTGTCCCAAAATGACCTAGAGACATGTCCAGAAGACATTGAATGTCCATTTTTAGACCATAATATTAATTGTATCATATTGGAATCATTATTGAATCTATATTTTCAAGTAAAAACGTTTTTTGAAGTCCCTTTTCAATAATTTACAAGAATGCCACTTTTCCACCACTACAAAAAGTCATTAACCTCTCCCACATATTCACACCTATAATGTTATTTTTATTGAAAAAACAATACTTAATTATCCTCCCAATATCCATATCTTCATCATATATCCTTCCCTTTGGAAATAAATACATCCAAGTAATATATGAAGTGCAAACCTAAAAGAGTTACACATAGAAGAGGTAACATTCCTTCTTCAAGCTCATTTGTTTTATCATCATTATCCACCCCCAAAAATATATTTATTACATGATTATATAATATACTAAGTATCATAAATTTATTGATATGATTTTATTTTGTATTTTTTAACATCAATGAATCATAGTTCCTTCTAATGGGTAATTTATATATCTTTATTGTGTATAATGAACTATCACCTCACGGGATGATGTTGTTCATTTATTTCCCTTACCACGTCTCTTTTTTGGAAACTATAATGGAAATTATATGATATATATATATATATGTTATTTATTTTTTATTTAAGATTTTGGATTATTATAAGACACATACATTCATCTTTTCCATTTTGTGTAATAACGATAATTTCATTTGGGGAAGTCTGGACTACTACCTCTTCAAAGCGATGTGATTCGTTCACATTCTACATAGATTATATTAACATTCGTTTTAGTAAAATTATAAACTATATATGAGATAATAATAATACATTAAATATATATATACATACATACATATCTTTCATTTAATTTTATTCGTGAACTATGGTAATTAAATTGAAACAACATTCATACGTTCATATGACCTACCGTATCAATGAATAGTGTATTCCATTTCATATTTATATCCCTCATAGATTAGTATAAAAAATATATTATGAATATAAATTATATTTATATAATGTTTTATTTTTTAAAAATAATTATATATATATGAACAAAACATATAACAAATTACGATATATGTGAAAAACAAAGTGGACATTTCTTGAAATATAACCTTTACATGGATGTGTTAATAAGGGGGTGATACAATTCCATACATGGAATTTAATATAATAATATGGTTATATATATTAATTACAAAAAACATATATATTTTATATAAGAGGTTTTTATTATTACTATGAGAGTTACGATGTAAGGTAATGGGATTTCTAGTCACAATTTTATTTCAATTAGATTTATGACTTATTCAACACTCATTACTTTTTTAGTTTATATAATTACCATGAATATATTATATGATTATTATAATTAAATATATTGGTACTTAAATATTAATTATATGATCTCACTTTAATTTGGATTATTTTTCAAAATTAAATAATTGGTAAAGATGTCTTTTCTTAATTTTCCATCTTTAAGGCACATTCTCTGAATATCAAAATAACGATGTTTTATAAAAAAAATTAAAAAAAATTTCAATCATTATAAGTTAATATAATATTAAATTATATATTATTTTGAAAATATATTATTCTATAAAAATATTCCTTTATATGGTTTTGATGTGTTTTCAAGAAAATAAATGTCCAAATAATCTCAATATTTTATTTTTATGTTTCCAATATGTTTTGAATAATATGGTTATCAAAAAATTTTTATGTATTATATATAATTATTTAATGTGTTTTCAATGAAATTATGTTCAAATTGTTTTTGATATTTCATTTTAGGATGTTAATGTTTTTTCAAATTTTTTTTTTAAAATATTCTCTATATTTGTTTATAATTTTTCAAGTTTATTTTCTAAAGGTTTTTTTTTCTTGAAATGACTTTTTCAATGAATAAAGTATAATGTACATAATAATTTTTTTATAATATATTCCAAAATCATATATCATATATTATGACATCAATTGGTGTTAATAATGAAATTTTGGGGAAATTATCAAAAGGGTACTGTCATATTATTTCCTTGTATGGTTTATGTTTTGATTTCATGGTGTTTATGAAACCCATTTATCATTAACTGGGTACATGTTTATGAAAATACTTTCATATTCATGGTTTATATTTTTATAAATCATGTCTTTTTTTCATAGGGATTCTATTTTGATGAAAGGATTATTATACCTACCTCTTTTTCCAATAGTTATGACATTATTACATGTTTATGATACTCATTTCATTTAATGGGTTATGGTATTATTATTAATGATCATGTGGAACATGTATGTACGATTGAATTGTTATGTGGTTAGGACCCATATCTCCCTACAATAAATTGGGTAAATATTTTTATCTCTTGAGATAATGATGGGATTATATTAGAATGGCTTCATCCACTATTGATGTTGAGAATACCCGATCCACTAAGGGAAGATATGGAAACCTGAACCACCATGAAAAGATGGAGAAACCCAATCAACTATAGGAATATAGGGAAACCTAGTCCCTAATAATGAAATGGTAGTGATTGGGGGTGGTTGTGTGTCATTCTCAGTATGATTAGTCCCCATAGAGAATCCTGGTATGTTCTATAAATTTATCTTGAATTATAAAAAAATGATATTAAAAATTTATGTATACTCCAAAATTATTTTATTTATTCCTATGTTATAATTTCATGGCTCATTCTCATGATTCTATTATTTTTCATATCTTATTAACATCCAATCTATATGATCTTATTTATGTTTATGATATTTAATTCATATTGTGTTATCTTATACTGTTATTATCACAATATCATACCCTTATTATCTTTTTTGTGATTACATATCTCTCTTTTTAAAACTTATTATACATTTTAGATCACCCATGTTTTTTCCTTCCTTATGTTATGAAGATATGTATTAAGTATGATGTATATGATAAGGGTTCTATTCATAGAGAAAATATTGGTTGATAATGTTTCTTGCTTATGTACTAGTGATTATGTTTCTATTTTTTAAATGCAACATGTCTAATATGGCCTTCGAGAGTCTGTATTTATAATGTATTATGTATTTTTCAAAAGTGATGTAACGTCAATGTATGAAAGTAAAGGGTCACTATATTTGGTATCAAAAAAACTTTTTATTTAACTATCAGAAAATATGATTACAAAACCATACTGATAATTCTATTTAAATGTAGAAGTAAGGTCAAAGGATAAAGAAAAATACAAGAAAATGATCTGGAAATTTCGTAAAGGATAGAGAAGTTGGTTTCCTAGAAATATATCCATGTTCTGATAATATATGTGGATTAGGTTATTACATATATGTTCATAGGAGTAGCATCTCTCAAAAGGTGCATCATGCCTGAATTGGTAGTAACCTAGTACACGGCAATGAGACTTACTAAAAACCTAGATTGACACTCTCGGGGGATATACATCAGTAATTCACAAACTTTTGGAAAAACCATCATGATGGATTTAAAAATAAGTGTACTATAAATAACATACGATAAACGTAGGGTGTCATAGGTTATAAAAGGTTTCATAATTTATACATCTTATAAGTGGGTTTTCATTATTATGTAGGTAATAGATATGAATAATATTTGTTACTCTATTCTATTTGCTTTTATTCAATAGATATAACTCAATAGAACCAAATTAATTGTGACTAAAATAAAAAATACAATAATTTTCATCCTGAGAATCCAAATACTGAGGGAGTAGGAATGAAAAATCTCTTTCATATGATCACCCAACATTCTCAAGATATTATTCTTATTGATATTCCAAACAAGAAATTAAGGGAACAATGTTTAATTGATTCATTCATGAGGAAACATCCACCTTATTCTAGTGGGACTTCTAATCCATAGTTTTCTGAATACACAATATATACAATTGAAAATATATTTAATATTCCCCAGTTTTCGGATGATGAGAAATTCATTCTGGATTTTTAATAATTAGATGGTGATGTATAACGTTGGTGGAATCTAAACAAGAATACATTCATGAGATATGAATTTCAATCCATGGAATGGGATGGGTTTAAGAACATATTATTCAATATGTAAATTAATAGTGTTCTTCATATGGAGATGAAAATGGAGTTCCATGAGATGAATAAAAATGATGATTAATCTCTTGGTAAAAATAAGAATATTATTAGTTGGTTTTCATGGTATGATTTTGGAATTATCATCCAAACAGAACATAATTTTGATTGGGTTTTTGGTGGATTAAATTCTTTTCTCGGAATGGTGTTGGGTATAAGATAAATTAATAGCTATGAAATGATTTTGTGTTTTTCAATAAATGTTGATATAGAGGTTGGAGTTACTTCTCAATATAGTGGTTTTAACAAGAAAAGTAATATGGTGTTTAAATAACATAAAAACCATGTAGAGAATAAGATGAGCCTTCATTTGTACTTTATGTGAAAAAAGAATCATTGAGGTAATTTCCAAATGTTTTATACTATGTATTATATCTATATAAGTGAAGGACATCAAGTAATTGATGGTCACAAAAATTGGATGAAGTTGGGAAATGATGAAAATAGAGGAAAACATACACATAATTTACCTCCCATGCTGTAGTCTATCATGTTTTAGATGGATTGTAACTATGAAAACAATTTTTCAAACCCATGGGTTGGTGATGATGAGTAGCATCAACCACCTATTAAACTGAGGGCCAATCGAAAATCTCATTTGATCACTATTTATAATGATGGTTGTGATAATGATGTGGTGAAAGGTACACCTAAAATCCACCGTATAATAGATAATGTCTTATTTTATTAGATCTACCCACACATTAATATGTAATGAATTTTATACGAGTATTAATATTCCAACATAATGATTATATGTTGAATTAGTAGTAATATCCCCTAATGGAATGATGATTTCATCTCATGTTTATGATTCCACTCCAGTTTTCATTTTGTGTAATTCTCTTTCTGGAAAACTTATCATTCTTCCCATGGTTTAATTTTATGTCATCAAAGGCATGAAATGGGTTTCTCTATAAAAATAAAAAGATATTTTTTAGGAAAATGAGTTATATTTTATATTTCAATCCAAAAAAATTATTATCTATTAATGTGATGATATATATGAACTTCCTAAAGAGATTACATCTTGTGTATGGGTATTAGTTTCAATTAAGAATAACTGTTTTTATAAAATGGTTGGGGATGAACTCTCCATTGATCATATGCATATTGTTCAGTACATTGTGGATGTTTTCCATGAGTAATTTTACAATAATCTACCAAAACATAATGTTTAGTTATTGATATAATTTATACATTGTTCCATACGAATTTCAATGACTCTCTATAGAATGGACCAAATTTATTTTCAATAATTGTAAAAGAAACTCAAAGAAAACCAAGAAAAATGATTCATTTAGCTAAGTGTTTCACCATGGGTTGTAACTGTCCTATTTTGGAAAAGTAAGATTTATCAATGTGACTATACATTGATTATCAGAAATATAAAATGATCATGATTAAAATGAAGTATCATATTCCTCATATTCATTAAATTTTTAATCAACTGTGTAATGCTCAAAAAAATTAAAAGATTGACACTCATTCTTGATATCCTCAATTGAGGTTAAATATGGATGATATACCCACGATGGGATTATGTACAAGGTATAGGGACTATGAATATATAGTGATATCGATCATTATTAGTAATACCCCTTCTAGCTACATAAATTTGATTTATACATTATTTAGATGTCATATTAATCAATTTGTGGTAGTACTTATAGATGATAGCTTTATCAATTAAATGAATATGGAATACCATGAAGAAAAATTGAAAATTATATTAAAGTCCTTATGGAATGAGAATTAGTATAAAAAATTTACCATGTTTTAAATTTTTTTGTAATATGTTTCATTTTATGTTCACATAATCTCAGGAGATGGTATAGAAGTAGATCAATAAATAGAGGATGTTATTGAAAATTAGAGTAGACCTAGAACAGTGATAGAGATGTATAGTTTTCTTGATTTAGTAGGATATTATCAATGGTATGTGGAAATTTCTCATTAATTTCTAATACTCAATCAAAGTTAACTTGGAATGGTTCTAAGTTCCTCTATAGAGGTGAATGTGAGGAAAATTTCAATGAATAAAAGATAATATTATTCAGTGCACCTATAATTACATTACATTATAGTGGATTAGGGATTAAAATATATAGCGATGCATTGAATAAAGGATTCAGATGTGTTCTTATGTAGAATAACATGTTTATAGCACATGGCTCAAGATAGTTGAAGATTCATGAGTGAAACTACTTAACTCGTGATTTGGTGTTAGCAGTGTTAATTTTTTCATCAAAGATATGGAGTCATTATCATAATAGTGAAAGGTGTGATATATATACCAATCATAAAATTATATAATATATATTCACACAAATGGAGTTTTTCTAGAACTAGGGTATATTGTTAGAGATGGTAAAGGAATATTATTGGTCAACACAATACCACCCTATGAATGTGAACATGGTGGGAAATTAGTTGAGTTGAAAGGATCATGCTATATTATCCATTATTACAATTTCAAAACAACCAATATTTCCTGATTTTGAAAGGATGGATTTAGAAATCATGAAGGATTGGGATATATATAATCATTTCTAATTAAATGGTTATCACTAAATCCATGTGAAGATCATAGACCCATATAATGTTGATGTAGAGATGAAATATGATGTTAGTGGTGTTTTGGAGTTTAACCATGATTAGGATGTAATGATAATGTTTTGTAACATTGTATCTGTTCTATCATTACCAT
This sequence comes from Viscum album, assembly GCA_963277665.1. Taxonomy (NCBI): domain Eukaryota; kingdom Viridiplantae; phylum Streptophyta; class Magnoliopsida; order Santalales; family Viscaceae; genus Viscum; species Viscum album. Next base: position 1,561,447,641 of record OY728147.1, read on the forward strand.
ATTTAATGAAGCAGCTATTATAAGAATATCATAGCTCATCATTATATATTTATCATGGAAGTACATGGATATTTAGTGAATTGATATAATATTTCTATTGGAATGGAATGAAGAGGTATATCTTTGTGTTTGTAGCTCAGTAATTGGCATGATTAGATGTTAAGGTTGAAAAAAAAATCTATGGGGATATTTCTTCTATTTTCTATACTATAATGACAATTAAAGAACATATCTATTTATTTTTTCATTGGAATCCCAATATACCCTGAAGGGTTTAATGTTATATTGGTGGTAGTATATATCCGTATTAATTCATCACACTTCATTGCTATTGAAGAAGAGTTGTCTGTAGATCAACTCTATATGATATACATTAAAGAAGCTGTAAAGATGAATAAAAGGACATGTCATATTATATCTGATCATAATATGAGGTTCACCTCAATGTTATGGAGAAGTCATAATTAAGGAAATGATATATAATTGAGTATCATCACTTATTATTATCCTTATACGTATGTTCAGTTTCAGACAACAATTAAATACTAATAGGACCTGTTGATATCTTATTCATTGGATTTAAAAAGTGGTTGAGATCAACACCTTGCACAAGATAATTTTTCTTAAAACAATACCATTCACTGAAGAATTCACATGGATCCTTATGCAGCCATCTATGGAATGAAATTTATAGCTTGAATGTGCTACTATGACATTAGAGATAGAATGATAATGGGACCTATGATAACTAAAGAAATGGATAATAATGACAGAACAGTTGCACATCATATCAATGAATTAATAATTTGAAAGAAACATTATACAGAAAACCATTGGAATAAATTACAAATTGAAGTTAGTGAGAAGGTGTCTTTATGAATTTCTCAATGGAAGAAGATTATGAGGTTTTTAATAATTTGAAACTACGCCCATGGTATATTGTTACGATTAAGATTATGGATCATATCGCAATGGTATCCTATCGCTTGGAACTTCTTCCAAATATCACTTAAGTACAAAAAATTTTCCGTGTATCTCCATAGATAAACTATATACATAACCCCTCATATGCACTTAACTAAGAGGTCAAACCCCTGGAACATGATCCTTTTGTCAAGAACTAACAGTAGAAATTATGGATCGTATAGTGAAATTTCTACAAAATAGGACACCCAACAAGTCAATGTTTTATAGAGAAATATCTAGTTATGGGAAGCTATGTGGGAACTTCAGGATATGATAATGTGTAAATGTCTTCATTTTAATAATAATGATGAATTTTTAAGGATAAATTTATTCATATAGTGGTAGAATGTAACACACTGATATTTTTTTGAACTTTTTTCTAATGAATTGATTTTATTTGATTTGATGAATTTCATGCAACAATAAGTCAAAAATTTATTATACCATATGACAGGATGATCTTTTTCTAAATAGAACACCGACCTATCTTGTGATATAGAAAACAATGAGTTTTTATGAAACATTATTTTCTTATTATAATTATTTAAATGAGACAGTAATAAACAAGATTTTAAACATAGTAAAACGATTAGTAATATCAAATTTTTTAATTTTAATTATAACGGTTTTATATGAATATAACATATATATAATAGAACATGTTGTATTGGTAATTTCATTATATGTTTTAAAATAATATTTCTGAAATGATCTAATTTTTCTATCATTGTGTGAACAATAGTAAAAATAATTTTATATAATTTCAAAATTATAATTTGATAAAATTAACATAATTTTTTAAATTATAATGGATAAATTATCTTAGGTTTAATTTTAGATATTTTTATAGAAAACAAAATTTTGGATGAATATTGAAAAAATATTAAATCATAATTTAAAAACTGATTTTTTACCTAATCTATTTATATAGATAAATTATAATTTAATTTGTTTTTAATGTGTGCTGAGATTTTTTGTATATCAATTAATCTAATTTTTTTCATTTTAACCAATTTCACATTAAGGTTTGATATCAAAACAATCCAAACATTTCATATTTTTCCCTATATAACAGGATATCGATACACGTCTACAAGATTACATTTAAATTAATTTCTACCACTTATATGATTGGAATTTGGAAAAATGGATTCAACATTTATAAATAGAAAAATACAAAAAATTTAATAATGTCAAATATTTTTCCAACAAAAAAAATAGTAAATGCGATTAAAAATATTTACAATAATTAAGTGAAAAATAAACATTACAAAAGAATAAAATATAATATTAGGGCCCAAATTTACTTAATTTTTTAATCAAAAGAAATTGAATCCCAATATTTCGTCCCTATCCACCATTATATTAGATATAGTACAATATTAGAGCAACTTTTATAGGAATAATATGACTATAATCCCCTTTTTGACATTTAAAATAATTCCACTCCTCCTCCGCAATAAAAATGTACTCACCCCTCCCACTTATTGACACATTTAAATCACTCTGAATTAGAATAAAATTTCATAAATATGCTATAAATATACCTACCTTTATACTATAATCTTCTATTTGTTATATAATCCATCCAGTAAATCACTTTATTTTAAACCAAAAGAAGTTACCCAATGAAGATGTAAAATCCTTTGTCAATATATTTTGTGTAATTCTCATAATAAACCCCCTAAACTCTACTTATTAAAGGAATATACAATAACATCAGTATTCTAAATATTTGGAGCTTTTTTTATTCTATGGTTTATAACTACTATTATACAAAATTCCATCTAATGGGTAACGGTTTTATTGTTCTCGTGTACGATGAACAGTCGCCTCAAGAAATGATGTTGTTCATTTTTCATTTACCACCACAAATGGTTTTGAATTATGATGGAAACTATTAAATATATATATGATATTTAGGATGTAATTATTATTATTTAATAATTTTATAATTCATATCATTATGATTTCCATTTTTTGTAAAAATGGTAATTTCTCTTGGAGAAGTGTGGACTACTGCCTCTTTAATGCGATGTGAGTCATTCACACTCTACGTGGAATGTATTAAAGATGGTTTCAATATACATAAGGAATATATATAATATAATATTTCTATAATAATTATTCTATATAAATATATTTCATTTAATTTCATTCTCACAATATGATCCAAAATCCATTTGTTCAATTTCTAAAAAGCTGGTTTATGGATTACCGGTAACCATACAAACAAAGATCCAACATCAGAAACGAAGATCATGGAACACACAAACTAGAGACCAATTCACAACATCATCAACAAACATCATGAAACCCACATAACAGAGACTAATCCACAACATCAGCTCAATTCAAAATTTAATATTCCAAAGAAAACCCATCACCACAAAATGATCGATGAGTCACAATCAGTGAGCCACCTCGAGCCGCGTCCCCAAAAATATTACCCAAAACATAACATTAACATGGATGTGTTGATAATATGGTGATATTAATACCTATATTTTATTATATATAATAATATCGTTCTTTATAAGATATATAATAAAATTATATTATCTATACATGAATTTTCTATGAGAAGGATGAGATTAATTACATAAGGTAATGAGATTTCTAGTCTCACATTGATTTCTATGATATTTATTCCTAATTCACAATGAATTTCATTTCAATAGTTAACATAATCACCATTATAATACTATATGATTATTGCCATTAAATATATGGTTACATATATAAACATTTTATGGAATCTCTTTTAGGGGTTCTATGTTTCAAAGGATACCAAATTTGTAAAGTATTTTTTTCTCAAGGTTCTGTACTTGGGATATATCCCATGAGTAGAAAAAACATGTTTTACAAAATTTGATAATGTTTTTAGAGATGATATTTTATGATTAGTTTCAAGGAATAATTATTTAATTTTAATATTTGTTTTCAAATAGTTCTTTCTATTATTTGAGCGTGTTATCAATGAAATGTTTTTCAAAACATTTTCATTTATATATATATGTTTTCAAAGAGTTTTAATTGAAATTTTTTCCCAAATAATTTTAAATTTTATTTTTAATGAACATTATTTTCAAAATGATAAATGTCAAAAATATTTCAAAGAATAATTGATATTTTCTTCAAGAAATGTTTTTCCAATTCATTCTAAAATTATTTTCCATATCTAATTAAATCAGTTACTGTTGCTCATGAGTTTATTAGGAAATGATCAAAAGGTTGAAATGCAAATATTTATGGTTTACGTTTTAATGGTATGGTTTTTATAAAAAATGTATATCATTCACATGATTCATGATTATAAAACCTTATTCTCTTTCATGGGTATATTTCTATGAAACCTTATTTTTTCATTTTTTTTTCTTTTGATGAACTGATTATGAACCCATTCCCTTTTTCTATGGGTTATTATTTGATTATAGGTTTTGATACCCATTTAATTGCATGGGTTAAGGTATGATTGTTTAGGATCTTTTGGAATACATATATATTATTTCACTATGAAATTGGTGTGACATGTATCTCCCTCCACCATATTGGGTAAATAATTATATTTCCTAAGATAAAGGTGGAATTAATGTAAGTAGGCTTGATCAACTATAGAAGATGGGGAAACCTGATTAACTATGGGATAATGGGGAAACCTGATCCACTATTGGATGATGGGAAAACAAAATACACCATGACAATATGGGGAAACCATAACCCTTATAAGGAAAGAAAAATGATATGGATGGTGGTGTTCCCTTACCAATAGGATTAGTACATAAGAGGTTCCTTGATATGTTCTAGATATGATTCTGGGATTATAGGGAATAATTTTACAAGTTTATGTGTATTCTAAAATTTCATGTTTTATTCCTATGTTTTTCTTTTATGGTTTACCCTCTTGATTCCAAAAAATTTCATTTCTTATGAAAAAACAATCATTTAATCATTATTTATTTTTATGATAATATATAATATCGATGTGATATTGTAATGTTATGGTTATGTTATCATACCCTTATTCTCATTTTCATTATTATATATCTCAATTTTACCCTTAATAATAATTTGAGCTCACCATTATTATGTTTCCTTTCATAGGATATGAAAATGTGTATTATGTTTGAAGTTTATAAGAAAGGAGATAACCATGAATAAATTAGTAGAATACAATATAGGTTATTTATGTACTAGAGGATATATTTCTATATCTATGAAGGCACTAGGATAATATATTATTTTGGAGTATATTTTTATTATGTGTTATTTATCACTCAAAATTAATGTAATTTTAATATATGAAAACATAGGTTCACCATAACGGCTATCCACTCATTAACTATATAAGATTATTAATATACCATGTATTATGATGTATCACAAAATGGAATTGAGTAGTTTTGATGTAGGGGGGACCAGTGGTGGCATATGGCTCCATACATCTTAGTCATAATGAGTGGAATTATCCTAATCAATATATGGAGTTAGATATGGTAGTGAATTCATTGAGATTCTAGAGAAAATTTATTTTGGAAAAGAGGCTTTTGGTTTTTATCAACTACATTTTTCTGAGGTAAATTTTTCATATTGGAGGAAGTGGGTTGGGTATCTAAAGTCTTTCAACTTCACATTGTCATATACACATTGAAAGTGAAATTTATTTGCCGGTTCCATGATACATAAGAAATATACAAAGTAACTGATTGTGTCTTGTGATGATTGGTGGATAATATGTCACTTTGGATATATGCCTCTAAAAGTTAAGGGGTCTTAAGGGTGAGTTGATCAAACTTCAACAAATTTATTTCCAATGATTTTTTAAAAGATCTTGACTGTATATTGGAATAATTCAAAGGTATTATCTCTGATAGAAATATTTAATGGTAAATATCTTCCATTTTGATGTACCCTTTTCAATGAATACATTTTCATTATCCCTGAATGTGTATCGGTTCACATAGGATTCCACAAGGATCATATGAGAGAGATTCAATCATTAATATGGAGTGTAAATCCACAGATGAATAAATTATATCATGATCTCCATAGAAATTACTAGTGCTTTAGAATGACGAAATTATTAGTCAGATTTAAAGTGAGATGATTCAAAAATTAATATTTGAATAATGATTTCAGAGGCTTGTAGGGTTATTGCATCTCCTAAAGATTTTGGAAAATAATGGGATGATTTCACTAGGAATTTTGTTATTATATTACTATGGACACATCAGAATAATTATGTAGTATATTTTATCATAAATTTAATATCTAATCTATCCCATATATTTATGATTAGGTATATCTTTATTTTTGATTATCTGTGAATTCATTATGTGTGGGAGATTGTTTGGATGCATGGTGTTATAGGTAATCCCATTTTAGAAGGAGTTCTTCAGTTCACATTTGGATTCTAGTAGGTTATTCATAAGGATCATTGATAATAGGTTTCAAGTATGGCCTATAATTGATATACATATTTTCAATCTGAGTATACTAATCATATTATAAAGGATAAGTTGTGAGAATATATAAGTAATTTTAGTGGTTTATTGTAGAAGAATTGTAAACATAGGGTGTTCTCATAAACTAATATATTCCATAAATGGATCCAAATGTAAAAAATAAAGGCTCTATATGGAAGGATCTTCCATTAACCTACTTTATAGTTGGAGAAAGATAAATAGGCACATGTCGCACTTAGTCTCATTGATGATATATCTTAGAATATTCACCTGACTCAATGCTACCTTGTTCCAACACAAAGAATGAATAAATCATATGCATACCATTAGGGATGAGGTCTATAATTTAATGTTGGGGAAGATGTATTCCTTTTTGTGTCTATATGGATAGGGAAATTTCATATCAGAAAACTGGGAAGCATCCACCTATGTTTTTTGGGATCTTATAGATAGTTTAAAGAGTCATTCCAACATTATATTTGTAAGATCTTCCATATTAATATAGTTCCATTCATGATGAGTTTGATAGGTAAAACATTTATAGATATCATCCTAAAACTTCCCATGTGGAAGAGGATTGTCGAGTGGAGTTTATAGTAGATTCATCATATATGGATCATTCAACACATATTGTAGAATGTATTGATAAATATCTCCTTGAAGTGACTCTGCCATCAGTTCGAGAATCGTTGAATTATGGGGATCTTGGGGATGAGACATGGGAGAGGGAATTTGATATATGAGAACAGAATCTAGATATAATCACTAAGACCCCATTGTGATTCTTGGAGGATCTCGATAATGTGATGTTATATGGTAGGGTGGTTATAGGTACCAATATTTTTCTAGGTATGTCCCTATGTGTGTTTTTTAATCATTTTTGTGGGTTTTCCATATTCATTAAAAATAGTAATTATGTTCTACTATTATAATGTATATCATTTTATAGAAAAAGTTACCTAACGTTTAATGATATATGACATTTTGAATTAATGGAGTGTGTGTATAAATGCGTGAATAGATTACTAAAGATATCCATGAGCATGGAATTCTTCAGAGGTGGTGCGTGTTTTTTAGTATATCTTGGTTTCAATGCTATCTACCTTACATTTACACATTATGAACATGTTATAGTACATGGTTTTGATTCCAGGAAGATGTCGTGAACTGGTTATTTTCATGAAAAGGTTACACATAATGAAATTTTTTCATGCCTAAATGGTTGGTTGGGGTAATTTTTTCCCAATACTACATATTTTTCATAATATATCATAATAAAAAAATTTCATGAATGGAAATGGTTTCAAACCATGACTTTCATAAGATCCACATTGTAAAAAAAACATTTTATTTTTGATTATTTCTTAATAAACTATATTCCTATCTCTATTGAACCCTAGAAAAAATACAATATATTTTTGAGTGATTTTTTCATTCATAGACATCTCGATTAAGCAATCAATCTTCTTTGAGTTGGTTTACATTCGTTTTGCCCTATATTTTTCTTGTTAATTATTACCATGGTTTAATATCATAACCATGTTTGAATCTAATTTTTATTAGAAATGTTGTATTCTATGAATGTACTTTTCATCCAAATAACCTTCATTAATTTTGAAATCACCAATTGGAATAATTTTGTTGATTATCATTTATTGGTAGGTGGCCTTGAACCACACTCTCTGACCTCTTTATAATTGTTTTTATTCAAATAGTTTTCTGTGTTTTTTCTGAAATAACATCCACATGGATTAATAGAATATTTTTGTTGATGAATAATGTTCTGGATTACTCTTTGGGTCAATTTGGATACAATGGTTTTGTGACCTTGATTTTGGCTACCATTATGGTAAGCCTACACATGAATAATAATGAACTAAATAATTCTGTATTGTTCTTTTTCACATGTCATGAAAGTTCATGTGGTTAGTTATGATAAATTCAACATATAAAATTATATTCCAATATATTGGTATAACATCTGTTTTTTGATATGGTAGATTTGTTCACACTATGTTGATAATGGATTAAGGCTAAACTGAAAATTAAATTTGGAATTGAATGATAATTCCTTATTGTATAAATTGATTATTATGGATTATGTAGTAATATTTTTTATTCATGATATTATATTTTGTTTTATTATTTATATTGAAATACATATATAATTATCTCATAAAGGTTATTAAAAAATTATTATATAGATTTTCCTGTCCATTATGAAATGATTATATAAATTTAATTTTCTAGTTATGTTATAATGATTATTGGGATTTTCGTGGGTGTGATAAAATAATTATATAATGTGATTTTTTTGTATAATGAAATTATTATATATAAAAACTAGTTGAGTTATGATGGAATTATTATAAAGGGGTATTTACCTGGTTATGTGATTATTCTGTACTCTTATCATTACAGTTGGCATGGTTACTCTACATGCTTAGAGATATTCTGACGTAGTGACAAAGAATTTTGTTTGATGTATTGTATTAATTGAATTATTAAATTAAATGTTTATCATATTATTTGCTAAATTTATGTGTTAGACTAGTTTTGTTCAGACATGGTAGTGTCCTCCAACTATGATTTACCAATACCATATTTGTGTAACCATTTAGTCCCTGTGGAGATTACAATAATGTAGTTTTGGACAAGTGCATGGTACCTGGTTGTCGATTGTTTCATTAAATCGGGGATTTAACTTATAAAAGGGTATGAAATGATGTTCATGATCAGTTTATTTTGTTTTTATTTGGGTTATCATGTACTTCTGTCAATATTAATTTTAGTTTGACATCTATATACATTAAATTTTATCATTATATCAATTTTATATTATTATTTGACTATTTAATTCAATTGTATTATTGGGTTCATCCATTAAATTTTTAATTTATGATGTGTTTTTCAACTAGTTTTATAACTCATATATATTTTATTAATTTATACTATATTAAACTATGTACATGGTATTTTAGTATCCTCAAAATATACTCCACACCCAATATTCTAGTCATCATTCTATGGCATACGGTGAGGGGCACCTGAGTCCATGGAACTAACCTAAATGAGCCACCTAAGAGAGTATTGGGTTAGGGTACATTATTCCATGAATATACCACTGAATAAAATATGGAAAAAATATGACATGGGAAATAATAAATAATTCATTATCATGTGTTATATAATTTCATTTTTTTGGGTACCATATATATAGAACCATATAAGAATTATTGATGATACATCATTAGATTATTACATATACCTATTGATTGATCATTTTAATATACCTTACAACCATCCCCTAATATTAGTTGAAATAAATTTTACATAAATTTCTTTCCTGTTTTTTTATCTCTAAGAATATTGCACATTGGTTTAACCCTAAAAATATATATCCTTATATTTCGAATGTGTTCATGTGATTATATATTTATAGATATATTAATTGAAATGTTTATTATATCCTATACACTCTTAAAATCATCTAATCTAAAAATTCATTAAAGGGTAGATTTGAAGAAACTACCATTTTCTTCTTCAAAAAATCTATTGAGAAACCATATAAAAAATTTAATACTTGGAAACCAGACTTCTCAAATCTTAAATAAACATTTAGAATCCACTGAATATAAAAGAAATATTTTATTGAATAATCAATGAAAATATATAAATTCTTGCTATATCTGTATAATTACACTAATTATATTAGGATATCATCCATAAGGAATAAAAAAAGAAAAAATTTAATTGATTGAATATCTTTTTCATTTAATCCAAAAAATAGACTATGGAATCATGTAACATTAAAGGAATCACAAGATACATTAGATAAAAATAACATCTTAAAAAAATACTCTTTTAGACATATCTAATATTATTTGAACCAGATGTTATCTATAGAATAAATATATATTTTTAAATAAACATTATTACATAAAATGAATTAAAAAATAACCAATCCTATGGATAATTTAGTAGTTATGAATTTCAATGTAGTCTATTTTTCAATAAAATAGAATTAATATTTGAATAAGACTAAGTTTTTTAATGAAAATTCAGTGCGAACCCAAACCATAAGTTCTCTATTACATAATAATTTCCTATTAATATTATATTAGTAAATATATTATTCGATTTACTCAATTTTTTCTCTGTGATATGGCGTATATATACAATAATATTTCTATAAAATTTGTTGATAGGGAGCATAACATCATCAATAATAGGTTATCCTAATATATCATATGAAAATAAAAAATAATAGTCGCCTAAAATCTAATTCAACACCTTATAAATTGGTTTTGGAATATAAAATATAATGGACTCTATATATAAAAGGTGATCACACTGATATACCCCTAATTAATTACAACTTAATATGTATCAAATTCTAATTATTCCATAAAATGAAGAAAAAATTCAAACTAAGAAGAAAATGGGAACCTTATATATAATATAATAATAAAAATTATCCTAAATTAGGTTTATTATCCAATATAAAACGTAAGACTGAATATTCATTTTTCAAAGGTATAAAACCCCATATTATTTCTGTAAAACCCCACTTTATCATTTAAAAAATCATCATTCATTACATTTATGTATTTTAGAAAATAAAGCATCAATAATCATAATAATTTAAGGTAAATCTACCCCTAATCCGAATTAAATATAAATTGCATAATAATAAATGAAATAGAATTATTCAAATTAAATGGATGATAATCCATCCCCAACATCTATACTAGAACTCTATATTGAATATATTATTTTATCCACATCATGGTGAGTCAATGAATGGGATCCTAGTCACTATAAAATATTTATAAAGAACATTTATGGGTACCCAATCTTAACACAGTAATAGTAATTCATTACCGATTATTTTTAAGGAGGATTAATGTGTCTGAATTGATCATTTTAATGAAATTATAGAGGAAGTCATCTTATGTGAGATATATTGAAATACTAATAAATTAATTAACATTTAAGAATATATATTATTCTATTGTCATCATACAATATTACTATCATTCATATGATCTAATGTCTTTGAATTAAATATTATTTACACAATCACATGATTCCATAAGTTTCAGGTATATCTTCCAATAAAAAACAATCCCTCTTTGGCCCAATTTGATATATGGGTTTAGTATTTCTGTAAATGAGATGTATAATTTTAATAAATAACATTATTTTACATTATGAAATATTTACCAACATATATTGTATGATTATCTACATTTTAAGGTTCCTATCATAATATTCATTGACGACACATTGTAGATTATTTTTTACTGTTTAATTATTTCATTAGGATGAAAATGAAGTCTAGAATATTATGTATACCTATCGACCCCATAATACACTATAGGATATGGTAATCATGTTTGCATAGAATTTATTTAGGTAGAGATAAATTTATATATGCCTTCTTCTATTAACTTGTAGTTTAAAATTTTTTACAATAAAACTAGTGCTTCTAAATCCATGCCATATATTTTATTTTCGACATATCAAATAATATTTCACATTACAATTAAAATTGAAAAAATATTACAAATTATATTAAATATCACTATGATTATTATATGTAACCACAAAAGTGAGAGTTTATAGTTTATGTAGATCAATTTTTAATTCATAGAAAACTATACATCACATATAAATAAATAATAGAATAATATTTATTTAGAATTTATTTTCCAATTTCAAAAATAACATTAATTGATTCTAAAATTAAATTAATTAATAGAAAAAATCACATAAAATGCTATGATATAATTCATATTCCTACATATAGATTGTTACTAGAGATGTATAAGGCTCATGGAATGTTTTATAACATAAGGATAAAAAAATCAATTCTTGGAAAACCCATTTAAACAGAGTATTCCACCATAAATATTTTTAATAGGAATATATATAAAAAATATCTATTGTCTCCAAAATAAAATCTTCAAGCTATTATGGCATCCTTTTTACTACAGTAGAATCAGATGCCATTTTTAACCTCCTTAATGATCATAACAAAAATTAGTAGATATTCCCCATTAACAAAAGACAACCACTAGATCATATAATGAAAGCATGTTTTTCATGGGTCCATGAAAAGGGTAAATGTTTTTCACTTCTTATAAAAAAGATATTTTCCAAGGACATAAACAAATATTATAACATGACCCGTATATATATTGGAAAAATTTGAAATGTAATCATATCAACTAGTGAAGTTATATCATCATTGAGGATACTTGTTTTTTCAATATAGTTATGCAGTGAAAAATAATTATAAAAAATAATTTTTATGAAGTATAGTTCAAAAAACAATTACAAGGATTGAAAAAAAACACAATAGACCATAATAAGGTTATTTAACAACTATATAAGCTAAATTTCATTTAAAGGGTAAATAGAGGAATACACTTTGTGAGTAAATATATATTGAAAAACCATGGAAAAAACCATGTAACCCTAGAATGGATCACCCATCAATGCATAATAATATATGAACCCCACTTCATACTCAATGCTATATAAACTCACATTCCTCGGTTTCATACTATTATCAAGGTCACATACAAAATTATATACATTTATCCCAAGAAGATATGTTTAGAGTGTGAATATATGATTCCCAATAGGAATTTATCCCATGAACCCTAATAAAATGTCATAAATTTAAATTCATGAAGTTGAAATACAATGTAAAGGAATAATCTAAAAAAAATTCATGTTTCATATATGAAACTAAACATGTATAATAACCATCATGATAAAGTCTCTATATTAGGAAGATCCAAACTATTGATTACATATATAAATCCATGATAAAACTTTTATAGTGATTAATTTTACCACCTAAGGGTGAAATACCCATCCCATATAGAAGTGGAATGGTTTAAACTTAGATAGGAAAATATATCTTCCAATCCAAAAGGAAAGGGAATATTGGTTTTTCAATATAAAAAAGTGATTTCTAAAACATAAATTCTGTGAAAAATAAAATATATTTTGGAATAAAAGAGTATTAAATATTATTAAGAACATTTTTAAATATTTTTTATTTGTAAAAAACTATATTTATCAGCATATGAAAATTTTATTATTAATAGTTCCTAGAAATATGTTTGTTACCAAAAAATTAATATATTATCATTAATAATTATTAATAATAGTTTACTACAATATAAAAATTAGATAAAATAATTTATTGAATAAAAATAAATCAGACAACAAGAATTTTTTATTCATCCATTTACTAAAAAAATTATTTTAATGAAAAAAATTTTATTTATAAGGATAAATTATATTACAAAAATAATGAATTATATTGATATTAACACAAGTATTTCAAGAAATATGTTAATAGATCCTAAATTTTATAAAAGATATATTCTATTTTGAATAGAATTAAAATTATATATTAGATATATATAAACAATGATAACAAAATAAAATAAAATCCACCTAGATATAATAATTAACTAAATCAATAAATATGTAAGTGGAGAGAAATAATATTGATTCTCCCATATGCCTCATTGCTTTATCTATATTGATCATTCCTTAACCATTACATTTTCTTCTGATTTTAAACCAAAATTCACATTATTATATCCTAGATGATCACTTAATGTTATATTTTTAGAGAAATATGACATAATTATACATAAAAACCCCATATATTATAAACCGGACACTTCAACCCAATATCCATTATTCAACTAAAAAACATGAAAATAAAACATGGATCCTTTTCACGACCAGTTTTCCTTTTTAATAATAACCTCATCCTTATCCCCAATCACCGATAAACACTATGAAAATGATTTTAGAATATGGGATGAGTAAAAAAATATCATTAACTAACATAAAAGGAAGAAATATGTTAGCCTAGTGAAAAAAAGATAGCTCATATAATATTTACCTTTATCTCAATGTACTTTAAGAAAATTAAATAATGCATGTTTACATGAAAACACAAAAACATTTAGCTCAAATAAAACAATCAAAACCCATATAAAGAAATATAAAACCCTTTTGGAGACATAGAATATCACATTCATTAAAACCATTAAAAATATTTCAAAATTGAATAACTAAATGATCTACATCCAATATAACCATTACCCAATGTATATGATAGATATAACTGATCTCTCCTTTCGTATAAGTGATATCAAAGGCAAGCAACTGTAATAATGGTGTTATAACCTTTATATATTCTATTTTATGATCACTTGATTTTTAGGATCTAGAATGGGAATCAACCCTTCATATAATCAACATCAAGGTCACGTTTGAACTTTAATGGGCCTCAACCCTCTATATAAATGGAATAACCAATAATTTCAACTTTTATGTTTGGAGTTCTCAATTCATTGTCGGTTATAACATAACCAACCATCCTTGGTATATCACAAACCCACCAGTCATTGGTTTATTAAAGAAAAACCCATCATCATAAACAATTACTATGATCAATAACATAAAAATAAATTATGAAATCATGCATCATAAAATGTTATTTTAAAAAAATAAGCCTCTCATGTATAAATTATTTATTTTGGAAAACATTTCACATATTGTGGAAAACATTTTCAATGACTTTATGAAATTTAATATTCAAAATAATAATTTGAAATAATGGTCAGAAATTCTATTCGTTCCATATCTACAACAGTAATATATTAATATTGATTTTTATAAGGAACAATTAAAAGAATTTTTTCTAAAAATGTAATTTATATGAATCAATAAAGAGATCACTTTTAGAAAAAAAAAATTGTGAGAAATAAAAACATTCCATTATAAAAATAGTCATGTCACGATACTTACATTTTTGAAAATCATTTTAAAAATATGTACATGAAATATAATTGTTTTGAAAATAAATCATTAAAAAAATTAAAATAAGGCTTATTTAGTTTAATAGACTCTTATCTTACGTCTAAATGTTTACCACTGCTCTATATATCATGTATAATCAAATAATACTCAATAGATACATAATTTGTAAATTTAAAATAAATATTTTATTTATTATAATTTTATTACATTAATTAATGTCCTTTTAATGATTTAAAATGATTAAATTTTCCCTTCCGGGAGCATTTGTTTCATGCTTTCTTTATCAATTCACCTTAATATAATTGTGAATGTTCATGTAAAATGGAAATAAACCCATATAAGTGGAATAAAATGGTATTTATAAGCATACAATTTTATTAACGGTACCAAATATAATTTCTCTTTCTTGAATGATGATGTTTAATTTGGTAAAAAATTTAATGAAAAAACTATTTGTTTATTCTGGCAGTTTTTAAGAATATCATAAATTAGTTTCAGTTTTTAATATTATGTTTGTATATTATATCTATAACAAGTAATATGATATAATAAACGTATTAAAATCTCATTAAATAATAAAAATTGTTTTATTACCAAGCATGAATGTGGAAATGTAAAATAGAAACTCATTATCCATAGAGACGGTAAACAACCATAATTTGGACATTGCTTCATTTATTAGAATAATAATAGATTATAAATTTCATGACCCCCTCCACAGAAAATGTACCCCTCCTAGGCCGGAAATGTGAGAAATGAGATAATGACCACCTAGACCCACCTCCAGTATTCCCCGGGTTGGAAACTAGTGCCAAGGGTATAATAACACACAAATGGAAGGCATTACCCTCTAAGAGAACACATGCGGAAGAGAGAGATAAGACAGACACAAACCAACTCCAAATCAGAACTGGAATATAAAAGAAAACCCAAGTGCAAAAATGAAATGACATGAAGAAGTACTACAACTATAAAGGAAAATCAACAAGTACCCAAAAGAAAAATAAAACAATAGCAACCAAAAGCCCGAACAGCTCCTACAACCACAATCTAGTAAATAAAAACCTGATCTACATGTGACCTGAAAAATAGTTTAAATATACATAGGGTGAGTATAACCATATACATAGTAGAATCCTCCCCAATACATCTCGTTCCAATGTAAAGAGAGCATTCTAAAGCACAATGAGCAACAAGTGAAACTAACTCGTTACCTAAGAAGGTATAACAAGTTCCCAACCTCACCATGGATACTCTCACCAAGTAACACATACAAGAATATAGAATATTGTAAAGTATATCAAGGGTACCCCACTACTACTTCCCCAGTAGTTTTCCGCTTTTCCCCAATGTCGCACGTCCTAAGAATCTCTCTTTAAAAAGGCATTCCCACAGACACCATGGCAAAGCACCACAATGTGCACCTCGCGCAACACAGTGGCTTGCCCGAAGACACAAGGGTGAATCACTACACCATCCTCACAACCAAAAGTAACCAAGTAGTTTCCGAGAGCCACCACATCTCGCATAACGTGTATCATACAATAGGTATTATACCTCAAGACATTACAATCCGTACACCGAGTAAGGATCCTCATGCCATCACAACCTATACACATTACACCTATAGTATTCCAAAGGATAATTTATCTAGAATATATGTGTGTGAATAATCATAAGCCATTATAGCCCTCTACACACATAAATGGGGAAAACCAACCAACGTGACAAACATCACAAGTAACAACCTAGATAATATAGTGGGGCCAATGGTGGTAGTCAGTCATCAATCGTCCCACCGGAATGTTGGGGAAAACACCCCCAGAGCTCAAAATCCCTACGGGGTCAGTTTCCCTTACTAACATGGTGGATTATCATATAGAAACACAAAAATTAAAAAATATACTCTAACTCACAACCACACTATGGAGATAACCTAGTCTTAGACCCAATTGCAGCTAACATCTCTCAGACTCCAGGATTCTACTTCTAAGACCAGCTATACAATAACCACACGAACATTTTAAGAGCCTTATTGGATTACTTCATTCCCTTTTTTTCAGTTCCACTGTAAATTAGTTAATACTTTAAACATTAATTAACCCTAAATAATTCCACATTAAATTTCTTTTGCATCACACCCAAAATCCACTGTTCCTTCTACAGTTTTCAACCTCATCATTAATTTATGATAACTTCAACCCCATGAGTTGACACCATTTAATTAATCATTATTTAAAAAACAGATTCCCATATACTCAGGCATTATAGAAAAGCATTCTATGCTACTAACACAAAGGGGCTCAACAGAGTGAGTAGATGTACTACTCATCGAGTCTTTGCGGCCTATGGAAAGAGCATGTACCCATTCCCCCTTGAGAAGAAAAACATGGAATGCACATAGAATACCCCACGTGTCTTCGCCTCTTTCAGAAGAAGGGTAAGAAAGACCAGATGCCTTGATCAGTTGGGTAATGTAAAGTAGATAATCAACCCAAGAATTAGTAAGTATCCAACAATCACATCCTTCCCATTCCATCAACCCTGGTGTCCTCCCCGATCCCCACATGCATAAACTGATGCATTTCGCCCCTCTAGGAATCGTCTGATGCCACAACCAAAAGGCCTCTATACCCCCACATATCACAACACCCCTCCATTGTCACGTCTCAAGACAAGAAGTAGGAAAAAAAACCATCACATCAATTGGATTATGTCCCTTTAACAACAATAGGGTAACTCATAACTCTTCAAGGAATTATCAAATAATCAAATTATTTAATCCATCGTGAATTAATAGATTTATAATCTATTGGTTCCAACATCGGGAAACCTAACTAGTAAGCTATCACAATGGATTAAACATGCTTATTGTGCCAATTTGATTAACATAATATTAAAAAAAGAACCAGATTCATTTTCAGGCATCTTTATCTTTATCCAAACTATTATAAATTAATCCTAATTTATGTTCTTTTTTGATTTCCATCAAGAACAAATAGCTAAGAAAAGAAAGCATAGATATCGCACTATCTACCAAAACAAGAGGCAATAAGATATGACCAATATCAATTTACTTATCCGGTTAATATTATTTATTATGTCACTTCCATTCTCATATAGTGGGATAAAACATGCCAACAATACAGTTTCATGTAAAAGAAAGATAATAAATGAATTCCCTACCTGAAATGTTTTTGAAAAAAAACCCAACAACGAAGAACACATAAAAAGACTGGTTGATTATCCAAAAAACCACCTTATATCTCTTCTAAAAGAAATATCAAGACCGTATGTCATCATATTTGTTATCCACACACTTAGATCTACCCATAATAGGCGTAGATATATAAAACTGAGAGAAGTGGAGAAGTAGATCCATGTGGATCTAAGAAACTGATCAAGAACAAAGACGAACAAAGAACAAAGAAGAACAATCACATACCTCAAGAAACTGGCTTCTATTATCCAAGATAAGACTTCAGATCAACTAAAAAACACATGGGAGAGGTTCTCCTTTCTTCAAGGGTTGGTAATACCGAGTTATGGCTTCTTAAAAGCTTAAACGAGCACGTTTGATGCAAAACTGTTGAGATCCACAATTTTAGGATCTAGTTTAAGTGCTTGCACGGTTTGCTCGATTGGTTAGAAAAACCATGTGCTAACCATGCAATCACTACTTCCTCATCATACACTCCTCGCACGATTAGGCCGAACAGTTAGACAAACCATCCACTAAACATTTTTAGCCATAGCCTCTAGTATTATCTATGCACGGTATGGCCGCACGGTTTAGACAAACCGTGCACATCCCGTGCGAAAGATTCTTCCCTTTATATTTCCTTAAAGATTCTCCCAAACGCACCACCAAGTCACTACTACAAAACATGGATAGTTAGAAACATAAAAAGTACCTATAAACATAATGTGACGTTACAGTTCACAACTGCCTACCGTTGAAATGGTTCATCGAAAAGGAAATGTTTGGAAAAGCGTTGGGGATAAGTTACCGCGGCCTCCTAGAACACCTCTAACACCACATTTTCACAATGTAATGGACTGAAGAGGTCTAGGCCATTACATCAGATACCTCTCAAAACATTCTCATCCTCAAGAATAAAAAACCCACCTAAAGTGAAAATGAAACAGGGTCTGAAAAACCACCCATCGAGATACCTCTCAAAAGAGAGAAAGACACCAAAACCAAAATGGGATCCATCTCATAAACATGAATGTTTCGTAACCAAAAAAGCTTCATAGACACATTAAAAGAGTTAAACATCGAAAAACACTGGGTACTAAGCACGTATCAATGACTCGCGTTCCCATGTACTCTTCTCCAAGCCACCGTGTCTTCACAAGACATTAACTAAAGGAACAAAACGCCCACGCAACACCTTATCCATTCATTCTTGGATCTCCATAGGTCACTCCCCAAAGGATGAGTCATCATCAACATCGATCTATCCCCATTTCATAATATGAGAATCATCATGAAGATAATGACGAAGTTGTGATACATGGATAACATCATGTATCCTACTCATCTGTGGGGGAAGTGCTACTAGATACGCCACAGCTCCAACATGAGCTGACGCCTCAAAATGCCCAACAAACCGGGGAGAAAGCTTACATCCACGAACAAACCTTTGATGCCCACAACGAGGAGTCACCTAACAAAACACATAATCCCCAAAATTAAAATATAATGTTATTCTTCTTTGATAGGAATATTATTTTTGACGATCTTGTGCTGTCTTCATCCTTTCACGAATAACCTAAACCATCTCTGTTGTATTATACACTAGTTCTAGTATGAGAATTGATGACTCTCTGACCCCAGTATAGCAAAATGGAGAATGGTAAGGTTGTCCATACAAGGCTTAA
Source organism: Viscum album (assembly GCA_963277665.1). Taxonomy (NCBI): domain Eukaryota; kingdom Viridiplantae; phylum Streptophyta; class Magnoliopsida; order Santalales; family Viscaceae; genus Viscum; species Viscum album. Next base: position 1,561,467,821 of record OY728147.1, read on the forward strand.
AACGGTGCCATACCGATTGTGGAATGAAAATTATTGTTGTAAGACAACTCCACCAAGGGTAAGTGCCTCATCCATAAACCTCCAAAATCATGAACACAAGAGCGTAACATGTCTTCAAGATTCTAGATGGTTCGATCTGTCTGACCATCCATTTGAGGATTAAAAGTAGTACTAAGGCATAGTTGATAACCAAAAGCATATTGGAGACCTTTCCACACTCTAGAGGTAAAAAGAGGATCTCGATCAGAAATGATCATCCTAGGGAGTATATTTTTATTATGTGTTATTTATCCCTCAAAATTAATGTAATGTTAATATATGAAAACATAGGTTCACCATAATGACTATCCACTCATTAACTATATAATATTATTAATATACCATGTAGTGTGATGTATCACAACATGGAATTGAGTAGTTTTGATGTAGGGGGCCCAGTGGTGGCATATGGCTCCTTACATCTTAGTCATAATGAGTGGAATTATCCTACTCATTATATGGAGTTAGATATGGTAGTAAATTCCTTGATATTCTAGAGACAATTTATTTTGGAAAAGAGGCTTTTGGTTTTTATCAACTACATTTTTCTGAGGTAAATTTTTCATATTGGAGGAAGTGGGTTGGGTATCTAAAGTCTTTCAATTTCACATTGTCATATACACCTTGAAAGGGAAATTTATTTTCCGGTTCCATGATACATAAGATATATACAAAGTAACTTATTGTGTCTTGTGATGATTGGTGGATAATAAGTCACTTTGTATATATGCCTCTAAAAGTTAAGGGGTCTTAAGGGTGAGTTGATCGAACTTCAACAAATTTATTTCCGATGAATTTTGAAATGATATTGAATGTATAGTGGTATAATTCAAAGGTATTATCTCTGATAGAAATATTTAATGGTAAATATCTTCCATTTGGATGTACCCTTTTCAATGAATACATTTTCATTATCCCTGAATGTGTATCGGTTCACTTAGGATTCGACAAGGATCATATGAGAGAGATTCAATCATTAATATGGAGTGTAAATCCACAGATGAATAAATTGTATCATGATCTCCATAGAAATTACTATTTCTTTAGAGTGACGAAATTATTAGTCAGATTTAAAGTGAGATGATTCAAAAATTAATATTTGAATAATGATTTCAGAGGCTTGTAGGGTTATTGCATCTCCTAATGATTTTGGAAAATAATGGGATGATGCCACTAGGAATTTTGTTATTATATTACTATGGACACATCAGAATAATGATGTAGTATATTTTATCATAAATTTAATATCTAATCTATCCCATATATTTATGATTAGGTATATCATTATTTTTGATTATCTGTGAATTCATTATGTGTGGGAGATTGTTTGGATGCATGGTGTTATAGGTAATCCCATTTTAGAAGGAGTTCTTCAGTTCACATTTGGATTCTAGTAGGTTATTCATAAGGATGATTGATAATAGGTTTCAAGTATGGCCTATAATTGATATACATATTTTCAATCTGAGTATACTAATCATATTATAAAGAATAAGTTGTGAGAATATATAAGTAATTTTAGTGGTTTATTGTAGAAGAATTTTAAACATAGGGTGTTCTCATAAACTAATATATTCCATAAATGGATCCAAATGTAAAAAATAAAGGCTCTATATGGAAGGACCTTCCATTAACCTATTTTATAGTTGGAGAAAGATAAATAGGCACATGTCGCACTTAGTCTCATTGATGATATATCTTAGAATATTCACCTGACTCAATGCTACCTTATTCCAACACAAAGAATGAATAAATCATATGCATACCATTAGGGATGAGGTCTATAATTTGATATTGGAGAAGATGTATTCCTTTTTGTGTCTATATGGATATGGACATTTCATATCAAAAAACTGGGAAGCATCCACCTATGTTTTTTGGGATCTTATAGATAGTTTAATGAGTCATTCCAACATTGTATTTGTAAGATCTTCCATATTAATATAGTTCCATTCATGATGAGTTTGATAGGTAAAACATTTATAGATATCATCCTAAACCTTCTCATGTGGTAGAGGATTTTCGAGTGGAGTTTATAGTAGATTCATCATATATGGATCATTCAACACATATTGTGGAATGTATTGATAAATATCTCGTTGAAGTGACTCCGCCATCAGTTCTAGCATCGTTGAATTATGGGGATCTTGGGGATGAGACATGGGAGAGGGAAGTTGATATATGAGAACAGCATCTAGATATAATCACTAAGACCCAATTGTGATTCTTGGAGGATCTCGAAAATGTGATGTTATATGGTAGGGTGGTTATAAGTACCAATATTTTTCTAGGTATGTCCCTATGTGCGTTTTTTGAATCATTTTTGTGGGTTTTCCATATTCATTAAACCATAGTAATTATGTTCTACTATTATAATTTATATCATTTTATAGAAAAAATTACCTAACGTTTAATGATTTATGTCATTTTGAATTAATGGAATGTGTGTATAAATGCGTGAATAGATTACTAAAGTTATCCATGAGCATGGAATTCTTCAGAGGTGGTGCGTGTTTTTTAGTATATCTTGGTTTGAACGCTATCTACCTTACATTTACACATTGTGAACATGTTATTGTACATGTTTTTGATTCCAGGAAGATGTCGTGAACTGGTTATTTTCATGAAAATGTTACACATAATGAAAATTTTTCATGCCACTAAATGGTTGGTTGGGGTAATTTTTTCCCAATACTACATATTTTTCATAATATAACATTATAAAAAAATTTCATGAAAGGAAATGGTTTCAAACCATGACTTTCTTAAGATCCACATTGTTAAAACCACATTTTATTTTTGATTATTTCTTAATAAACTATATTCCTCTCTCTATTGAACCCTAGAAAAAATCCAATATATTTTTGAGTGATTTCTTCATTCCTAGACATCTCGATTAAGCAATCAATCTTCTTTGAGTTGGTTTACATTCGTTTTGCCCTCTATTTTTCTTGTTAATTATTACCATGGTTTAATATCTTAACCATGTTTGAATATAATTTTTATTAGGAAATGTTGTAATCTATGAATGTACTTTTCATCCAAATAACCTTCATTAATTTTGAAATTACCAATTGGAATAATTTTGTTGATTATCATTTAATGGTAGGTGGCCTTGAACCACACTCTATGACCTCTTTATAATTGTTTTTATTCAAATAGTTTACTGTGTTTTTTCTGAAATAACATCCACATGGATTAATAGAATATTTTTGTTGATGAATAATGTTCTGGATTACTCTTTGGGTCAATTTGGATCCAATGGTTTTGTGACCTTGATTTTGGCTACCATTATGGTAAGCCTACACATGAATAATAATGAACTAAATAATTCTGTATTGTTCTTCTTCACATTTCATGAAAGTTCATGTGGTTAGTTATGATAAATTCAACATATAAAATTATATTCTTATATATTGGTATAACATGTGTTTTTTGATATGGTAGATTTGTTCACACTATGTTGATAATGGATTAAGGCTAAACTGAAAATTAAATTGGGAATTGAATGATAATTCCTAATTGTATAAATTGATTATTATGGATTATGTAGTAATATTTTTTATTCATGATATTATATTTTGCTTTATTATTTATATTGAAATACATATATAATTATCTCATAAAGGTTATTAAAAAATTATTATATAGATTTTCATGCCCATTATGAAATGATTATATAAATTTAATTTTCTAGTTATGTTATAATGATTATAGTGATTTTCGTGGTTGTGATAAAATAATTATATAATGTGATTTTTTATATATAATGAAATTATTATATATAAAAACTAGTTGAGTTATGATGGAATTATTATACAGGGGTATTTACCTGGTTATTTGATTATTCTGTACTCTTATCATTACAGTTGGCATTGTTACTCCACATGCTTAGAGATATTCTGACGTAGTGACAAAGAATTTTGTTTGATGTATTGTATTAATTGAATAATTAAATTAAATGTTTATCATATTATTTCCTAAATTTATGTGTTAGAGTATTTTTGTTCAGACATGGTAGTGTCCTCCAACTATGATTTACCAATACCATATTTGTGTAACAATTTAGTCCCTGTGGAGATTACAGTAATGTAGTTTTGGACAAGGGCATGGTACATGGTTGCAGATTGTTTCATTAAATAGGGGATTTAACTTATAAAAGGGTATGAGATGATGTTCATGATCAGTTTGTTTTGTTTTTATTTGGGTTATCATGCACTTTTATCTATATTTATTTTAGTTTGACATCTATATACATTAAATTTTATCATTATATCGTTTTTATATTATTATTTGATTATTTAATTCAATTGTATTATTGGGTTCATCCATTAAATTTTTAATTTATGATGTGTTTTTCAACTAGTTTTATAACTCATATATATTTTATTAATTTATACTATATTAAACTATGTACATGGTATTTTAGTATCCTCAAAATATACTCCACACCTAATATTCTAATCATCATTCTATGGCGTACGGTGAGGGGCACCTGATTCCATGGAACTAACCTAAATGAGCAACCTGAGAGAGTATTGGGTTAGGGGACATTATTCCATTAATATACCACTGAATAAAATATGTAAAAAATATGACATGGGAAATAATAAATAATTCATTATCATGTGTTATATAATTTCATTTTTTTGGGTACCATATATATAGATCCATATAAGAATTATTGATGATACATCATTAGATTAGTACATATACATATGGATTGTTCATTTTAATATACCTTACAACATTCCCCTAATATTAGTTGAAATAAATTTTACATAAATTTCTTTCTAGTTTTTTTATCTCTAAGAATATTGCACATTGGATTAACCCTAAAAAATATATCCTTATATTTCAAATGTGTTCATGTGATTATATATTTATAGAGTTATTAATTGAAATGTTTATAATATCCTATACACTATTAAAATCATCTTATTTAAAAATTCATTAAATGGTAGATTTGAAGAAACTTCCATTTTCTTCTTCAAAAAATCTATTGAGAAACCTTATAAAAAATTTAATACTTGGAAACCAGACTTCTCAAATATTAAATAAACATTTAGAATCCACTGAATATAAAAGAAATATTTTATTGAATAATCAATGAAAATATATAAATTCCTGCTATATCTGTATAATTACACTAATTATATTAGGATATCATCCATAAGGAATAAAAAAAGAAAAAATTTATTTAATTGAATATCTTTTTCATTTAATCCAAAAAATAGACTATGGAATCATGTAACATTAAAGGAATCACAAGATATATTAGATAAAAATAACATCTTAAAAAATACTCTTTTATACATATCTAATATTATTTGAACCAGCTGTTATCTATAGAATAAATATATATTTTTAAATAAACATTATTACATAAAATGAATTAAAAAATAACCAATCCTATGGATAATTTAGTAGTTAAGAATTTCAATGTAGTCCATTTTTTAATAAAATAGAAGTAATATTTGAATAAGACTAATTTTTTTAATGAAAATTCAGTGCGAACCCAAACCATAAGTTCTCTATTACATAATAATTTCCTATTAATATTATATTAGTAAATATATAATTCGATTTACTCAATTTTTTCATTGTGATATAGACATATATATACAATTATATTTCTATAAAATTTTTTGATAAGGAACATAACATCATCAATAAAAGTTTATCCTAATATATCATATGAAAATAAAAAATAATAGTCGCCTAAAATCTAATTCAACACCTTATAAATTAGTTTTGGAATATAAAATATAATGGACTCTATATATAAAAGGAAATCACACCGATATACCCCTAATTAATTACATCTTAATATGTATCAAATTCTAATTATTCCATAAAATGAAGAAAAAATTCAAACTAAGAAGAAAATGGGAACCTTATATATAATATAATAATAAAAATTATCATAAATTAGGTTTATTATCCAATATAAAATGTAAGACTGAATATTCATTTTTCAAAGGTATAAAACCCCATATTATTTCTATAAAACCTCACTTTATCATTTAAAAAATCATCATTCATTACATTTATGTACTTTAGAAAATAAAGCATCAATAATCATAATAATTTAAGTTAAATCTACCCTTAATCTTAATTAAATATAAATTGCATAATAATAAATGAAATAGAATTATTCAAATTAAATGGATGATAATCCATCCCCAATATCTATACTTGAACTCTATATTGAATATATTATTTTATCCACATCATGGTGAGTCAATGAATGGGATCCTAGTAACTATAAAATATTTATAAAGAACATTTATGGGTACCCAATCTTAACACATTAATAGTAATTCATTACCGCTTATTTTTAAGGAGGATTAATGTGTCTGAATTGATCATTTTAATAAAATTATAGAGGAAGTCATCTTATGTGAGATATATTGAAATACTAATAAATTAATTAACATTTAAAAATATATATTATTCTATTGTCATCATACAACATTACCATCATCCATATGATCTAATGTATTTGAATTAAATATTATTTACACAATCACATGATTCCATAAGTTTCAGGTATATCTACCAATAAAAAACAATCCCTCTTTGGCCCAATTTGATATATGGGTTTAGTATTTCTGTAAATGAGATGTATAATTTTAATAAATAACATTATTTTACATTATGAAATATTTACCAACATATATTGTATTATTATCTACATTTTAAGGTTCATATCATAATATTCATTGACGCAAAATTGTAGATTATTTTTTACTGTTTCATTATTTCATTAGGATGAAAATGAAGTCTAGAATATTATGTATACCTATCGACCCCATAATACACTATAGGATATGGTAATCATGTTTGCATAGAATCTATTTAGGTAGATAAAAATTTATATGTTCCTTCTTCTATTGACTTATAGTTTAAAATTTTTTACAATAAAACTTGTGCTTCTAAATCCATGCCATATAATTTTTTTCCACATATCAAATAATATTTTACATTCCAATTAAAATTGAAAAAATATTACAAATTATATTAAATATCACTATGATTATTCTATGTAACCACAAAAGTGAGAATTTATAGTTTATGTAGATCAATTTTTAATTCATAGAAAACTATACATCACATATAAATAAATAATAGAATAATATTTATTTACAATTTATTTTCCAATTTCAAAAATAACATTAATTGATTATAAAATTAAATTAATTAATAGAAAAATTCACATAAAATGCTATGATATAATTCATATTCCTAATTATAGATTGTTACTAGAGATGTATAAGGCTCATGGAATGTTTTATAACATAAGGATAAAAAAATCAATTCTTGGAAAACCCATTTAAACAGAATATTACACCATAAATATTTTTAATAGGAATATATATTAAAAATATCTATTGTCTCCAAAATCAAATTTTCAAGCTATTATGGCATCCTTTTTACTACAGTAGGATCAGATGCCATTTTTAACCTCCTTAATTATCATAACAAAAATTAGTTGATATTCCCCATTAACAAAAGACAACCACTAGATCATATAATGAAAGCATGTTTTTCATGGGTCCATGAAAAGCGTAAATGTTTTTCCATTCTTATAAAAAATATATTTTCCAAGCACATAAACAAATATTATAACATGACCCGTATATGTATTGGGAAAATTTGAAATGTAATCATATCAACTAGTGAAGTTATATCATCATTGAGGATACTTGTTTTTTCAATATAGTTCTGCAGTGAAAAATAATTATAAATTTTTTTTAATGATGTATAGTTCAAAAAACAAATACAAGGATTGAAAAAAAACACAATAGACCTTAATAAGGTTATTTAACAAATATATAAGCTAAATTTCATTTAAAGGGTAAATAGAGGAATACACTTTGTGAGTAAATATATATAGACTAACCATGGAAAAAACCATGTAACCCTAGAATGGATCACCCATCAATGCATAATAATATATGAACCCCACTTCATACTCGATGCTATATAAACTCCCATTCCTTGGTTTCATACTATTATCAAGGTCACATACAAAAGTATATACATTTATCCCATGAAGATATGTTTAGAGTGTGAATATATGAGTCCCAATAGGAATTTATCCCATGAACCCTAATAAAATGTCTTAAATTTAAATTCATGAAGTTGAAATACAATGTAAAGGAATAATCTAAAAAAAATTCATGTTTCATATATGATACTAAAAATGTATAATAACTATCATGATAAAGTCTCTATATTAGGAAGATCCAAAATTTTGATTACATATATAATTCCAAGATAAAACTTTTATAGTGATTAATTTTACCACATATGGGTGAAATACCCATCCCATATAGAAGTGGAATGTTTTAAACTTAGATAGGAATATATATCTTCCAATCCAAAAGGAAAGGGAATATTGGTTTTTCAATATAAAAAGTGATTTCTAAAACATAAATTCTGTGAAAAATAAAATATATTTTGGAATAAAAGAGTATTTAATATTATTAAGAACATTTTTAAATATTTTTTATTTGTAAAAAACTATATTTATCAAGATATGAAAATTTTATTATTAATAGTTCCTAGAAATTTGTTTGTTACCAAAACATTAATATATTATCATTAATAATTATTAATAATAGTTTACTACAAAAATAATGAATTATATTGATATTAACACAAGTATTTCAAGAAATATGTTAATAGATCCTAAATTTTTTACATTATATATTCTATTTTGATTAGAATTAAAATTATATATTAGATATATAAAAACAATGATAACAAAATAAAATAAAATCCACCTAGATATAATAATTATCTAAATAAAAAAATATGTAAGTGGAGAGAAATAATATTGATTCTCCCACATGCCTCATTGCTTTATCTATATTGACCATTCCTTAACCATTACATTTTCTTCTGATTTGAAACCAAAATTCACATTATTATATCCCAGATGATCACTTAATGTTATATTTTTAGAGAAATATGACATAATTATACATAAAAACCCCATATTTTACAAACAGGACACTTCAACCCAATATCCATTATTCAACTAAAAAACATAAAAATAAAACATGGCTCCTTTTCACGACAAGTTTTCTCTTTTTAATACTAGCCTCATCCTTATACCCAATCATCGATAAACACTATGAAAATGATTTTAGAATATGGGATGAGTACAACAATATCATTAACTAACATAAAAGGAAGAAATATGTTAGCCTAGTGAAAAAAAGATAGCTCATCTAATATTTACCTTTATCTCAATGTACTTTGAGAAAATTAAATAATGCATGTTTACATGAAAACAAAAAAACATTTAGCTCAAATAAAACAATGAAAACCCATATAAAGAAATATAAAACCCTTTTGGAAACATAGAATATCACATTCATTAAAACCATTAAAAATATTACAAAATTAAAAAACTAAATGATCTACATCCAATATAATCATTACCCAATGTATATGATAGATATAACTGTCCTCACCTTTCGTATAAGTGATATCAAAGGCAAGCATCTGTAATAATGGTGTTATAACCTTTATATATGCTATTTTATGATCACTTGATTTTTATGATCTAGAATGGGAATCAACCCTTCATATAATCAACATCAAGGTCACGTTTGAACTTTAATGGGCCTCAACCCTCTATATAAATGGAATAACCAATAATTTCAACTTTTATGTTTGGAGTTCTCAATTCATTGTCGGTTATAACATAACCACCCATCCTTTGTATACCACAAACCCACCCGTAATTGGTTTATTAAAGAAAAACACATCATCATAAACAATTACCATGATCAATAACATAAAAATAAATTAGGAAATCATGCATCATAAAATATTATTTTTAAAAAATAAGCCTCTCATGTATAAATCATTTATTTTGGAAAACATTTCACATATTGTGGAAAACATTTTCAATGACTTTATCTATATAAAAATGAAATGTAATATTCAAAATAATAATTTGAAATGATGGTCAGAAATTCTATTCGTTCCATATCTACAACAGTAATATATTAATATTCATTTTTATAAGGAAAATTTAAAAGATTTTTTCCTAAAAATGTAATTTATATGAATCAATAAAGAGATCACTTTCAGAAAAAAAAAATTGTGAGAAATAAAACCATTCCATTCTAAAAATAGTCATGTCACGATACTTACATTTTTGAAAATCATTTTAAAAATAGGTACATGAAATATAATTGTTTTGAAAATAAGTCATTAAAAAAATTAAAATAAGGCTTATTTAGTTAAATAGACTCTTATCTTACGTCTAAATGTTTTACCACTGCTCTATATGTTATGTATAATCAAATAATACTCAATAAATACATAATTTGTAAATTTAAAATAAATATTTTATTTATTATAATTTTATTACATTAATTAATGTCCTTTTAATGATTTAAAATGATTTAATTTTCCCTTCCGGGAGCATTTGTTTCATGCTTTATTTGTCAATTCACTTTAATATAATTGTGAATGTTCATGTAAAATGGGAATAAACCCATATAAGTGGAATAAAATGGTATTTATGAGCATAAAATTTTGTTAATGGTACAAAATATTATTTTTCTTTCTTGAATGATGATGTTTAATTTGGTAAAAAATTTAATGAAAAAACTATTAGTTTATTCTGGCAGTTTTTATGAATATCATAAATTAGTTTCAGTTTTTTATATTATGTTTGTATATTATATCTATAACAAGAACTATGATATAATAAACGTATTAAAATCTCATTAAATAATAAAAATGGTTTTATTACCAAGCATGAATGTGGAAATGTAAAATAGAAACTCATTATCCATTGAGACGGTAAACAACCATAATTTGGACATTGCTTCATTTATTAGAATAATAACAGATTATAAATTTCATGACCCCCTCCCCAGAAAATGTACCCCTCCTAGGCCGGAAATGTGATAAAGGAGATAATGACCACCTAGTCCCACCTCCAGTATTCCCCGGGTTGGCAACTAGTGCCAAGGGTATAATAACACACAAATGGAAGGAATTACCCTCTAAGAGAACACTTGTAGAAGAGAGAGATAAGACACACACAAACCAACTCCAAATCAGAACTGGAATATGAAAGAAAACCCATGTGCAAAAATGAAATGACATGAAGAAGTACTACGACTATAATGGAAAATCAACAAGTACCCAAAAGAAAAATAAAACAATAGCAACCAAAAGCCCGAACAGCTCCTGCAACCACAAGCTAGTAAAAAACAGCCTGATCTCCAAGTGACCTGAAAAATAGTTTATATATACATAGGGTGAGTATAACCATATACATAGTAGAATCCTACCCAATACATCTCGTTCCAATGTAAAGAGAGCATGCTAAAGCACAATGAGCAACAAGTGAAACTAACTCGTTACATAAGAAGGTATAACAAGTTCCCAACCTCACAATGGATACTCTCACCAAGTAACACATACAAGAATATAGAATATTGTAAAGTATATCAAGGGTACCCCGCTACTACTTCCCCAGTAGTTTTCTGCTTTTCCCCAATGTCGCACGTCCTAAGAATCTCTCTTTAAAAAGTCATTCCCGCGGACACAAGGGCAAAACACCACAATGTGCACCTCGCGCAACACATTTGCTTGCCCGAAGACACAATGGCGAAGAACTACACCATACTCACAACCAAAAGTAACCAAGTAGTTTCCGAGAGCCACCACAGCTCACTTAACATGTATCATACAACATGTATTATACCTCAAGACATTACAATCTGTACACCGAGTAGGGATCCTCATTCCATCACAACCTATACACGTTACACCTATAGTATTCCATAGGATAATTTATCTAGAATATATGTGTGTGAATAATCATAAGCCATTACAGCCCTCTATACACATAAATGGGGAAAACCAACCAACATGACAACCATCACAAGTAACAACCAAGATAATAGAGCGGGGCCAATGGTGGTAGTCAGTCATCAATCCTCCCACCAGAATGTTGGGGAAAACAGCCCCCAGAGCTCAAAATCCCTACTGGGTCAGTTTCCCTTACTAAAAGGGTGGATTATCATATAGAAACACAAAAATTAAAAGATATACTCTAACTCACAACCACACTATGGGGATAACCTAGGCTAAGACAAAATTGCAGCTAACATCTCTAAGAATCCAGGATGCTACTTCTAAGACCAGTTATACAATAACCACACAACCATTTTAAGAGCCTTATTGGATTACTTCATTCCCTTTTTTTCAGTTCCACTGTAAATTAATTAATTCTTTAAACATTAATTAACCCTGAATAATTCCACATTAAATTTCTTTTGCATCACACCCAAAATCAACTGTTCCTTCTAAAGTTTTCAACCTCATCATTAATTTATGATAACTTCAACCCCATGAGTTAACACCATTTAATTAATAATTATTTAAAGAAACACATTCCCATATTCTCAGGCATTCTATAAAAGCATTATATGCTACTAACACAAAGGGGCTCAACAGAGTGAGTAGATGTTCTACTCATCGAGTCTTTTCCGCCTATGGCAAGAGCATGTACCCATTTCCCCTTGAGAAGAAAAACATGGAATGCACATCGAATACCCCACGTGTCTTCGCCTCTTTCAGAAGAAGGGTAAGAAAGACCAGCTGCCTTGAGAAGTTGGGTAATGTAAAGTAGATAATCAACCCAAGAATCAGTATGTATCCAACAATCACATCCTTCCCATTCCATCAACCCTGGTGTCCTCCCCGACACCCACATGCATAAACTGATGCATTTCGCCCCTCTAGTAATCGTCCGATGCCACAACCAAAAGGCCTCTATACCCCCACATATCACAACACCCCACCATTGTCACGTCTCAAGACAAGAAGAAGGAAAAACAACCATCACATCATTTGGCTTATGTCCCTTTAACAACAATAGGGTAACTCATAACTCTTCAAGGAATTATCTAATAATCAAATTATTTAATCCATCATGAATTAACAGATTTATAATCTATTGGTTCCAACATCGGGAAACCTAACTAGTAAGCTATCACAATGGATTAAACATGCTTATTGTGCCAATTTGATTAACATCAAATTAAAACAAGTACCAGATTCATTTTCAGGCCTCTTTATCTTTATCCAAACTATTATAAATTAATCCCGATTTATGTTCTTTTTTGATTTCCATTAAGAAGAAATAGCTAAGAAAACCAAGCATAGATATCACACTATCTACCAAAACAAGAGGCAATAAGATATGACCAATATCAATTTACTTATCCGGTTAATATTATTTATTATGTCACTTCCATTCTCATACAGTGGGATAAAACATGCCAACAATACAGTTTCATGTAAAAGAAAGATAAGCAATGAATTCCCTACCTAAAATGTTTTTGAAAAAAAACCCAACAACGAAGAACACATAAAAAGACTGGTTGATTATCCAAAAACCCACCTTAGATCTCTTCTACTAGAAATATCAAGACCATATGTCATCATATTTGTTATCCACACACTTAGATCTACCCATAACATGCGTAGATATATAAAACCGAGAAAAGTGGAGAAGTAGATCCATGTGGATCTAAGAAACTGATCAAGAACAAAGAAGAACACAGAAGAACAAAGAAGAACAATAACATACCTCAAAAAACCAGCTTCTATTATCCAAGATAAGACTTCAGATCAACTACAAAACACTTCGGAGAGGTTCTCCTTTCTTCAATGGTGGGTAATACTGAGTTATGGATTCTTAAAAGCTTAAACGAGCACGTTTGATGCAAAACTGTTGAGATCCACAATTTTAGGATCTAGTTTAAGTGCTTGCACGGTTTGCTCACTTGGTTAGAAAAATCATGTGCTAACCATGAAATCACTACTTCCTCATCAAACACTCCTCGCACGATTAGGGCGAACAGTTAGACAAACCATCCACTAAACATTTTTAGCCACAACCTCTAGTATTATCTATGCACGGTATGGCCGCACGGTTTAGACAAACCGTGCACATCCCGTTCGAAAGATTATTCCCTTTAGATTTCCTTAAAGATTCTCTCAAATGCACCACCAAGTCACTACTACAAAACATGGGTAGTTAGAAACATAAAAAGTACCTATAAACATAATGTGACGTTACAGTTCACAACTGTCTACCGTTGAAATGGTTCATCGAAAAGGAAAAGTTTGGAAAAGCGTTGGGGATAAGTTACCACGTCCTCCTATAACACCTCTAACACCACATTTTCACAATGTAATGGACTGAAGAGGTCTAGGCCATTACATTAGATACCTCTCAAAACATTCTCGTCCTCAAGAATCCAAAACCCTCCTAAAGTGAAAATGAAACAGGGTCTGAAAAACCACCCATCGAGATACCTCTCAAGAGAGAGAAAGACACCAAAACCAAAATGGGAGCCATCTCATAAACATGAATGTTTCGTAACCAAAAAAGCTTCATAGACACATTAAAAGAGTTAAACATCTAAAAACACTGGGTACTAAGCACGTATCAATGACTCGTGTTCCCATGTACTCTTCTCCAAGCCATCGTGTCTTCACAAGACATTAAATAAAGGAACAAAACGCCCACACAACACCTTATCCTTTCATTCTTGGATCTCCATAGGTAACTCGCCAAAGGATGAGTCATCATCAACATCGATCTCTCCCCATTTCATAATGTGAGAGTCATCATGAAAATAATGACGAAGATGTGATACATGGATAACATCATGTATCCAACTCATCTGTGGGGGAAGTGCTACTAGATACGCCACAGCTCCAACACGAGCTGACGCCTCAAAAGGCCCAAAAAACCGGGGAGAAAGCTTACTTCCACGAACAAACCTTTGATGCCCACAACGAGGAGTCACCTAACAAAACACATAATCCCCAACATTAAAATCTAAAGTTATTCTTCTTTGATAGGAATATGATTTCTGACGATCTTGTGCTGTCTTCATCCTTTCACGAATCACCTGAACCATCTCTGTTGTATTCTACACTAGTTCTAGTATGAGAATTGATGACTCTATGACCCCAGTATAGCATAATGGAGAATGGTAAGGTTGTCCATACAAGGCTTCAAACGGTGCCATACCGATTGTGGAGTGAAAACTATTGTTGTAAGACAACTCCACCAAGGGTAAGTGCCTCTTCCATAAACCTCCAAAATCATGAACACAAGAGCATAACATGTCTTCAAGATTCTAGATGGTTCGCTCTGTCTGACCATCCATTTGAGGGTGAAAAGTAGTGCTAAGGAATAGTTGAGAACCAAAAGCATATTGGAGACCTTTCCACACTCTGGAGGTAAAAAGAGGATCTCGATCAGAAATGATCATCCTAGGGACTCCATGAAGTCTCACCACCTCCACTAGATACTGTCTCGACAAAACATCCACTGAGCTTGACTCCTTGATTGTTATAAAGTGGGCATATTTTGTTAAACAATCCACTACCAACCAAAAATAATCACGTCCTCCTGGATCTCAAGGTAAACTAGTAACACAGTCCATTGAGATGTCCTCCCACTTCCAAAAAGAAATCTCAAATGGCTGGAGAATACCACGAGGAACACGGTGTTCAGCCTTCACCTTATGGATGTCTAAACATCGAGACACAAACTCCGCAACTGCATGCTTCAACATAGGCCACCAAAAATGACTCCTCAAGGCTCGGTACTTCTTTTTAACGCCAGGATGCACCGCTAAATGTTATCTATGGAACTCTGTGAGAACCATCTCATCCATCGTCAAAGGAACAAGAAGACTTCCATGATACAACACTCGGTGTTGCTCATCCTCTGACCAACCATCATGGGCCTCACTACAAACATCTCGGTCTCTCCAAACCTCAACCTCATGACCTCCCAACTGGGACTCTTCCACCTTGTGCATCAGGGATGACTGTACCTTCATCTAAAAAAGATATCCCCTACCCCCAAAATCTCTCATATGAAGATGTAATGTTGATAGTTCTTCCATTACTCTCCAGGAATCACCAGATTCATGCACAACATTACTACTTGACTTTTTTGCTCATAACATCACCTACAACATTCTTTTTTCTAGGTTTATACGATATTTCGAAGTTGTATTCCTGTAAGAACTCCGTACACTGATGTTTTCGTAAGTTCATGTCACACTAGGAGAAGACATACCTCAAAATCTAATGATCAGTGAAAACCACAAAGCGCTCACCAATGAGGTAATGTCTCCACAACTTCAGAGCATACAACACAACTGCCAACTCAAGATCATGGGTGGCATAGTTGAATTCATGGGGACCTAACTAACAAGCCCCATAAGGAACAACTTACCTATACAGCATAAGAACATTGACCTTACACAAGATGTGAATCATCGTAGAAAACATCAAACTAAACTCCCTCATTTAGAAGACAAAGGATTGGAGCACTTAATAACTTCTCATTTAGAAACTCGAAATCTTCTTGACACTAATCAGTCTATATGAATGCCTAATACTTCCTAGTAAATGTTTTCATTAGATTCGCAACTTTTCATAAATTGGCTACGAACCTCCTGTAGTAGCCTACGAGACGAAGGAAAATTCACACCTCTAACTCTGTCTTGGGGGATTCCCCAGACACAATTGCTTCAATCTTCGATGGATCCATAGCTACTCCCTATTGGGACACAACATTCCCCATGAAACGGACTTCTGAAGCCCTAAACACACACTTATAATGCTTCCCAAATAGCTAATGTTGATGAAGGACTCCCAAAACGGCTTGTAGATGCTCTGCATGCTCTTCTTCAGATGTAGAGTACACAAGGATGTCGTAATTGAAAACTACAACGAACTTGTCCAGGAACACACCGAACATAGCATTCATCAATCCCATGAATATAGCTGTAGCATTCATCATGCAAAATGTCAATACAACGAACTCATAATGCCCATGATGACAATGGAAATCACTCTTCAGGATATCCTCATCCTTCACAGACATACGATGTTATCATGACCACAAGTTGATCTTTGAGAACCAAATTTCACCCTTCTGTTGATCAAATAAATCATCAATTCATAGAAGAGGATAGTAATTATTTATTGTCCCTTTCATTGATCAATGATAATCAACACACAACCACAAAATGTCTTCATCCTTCTTCACAATCAGTACCGGTGCACCCCATGGTGACACACGTGGCCGAACAAAAGTACACTGTAACAAACCATAAAGATATATATGTAGTTCTCATAAATCAGACGGATCTATCCTATATGAAGACAGAGATAGGAGGCGCACTGGGCTTTAGTTTGTTCCCAAACTCGATCGCTCATCAAGGGTGGTAATGAAAAAACCTCTTCTAGAAGACATCAGGGTACTCCTCTACAAGCCTACGAAATTCCAACTGTTGAACCTCTTAAGAACTCAGCATAATCTCATCCATCATGGACGATATGGACGAAACACGCCTATAACCCATCTGAGGATCTCTCTCACCAAAAAACACCACTTCTCTCCATCCTCACAAAGGAATACAACCTTCTTCCTAAAGTAATCCATGATAGCCTGCATTGAATACAACAAATCCATTCCAAGGATGAAATAATATGGTTGTATTCGTAAACATCGGATATCTCCCCAAGATCGGTATTTCCCTAACACTAGCCCATAGTCACTACATACTTCAAAAAAGTCATCTTGAACTTCAACTGGCGTAGTCAACGCCAAGGGCACTGGATGCCTCTCCACCTCAAGTCCCAAATCATGGAAAAGGGTAGGTGATATGAAGAATTGTGTTTCTCTTGAATCAAACATTGTATAAACCATGGTAAAATCAATAAAAGGCTACCTCGAATGACATCTGGCTCGCCTAGAGCTAGCAATGCTAGAGCCTGAAGCTGACCGCAACCTCCTCTATGGCCTCCCTGACCCTGATAAAGACCACCACCACAGCCGCGCTCTGCTCTCTAAGGACATGGAGCATCATGGGGCTTCCCTATACCTACTCTATATACTCTCTGCTGATCTAAAACTGGTGCACCCTTCAGCTACTGTTGCCTCAGCTGGAACTGCCTCAACGGAGGAACATGGAGCGTAACAGCTGGTGCACAATGACTACTCTGAATGTTCGGGCACTCCTACTACTGATGTCCATGACCACCACAAGAAAAACAATCACTTGATCCCTTGGAATAGGCTTGAGGGTTTCTTCCTCTAGAGAAATCATATGTGAAGGGCTGGGACCAACCCCACGCTGAACAAAAAATATTCTGCCCATAAAACCGAGAACCCCGGACCACAACATTGCTTCATGATAGATCATGATGATCCCCCTCCCGTGATGATCTATTCCTGGCCAAAGTCCTCTTGACAACCTTTTCCCTTGTAAGAACCTCAAGATATGTCTTCAACATAAATGGTGTGACATGACGTTGGATCAATGGACACAAAGCATTCACAAAATGCCTCAGCATGACCTCCTCATCTGGTAACAGGTCCGAAGCATATCGTAAAATGTTCCTGAAATTGATTCCAAACTCTCGAACACTGGAGCTCCCCTTTCAATGGGTAAGAAGCTCCTAGAGACTGGAATCCTTCATAGTCTATGAACGAAATTCGACTCTAAACATGTCTCAGAACTCCTCCCATGAGATCACTGACTCCTCACAATCCCAATGGTACAAGAACCACCACTGCCTTACTCCTCTACACAGAATCGTAACAGTTAAGGAAACCCAATACTCCTTCCAATCACGGATTGAATTGAATCTGATCTTGACCTCCTCTAACCAGTATTCTGTGACTGCATCTGAAACGGAGCCCTCTAACTTATGCAGACTCTGCCACTGAAACTCTCAGAGTGTATTCCTCCATGTTTCTTCGTCGTCAACCTCTACCCTGCGGTGATTTGATGGAACAGCCTACTGGACATTTTTCTCACAAACATGACAAAGACATTGAACTGGAGCCATACATACAAAATAAAAACTATTAGAGGTCATAAACATTGAATATGGAAGACTCAGCAATAATTCATTAATTGTTTTCTTTTATTCATTTTAGGTTAACATATCCCAAGTTCAAACCATTTAAACATAGGCCCAAGGAAGAATGATGAAAGATCCTTTCCTAGGTCTCTACCTTGAAACTAGTATCACCTTGTTTAGTAACCATTGTAAACATAAAGGTCCATACATCAGATCACAGGGGGTCCTAATTGCCTATGTCTCAGTCGGTATCCAGTGTTTTCCTCACTTGATAAACATGTATGATACTGATTCCCTACCAACCCTTGAAACCTCACATGTTCCTAACCCCAATCTCCAGCATATCCCACAACCTTCCTCAGATACCACTATGTTATGACCCCCTCTCCACAAAGTGTACCCCTCCTAGGACAACAATGTGTGAAGGGAGATAATGACCCCCGAGTCTCGCCTCCAGTAGGCCCCGGGTTGGTGACTAGCACCGAGGGTATAATAACAGACAAATGGGAGGAATTACCCTCTAAGAGAACACATGTAGAAGAGAGAGATAATATAGACACCAACCAAATCCAACCCCATACTAGAATATAAAAGAAAACCCAAGTGGAAAAATGAAATGTAATGCAGAATTACTACAAATAGAAGGGAAAACCATCAAGTACCCAAATGAAAAATAAAATAACAGCAACCAAAAGCCCCAATATCTCCTGCAACCACAAGCTAGTAAACACCAGTCTGATCTCCATGTTACCTGAAAAACAGTTTATATATGCATAGGGTGAGTATAAAAGTATACTCAGTAGGATACTCCCCAAATCTTCTCATGCAAAAGAAAAGAGTGCATGCTAAAGAAGAGTAAGCAACAAGTGAAACTAACTCGTTACCTAAGAAGGTATACTAAGTTCCCATCCTCACTATGGGTACTCTCACCAAGCAACGCTTACAAGAATATAGCATACAGTAAACTATTTCAAGGGTACCCTGCTACTACTTCCCCACTGGTTTTCCACTTTTCCCCAACATCGCACGTCCTAACAGTCTCTCTCCAAATAGGCTTGCCCGCAGACACATGTGTGAAAAACCACAATGTGCACCTCGTGCAACAGAAAGGCTTACCCATAGAAACAAGGGCGAAGCACTACACCATCCTCAAAAATAAAAGTAACCAGGTAGTTTCTAGGAGCCACCATATCTCACATAACGTGTATCAAATGTCGGGTATTATAACTCAAGCCATTACATCCCATAAACCGAGTAAGGATCCTCATTCCATCACAACCTATACACATTACACCTATAGTATTACATAGGATACTATATCCAAAATATATGTGTGTGAATAACCACAAGCCAGTATAACACTCAACACAAATATATGGGGAAAACTAACCAATGTGTCAAACAGAAAAAGTAACTACCAAGAGAAGAAAGCGGGGCCAAAGGGGGTAGTCCTCCATCCATCCTCCCACTGGAATATTTGGGAAAACACCCCCACCCAGGGATAAAAATCCATGAGGTGTCAGTTTCCCTTACTAACAGGGTGGAGTAGCGTATAAAAACACAAAATGTACAGAATATACTATAACTCACAACCAAAATATGGGAATAACCTAGTAGTAGACACAACTGCATCTAATGTCTCTCAGACTCTGGTCTGTTACTTCTAAGACTAGGTATCCTATAAGCACACAACCATTTTAATAGCCTTATTGGATTACTTCATTCTCTTTTTATCAGTTCCACTATATTTTAATTAATTATGAAAAACATTAATTTACTATGACCAATTCCTCGTTACATTTCATTAGGATCACACCCAAAATCCAATGTTCCTTCAAATGATTTCACCCTCATCATTACGTTCCGAAAACTATAACCCCCTAAGTTAACACCATTTAATCAATTTTTTTTTACTAAAACAATTTCCCATATATGCAGGCATTCTAGAACTACATTCTATGCTACTAACAAAAAGGGGTTCAACACGGTGAGTAGATGTACTACCCATTGAGTCTTTGCCGCCTATAGAAAGAGCATAGACTCATTCCACCTTTAGAAGCTAAACATATAATTCACGTTGAAAACCCCACGTGTCATCGCATCTTTCAAAAGATGGATAATCAAGACCAACTACCTTGAGTAGTGAGGAAAAGTAAAGCAGATAAACAACCAAAGAATTAGAAAGCATCCAACAATCAAATCCATACCATTACATTATCCCTGGTACCCTCTACGGCACCCACATGCATAAACTAATGCATTTCTCCACTCTAGGCATCGTTCGCTACCACAACCAAAAGGCCTATATGTCGCCACATATCACAACACCCCTCCAGGGTCACGTATCAACACAAGCAGCGGGAAAAACAATGATCACATTAGTTAGGATATGGATCTTTAAAAACAAGATTTTAACACAGATCCCTTCAAGGAATTATCATACAATAAAATTCTTTAATCCATCTTGAATTATTAGATTTATAATACGTTGGTTCCAACATCGGGAAACCAAACCAGTAAGTTATCATAAAGGATTATATATGATTACTGCTCCAATTTGATTAAAATAAAATTACAGCATGAACCAGATTCGTTTTCATGCCTCTTTATCTTTATCCAAACAATTATAAATTAATCACAGTTTACGTTCTTTATTGATTTCCATCAAGAAAAAATAGCTAAACAAAGAAAGCATAGATATCACACTATCTAGAAAAACAAGAGGCAATAACATATGACTGATATCAATTTAATTATCTGGTTAAAAATATTAATCATTTTAATTCCATTGTCATATAGTGGGATATAATACGCTAACAATACAGTTGAACGTAAAAGAAAGAGAAGAAATGAATACCATACCTCAATGGCTTCTGATCAAAACCCCCACAACGAAGAACACAAAAGAAATCCAGGTTGATTCTCCAAAATCCCGCCTTAGATCTCTTCTCCTAGAAAGATCAAGACCAAATATCATCATATTTGGCATCCGAACACATAAATCTACCCGTAACAGGCATATATCTAAGAAATAGAGAGAAGAGGAGAAGTAGATCCAAGTGGATCTAAGAAACCGATCAAGAACGAAGAAGAAACAAGAATAACGATCACATAACTCATGAAACCAGCTTCGATTCGCCAAGGGAAGCCTTTAGATCGCATCCAAAACACTTGGGAGAGGTTCTCTTATCTTCAAGGGAGGATAATACTAACATGAGGCCACATAGGATCTTAAACGGGAAACTTAAAGGAAAACGGTTGAGATCCACAATTTTAGGACCAAGTTTAGGTGCCCACACTGTTTTCATGAATGGTTAGAAAAACCGTGCGCTAACCGTGCATTAGAAACTACCTCTAGTATTAACTATGCACAGTATGGCCGCACTGTTTAGACAACCCGTGTGCAGCCCGTGCGAAGGCTAATGCCCTTTAGTTTCCCTTAAAAATTCACCCAAACGCACCACCAAGTCACTACTCCAAAACAAGATTAATTACAAACCTCAAAATTACCTAAAAACATAACATGACTTTACAGTTCACAACTATCTACCTTTAAAACGGTTCATTAAAAAGGAGTATTTTTGGAAAAGAGGTGGGGATAAGTTACCTTGACCTCCCAAAACACCTCTAATACCACATTTTCACAATTTAAAGGACTGGAGAGGTTGTGGGAATTACAATAAAAGTGATGGGTATAATATATTACATTTGTTATGTAATGTTTCAATATATTAATGAATCTAGAGTCATAATTCAAATATGGATGAAGGGGGTGAGGGGAAGGTTGATGAAGTAATAAAATTATTATAGGTGGATTGAGAATTTTAACTCTTGAATAATACCTACTTGAAGGATCCCTTAATGAATAGGTAATTGTTCATTTAGTGGGACAAAAATCATTTTGACAATGGTAGATTCAGTATGACAGGTTTGGGAAGATCTTTAATGAGATTAATGTCTTGTGAGGTGGCATGGGTTGGTGAGGAGTGGGTTTTATAAACTAGGAGGGGTTGTTTTAAGTGATTAAAAAATTATTATTTTATATTTAAATCCTACCACATTTGGATAAAATTATTTCAAAATAATTATATTGATGATTAATGTTATAGAGGATATTTAATTTTAATAAACACATAATTCTTAATTATAATGTTGTAGTTTTTAGTTTATTAAATATTTTACCTTTTATGTTTGACTCTTTTCATTATTTTACCTATAATTTTGTAAATATATTTTTGTCAATTTGTATTATTTTAATACAAAAATAAAAATTATAAGATCATCTTTTATATAAATTTTGATTCCAAATATGGAATATGTTTTAATAAATTAAATTATCATAATAGGAAAAATTAAAATAAAATAAATTCTCATGGACATCATAACATAGAGGGTTTTCAAGGAGTGTATTTTTCACGTAAAAGATGATTTTATATTAACACAATGAATAATAACAATAATTATTAAATAAAAATTTATTTTATCAAATATATATATTTTCTACCTTTAATTTAAATCATTACACATCATATATTATATTAATTAATTAATGATGATATCATTATGCACTTAAAAATAGTTTTCATAAAAATTGAAATTTCTATATCCAAAAACATATTCAAAATTAAAATATAAAAATGAATAAAATAATTTTATTAGATGAGATATAATTAAATAATAATTATATTACATTAAATAATATATTAAACTTAAAATAATTTCAAATAGTATAATTTATTAAAGAAAAAGGAAATTTTTAGAATGAATCATTGTTTTTCACTACTCATTGAAAACTCAACATTTCGAACAAATTAAAAAAATTGCCCATTGTAAATCCTGCTATTCTTTTTTAAAGAATGAATTAAATTTTTTTGGATTTAGTTTTCAAAAATTTAAATAAATAATTTATAATATTGAATAGTGACATTTTTCAAAACACCATTTCATTATAGAAAATTTATTTTTTATAATAAAAGAATATTAATAAATATTAGAGTGATTAGTTAAAAATAATTTAACAATACTTTATCAATGAGTATGAAAATCACATATTTATTAATTTCATTAATTCTTTTCATACCCTCCAATTTGATCGATAAATTTAATGGTCACATTTAAATAACAAGTCTCTATTTTTTGTTTATGATCCATATTGAGTATTTTTTACTCTATAAATCATATTAATTTCATTAAAAATATCTAGATGTTACATTATCCACCCCTTTTATAAAATTTTCCTTCATAATTACAGCTCATGATTTAAAACTAGGTTTTTTATTTTTCAAAATACTATTATTGAAATACAACATCATAAAAATTAAAAATAAAATATTCACTTGAAAAGTGAGAATGTAATGTAAGAAACTCATCTAGAATAAAAAATACAAGGTTCACATGTAGGAAAACATTATCAGGTTCTGATAGAGAATGATTGAGAATTTTTTAATGAGAAATTTAATAATCAAAATAAAGTATTTTTTAATTAGTAAAATGGTCACTGATTTATCTATAATCAAATTAAACAAATAATATATTATTTTCAAATTTGTTCCCCTTGATTTGAGTAATTCATACATAACTATGACTATGAATAGATGGAAAAATACTAACATGACATGTTCAATTTCAAATAGTATGTATTAATGAAATATTTTTTCTATTCATAATCAACTTCGATAGATCAAAAAAACCAATAAATTAAAAATAATATTCATATTATATTTAGTAATTATTTAAAATCAAAATTGTTAGTCTAATATAATGAAATTAGAAAGAAATATTAACCATTTAAATGTAAATATCTACTATAATCTCAGAATTTAACTGGGAAACCCAAATTTTTAAATATATTATTAATCAAAAACCATCCTTAAAATTCCCTGAAATATTCTAGAAAAAAATTGATACCCAATAATTATTAAGATATGATCACATAGACATTGAACATAAATTTATAATTTTTAATAAAATAATATAAATACCACTTAATTTCTTATATCAAAATAAAATTTAATAATCACATGATCATAAAGATATACCAATCATTTCAATAAATACTTAGAATCAGCATAAAACATATATGTTACTGAAATTTAATTAATCCATAATTTCTATAATAACACCAAATAGTATTCAATTTACCTTATTAATATATGGTTCCAAAAATAAAGATCTTCTTCTAAAATAACATTAATGAATTAATCACTAAATGATTTATATAATAAAATGGTTGCGATGGAATTTATCATATTTTCATAAAAAAAGTAATTTTCATTAATCCAATTGTTTAACTAAAATTGATCATATTTTACAGACCAAGAACTCCACTAATGGAAAATGGGTCTATACCCATGGTGTTCCCAAAAATGTTGGTATAAACTCACCTATACTAATGGTTTTCATGAACCATAGTTATATGTTACATTTTTTAACCAATACCCACGGTTTTTACTAAACTGTGGGTATAGGGTACCTGCGTAAGCATGGGAATGACATTGGGTAACCTATACCCATGGTTTACATCGAAACATGTGTATATGTGACATCTATACCAAAGGTTTCCATGAACCATGTGTATATCCTTAAATATATAATCATATTCCAATAGTTTTCTAAAACGTGTCTATAAATGTCACATATACCTAAGGATTTATTGATCTAGGGGTGTAGGGTCCCGTATCTTTTGCGTGAAAAATAAAGATGATATATTTATATATAAACATAATTTCAATTGGTTTAGTGTTACGATGGTACAACCTTGTAAAATTTTCATGGGTTAAAAAATCTAATGGGAAATTTCATTTATACATTTTTTATAAATATGTACATAATATATATATATATATAAGTATAACTATAATTGGTGGAGTGGTAAGGGACATTAGTGGTAGATCAATGGCCGGTGTATGAAACTCACGTAGAATGTTTTATTTATCCTAATGATTGATAAATATATATAAGAATATATATATATATATATCAATATAAGTGCATTTGTTGTAGTGGTAGGGGAGTTTTGCAGCTTAGCGTAGGCATGGGTTCAAAACTCGTGGGTGAAATTTTTTAGTGACAATTTCAATTAATATATTAAATTAAATATAGATATACATTTATGTATGTTTATTAATTTTGTTGGTGAGGTGAAGTCTGTTTATAGTGTAGGTAATGGGATCGAAACATGTTGATTATATATTTCTCATTAGGTTGTTGGAATTAATATAATTATGTAGACATATATATATATAAATGTAAATGGAACATCTTTATTGGTGGGATGCTTCTTGACTAAACAGCTGGTCATGGTATTGAATCTAAATCCCTTTATTATTCTAATATTTATACCCATGGATTACAAGCCATGGTATAAGTCCATGACACATTGGTATGTGTGTTAATGAAATAGTGGAAAAAATCTATAACCATGGATTCCAAACCATGGGTATAGGCTGTGGGGATATATCGATGCCTCAATTTCCCTTGGTTCTCAAAATCATTGGATTATTTTATACCCATAGTATTGAGGGTATACCCATGGTTTTAAATTGTGGCTATATGACATTTTTATAGTATTCATTGCATAGACTAGTGGTCTGTGATGCACCCTTTTCACCCTTCATTTGTGGGATTGAAACCCATAGACTTACCAGATGGAAATGGTTTTCGCCCCATCATTAAGAAATCCTATTATAAAAAAATGTTTTTATAATCATAATAATATTTTAAATTTTCTTAAACCAAATAAATATTAACATTAATATATTTAACCTTCAAGGTTACAGCATACCATACATTTTCCATTCCAAAAAATTATGAACACATAACTAAATAAAATTCAAATAAAAAATAACTCAAAATGAATATTGATACCTACCTACTTATATTCACCAAATATAATATCAATGTTCATTAAATAATTTTTTATGTCATAAATATAATGGATAAATGTACTGTAAAAATTATCATCTTCTTACAAATTTTCAATGGAAAAATAATATGTTTCTGGAATTTTGAAAACAAAATATACGATGGAAAATCTAATTAGTTTTTCCATGACTACAAATATATTTATAAAATACCAATATATAATAAATTTTAAAACACAATATAGAGACCCATCCATCATTCATCTTCATTCTTAATACATTAACTGTGATTTGTTTTATTTTTACTTAATACATAATTCCTCTAATCAGTTATGTGAATCTTGTTATTATGATTCATTAATATGAAGAAAATATTTTTTTTATGTTGAACAAACGAAAATAATTCATACCTTAAATAAAAACATTATAATTTATTTGATATATCGTTTATCTTCTCACATTATTCCAAAATTCTTAATGATAAATGTTCATATCCTATATGTAATTTAACATTCTAAGAGATTTAGAAAAGTTGTTATATTTAAATAAAATAATGAAAATCTCATGACCTATAAAATTTTTGGATAAATGAAATAGTGTCAGACAAGTCATAAAATTTCTTATAGGTGTTTTGATTACGTAAAAAAGTTATCAAAATCATTATAACATCCTCTTGAAAAATACTATTAATCATATCATTAAGAAGGTATAATAAAGTTATAAAATATATATTTTCTCACATATTGATAAATAATCCGTAACCAATTAACCATCATTAAAAAGGAAATGAATTATTACAAGATTAAATTGAAAATGTTCTATTTGAATATAATACCCTTATATACTCAATGATACATTATCCTTCAAATCATTTATACATATATGGAATACCTTTCATAATTTGATCTCTAAAAATATCCCTAATCTCCTTGAAATCCATAACACTAAACCCAAAAATGGGTTTTTAAAATATTAAACCTATAATTATCCTTAAAAGTGTAAAACAAATGAAGATATCATTAACTCTTAATAAAGGATACAAATTTATAATATATTCTAAACATTAATATGATCCCAACAGTAGGGACCTGGTCTTATCAATTATATATTTTAGTAAATTAAACATCAGTGCACATTATGGTAAATAAAATGTCAACCACCCATTTAATGTTTTATTTATTAGGTATTTTATGTTATTACCTTTTAACATTAAACTACTTCATTATTTTACCTATACCACAGTAAATATTTATTTACCATGTTAAATTTTATATTCCTACAAAATAAATTGGATATAGTAAAAAACTATGTACCTTTTGTTTAAAAATATGGATGTTATTTTAAGAAATAAATTTCAAATAATTGAAAAAATTAAATTTCATACAAAACTGACAGACTCAATGAAAAAAAAGGTTTCATGAAGTGTATTCTTTAGGAAAAATATGATTTTATAGTAACACTATGAATAATTATAATAATAATAATTTACTCAATTAATATTTAATACTTATTCAATCTATAAATTTTTATAAAACATTCCCTATTTGTGATTATTATAATTAATTAAAAATTAGAAACATTATATGCATTAAAATATCTTTGAAAAAAATAACTTTTCAATTCAAAAATAATAATCATATTATAAAATAAAATATAATGATAACTCAAAATAATTTAAGTGGATGATATAAAACTAGGTAATTCATATGTTACATGAAATGACATTCAAAACATAATATAACTTTAATATTAAATAATTTTTTAAAAATAATTATCATTTTTTGAAGAAAGTTAGTATTGTTAACATTTCAATGAAAACCTAATATGTTTTGAAAAATCCAAAAATTTCACCGATAGTAATATTATATTATATTCTCAAAATATAGTTTATTTTATAAAATGAATTTTCATATATATTTTCAAAATTAATTATATTATTCACTTATTAAATGAAAGAAAACCCAATTGTTTAGATGATTTTTTTAATAATAAATAGAATTTTCTAAAAAATTGAGTTATTATTTACAACTAATTAATTAATACCTTAAAAATGAGTATGTTCATAATAAATTTTTATAATTTCATTAATCATATTAATACCCTCCAAATTACTGGATAGATTAAAAGAGGCACAATAAAATAATATGATTTATGTTTTTTTTATGATTGATATTTCATATCTTTTATATTATCCAACATACTCTTCCAATTAAAAATATATAGCTGTTACATTATCCTGATGACTCCCTTATTCCCACATATTCATCTCCCTCCACCTCTACACTGTTTATCTCTACTATACTCACATTCCTTATGGCACCAATTCCCACACCTACACCCACACCCTATATTATCCAATATCACCAATATCACATTGTTTACTGATTTTGATCGATTTCTCACTCCCACTAAAAATTTTATGACTTTTTCAGAGGATCATGGTCATAATCTCATTTCTCATTTAATGGGTTGATGTTTGAGGCTCTCGTCGGTTTTCTGTTTCCAAAACAAATATTTTCGTAACTTTAAATCATGATTACACAGTGTTATAATGAATTTCTATTAGGGTTAAAGATGAATTATATTCAAATTAATTATTTGTGGTGTTTTTGTTTTCTTAGGATTCTTATTTCATATTATTATGAAGTGCACTAGTTATCGTAGAAAGCCTTCCTAATTGTGCATATTAATATTTTTTTAATTCATATACATGTCACTATATTCGATGTCAACACACACAACAGACAAACCTGATATATATATTTCATTGTAATTTGAAAATGGATATCATATTTTATCATATAAAAACCTGAAACACGCATTTGAGGATGAATACTCTATTCATAGATTATCTAGTTGAAAACCCATATCAAAATCACAAATCAATGTAATATTTCAATAAGTCAAACATGTTCACTACTACTATCTACTATAAATTGAAAATGATTCATTTCACCACACACACATTGTTAAATATTCATTTATATATGAGACAATATTTTCAAATTTTATACGTTTTTTGTTTATTTGAAACCAATTCTAGTGATGAAACTGGTGTAGTTTCAATAGAAAAATTGAACCACATTATTGTAATTATAGAATAAAAATTATTAATTTGTCTTATAATTTCAAATTTCTATGGGGAACCTTATTTTTTATTGGAAATGTAAATAATATTTTAATTCATGAATTTCTATGATCAAAAATAAAGTATAATATCCACAATAAAGATTACTATTTAGAAATATTTTTTACCACTAAAAAGTTTAGATCAGTCATATTTTATTTAAATAAAATGATACACATATCAACAATCAATTATTTTTTTGAGAAAAATGGGAATTAAATAAACCCATTACCAATTATTCACCATCCTTTTATGGTATAACATAACCAATCTTATTTATTCAAAAATAATTTTTATGTTCTCATCTAAATTTCTAATCCTGATTTACTTATTTTTTAATTTATTATTGAGGACCAATTTCATTTATACTATCCAAAATCAGCTAATGATATAACTGAATATATAAAAAATTTGATATATTGCCTATAGTTATACACTATTCCCATTTTTTCATTATTAAATCCATATCAATAGCATAGATTTTTCATTCGGCTTCATTTATATATAAGCTAAACATATCAATTATCATACATTCTTAAAAGAGATTTAGTTAATTTTTGAATGTTTCATCAATGCAGATCATCCTATTAAAAACTTATAGAATGCTAAAACCCTCACAAAAAATTAATCATTTAATGGTATATTTATATTTTCTTTATTTTTTATTTGAAATGAATTTTTATATTTATAAATTCCTATACATTTATTTATTTTTTGAATTAATATAGATTTTTGTATAAATTTTTAGGCCACATGGTATGTGTTTCTGCTTCTAAAACGTTCACTATATAGGGGAATATATAACTACACTATAGATTGTAAGTATTAAATTTTTTCTTTAAAAAAATTAAAATGATTTTCCTCATGATAGTATTTTCCCTTATGAATTTTAGGATTGTTTATGTATAGAGTTATTTTGATCGAGTATATTGTTTTTATGTGATTTCTATATTTGTGTTTGGAGAATATGGAATTTGTTAATCAATATGAAAATATATACAATTATTTAACATCATATGATCATATTATAAATTTTAATTTCATATTAATGATTTCTAAATAGTTTTTAATAAATATATAGTTCAAATATAATATTTATTTTTTCTCCATTATGGTGGATAGATCAATTCCCTTGTAGTCATTAAGGGATCTTTTTTAAAATAGATCTGCACATGAATATTTATTTTTTATATAAAAAAATTTTATAATAATTTTCTAATTAGAAAAAATGTTAAATTTTATAGGGTAGTTTCATTATCATTCAGTTAGAAAGAGAACCCCCCACTGAGGTAGATTTTTAGTATATTCATCTAATTTTTATATACATCATATATAAAAAATTAACTGAGCATCTAGATTTAAGATTATTTATTTATTTAATAATAAATATTGTTATATAGATTAATTAGTTTCTTTTATCTGTGTGCTTTTATATTAAAATACATATCACGATGTTATAATAAATTCAAAATTTCAGCAAATAAAAAATTTCAATAGGCTTTCTTCTCTAATTGATATCATTTTCCATTAGAGAAGTGGATAAATAAATATTATATTATGAGAGGAAACATGACGGTAAATAAGAAGTAATTCCATTTGGAAATACATTAATATGACAATGATTTTTATATTAATACATCATTGCATGATTCGCATGATAAATAAATTGTTAAATTTTAGATGTTTTTTAGTGATGAATATGAATGTCTATTATATATAACATCAATATGGTATGTATTTAATTTTCAAATACTTCACAGCTTAAAATATGTTATGATATATGAGTCATCTAATACACACTCAAGATGAAATTTTGTGCATAGATCAAGTTTCCTATGTTTATGTGAATCATGTTTTAATAAAAAACTGTTTTCAACCAATCTGGTTTGTAATTTTTTACAAGATCCTATAGAATTATAATAAAACCAACTTTTATGTTTCTAATTTTATATCATTGATAATCACCATTCACCTAACTAATAATATTTATCATCCCATGAGATGCTTATAAAATTATAAATTTTTAATGAAAATGCACAAAAGAAAAGTGGATTTTTATCTATTTCTAAAAAAACATAAATTACAAAATTATTTATACATATTTCATTGAAAAAAGTATGTAAAATGTGAAAAGTAATGTTATGTTTGTGAAATAAGGAAGTTAATGTGTACGAGAACACCCTTGATATGTTTCAATAAGAGAATTATGTTTTATCCATGAATAGTGTATAGAAGAAAATGGAAATATCATTTCATTTTCTTCATGAATCCTTATGGATATGAAAATATTACTATTCTAATGGTCAACATAACTACAGTGAGAGTGTTCCCAAGAAACTCATGTTGTGTTTCAATTATTGAAATTAATTTTATCCATGGAGAGAATTTCCACTAAGGGAGAGTGTGTTCACTACAACACAGATGCTATGAGTAAATAATATACTTCAATTATATCCATGTAGCGTGTTCTACTTCAATATTGAATTACATGGATTTGGATTTTACATCCATATCACCATTATGTATCATCCAAGTCATTGTACTACTTTCATGAGATTGTGTGAATTTGAAAAAACAAGGAGAGGGTGTTTGTAGAAATGGATTGTTATTTATTTATGATTAAAACTAATAGAGAGTTCTTTTTTTCATAATCATGTTTTCTATAGACACACGAATTTCATTATAACACTCCTGATTCTAGTTTCACTACACATTCTTTCCCAAAATGATGTTCTATTTCAATTAAAAAAAACCCTTCACACACACAATGAATTTTTCAGTTCCATTTCTCATTATTTATTTTTTATTTTCCATCAATCATGAATATTATTTATTGAAATTAATTTCCCATGGAAAGATATATTATTTTTTTGGCTTATTTTTATTTTTTATTAAAATGAATAGTAGTTTCATTTTACTTTTTGTTTTAAAAAGTAATATGTAAGAATTGATAAACTAACACACTAACTTGTAATTTCATCCACTAGCCCCATACAATGATATATTGAATCATGTTCCATCCCATACTAAAACTAATTAAAATGAAAAATGTCCTAAAAAATTGGATTCTATTTTTTCCAAATCAAATAAAAAACTCACTTTAATATATATTTTCACGTAATATATTATAGTATTGTTACACATGAAATGATCATGGGGAACTATAACATGATCCTAGTGATATAATGTTTTTAATAGTTAATCAAACATGGTTATTACTTCACTATAATGATTCCCCTCTAACATGATGGATTTCCACCAAAGGGAATCTTCTCCACAAGCTCTCATTTCAACTCCTTCAATCACATGATAAGATTCTTATTCTATCTCACATTATCACTTCCCTTTTCCATCAGTACATTCTACTCCATCATGTATATCATATATTCAAGATAATGAACCTTGATCCTTTCCTATGGTCTCTAGTAAATATTATAAGGAAACAATGGAGATTATTCATTCATGAACTTATAAATGTACTAGAATATGATGGTGTATTTGTATAATATCCCAACATTATATAGTATTATTATAATATTATTATAGATGGGGTTCATACAATATAAATAATATAATATATTTACCAATTTCTATTTTTTAATTTTAATCAATCCTTCTATGATTTAGGGTCAACAAAACCCTTATTATGAATATGTTCAACGATAAATCTAGTTGAATTCCCTTTTTCCCCAATACTTAAGAGAAGAGTATATTACAATATATTAAAAATCCTTTATATTGACACACCATAAACATAAAAAGGGTAATATAACATCAAATTCAAATCAATATTTACCAAGTATATGTGAAAGACAAATGCCTTAACATGGAGAATACTATTAGATTTATTGAAATATTTTCAATGTCATGGTTGAAGATAATAATAATACAGGAATGAACTTATCTTAATATTTATTTTCACTTATATTTTAATATAACTATTGAATATGTGAAAAATAATGTTTTCAATGCGATTGGAAATGAATTTTATTATTCGATTGATTCTTTGATAATGTGTATCATGAAAATCCATATTTTTTTCATATTCTATTAGTGATAGAGTGTGTAGAGCTGCTAGGATAACATGTAATAGTAATATATTGATTCTTAATCAATATTTAAGTTTTCTAAAAAACATATTACTAACTTTCACCTCTATCTGAAGACATTTTTTGAAATCTAAAATTCATTTACAGTTATCAATATCATATATTAATGCATTATCTGTTTGTTTAATCAATGTTGAATTGAGGTGGGTATCTGAGGATAATATAGTGAGTTCAATACTATGTTAAATTATTAATCTATGTGTTTTTTTTGAAATATGTAAACCATTAAATCAAAAATCCATGTAATCTATGTAATCTATGTGATTTATCCCTCACATATACACATCTTGGTTTCTTAGTGTTCTAGATAGTTTATACATAGGCTTTTATGTACATTGCATATATAACATGGAATATATATATATATATATATATATATATATTACTCATATAACCTACATTAAATGTGGACTATGAAATCCATTTTACTTTTCCATGTTTATTTTAGTATACATGAACTAAATTCAACTTATTTTTATTCGTCATATTTAATTTTCTATCTTGATTGTTCTCCATACGTACATGTATATATTAACCTTATCAGTGACCATTTATAGTTAGTACCAAATCCATAGCAAAGCTCAGATGATCTAGATATTTGACAGGTGTTCTACAATGATTGTCCCACTAGAATTAAATTTTTTCATCCTAACATACTCTAATCATTTCATTGAAATGTTTAAATTGACCCACCATCACTATTTGAGCACCCATGTAAGGACACTAGCCCATTGCATTGAGAATACATATTTTTCTTGTTAATTTATTTTCATTAATTATATTATGACATTATAATCTTCTTTATGGTAATCCAATGAATTATTCAGAAACATAGGATGACTATATTTTATTTTTATAATATACAATCCATATCAATGTGGGGCCATGATTTTTAACCAAATCATAGGTTTATTTTTATTATCTTTAGATAATTTTTTTATCTAGAATCCCATGGGGATTATTTATCATTCCATTTATTGAAGATTTCGCGGTTTATTTTTTTCAATATAAAAGTAATTCCAAATACTTATTCACAAATAAATTGATCTTGAATCGATGAAAGTAAAATTCTATTATGGATGTATCTATATTGGATTTAATAAATATGAAAATGTTATATGGTTTAGTCACATAAAATGTAATTTTTATTCAATTTTTATATATACATGTAAATATATTATTTTTGTAAAATCCTAGTTAGTGATAGAATAAATAATTTTCTTGTTTATTTTTTCAATGTTATAGTTTCTTTATTAATAATAATATTATATAATTTTTAATCAAAATAGAAATGGTTTTAAATAAAAAAATTTATTATAATATTTGATTCCACATATGAATTTAAAATTTTATGATTATAAAACTGTTAAATGTAAATTCAATTTTGAAATCATAATTTTAGAATTTTCTTGGTGTGAAATTTTCTGGGTTTTTAAAAAAAATATTTTTCACTGAATTGTTAAAATTTAAAATTTTGGTCAAATTGTCAATAAATTTAATGAATTAATTAATTTAAAATTAACAATATGAAATTTTGATATTTTTATGTAACCTATGTATTATTTATTTTCATTTAATAAAATTAATTAGTTTTAATCAAAATTATATTGTTTTTCTATATAGGGATGTTTTTGGGTTTACGGTATTTTTTCAGAAGAGTATTTAAAACAAAAAATGTTTTAGCTATTATAATACTTAAAATAATACATATTATAGAATTTTATATGTGAATTTATAATAATATATTTTATTAAAAATTATTCTATTTTTATCCTATTATTATTTTTAGTCATTTATTTAATATAGAATAATCATTCCCTAAAAACAATCTTCTTAGAAACCTATTGTCTCTAAAAGACTGTGAGATTAATATTAGAATTAATATTTCCACTTATCTATAGGTTATTTTGAAATAATATAGTAATTATTTATAATAAAAAAAATATAATTTTGAATATGTTAAACAATATTTTTTACCCAACAAATTAGTGAAAACAAATTAAATTCTTCACATCGATTATGTTAGATGAATAAGTTTTCCCTATGATTAAACATAAAACATAAATATCCAAATGACTAATGAATTTATAAAAATCCCATTTTATTTAAATTGATCAATAATATCCCATTTAATATTTATATTGTAGAATTATTGGTGATATTAAGAAAAAAATAGTTTTGGAATTCCCTCTTCAAAAAAACAATATGTTTTCAACTCACCCAACTTATAAATGGAACCCACATACCCTCCTCTATTTACAAATAATTTCCCATTATCTCAATAAATAAATTCCCAAATAACATAACCAATCCCCTGCATTATTTTTATAAATCATAAATTTTCCAAAATCCAGCCAATTAAGTCTTTTGGTTCTAACTAAAACGTTTTAGCAGAAGAGGATGTAACATTCATTTTTATTATGATTCCCTCACCAAACCATATAATTATTTTTTTACCATGATTATATAGTTATATAATTATCAATATATATCCTAATATTTCATCATGTTTTGGATAAAACCTACACTATCACACAATTACAGAAAATGGGTTATGAAATCGTAATTCCTTTTTAGGGCTCACTACCACATCAAGAAATGTTCTCATTCGTATTTTTTCCATTATAACCTATCATTGTTTTTTATAATGATGGAAATACTATTTATATTTGATATTTGTTAGTTAATTATTCCACTTTATTTTTTATATAATACAAAATTTTTCAATTTCATACCATAGGGGATATTATAACATCACTTGTGTGTATGGGAGACTACCACCTCATCAAGCGATGTGAAATGTTTTTCACTAACATGTTACATGGAAGGTAATAAGGGTAAATATAATCAATATAAATATTATGTAAATAATATATTTATGATATTTATGGAATAATATTATATCATTTATATCATATATATTTTTCTTAAATTTTCACACATTTGAAAAGTAACAATTTACATCATGTATGTGTGGAAAAATGTATCCTTAAAGCCATGTGATTCATATTTTTTCTTCACCACAACCTAAAAATGATATATATAACAATATATAATTAAATATAATGGTATTTATGATAGAATGGTCATTATAGAAATATAATTCTTACTGAAATTATTTTTATAATGATCATTTGAAAACTGGAAACGTTACTCATGCATATGTATGTCTTACCATCTCAAAGATCATAATATTAGATCATTTTTCATAACCCTCATTAATGGGTGTTTTCATAAAAATATAATATATATAAAATTGTTATTAATGCATTGTTTATTATTTTGTATATGTTCAAGTAATTTTATCTTTAACCATTGTCAACCTACCAATGTTGTTTTTGACAAATAAGATTAATATAGTCAAAACATCTGACTTAATCAAAATTTATTATGTAATTGTTTATAAATTTTTAAGAAGGGAAATACAATTAATTATAAACATTGAAAATTTGATAATGTAAGTAAACAATTAAAATATTTTAATTATCCAAGATAATAAAGGAATTTATTCCAATTCAGACACAAATTAAGGGACATTGACTCAATATCCTTTAATTGTGGCATATTATGATGTTACAAACCTATAATATTTTAAGAGGTGTATATATTTCCCCTTTTAAATTTTATTTCAATGATTTATCTAAATTTAAAGAAAATAATTTTTACTTTCATGTAAAATATCATGGTTCATTTGATTAAAATATTACCAAAGTGATATGTGACTTTTTCATTTAAAAAGTCCCCTTTAATATTTTCCTTTCATCTATTATTTTTATATGTTTATGTTTTTAAAATTATTTTACGGACATAAAATATTTATAAATTATGTTTTTCTGTCATTTGACATTATTTTAATGGGTTTAAAATAGAATAATTTTATGTTTTTGTAAAGTTTTATTTCAAAATACAAAAGATATAGCATATTATTAACGTTCATGACAACATTCACATTTCCTATATTATGACTGCTAGTTGATTTCAAGATTACATTGAATGATTTCACTTTTTATTCAATGAAACCCAATTCACCATTTTTTATATTTTGTGATTTATAATGGTTTTTAAAAATAAAATGTTATTATGGTATTATAATTGGGTTTTTAAAAGATATATATATTTTGATATCCAAATGTGATTTGATTATTATTTTAAAAGAAATTTTCAAAATATCTTATGATGAAAAATTGTGATTATTAAAAAATCATTTCACGATATGGTAATTTATAATTACATGATGTTTAACCTAAAATATTTTAGAGTGAGAACATTAAAACCTATATTATGTGGTTGGCTATATATTTTCATGTGAGCCAAATATACCATATATGACACTGTAGGCCAAAAATCACCTGGTGAGCCAGTTACATATTAGACTATTATTCAAGAAAATAGAACTTTCTCAACTTGTTGTTTCACTCACATTCATTTTGAAATTATATATATTTTTATGATGAAAATATTGTTATTAGAATAAAAATTGTTTTGATAGGTTTTTATGTATGATGCTCTATGTCACCAAAATAGATTTTAATTTATTTATATGGGAATAAATTATATTTTATGAATAAAAAGGTGTGTGTGTTATTTATTTCTTTTTTTCATTCATATTCTCAAATAAAATTTATGATATAGGTATGAATTAAATGAGTTTACATTTTTTCATATGATTATTATTTTTCCATATTTTATAATTCCTTACTGATCTATTTATGATAATTTCATGTTTTTAAATGTT
Organism: Viscum album; assembly: GCA_963277665.1. Classification (NCBI taxonomy): domain Eukaryota; kingdom Viridiplantae; phylum Streptophyta; class Magnoliopsida; order Santalales; family Viscaceae; genus Viscum; species Viscum album. Next base: position 1,561,506,650 of record OY728147.1, read on the forward strand.
TTTATTGGATTTATGGATTGGTAAATAATTTGAAATTTTCAAGTTAAAATTTGGAAAAAAATTTAATGAATGAATGTTTGGTATATTTTTATGCATTTTATATTATAGAAAAATTTGATACTAATCAAAAGTGTCTACATTGAATAAAAAAATATTATAATGGATGATTTATGGACTAATTATCTAATAAAACAAAAAATAAAATTTCATAATAGTGAAAGTCTATTAAATATTATATAATTTCAATGTTATGTATTTTTTTTAACGCATGGGACTTAATTTTGGTATCCAAGGTTAGTTTAGGTAACTTTAGATTTTATGGTAATGTTAATAATATCCTGAAAAAGTATCTTACCTTATGGCCATGTTGATATATTATATCATTTGAAAATTAACATGTTTCATCAAATAAAATATTTTAGTGTAGTGTTTTTTTCCATAGAGGAAACTAGTAATATATAGAATGAAATAATGTAGAGGTGAATATCGTTCAAAATCATCATCTCGATATGCATGGAATCGAAATAGAATAGTTTTTCATAATGATTTCATTGTTGAAACATTTGATAAATTGTAGAGGTATCTATTCTAGAAAGGAACCTAGTATAATATAAAGGAGAAATTTAGTTGTCATGAATTCTTTATGGAAAAAACCCCAATTTATTTAGTTGATCATCTGACCATTTAGTTCATGAAGGGTGGAGAAGTTCTCTAGAAAGGAATTTTGAGGTTACTGAATGTTCATAACATCAAAAGGAAACACTTTTCATTAATCGTTTTGAAGGTGAATCTGACTGATTTTATTCTATGGTTAAGAAAACTAGAGATAAAGAATATATTGTTTCTATTGAATGTGAAACATTAAAGGATATTTTCCTTTATAAATACTTCAATATGATTGTTCGACACCAGATGGAAAAAATCATGGAATTACAGTACAACGATAATGATTCTATAGAATCATATAAATAAAACATCTTTTCATATAGGTTTCTTATTTTATTTTGGAAATTCGTAGTATGATTAATTGTTTTTTTTTGTATGGTCAAAACTTATTTTACGACGATCATTAGACAAATGAGAATCTAAATGTAATGATAAAGTGGCATGTATTTTTAAGAAATAAGAAATGGAGTTTTTTGAATCTCATATTTCATGGGATAACAATTATAATTAACGGTTAACGTGGTATAAAATAGATAAAAACCCATTAATTAAGCATAGATGTAAGCCCTCATGATTTTGCAAGTGTGAAAAATGAAATTTCAAGGGATGATTATTTGAATCTATGAAGTGTTTCTATTATGGTCAGTTTGGTCACATGGCTCGTGAATGTAAATAAAAGTGTCATGGGAAGCTAATGTAGGGGAAACCAATAACCATTAGTTGGTGAGGTTATTTAGACGAAATTATTTTTGAAAATTTTCTCACGTTTTTCCAATGATAGTTGTAAATGATATTCATACTCGTTATCAGAAATAGAAAGGTGTAATATAGAAATATTCTAGTAATATTTTTGATGATTGTCCATTGAATGTAGTTTTCAAATGTATTTTACATGTTTATTAAATTTTTTCTAATTTATTATATGACTCTGGGTCTTATAATTATATAATTTCTAAAAAAATTATATAAAAGTTAGAATACCATCTCATGATTGTATGATATAACTTTTTGTGAAAACTCTCTATGGATGTATTAAAGAAACCAAAATTTATAAGAATAATCATGTTGTTATAAGTGAGATGTCATTTCCTACAAATCTCAATGACCTGGCTATAGAAGAGTTTTATATCATTCATCGTATGGATTTTCTTTTAGATTGTCCTGCTCTGATTGATTTCAATGGATAGAAAACTGTGTTCAAAGAATTCGGGCCTTTGATTACATACCTATAAGATGGGAAATATATTATATATGAATGTGAATGTTACGTAGAACATATTTTTGAAAATAAATAATATTTTCAAATTATTGTAGTTCCACTAGTAGATGGATATATAAATTTTTTTCAAAATGATATTTCTTGTGTTATTATTGATTAATAGGATGAGTTTATTGTTAAAATATTAACAAATTATCTGTATATCTGTAAAGTGACTTATATAATTATTGATGTGGAAATTTTATACAAAAAAGGATTTAATGAGTTATTGGATAAGGGTTTTATATGACCAATCACTTCAGCATTGTGTTCCCTGGTCTGTTTTGTTAAAAGTAAACATGGCATAATGAGACGTGGTATTGATTATAGAATCATTTAAAACACTACTATTATGAATAATTATCCTTTTCATAATATATAATTTTTTTATTATATATAGGTAGAATATTATTTGTTTAGTGTTGTCTTGAGTTTAGGATTACATTAGTTGAAAGTGATGTAAGAAGACATTATAAATACTATGATTTAGATTAAATATGGTCACTATGAATTTATATTATCCACTTTGGGTTTTCTAGTGCACATGATTTATTTATTATCCATATGAGTATAATTTTTATGAGTTATTTGATAAAATTTAGGTTTTTTTGTTTGTGAAATATTGGTATATTCTAAAAATAAAGAGGAAAATGAACTATACCTATGTGTTTTTTCTAATAACACTAAAAGAAAGAAGATGTATTAAAAATGTTGAATTTGTTAATTTTGGTTGAAACAAATGTCATTCATTGGTAATTATGTTTCAAAATAAGGAAATTCTTTTTACCCTACTCAAACAAAATTTTTTGGAGGGTGGAAAAGGGAAAAAATTATAATATTGATGTGCATTTTTCTCGGATTATAGGTCTAATATAAAAGGTTTGTTGAAAGTCATAATCAATTTCTAGACCAATTAAATTGTTAACTTAGAACAGAGTAACATACTTATAGAAAAAGAAATATAATGATTGATTTTTAAAACTAAAAATAATATTGTTAAATAATCTATTATTGGCCATACCTTCTAGAAATGGTGAATTGGTCTTCTAAAATGATTTACATTGAAATAAATTGGTTCTACACTAATGAAGAATGGTCGGGTAATTTTTTTTGAATCACATTTTTTAAAACTCTCAAATTTAAATTACCATATCAATGATTTTGAATTATATAATGTTTTATTTTCTTTAAAAATGTATATCCAATGTTTTTATAGAGTAATGGGTGAAATATATTATAATAATAATAATTGAATGATGTGTATATTCACTTAGAAATAATTTAACAAAAGAAACAAAATATCACTAAAACTAATTCAAGATTATGATTTCAAGATTATTTTCCATCTTGGAAATGAAAACAATATATCCCAGGATTTTAGTTAAAAATAGTTAATGATATATTAACCCGAACATGATTAGAATTGAAACCTTTTATTAATGATTTATGAATTTTCGACATGATTTTGTGGGTTCCAGAACATCCTCTATTCATTTTATAATGTTACAAAGCAGTTGAATTTATTATAAATAAATATATGATATCATAGAAAGGATTAAACATTGAAGGAAAATGTATAAAAAATTAACATGAGTATGTTACAAGTTTTTAATATTGGAGAAGAATATGATTAATGATATGGGAAATGGTTAGGTGTTCACTATGATTCCTAGTTGAATTTTTTTATGACTAGTGCTCATAGTTTTTTATTTTCATTCCATTCAGGAAGCTCTATAATTCATAGATTCATAAAGGAGTATTACTGGTGGGATTGAATAAAAAAGATATTTCTGAATTTACTTCATTGTGTTTGTATTGTCAGTGGGTTAAGAAATTTTTCTAGTTATTAAAGGATATCCTATATCCTTTTCTAGTACAAGAGTGAGATTGATATAATATCTCAATATCTCATGGTGGAATTGTCAAAGACTTATCAAGGTAACAATTCTCTTTGGTATATTTTGTTATTGGTTAAGTAAATCATAAAATTTCATTCCCATTTTAGATATAATGTATTTTGACTAAATTTTTCTTCAATATGTAATGGATATTGTTTTTTATAAGGATATAATCTCTTTATTGTATCATACCATGATCTATGTTTCATATCTAATTTTTTAATGGACATTAGTTTCACTGTTTATTGTATTAAATTTTAGTAAATAATTTAATCCTCAATCAAATAGATAATATAAGTGAATGATTTAGACCTTATAATATGTGCATTATGCTTACTCAATAGATTAATAGAGATGTTGGACCTGGCAGAGTCCATTGGAGGATTATTCTTATAATAATTTTTTTCATTACAGGAAAGAGATGATGTCATTTAAATATTTATAAGGAATGTTGTGATAGATAGAAGATTTTTTGGATGATAAAACATAATGTAATTTTATTGTACTAAATTTGGTAGAAGAAATAGTCAGAATTTTAATTTCATTATATGAATCATAAGGAAATTTCATAGAATGAAAAATAGTCAGGAAGATAACTGAATGAACAATCATTATCCTGAGGTCGGTGATCATGTATTTAATAAATTTTCTAAATGAATAGTGTGATAATGTTTATTAAGAATTGTAAGATGATTCAAATGTTATTTAGAATATATGATGTTTTATTTATATATAGATCAGTTCCCTATCGAATTCCCTTACCTATGATTTTATCTCAAGTACACAATATATTCCTTTTGTTAATGTTAAGGAAAAACATACTATATTCATCTCATGTTTTGATACATGAAGTACTTAAGTATTATGTTAAAAAATTTAATTTGGAAAATCAATTTTATGTTCTCGGCCATGGGGAATAAGGTTTTTTAATAAGGTGATTTATCAAGTGATATTTTCATGAAAAAAAATTGTTTTTTAAATGCCAACAATTAAATATTAAAATTAAATAATGGAAATATATCCTCCCTTGTTTAATACATGAATAAAATAATGATAAAGAAATTTATATAATGTTGGAGAATGTATCATCTTGGGTAATTATAGAATAAATTATTTTCATATTTATAGTACGAATTGTATAGTTTTGTTAGAAATAGTTTCTATATTTTTTAATTAAAATAATTTTTTTTGTTAAACACTTTTCAAATATGATTTTATTTAAAATCATGATTTTAAAATTTTAGAATTTTATTTTTATAAAATTAATATATTATTTTAAATCATTATTTCATAATTTTCATTTGGTATAATTTTGGTATTTATATTGAAAATATATTTTTAAAAATGAATTGTGAAAATACCGATTTTTGTAAATAACTGATTTCATTTAAAATAAAATTATGTTTTGAATATTAACTAAATTAAAAAATGTATAATTTATTTATATTTAAACCACTAAATTAGTTTTTTATTAACATTATATTTATTTATATGTGTTTTCTTGGAGTTAATTTTTTTTTTCTAAAAATAGATTTAAAATTCATAATGTTTCTAATATTTAATTGTAAAGACTAAGAAATTTCAAGGAAAAGTTTTTCATAAATATTTTGAAATTTTACGAGTCTGCAGTTTCTCACAACACTTGATTCCGAGGCCCGGTCATCCAGGGATCAATTTCTGAAGTTTTGTTCGGGTACTTTCAGTAAACGAATGTGAGGGTTCTTCTATCTTTTGAACCAGTGCTCAGAATTGAAATCCAAGGACACTGATGAAATCGCAACTTTGATATTCACATAAGGGGAAAATTACCACAGTTTCATTTTATGCGGGTTGAGAGTTAATATTTTCAGATTTATAATTAAATAAAAAAAATTATAGTACATAATTTAATTTATAGATGTTAGTTATTTCCTCCCAATGGGAGTTAGAGGTGGGTCCCACACACACATAACATCCCATGAGAGGATATTTGTGAGGTGGACCCCACACGATCCATAGCCTTTTAATATTCCCTTAACCCCTATAACTTCTCCCCTCAATAATATAGAACATCTCCACCTCCCAAGAATTTATGAGGCCACCTCCTCTCATAAATTGTGCCAACCCAAATAGATAATCATCTTTAATTTACTTGGTTGTCAATAATAGTTTTTGAATTATTATGAATTAGTTGGAATTTCTATGAAGTAGGATATGTCTATTTTAATATTTTCCTAGAAAATATTTGGGGGGGGGGGAACTTCTAGAGAATTAGAAGATCTTCATTCTTCAATTAAGAACACCGTCCTCCCAACCAAGGACCACAGAAAAACGACAATCATCACCTTTGATCTTCATCAAATCCAAAGGGGAAGGAGCCACCTATATGGAATGCCAACTACACGCCATCCATGTCTCCTTCTACCCCGATGTCAATGAGTTGACGTCGTCTCCCTGTGAGGTCGTCTTCTGCGATGCATGACTACCATGAACCTTATTTAGAGGTAGCGGTTTGTACAATTTTAAGTGAATAATTCGTACCCCATTATTTGTTGAATTTTCTGAATTTTCTTTGGCTAATTGATATGGACTAACGTGGAGGGCGCGGGATGAACGCACACGGCCTGACAACCCTTCGTAGATTCTATTACTTGCGATAGAGACCATGTTGGGAAGGTGGTGACGAGCGAAGTCGGCAGCCACGTGCCGGCGGCCTATGGAAGAACCGCGTCCTGCAACCGTAGGCTGATGGGCTGAAGAAGAACTGGTCGGCTAAAGGAAGCATGGCCAAAGGGAGACCACAGAGCCACAAGGGGCGCCGCGCTACGGAGAACCGCGACCCGCGTTCCACGGGCCGCTTCAGCGACGAACCAGCCAGCTCGCCAGCTGGTCTTGATGAAAGGATTGTGGCACATGTAGGTTCCATGCCAAAGGACCACGCCCCCCCCCCCATATGGGCCTCTCGCACCAAGAAGACTAACCTCCTTCGACCGGTCAGACAGGAGGACGACACTGCTTGGTTCCACGGGTTCAAGAGACTGGGGGGCCGTGCCCCCCCCCCCCCCCCCACAGTGCTCGGCCACCCAGGCCGAGCTGCAACCAGCCCCGTCGTTACCCCTCGGGCTGGGCCGCGCCCCCCCGGGTCGGGCCGCGTGCTTCACCGGGCCGGTCCGACCCTCTTCCAGGTCGGACCTGCCAAACCAAGTCGGGCCAATCCGCCATCCCACTAGGCTAGACAGGGCGGCCCCATTACACTCAAATGTGAATAACTTAAATACCACGTGTCTGATTGACGCACCATCTGCGGGCTTGTGAACCTTATAATGAATCAAGGCTTTTTAGATACTCTAAGTATGTTTTGGACGAATTAGGAAAATGGTAGGGTTTGGAATGAGCGTATTTCCAACCAGGCCCTCGGAACAGAAAAGCTAATATCTCTCAGACCGGGCATCTGATTGACGCGCCGTCTATCGCATCGTGTTCCTTTTAACGAGACGGAACTTCAGGATACATCAAATTTGAACTGTGTGATATTTTATGTATCAAACCCTCTGCTCGAGGAGAGGACCCTCCCCGAATGAGTGTGTTGTGTGCGGGAACCCTAGAGCTGGATGTGACTACAACGTCTACCATACTGGAATCCTCCATGGGTTCGACGACGACAACAACTATATTGGAATATTCCATGGGTTCGACGTTGTTGACTACTGTTCTGGTATCCTACGTGGGTATGATAGTTTTACTTCTCTTCTAGTATCCTATGTGGTTCCGACAGAGTAGCTGGCCTAGTATCCTACGTGGGTCCGACAGCTTAGCTGGTCTAGTATCCTACGTGGGTTTGATAGCTTAGATGAATTAGTGACTACATCTGGTCATCATTACCACTTTACGAAAGATGTATACCTGTGTGAGCTGAGTCTTGACTTTCAATCATTACCATCTGTGTGATTGAATTATTTCCTATGTGGATTGGTTGTGCTTGGGCTCGAGAGTTAGAGGCGAACATGAATTGATGACTTAGGTATATGTATGGGCATATACCTAAATAGAGTTGGTTGATACTTCGTGATTGTATCTTTTATTTGTGGTTTATCCTTCATGGATTCTGGGAGACCTTCGGGGGTCTCTGGGTCCCTACTGAGTATCGTTGTACTCACCCCTGCACGGTCAATGCCCGCACTACGTTGTGTTTGATGCAGACGATGGATAGCTCTGATCGTGGTAGAGACTTTTAGAGATAAACGATACTCATAGGTGGACCACATGGTGAGATGTACATGGAGCGGACGGACAGACCCGAGGTGCAGAGGAGACCATATATGCATACCCTTCAGGTGGGATTCCCAGAGGACAACTTAGTGGTTTCTGATTTAATTTACTATTGTTGTACTAGTCTTTTAGTTGTACTATACTTACAGTTGGGCTTGTATTTCCGTCCCCTTTCATTTCAGCACTTACTTTTTTGTATAGTTTTACATTGTTCTTACTTCTGTTGTGTAATTTTTTTGTGTTTGTTTATTATATAAAGGAAATTTCTTCCATTTTTATCTAGATTTTTTCTTTTGGTGCTAGTCACCAACCCATGGACAATGGAAGGTGGGTTTGGGGTAGTCATGGCACGGGCCCTAAGGACGAGTCATGAAAAATTGGCATCATAGGTTAGTCAGTTCTACTGCGAAACCTAGGACTCTGATCTATCTTACTGTTAAGAAATAATGTTAAGAGTATTGATTGTGGTTTTCAATCCAGGGAGTCCAGTGTTGGTGCGGCAGCCGACATATCCATACCCCAGGAACCTTACTTCTGATTTCTGACTCGGTGCACGAAAACAATGATTGCTTGTGTGTTTCAAAAGTTTTCATTGTGATTACGTTGTGTCAGCTCAATAGGTATAAAGATTGACTATGGCTCGCCTATTTCATTTCAAGATGGCCCCACGAAGACAGCCAGCTAGGGTTCTGAGTCTCGTATGAGATGACAGCCCACTGTGCGACGAGGCCTCAGTGAAGGGCCCCATCCTAGTGGAGGCACCAGCGATACCACTACCCACTGGGCCACCGATACCACTAGCCCCAACAGTAGAGAGTGCATGCTGCCTGAGTGTACTACAAAAGTTCCAATGATAGAGGTCGCCCAGGATCCACGGAGAGACATACCCTCAGGAAGCTGAGGATTGACTAGAGTCTATTGTTAGAGTCTCTAGATTGGTAGGGGCACCAGCTAACCTTACGGTGATCCTTGCTACGAGTATCATGCACACAACATCAGGTAGATGGTGGAGATTGATGATTTAGGTTCATGAAGGGGAATCTCTACTTTGGATAGTCTTTTAGAGTCTCTTCTGCTTGGAATTTGTTCTAGCCACCCTTCATGCAGTGCGGATTCAGGAGTTACTTCATCTACTGCAGGGCATCATGAAAATATCTATGTACTTAGTACGGTTTTCCGACCTCTCACACTACTCCCTGGACATGGTATGAGACCCATTCTTTAGGGCATGATCCTTTGAGCAGGGACTTAGACATGAGATCAGGGCATCGATGATCTCCCTCAGCATTTCGACAAAGGTGGGAGTGCTGGAACGAGCCCTTCATGTTGATAGCATTCTCACGGAGCCACCACCAAGTGTGAGATCTACCACAGGGCGATACATTGCGGAGTATTCTGCAGCCAGATGTAGACAGTTGATGCATAGGTTCAGGAAGACCAGGCCATTTGGTGAGCGACCCTAGGATACAGGTTTGGTTGTGCAGGGCACACAAATCCGAGCCTACTATATGAGGAGCAGGCAGTGCTATGCATGTGGCGGGCAGGGTAACATGTCTAAAGAATTCCCGAACCACCGTGCAGATGAGAAGCAGATAGTTTAGGGACCTCCCAGACAGAGGCATAGGTTCAACCGTGGGGGTCCTTCGGGAGCTAGTGGATGAGGAAGAGGATATGGTAGAGAAATAGATAGTGGATGATGTTTCAAGGCCCTACCATCACCACCACTATGAGTTCCACCACGACCCTAGAGAGCTAGCTTACTAAGGCAGGCTCTACTCCAGGCAGTCAAGGCCTATGACCACGGTACAAATGAGACGATTCAAGATTCTATTTGTGTCTACTCCAACCATGTTGCAGTACTTGCTGAAATAGGTTTGATTCATTCTTTTATTGCCGCTGGCCTTGTTCGGAGCTCGAAGATTCCTACAGAGATGTTTGCTCGATCCTTTGGGCTAGAGACTCTCACAGGAGTAGACTCGATGATTACACATTGGTGCTGGCAGTGTGAGATTACTATAAGAGAAGAGAGCTTCGGCTGGGATCTTCTTGTAGTGACATTGAGGCCTTATGACTTCATCATGGGTATGGACTGGTTTTCTAGAGTACAAGATCATATTGACTGCATTAGGCGCAATGTGCGGTGTGTCCGCATGAATACGACCAATTTCACCTTCACCGGCGATAACGAAGCCTTTGAAGGGCAGGATGGACTTACGCAGTGGAGAGGGTATCCAATCAAACATTAGTTGTCTAGTCTCATCCTTGGAGTGGTTGATGTGCAGTGTCCAAGTTTTCCTATTGTGGTGGATCCGTATGCAGATGTTTTTCCTAATGACATTCCAGGACTACCTCCTCATAGAGAGGTAGACTTCTACATAGACCTATACCATAGGACAACACCGATATCTACTCCAGCATATCGGATGTCTCCTGCTGAGATTCATGAGCTGCGGGGATAGTTGGAGGACTTACAGGGGAAAGGATTTACCTAACCCAGTGTTTCACCCAGGTCTTCTCCGATTTAGTTCTCCAATAAAGTGGATGGGAGCTTCCAACTGTGTGTCGACTACCGTCGTCTGAATCAAGTGAACATGAAGAGCATGTACCCACTCTCATGTATGGACAACCTCTTTGATCTGCTCAATGGATCATACTGATTCTCTATGATAGATCTCATGTCATGATATCATCATCTCAAAGTTCGAGATGAGGATGTGCAGAAGACGAACATCAGGTGTTGGTATGTCCACTACGAGTTCTTGGTTATGACTTTCAGCATAACCAACACACCATCAGTGTTCATGAGTCTCGTGAACATGAACTTCTAGCCTTACCTCGATCATTTTATCATTGTCTTCGTCGACTACATACTGATTTACTCACATAATGAGGAGGAGCACATTTAGCACTTGGAGGTTATACTAGATACATTCCGAGAGCACCATCTTTGTTGTAAGCTCTCGAAGTGCCAGTTTTGGATTCTAGGGGTTCACATTCTGGGACATGTCATCTTGGAGGTGGGAGTTGCAGTGGATCCAGTGAAGATCGAGGCAATATTTTCATGGGAGCCACCCAGGAGTGTGACAGAGGTGTAGAGTTTCAAGGGTCTGTCTGGGTACAATCTGAGATTTCTGCCAGATTTCTCCAAAGTTGCAGCACTGCATTCATCATTGACGAAGAATGGGAAACCCTTTCATGTGGTCAGATAGATGTCAGCAAAGCTTTCGGGATCTAAGGTAGAGATTGACCAGTGCGCCCTTCTTGAGGATACCTGAGGAGGGCGTTGGGTATGTAATGTACTACGACACATCAAGGACCAGACTCAGGTGTTTCCTGATGCAGGAGCGAGTGGTGATTTCATATGGTTCATGGAATTTGAGAGAAAATGAGAGGAACTATGCTACCAATGACCTGGAGTTAGAAGCAGTGGTCTTCGCCTTGAAGATGTGGCAGCACAATCTTATGGGTGAGCGCTTTACAGTCTATTATGACCACCAAAGTCTCAGTTATATCTTCTACCAAAAGGACATAAACCAGAGATAGTGGTGATGGCTTGAGTTCCTCCAGGACTTTGAATTTGAGATAATCTATACTATTGGGAAGGGGAACGTTGTAACCAATTCTCTCAACCGGAGATCGAGAATTCAGCTACTAGGAGAGGCGACAGAGCAGATAGCAGCGTTACAGATATCCTTTGTGGATAGAGATTTATCATACTTTCTACAGTAACTCACAGTCACTCCTCCACTCCTTCAATAAGTTAGAGAGGCACAATGTGGGGACGTTGACTATGAGACACAACGTTCTCAGATATCCACAAGGCACGTGCCTAATGTATTTTCTAAAGCAGGGGAGTATGTCATCTCCTTCAGGGGACATACTATTGTACCAGTTGCACGGCAGGAGTAAGTGATTAGGGAGTTTCACACTTCCCCTCTAGTGGTACATCCAGAATTGGCGAAGATGTACCAGGACATCAGGCGATAACACTGGTGGCCGAGTATGAAGAATGTTGTAGCAGAGTTCGTTTCATGATACCTCACTTGTCATCAAGTGAAGGTGGAGCAACAAGTATCAGCAGGCTTGGTTCATCCATTAAAGGGTTCGGAGAGGAAGTGGGATGTGATATCCATGGATTTCATGATGGGGATTCCACATATATACAGAGGAAAAGACTCTATCCGGGTGATCGTAGAACGACTCACCAAGTCATCCCACTTCATACTGATCTGAGAGTAGGGCTCAGTAGAGAGCTCAGGACGCCACTACATTCTGGAGATCGTACGGATTCATGGTGTGCCGTCTTATATAATTTCTGATCGTGATGCCTGTTTCACTTACCATCTGTGGAAGGGGTCACAGGAGGCTCTCGGGACACATCTTCTCTTGAGCACCGCCATTCATCCTCAGATGGAAGGACAGACTAAGAGGACAATTCAGAATCTCGAGGACATGCTCTGTGCATGTGTCCTTGACTTTGGTCGCAGTTGGGAGGATCACCTACCCTTGGTGGAGTTTGTGTACATCAATAGCTACCACTCCACCATCGGGATGGCACCTTACAAGGCACTGTACGACTGAACTTTTAGATCACCTCTGTGTTGGAATGACCTAGGGGAGTCAGCACTTGTAGGACCAGTGATGGTTCAGGCTACAACGGAGAATGTGCAGATCATCCAGAAGAGGATGAAGACTACACAGAGTAGACATAAGTCCAATGCTGATAGGAGACAGAGACCACTGGAGTTCGAGGATAGAAACCACATCATCCTACAGGTTTCACCTCAAAAAGGTCTATGAAGATTTAATCGGGCGGAAAGTCATCTTTGCGTTTCATTGGACGATTATTGGTCTTCAGCAGATTATGCAAGGTGGATTTCCACCTGGCCCTTCTACCTCAGCTGCATTGGGTGCATGATATCTTCCAAATATCTCAGAAAAGGATATATGTTCACAACTCAACCCACATCACTGATCATGAGGAGATGGACATCGAGGATGGGGAGACATTTACGGAGGTTTCAGTGGAGATCGAGGATCGATAGGAGGGGTCCTATGTGGACGGTCAATTCCTCTTCTATGTACTAGCTGGCATCACGGGAACCTCCTGGAGAGGACATGGGAGCGGGAGGCTTAGATGCATGTACCATACCCCCATTTGTTTTACTACTGTGTGTTGTAGATTTAAGGGGATGTATAGCCCTAAGGTGGGAGTAATGTAAAGGCCCAGAAATTTCAAGGAAATTTTTTTCTTAAATACTTTTAAATTTTACGAGTCTTCGATTTCTGATGACACTTGATTTCAAGGCCCGGTGTGCTCGTAATCAATTTCAGAAGTTTTATTGGGGTATATTCAGTAAACGTACGTGCGGTTTTTTCTATCTTTTGAACTGGTTCTTGGAATTGAAATATGAGGACATCGATGTACTCATAGTGCCAGTATTTTTTTAAGGGTACCATTACCACAGTTGCATTTTATGGGGGGTGAGAGTTAATATTTGCTGATTTAGATTAAAAAAAATAAAATTTTTAGTACACAAATTTATTTGTGGACGTTAGTTATTTTCTCCCAAGGAGAGTTATAGGTGGGTCCCACACCCAAATAACCTCCCATGTTAGGATATTTATGTGGTGGAACCCACATGAGTCCTAACCTTTTCATCTTCCCTTAACCCTCTTAACACCTCCCCTCATTAAGGTAGAACCACTCCACCTCCCAATCATTTCTGAGGCCACCTCCTCTCATAAATTGTGCCAACCCAAATAATTAATCTACTTTAATTAAATTGGGTGTCAATAATTTTTTTGAATTATTTTTAATTGGTTGGAATTTATTTAATGTTGGTGAAGTCTATTTTAATATTTTCGTATAAAATATTTTTGGTGGGGGAACCTCTGGAGAATTAGAAGAGCTTCATTCTGCAACGAAGAACACTATCCTTCCAACAAAGGACCACTGAAGAATGATGACCGTCTCCTTCGATCTTCGGCCATGCCAAAGGAGATGGAGCCACCGACAAGGAATGCCAATGGTGCACCATCCTCAGATCCATCTTCCCCGACGTCAATGAGTTGACACCGTCTCCCCACAACGCCATCCTCCGCGACGCCTGACTACCACGTACCTTATTTTGAGGTAGGGGTTTTTACAATTTTAAGTGAATAATTTGTACCCCATTCTTTGTTGAATTTTCTTAATTTTCATCAGCCAATTGATACCGCCTATCGCGGAGGGCACATGCCAAATGCACGTGGCCCAATGACCCTCTTTAGTTTGTTTTATTTGCGATGGATACCATATTGGGAAGGTAGCGATGAGCAAAGGTGGTGACCGCGCCCCGGCCGCATGAGGAAGAATTGCGGACCGCAACCACGGGCCGCTCGACCAACGAAGAACCAGAATTATAAAGCTGGTCGGGCCGAAAGGAGACCACAATGCCACAAGGGGCACCGCACTGCGGAGAAACACGACCTGTGCTCTGCGAGCCTCTTTGGTGGTGAACTGGCCAGCTCGTTAGCCGGTCGGGATGAAGGGGTCGTGGCACCCGCAGGTGTCGCGCCGAAGGACCGTGCCCCACCCGTGTAGGCCGCTCGTACTAGGAAGACTAGCCGGCTTTGGCTGGACGAACATGAGGGCAGCGCCGCTTGGCGTCGACGGTTCGGGAGACCCCCCTTACAGCGCTCGGCCACCCGGGACATGTTGCGTCATGCCAGGCCGCGCCGGGTAGGGCCATGCCACCACAGGCCAGGCTACGCCCCCCCCGAGCCAGGCCGCATGCTTCACCGGGTCAGACCCACCAAATGAGGTTGGGCCGACCCGCATGCCCACTGGGCTTGACGGGCCGAGCCTATTACGCTTAAATGCGATTAACATAAAGACCAGGCTTCTGATCGACACGTCGTCTGTGGGATTGGGACCCTCGCAACGAAACGGTCCTTTTTAAGTACTCTAAGTGAGTTTTGGATCACATTGGTGAACGAAATGGTTTGGAATGGAAATATTTCCAACCGGTCCCCTACAACAGAAAAACCAATATCTCTCAGACCAGGCGTCTGATTGACACACCTTCTGTCGCGTCAGGTTCCTTTTGATGAGACAGAACATAAGAATACATCAACCATGAACTTAGTGATAGTTGTTGTATAGACCCCTTTAATCGAGGAGTAAACCCTCCCATAATCAAGCGTGAGGTGTGCGGGAACCGTAGAGCTGGTTGTAACTACGACGTCTAACGTTCTGGAATCCTCTGTGGGTTTGGCGATGACGACTACCGTAATGGAATCCTCTATGGGTTCAGTGATGATGACTATCGTACTGGAATACTCTATGGTTTCAGTGATTACAACTACTATTCTTGTATCGTACATCGTTTCTAAAGTTTTACTTCTATTCTAGAATCCTACGTGGGTCCGACAGCTTAGCTGGTCTAGTATCCTATGTGTTTCCGACATCATAGATGAATCAGTGACTACATCTGATCATATTTATCACTCTTCGAAAGATATATACAAGTGTGAGATGAGTCTTGTCTTTCAATCATTACCATCGGTGTGATCGACTTCTTTCCTGTGTGGACTAGATTGTGTTTGGGCTCGAGAGTTGGATCCGAAATCGAATTGATGTCTTAGGTATATGTATGGGAATATACCTATGTAGAGTTGTTGGATACTTTTTGATTGTTTATTTTTTTTTTGGTTTATCCTTCGTAGATTCTGGGAGACCTTCTGGGGTCTCGAGGACCCTACTCAGTATCGTTATACTCACTCCTGCATAGTCAATGCCCGCACTACATTGTGTTGGATGCAGACGACGGACATCGCTGATCGTGGTAGAGACTTGTAGAGCTAGACGGTACCAGGAGGTAGACCACTTGGCGTGTTGTACACAGAGCGAACGGATGGACCCGAGGTGCTGAGAAGACAATCTGTACCCACCCTTCAGGTGGGATTCCCGAAGGAAGACTCAGTGATTGCTGCTTTACATTACTAGGGTTGTACTGGTCTTTTAGTTGTACTATACTTACTGTTGGGCTTGTATTTCCAGCGCCTTTCTTTTCATCACTTACTTTTTTGTATAGTTTTACATTGTGCATACTTTTGTTGCGTACTCTGTTGTGTTTGTTTACGATATAAAGGCAATTCCTTCCCTTTTTATTGGGATTTACGTCTTTAGTGCTAGTCGCCCGCCCATGGCCTATGGAAGGCGGGCTTGGGGTAGTCGCAGCACGGGACCCAAGGACAAGTCGTGACATTAATGACATAAAATAATCCATAAAAAGAAATATTTTAATGATATTTATAGACCATATATCATTAAATATTATCTATGTTTTATATAATGATTGTCGTTAGTCATGGAGTTAATATAGAATCAATTTTTTCTAAAACAAAAACTCTTCTTAAAAAACTAATGTCTCACTGTGAATGCAAGAGAAATATTAAAATTAATTTTTCTAATTCTTTGAGATAAATTATAAAAAATGGATCACATATTTGGAATAATAAAAATATATAACTACTAATACGATCAAAATAATTTTCTCCCTAATGTGATTAATGAGAATAACTTAAATTAATCAAAATGACAAAGTAAAAAAAATGAGTATGAAAAGTGAGTAAAAATTAAGAATAAGGAGCCAAATAACCAAGAAAATTTGTAAGAATCCATAATTGCTATAAACCATCAATTATCTAGTTTTTCTTTATAATGGTATTCATTTTATATGACACCCTAGTTTGAATTTTTTTCTTTTTTCTGGCTTCAGTTGTGTTTTCGTTTGTTTTATTGAGATAAAAGAGTGAATGGTTTGAAAAAAACATCTTTTGGGTTATACAGACTAGGTTTATGGTTTTTGGATGGTTTTTAGTAACTGTACACCAACCCAGGAAACCATGTGGTAGGAGACAAAACCTGCCATATATCCTATTCATGGCTATGTACCTCAGCCTAGGTTATCATGTGGATTTCTTCCTTCAGACAGAATGATCCACATGGTTTACCAAAAAGGTCATAATAACCATGTAGATATTCAATCACATTAAAATTTGGGGATTTATTTTTCTCTCTGCTAGATTGTACCCCATTCCACCCCCTTTCATGACTGCCTTAGCCCCCAAATCCCTTTGTTTTCCTCTTTACAACCTCCCCTATTTTTAAGCTCCAATATTTAGGCATTTTTTTAAATAGATCCTTCCTGATCTCTTGTGTAAGTACTCTTCTCTCTAGTTTACCTCATCTTTTGTGATTCCTCTCCCCAAGTTTGTGGGTTTCAATTTTCTAACATGTGTGGGGCTCTATTTATGGTTATATCTCCATTTTAGGGTTTTATAATGATGTTATGGTTCATATCATTCTGTTCTACGGTCCCATGGTAGTGCTATTATAGTTTTCAATAATTTTATAGATGTTTATTGATTCAATGTTGGTGGTTCCTTGGCCAATAATTATTTTTTAATTTTATTATTTTATTTAATTAGTTTTCACATGTTTTATATTCTATTTATGTGGTGAAAAACATATTTCAAAAATATTTGGCATGGTTGTGTGATTGAAAAGATTTTCTATAATTGAAATTTGATAGATAATGTGTATGCTTTGTGTATGATTTCTTAAAAAGGGTTTTTACCATGTTTTCTAGATGCGAAATATGTTTATACAAGAATTGGAGATGTGTGTGTATTAAATAATTATTTTTATTGAAAATTAGATTTTTTTTATGTTAGTTTTTTTGTGGACTTTTCACTATTAATATTAAATTTTTATAGCGATGTAAAAGCTTGTTTTGAAAATTCACCTATTTTATGAGTGGTTTTACACATTTTCGCAAGCCATTGGAATTGGTTGGTTGTAATTTTTTTGATACTTCAATTTTTAAAGAGGGAAATAAAAAATAGCGTAAATTATGGAAATTGTATTTATCATGGGATTTTAGTGTGAGTAAAATTGATAATAGTTTGTTTTATGGAAATTTGTGGTTTTTTTAAATTGTTTGTATTGTGTTTTGGTACAACTGATGAGTGAGACATGCGAACATCAATGTGAGTATAAGGGAATCTCGGGTATCTTGGTGGGTGGACTAGAACTAGTGATCTAGTGATACGTGACTGGATTATCCCAGTTTCACATAGACGAATTGATGATTACAAAACTAAAAAATCAATGATGATGGATGATTACTAATAGAACATTTGATGTTTCTCCTCTCTAGTGGCTCGTGCATGAGGACACTGATAGTTGTGGTTACTAAACCACCTATAATTGAGATACGATGTTTTAGGGTCCCACTCGAGGTTGATCAACCATTGTGGTGTAACCATGGTTCCCTGATTTATATGATATAGTTCAATCTGTTGATATATGGCGGAATTCATTTGTGTCTTTGTGTGTGCATGTGTTCTTATAAATTTTTTTTCTTCTAATAAAGTGGTTGGGAATATATTTCCATTGAATTATTAATTTTTAAATTGGTTGTCCAATAACAATATTTATAGAAATGTTTCAAAAAATATATATTAAAATGAACATAATAGATATTATTTTAATTTTATGATTTGGATCCATTTTATTTGGGTGGAATCCATCTAGAATTTGGATCACACCCTATATAAAACATCAGGTATATGCAGACCTTGTTTTATACTAATTCAGGTAATGGGATGGTGTACTAGGTTGGTGGTGGGGGGTCTCTAGTGGTATCTCCTTTAGGATTGTGTTGGTGGTGGATTGAGGTTGCAACCCTCTTGTTTCATAGAGGATGTGATTTATTTTCATTTCATTTTTGTTTTAGTCTGTTGGAGTTTATTTTTAATGTTGTAAACTTCGAATCTTGAAATTTTTTATTCCATGTTTGGTTATAACTTTTTTGTCTTTGTATATTTATTTTTTTGGTTGTAATATTATATGGAATCGTGAAGATCCTACCCATTATATAATATTGATAGTCGGGCTATAGCTTCTAGTTGGTGGGGATCAGGAATCCCCTTTAAGCCATTCCATGTAACGATTTTGGCACCATGTTAGATCCCGTGACGTTGTCCAAGAATTCTCTCCATGATGGTGGTGTTATTGGAGTGTGGTAGATAATCATATATCAAGGTCACCCATTGAAACTAGTTTATCTCTATGTGAAGCACCATTCATTCCATTAAATTCTTAAAGTCATTTCTAAAATCCCTTATTTATGTATAGTTGAAAATATGATTTTAAGGAGGAAACGGTATAATTTTTAAAGGGATGCAAATGGGTTTTAGTAACTTTTTTGAGTGAGGTTATAGAATGGTGTATCTTCATGAAATGGTCATTGATTAAGGTGATCTTGAGTTATTCTAATCAAAAATTGTTTATATAAAAACTAAATGGTACCGAATGAAAAAATAATTTTAAATTGGTTTTTGAAATTATATTTTGAATTGAATGAGATGTTTTGAAATTTTTGTGTAAGGTTTGAAAAATAATTTCTATTTTGATATTTTATGAATGGTGAAAATTATTTTTGAGATTAAAAATAGGTTTTATTTGAAGTGTCGATGATTTTACAATGTTTGTTTTATGAAATTTGAAATGGTGTTAACATAGTGACTGGTAATTTTAGAAGAGGAGGCGTGGGTTGAATGTTTCTTTTACAAAATAGAAATAATGTTTTTTCTAATGTTTGGTATTTTTGTGAGTGGTCTCATGAATATGATATATGCAGGATGTGAATATTTTCCCAGCATGGAACATGGATAATTTACGTGAGACGCTCGATGGTATACCATTTTTGAATGTTCTCCAATCCTCCCATATTAATTTCTATAATTTTTTAATGAAACTATTGATTATCAGATGACCAATAGTCATGAGATGCGTCTTCTTGTGTTTTAGGAATATTTTAGTTGGGTGTGTTGAGTTTGAAAACCTTTTTTTATTTGATGATGTTCCAGTTTTTTGTTTCATCGATGAGTTAGTTCGATGTGGTGGTTATTGGTTTCATGATGGTGTTTCCAATAACTATTGTGGTGGTTCACCTCATGTGTTATATGTTAGTTTACAACAAGTGTTGGAAAAAATAATGGTTTGATTGGGTGTTTATATTTTCTTCTATGGATGGTGTTAACCCCCCTAATGATTTAATCCATGATTTATGTGTGGACACAGACAATTCACAATTGGATAGCCCTTCATTTGATTAAATATGTGACTTTCCTTTTAATTTTCAATACTGAGTCTATCTTTTTTACATTATCAGATAAGTGGATTATATCACAACAGGAGAGTAGATGTATGTCGGGATGAATTAAATTTGGGATCCTTGAGTTATTTGATAGGTAAAGGTAATGTTTGACATCATTATGTTTGAATTTCATGTCTAGAAGTAGAAAGCGGTATGAGTTATTGGTGTTGACCTCAATCCTAAATTATTTTTCTGAACTTTTGGTCACTTCATCGAATCGAGAGTTTTTGTTAGGACACATATGTGTAAAACCTAATCAATATAGGATGTTGAGGCCACTTGAAGAAGCCTATTGTAGTTGGGACCCTGTTTAGCATCCCTCATCATGTAATGCTTCCATTAGTGGGAAGATTCATGTTTGGTGAAATCTTACAGTGTGGGTTCCCATTATAAAGGTTGGAGTGTAATTCAATGAATCTTCAAGGATTCATAGTTTAGAAATTGATTTTCTCTTCATCTTGTAAATTTACAAATTTCATTATTTAGATGGGAGTATTTATAATGCATTTTATTTTCAATGTTTCTCGGTTAAGGAGAAGAGGTGATACATGTGAACCATCTAGATCATTATTTTAGTGAGAGTTTTATGTGGGATTATGTGGATTTCAGGGTATTCTATAATTTTTTGTGTTGTTTAGGATGTGGTTTGGTTTCTTGTGACACTTGGAGAAGATGTTAAATTATGGGGGTTTATCTCTAATCTATGAGGAATGAAATGCATTAATCAAAAGAGCTCTAGCCATGGGTTCTAGAGTAAATCTGATGCCTAGTTAGGAACCCCATGAATTTATGGTATCCTATCCATATATATGACATAAGTTTAAGAATTATAAGTTTATTAAATCATCTTATATAGTTATTTCATTTCATGTGGCCTTGTTCTGTAGCAGGATTCATGGGGACCCTGTTTCGTTTTTCGAATGGTGTGGGTGAATGAATTAGTTTGTGGTTGTAAGGAAGCATGGATGTGTTTTTTCATGAAATTCAATTGTTTTATATTTTTGATGTCAATACCCTTAAGGCTATCCATGCACATTTAGCCTTAAAATATAGTGTTTGTTCTGGTTATTCCATTTGAATGTAGTCGAGTCTTTGGAATGTGTAAAAATTGTGTAGTATTTCCCTTTTCTTAGTAATTTCTTTTGTTGTGCCCATTATAGTGGGTTAATCAATTTATGTGGTAAGTTCCCTAGATGGATCATGTAATGTTTCTGATTTTGGTGAATAATGATGGGATAAGGTTTGTGGTTCTTATGGGTGGGAGACCCAATATGAGTCTAACTTAAAATCCTCTAGAATAGGTGGATGTAAGCCTAATCCTTACTATGGGGAGTCCGTTCAGGCATCCCTGTGTCAATTTTCTAGACTTTTATCAAGTGTTGGTTGGTTTTGAAATGTAGATAGTATATTTGGGCCTCCCCATGTTAGTAATTTGTTTTTATTCATACGTATGTAATGGGGGTAGGTAGTCTTTTTTGGAGCTATTTAACCCCAAAATCTTCTATAGAGAGCTGTTGGAAATTGATCATTCCCAACGGGTTTTTTTGAATTAAGGTTTTGGAAGTGTTCGTCGGTGATTTTTGGTTTTGTTTTTCATTTTAAATAAATTATGTGGGTTCTATTTAATATTTCATGATGAGTTTTCTTTTCAGGGGATTGATTACATGGGCATGGAATTCCCATTCCTTGGTCAATCAATTGGAGGTATTTCAACTTTTGTGGGATGGTGACACTTAATGAGGAGTCCATTATGGGCCTCCTAGATTTATTTAGTAAATATATTTATTTAGTTACAATTTTTTTTCTCGCCTAACTTTTATTATTGGAAACTTATTAATCTATGAAGGAGTATCCCTTTTATTTTTTTTTTCTAGTTCTTTTGGCGGTTTCCCAGGGGTGAAAAGCATTATAGTATGGAGAATTGTCACACCCGAGTTTGAATTTTATTCTTTATTCTGGATCGAGCTAGATTTTTGGTGTTCTTCCCAATAGATTGGTGTGACAGGTCTGAATCATTTTATTTTTCCTCCATTTTTATATTTGTTTTAGATTTCCCCCTCTAAATTATTTTTAATTTTCAGTGACAAAATGTATGTTTTGTGTTGGAGAAACATGCACACATTTTTCATAGGGTTAGTAGTAACTATGTGCCAATACAAGAAAATATGTTGTATTAGATAGAATATACCACATGACCTACTCATGGATAGGTACCTCAGTACAGGTAACCGTGTGAATTACATCCTTTAGATAGAATAATATGAACGTTTATTGCACACTTTACCAAAACAGGCAAAAAAACCATGATGATATGCCAGCTCATTAAAATTTGTGGTTTTATTTTTCTCTCTCCACGATTTTTCCCAATTTCATTCCCTTTTTAATCCCTCTCGGCCTTCCATACACTAGGCACTCTACCCACCATATTCTCCTCTAATTGTTCTACAATCTTTGGGAATTTTTTCTGTTGATCCTTCATAATGTCTCATGTAAGTACTCTTATCTCGTGTTATCCTATACTTTTAGGTTTTCCTCTATTACTTTTTGGGGGTTTTAGTTTTCCATTGGGTTTGAGGCTCAATTTAGTGTGAGATATCCTATTTTCGGGTTTGTTCTTGATGTTGTGGGATGTATCTAACATTGAAAGGATATCATGGTATTGAGGTTGTGGGTTTTTTACTCATCCCTAGATGTTTTTGATTTATGGTAGGTGGATCAATGTCTTAGAATTATTTCATATTATGAATTCTTCGATAAATTAATTTCAACATGTTCATTATACAATTTCTGTGGTGTGAAACATGTTTTATAAATAGTTGTAATTCATGTGTGATTGAAATGTGTTTTTATAAATAAAATGGACTATATCTTGTATATTCATTGTGCAGGGTTTCTTAAAAAGGGTTTTTTACACTATTCGATAGATATATAATTTGTTTCTATGGTCACTTCTGTGTATTGAAGAAGTATTATTAATGAAAAATAGATCATTTTGTCATGTTAGTCATTTTGTTCACTATTTAATATGAATTGTAATGATTTTTAACAATGGAAATGATTTTTATGAAAATGTTCTTAATGTATGCATTGATTTACAATCGTGGATTTTCCTTTTCATTGGTTTGATTTATTTTCATGTGTTTACATGTAATTTTTTAAAGTGAATTCAAGAATAGTGTGAATGATGGTAATCTTATTTAATGTGGGGTTCTGGTGTGACTAAAATAGAAAATGGTTGTTTTTTGGAAAATAGTGTCTTCTTGAAAATCCTAGCATAGGGTTATGATAGTAGTGATGTGTGAGACATGTGAACCTAAGAATGATTATTTGGGAATATTAAGTATCTAGGTTGGTGGGATAGGACAATTGTGCTTGTGATATAGAAGTGGCTTGTACCAGTTTGACTTTGCTAGAATAATTTTTACAACACGAAAAAAATGATGATGGGTGATCAAATTTAGAACATTTAATGTTTCTCTTATATTGTGGATCATGAATGAGAAATATAATGGTTGCCCTAAATATACCAATTTTAACCAATGTAAAATGTTCTATGGTATATCTTGACCTAGATCAACACTTTGGGTTTTCCTATGGTTTTTTTCATTATATGATTTGGTGCCACCCATCGGCGTATGGTTGACATCGTGTCTCTGTGTTTGCATGCATGCGATATTATAAATTATCTTTTCTTATAAGAATTTGTTTTTGAATAAATTTATTTAGAGGTATTCATTTTTACTATGTTTTTTTATGAAAATGTTTTTCTAGAAATGTTTCAAAATTTCCTTATTATATAAACAAGCCTATTAAATATCCTTTAAATTTTATACCATGGATACTTTTTATTTGTGTGGCATCCTAAATGGAGGTGGCTCACACATTGAATATACCCTTAAGTGTATACAGACGTTTTTTTATACTAATTCATGTAAATTCATGGTGTACAAGGTTGGTGGTTTGGGGTTACTAGTTGTATCTTTGTATGGATCAAGTTGGTGGTGGCTTGATGTTGTGTCCCTCTTATGGTGTGGATGGTGGGATAGAGTTTAGTTATCTTTTTTTGTAGTACCTTAGAATTTATGTTTATGGTTGTAAACTATAAATAGTGTTATTTGTTATTCTAGATTTGGTTGTCACTTTTTGGTCTCTGGTTATTTATTTATTTAATTATTTTATTTTTAAGGCGTTAGGTAAATTGTTTCCATGTTATAATATTGATATCAGGCACTAGTTTCCCACCAGTGGCGATCGAGAACACCATTTAGGCCATCTCATGGTCCGAGTTATGTTCCAATATGGATGATGTCCTAGCTTGGTTCATTACACATTATAGGAAATAACCATGGGTGTAATTACCACTTTTAAAAATTTAAAAGTGTACCACTCACCCCAGATAAAAATCTCCCTCCCACCATAGATCTAATCATCTATTCACAACTATAAATAAACATTTCTAATCCAATACCCCCCAAAATAAATTACAAAATTTAATCCTCTTCATGGAATCCTTAATTAGTTCAAAAATCCAGCAAATTATGTCCTTTAAGGAAAACCAAAACCAGGTACCTGAATAAGAGGTAATGTTAATTGATTTTCATTTTTGTTTTCATTCCTTCTCCACCAAAATAAATTCTTTTTATACAATGATTATATAATAAATTATTTGTAATAAATATACATAAATGATGTTATGTTAATGATACAAACTACACCCTCACACACTTCCACCAAATGGGTTAAGAAATAAGCATTCTTGTGTACGGTGGACTACCTCATGGCGAATCAACGATATTCATTTTTTTACGACCACTATTATTTTTGAATAATGATGGAAATAATTATATATTATTTATATGATTATTAAAAATAATTATTATACTTCAATAATTATATCATATAATCTATTTTTACCTTTCATACCATAAGGTTTCAAATAACACCCATCATTTGTATGGTAGACTACTACATCACGAAACAATGTAAATTATTTTTTGGTAATGTGTTACATGTAAGGTAATAAGGTTAACTATATAGAATATATAAAAAACAAATGAAATAATTTTTTACATTCATGAAATAATTATTTTTATTTAAATATAATATATATTTTTTAATCTGATCTTTTTACAAACTGAAAAGGTGATAAGATCATTCATGGGCGCATGGACTACCTACAAATCAAAGTGATGTGATTCTTATTTTTTCAAAAAAACACACTAAAAATGATATATATATATATATGTGTGTGTGTGTGTGTATGTATATCAAAGTAAATAAAATTTTATGTAAGATAAAATAGTAATTCTAGAAATAAAGTAGTTACAAACCTTCTTTCTATAATGATCATCTAAAAAATGAAAACATAACGAATCTGTATGTACGAACTGCCATATCTATGATCGTAACATTAGTTCATATTTCATAAATATAATTCATGGATGGTTTTGAATGTATAAATGATATATAAATATGATTTATATATAATCATTAATATTTTATATATTTTAAAAAAAATCTCCTTTGACCATAGTGGACCTAACAAAGTTGTTGTTGACACATAAGAAAAATATGATCAAAACGTAAGACTAAATCATTACTAGTTACATAATTGTGAATAAAATGTAAATAAAATAAATAAAATAAATAATAAAAATAAGAATGGTTAAATAGAATTTACTTAATTAACATCTAATTTTTATTTCTAATGATAAAGACAAATGTTTCGTGTTGGAAACAATTTAAGGGGCTTCATCATAGCCTCCATTCATTGAGGAATATTTTGATGCTATAATTCTATCATAATTTATAATGTGTTAATATAGAACAATTAAAAATTTAGAACATTAATTTATCTATTATCATGATATTTATGTTTTCTTAATATTATCCATTATGGGACTTATAGTTCAAATGATTTTAAAGTGATTAGGGACTTTTTCTTAAAAGTACTATTTCAATGTTTTCCATCCAACTCTTCCATTTTGATGACTAAATTTTTAAAATGAGTGTGTGGGAATAAATAATTATAGAGAATATTTTTTGTATCATTTTTAAATTGTTTAACTATTTATATAATGGAAGAAATTTATGTGTTTTATACAAATCATTTTTGAATGAAAAGAATATTTCTTCTTAATATACATGGAAACAAAGAGTTTTCTGATGTCATGACCTTTATATTATGTCATGATTACTTTTCAGTATTTTTTTATTAAAAATAAATCAATTTAAAATTTATTTGAATTTTTTTATTCAAAATAATTTGGAATTATGGTCTTTAATATTTTTATTTTATAAAAAAATGGTATTTTGACATTAAAATGTTATTTTTTCATGTTTAAATGAGTTTCTCAAAAATAATTTATGATGAAAAATTAAAAGCATAAAAATTATGATTCTTAATATGGTTCTTGATAATTACTATATGGGGTGGCTTATATGGTTTTTAGATATCCTTTTATATCTTATATGATAAGGAAGATCAAATAAAACAAACTGGTCATGTTAAAGCTTATACAAAGGGGCGACAACGATTTCTCTAGGTGTGTCCGTTATATCTTATATGATAGGAAATCCAATATAAAAATGATTGATCCTTTAATATCTCTCACATTCTTTATTTGATGATAATTTAAGAATTTATCCATATTGTCATTCTAATTAAAATGTTTTTGAACAGGATTTATGTAAATGATTATCTATGTTTCAAAAAGTGAATTTAATTTATTTAAATGGGATTTAATTGTTTTATTAGATAAAAAAGGTGGTGATGTTTTCTTGTTAATATTTTAAATTTAATATAATCAATGAAAATTGTAGATAAAGGTAGGTATTATATGATTTTTTATGTTTCACGATACTAATAGGTGTCCTTTATTGTGTATCCCTTGAAGATATTTTTTCACATCCAACATTTATCAATTTTTTAAGAGGTTTTATAGATGGGTATGGGAGTGTTGGAACTCATGTTGAAATTTTGGTAGATATTCCATGAATTAATTCTCACTTCATATTATAATGTTTTATATTATAGAAATAATTGACACTAATAAGAAGTATCCAATATGAATAATATGGTTTTTTAATTTATCTTTAATGGCCTGATTATCTATAACTATAAAACTAAAAAGATCCTCATAGTTAATGAATTTAAATTTATAAAAAACTAAATATTATATAATGTTTAAGGTTGAGTTTTTATTATTACGGAATAATATTCAATCATAAATCTTATAGTTAAATAATATTTTTATCTATCATTTTTCATGTTGTAGCCAACTAATTTTTGAAAACTGTAATTTTTTTATTGACTAATTTTATAAATGGATATAAAATTATTAAAACATAAAGTATTTTGTTTAATAAATGTTATTGAAATATATTCTACAGGTTTTTGTAAATTGGTATTCAATATGAAATTTATGTTTTTAAATGCACAGAAATTATCACACACATGTATCATTGGGAATGCAATGATGTGAAATTATATTTACATGAATTATAAATTAAATATTAATTACCAAACTGAATGATATATTATTAAATGTTTTGTAATTTAGAGAATTATTAAAAATAGATTTCATGAGATCTTGTAAAATATTTTTAAAAACATTAATTCCATTTTCCTTTATTAGTGTTTTTATTGATGATTTATTTTTCTTGTATGGATTTTAATTTCTTAATTTGAAGACATTTAATGACATTAATATTTATTGTAAATTGATTATAATCATTTCTTATATTTTTTGTTTAAGGAAGAACATTCATAATATAGAGGCTAATGAACTTTCATGTGAAATTTCCCCTCTCTTATCACATATTGAAGTGAAATCCATGTGAATAAACACTGATCCAAATATATTTTCATCTATTAGGTGATGAAATATTACCATAAGCATTAAATATGATTGTGGTTAATCCATTATCAGATAAAATAAAATAATTATAATGTTGTGTTGTTGATGAATGATTAGATGAATATGTTTTTCTAGGGTACAATGAAGAAAAATATTTTTAATCTGTGAGACAGGGAAAATTTAAGAGAGATTTTTAGAAAAGGTATTACATTAATGACTCCTGACCAATTCCCCATTATTTTAGAACAATAATTTTTAGTTCACCTTTCCCAAACATTAATTTCTGGGAGTACATTGATTTTATCTTTTAGATTATGTAATTTTTTATTCAATTTGGCATGGTTTACTAGTTCCCATTACTAAATAAATTTATCTCAAATAACATTTTAGATTTCATGTGGGTGAAAAAATGTGTCATGAGTTTTATAAATTATTGGAATATATGTATAATTGTTATAAATTTATTTTTTAGCAATAATTTTTTTTATTTTACACATTGTTTATAAAATTATTTATATTAATAAAAATATTATATTTCATTAACATCATATATTATAAAGTAAATTAATATTTTAAAATTAAATTAAAAAAAATAATTTTTTAGGAATTGTTTATATTGAAAAATAATTTAATTTTTTCTAGATATAATATCATATTAATAAGTTTTTCTAATGATGATTTTTAGAGATAACTCAATTTTTTTAATTTATTAATAAACATATATACCAATAGCTATATTATCTATTGTAATTGTTATAATTTTATTATTACTATATTATATGTCATAACACATTTGAAATTTTTTTATTATAAAAAAATATAGTGAATAAATATAATTTAAAAAAAATATTCACAACAGAAAATGCATTTTTACAAATAAATACACCCTTGTTGAATTGTTTTTACCATTATCCAATAAAAAATTTATCTATTGTATACACATATCATTGTAAATACTATTCAAATATATAATCATATAACAAATTCTCTCTATATCCTCTTTAATATTCTTAATAATTATATAGATATATATAGGAAAAAGTATAAATAGAACATTATATATATATATCTTAAAAAAACCACATCATGGAAATTATATATGAAACTGACCGTGAAAACTGATAGACATGCATAATTTTTTGAGCATGTATAATGCAAATAATTGAGGGTCCCCAAAGCATTCTAATATGAAAAAATGTACCATTATATGAATAAATTTTTGAAATTTACGAAATAAAATAACAAACTATTTATAACCTAAAACAAATCATTCAAATAAGTTTTAAAAGTATCAAAACATATATATCTCTTAAAAATAAAAAGTATATATGATTGTACATCTTACCATTAAAAATATATATTGAACATAATCCATATGGTCAATGGCAAATTATTTTCCACTATAAAACAATTTTACAGTATTAGATTCTCAGAATATGGAGGATTACTCTACTGAAAAATTTAAAAATTAGAAATCACTGTAGAAAGAAAGAAGTATTCCAACTAACATAGTATTAATTAGATCCCATCATCAAAATATTTTTTATTAATTAATAGACATAATAAAACATAGAACCTAAATTATAAAAATACATAATAATTTTTTATGAAAGAAGTAATATAAATGTTGTGTTAAATGAATGAAATCTCTTTGAATACAATATGAAAGATCAATTAATATAATTTCACAATGAACATGTTAATACTTTAAAAGCTACCAAAATTATAATAGATGTTTGATGGGTGTATAGATTGAAAAGAGCAAAATATCCCCTATAATAAGAAAATT
Organism: Viscum album; assembly: GCA_963277665.1. Taxonomy (NCBI): domain Eukaryota; kingdom Viridiplantae; phylum Streptophyta; class Magnoliopsida; order Santalales; family Viscaceae; genus Viscum; species Viscum album. The sequence continues at coordinate 1,561,536,580 of OY728147.1, forward strand.
ATAATTCTTCACGATTTATTTTTTTATGATGATATTAAGAATGACTATTTTAATCCCCTTTATAAAAAATTAATTACTATATTTTTTGGTATACCTCTAAAGTAATTATAGATATTAAAATAAAACCAAACCTATAGTTGTAATAAGTAGAGTTCCAATACATTTACTTCAATATTTACCATTAATTCTTTCTCTCTCTCCCTCCTCGATTTTACTTCATTTATTACATGTTCATTTAATCAAAATAAAACATCATTTAAAAACATATAATGTTAATGTTAAAAATATTTACTCAACAATCTATTTAAGTTATTTACATGGGATTTCATTTTATAGATAATTGAAACCAAATAATATAGTAAATATAAATAATTAAAACCAAATTAATATATGTTTTCAGAAATGACCTAAGGAAGAGATCATAAAATATTAAATAATGAGCTCAAAACATTATCATTTGATCCTAGAAAAGTATTAAGACATATAAAAAATACATCAAATGAATAAAAATGAAATAGAAAATAACACATATTTATCAATGAATTAGAAAATATATTTTTTTAAATGTAATTTTGATAAAATAATATATTTATATATAATATTTGTATAACAAAAAATATAAAATTGTTGTTATAGAAACTAGAACTATCATCGCCAAATGTATGACTAATATACAAATTTTAAGAAAGTATGAAAACATTTATTCCTTGAATTGTTGGTGAACCAATGTGAAATAATTCATAAAATTAATAAATATAGAAAAATTAATTATATTTGATGAAGGTGATGTCTTGGATTGAATGACCAAAGAATATTTATTTTATGAAATTCCTGAATACAAATATATGGTTTTACATTACCATCTTATCCATTAATTTTTTCTAAAATATATCATTTGATTTTATATATAGTATATAAAAGAGATGAAATATTAGGTGTTATATATTCAATATTCAATAATGTATCCCAATTTTACAATTATATATTCACTATTATGTCTACAAGATTTTTTTATCATTATCACGGTCCCTTAAGGCTTAATAAAAATTCATTTCCTTATGATATAATTTTCCAAATATTTGGGATTTCATATATTCTAATATATAATATGTAGCCATATTAAAACATTATGCTATATAATATATAATGCTATGTTGAATAAATTGTAAATTTCATATACAATGTAATATTTAAAAATACTTTATAACAATGAATTTCATTTTGGGTTACGTTAAACAACAACTAATATATTTTTATGTTTTATTAATATAACACAATGTATTTTGATTATTAATGAAATATAAATAATAAAATCTATTATGATTGAAAATAATAAACCTCTAGGACAATATTTTTTGATAATCATTACGTAAAATAGTAAATTTTCAGTGAAAATAACTTTATAGAAAATTTAATAGGATTGAGTAAGCATAAAATCATAGTTGACACCATGGTATATTCAATTTTAATTTTTCAGAGATATGATGAGAGATAAAACCATATTATAATACCCCTAAATTCTTCATAAATAATAAATAAAAATATTTAAAATATTAAATTTTATTTCAAATGTTTCATTAAAAAATAATTAGTTACATCCTAAATGATGCATCATAAGTGAATTATATGATAATCATATACATAAATGCCTTTTAAAAAACATTTAATTGGATTATCCATATGGATGACTTCCAAAATTATCATTATAAAAGGAATTGAAGAGCTGTAACAGAATCAACCTTTTCTCTCTATGATTCTCAAGAAACCTATGAATTTGGTGATAGAAATATAATCTGTGTACACCTGATATTTTTACTAGGCTGAAACTCTTAGTACTCATGATAATTATTCTTTCCTAATGCTCCAATATTCTATGTGAATTGTACAGAGACTAATGATTCATTATACCATAATTAATTTGCAATTTATTTAATCAATGAAACCCATAAAACAAAAATTGAAAAATCTCTATGGGAGGTGTTTGAGACTCTACAATGGGCTGATGTAGGTATTATGGGACCAGGATTCAATGTGAACTCGAGGGACAATGTTGTTAAATAAATATTTTTAAAATTTAAACCGTGTTCACATTATTTTTCCTATTTAATAATCTTAATTTTTATAAAATCACCATTATATACATTATATTTCAATAGACAATCTTGTAGGGGGAATAATAAGTTTTAATAACTCTCTACTAATGATAAAAATTGGTATCTGAGTATATTTATTCTTTCATAGAACCTATAAGAGATAAATCCTTATTATAGGTGAGTTAGTTGGAATTTGGGATTGATAATATAGGAAATAATTATACACACGGTTAGGGATTGTTTGGGAGTTTACAATTTTTTGTAATTTTGGGTTTCCAGTTAAGTATTGTGACATATATTGAATTACAAGTTTACATCATTGGTTAATGTTTATTTACTATATTTTATAATTTTTAATGTGATTCTTGATATTTATGGGTTATTATTTATTATTATTTATATATTTTTATATTCATTTCTATTTTTTTATTACATTGATAGTGATATTATAGTTTCACCATGTAATATATTACAACCTCACTCCATGTTGGTGACCTATGGTGTACAGGGAGTCATGCATGAGGTCCCATAACAAACTGATCCGAAGAACTGGTATGTGGCACCTGATTCCATACAATAAAAATATATTTCAGAAGACATTATATTTTTATTAATTTTTATTATTTCGGAATTGTTTATAAGGGACTATGATGATAAAAGCCTTGTTCATGAGAATGTGAATTATAGCAGCTAATCCATGTTAAGGGAAAAACCAAGATCCTAGGGTGTTATTTTTGTTCTTGATGTTTAATAATATATATTAATGTTATTTCACCTTGGGTTTTGATAATGTAATGTGATGTTATTATTTTATGGGATTTTCATCATGGTCTGGTATGGGATGAAATTTTAGTATGAATTTATCATTCAAGGATTTCATAAAAATATGTCACATGAATAATATATGGAACACATAGAAAATAAAATTATGAGTGGATTACAGGAAATGAAAATTCTCTTCCTTATTTGAGTAACTAAAAAGAAATGGTGATAATTATTAAATTATAATAGGTAAAATAGAAGATGGTAAATTCAAATGCTAAAAATGGGTTTCTAATGGGAAACATAAAATAATATAATTTCTTTACCCTGCATTTACCGAGGATGATGTTAGTGATGGTTGATGGTAGTTATAGTACCAGAATATTGATTTTGGTATAGTTGAGGGTGGATAAATTATTGTGTAATTCTATTAATATATCTCATGATAATGTGTAAATTATATTTTATATGTATTAATATGTTTTCATTTAATTTTAAATAAATTCCTCTATGGCGATCATTATTAGTTGTAATATAGGTGGAAATTTGAAAAAACAATTTTTCTAATAGTGGGAAAAAATCCCTTGATAGTGTTGGGATACTGGAAAGAAGATATGTTCCATGAGAAATTTAATAACATTATGATGTTCATGGAATGAGACTTAGGATGCCCAATGTATTATATGTCTGAAATGACCAAGGAGGTAAACATTTATCACCCACCGACATTCACTATAGACAGTGGAATTATGGTTCTTCAGTTCTGGATTGATTTTATCTAAACAATAATAGACCATTTATGGACTCATTAAAGGAAAGGAGTCGAATAATCATCCAACACATAATGATGACCATCAATGAAATAGTGGGATATATATGATCAGGGGGAGAAGTTGTGGGGTATGGTTAGGAAGAAATTTAAGGATGTGTTCTTTGAAAACTTTTACCAATAGATACTAATATAGGAAAGTGGGGAAGGGTTTAAATTGATGACATAAAGAATCATGTAAGTGATATAATATATTAGTCAATTAACTTAATTTCAGTACATTTTTCTAGTGTTGGTAGGTGATGAGGCAAGTATGGTGAGGAATTTTTAGGAATGAATTACATGTGAGATGTACTCATGGGTAAATATCATATTATTAAAGATGTATGATATGGTTGTTAATCATGCTCTCATTTATGAGGAAATTCTAAATGTAGATTACTATTTAGGATAACTATTTTCTACTAGATTTTATGGGGAAATTCATTCCATTGGTTTGAATCATGATTATGAGAACTTCCACCTGAGAAGTTGAAAATAGAGTATTCAAAGGGAAGGATCAGCACTCATGGTAGTAATCAGGTGTTATAGAATTTGTACAGTATGTTGGGTCAAATTAATAGACATTATTAACTACTACCATTGAATTTGTAGAGCATTATACATGATGGGACACCGACTACAATTCTGTTGAAACCCATGATATATTGGTAGTGATGGAAGAGCTATGATGAACCAGATCACTGTAATTGTTTTTCTACACCATAGAAGTCAATATGTTGGATTTCTTATGGCCATGCGGGTCTGGTTAGTGGATTTGGAATGTTATAAAATGAGACCCCAAATTAATAGTGTAATGTTGTACAAGGGAAAAATACTGGAGAACTATGAAAAGGTAATATCTGATTAGCCATAGTTTATCATGCATTTATTTTGGGAGAGGCTAGGTTGTTGAAAATTCTACATAAAATATTTTAGATTATATTATTTTTTCGATATTTCTTTGATACATGCATATCATAGTCAATTATATCTTCAAAACATTTGAAAATTCTAATTTCAAATTTGGATTTTGTGTATATGTTTATGACGATCCACACACCGTTGAGAGTGCATTTGAAGGAAATATATCTTTACAAAGGGTGTTACCTAGATTTTGGTATGTATCTATTACAATGAGAAATGTAGGTGATTAAAATTTATGATATTTAATTGATATTGTTATGGACATGATGGTACCATACTTATACCACGTCTATTATTATCTTAAGAGTATATAATTCAAATATCTTGAGGGTGAAAAATATTTTCAGCCTGGAGAATGGGATATTTGGAAAATCCATGTGGACCAGTTCATCAAAAACCGGTTGATCTCACATCCCAGCTTGTGAGTTTTTTGATAATTGGGGTGGGAAGAGTAATATCTTTCATCCCATATTAGATTAGTTTATAGACATGTTTCTTCCTGAATTCATAGGGCAACCTCTTGAGCGTCATTTTCATTTCACAATCATTATGAGTCCTAAAGATGAACTAGTTTCCATTTCTCTATATCAAATGGAACCAATAGAGATTGAGTAGTATAATAATTACTAGATGAATAGATTTATAGTGGATTCATCCGTCATAGTATGTCACCATCTGGTTCCATAGACATGTTTTTTATTAATGGTTATTGGGTGTAATGGTTCTACATCAATTATATATTGTAAACTAGGATTATAGTTATTAAATTTTATACCCTTTTTTGTATCAATGATCTATTTTAAAATATGTGGTTTTAATGTGTTTTATCCTAGAATTAATTGATGTTAGGGTATCATAAGTTGATTGTGAGACCATCTGATATACAGTGGGAATCATTATGATACAAGTATAGACTGTATGAGTTTTATATAATGTAATATTGATTAAATCATGAATCTATTGTGATTTTCCCTTAATAAAAAACCATCGATCAGAATTATGATTATTTTGTTCCTTTCTTCATCGATGACAACATCATCTTCTCCTAGACTGGTTATGACCATTCCAAACATCATGATATCATCCTTAGTACACTAATATAAAATAGTATATAAACCAAGTTTTCTAGGTGTAAATTATTGAAAGATAAGGCAAATTCCATGCTTCACAACATCTATGATGGTAATTTGTTAGTATATCTAGAGAATGTTAGTTATGATTTTCGTTGAGATAAGTCCAAGAATGTTTTTAATATCTGAGGCTATTTTAGATTATAATCATATTATCATAGTATCATAAATTACTTTTATCACTTGGAGAAACCAATTATAATCTTTAACATGAAGGTTTTTGTTATTAAATTTTCTAGAGAATTTTATAATTCCTTATAGTAATTAAAGAAGTATTGAACCAATGCACCTGTTATAATCCAACACAATTCATTTGATGAATAATGTTTTATATTCATCCTAAATAGGACATAAAAGAGTATTAATGAAGATAAATTGAGTCAAGGAATATATATCTTGAAAATTGGGGCTAGAAAAATGAAATTACCCAATGTAAAATATTATGTTGGTCATGGTGTTTTATTTTTTATAGTTTTGGTGACATTAATTTTGAGAAGAATGATTTAATTTATATACTAACTAAATATCTAGAAATACATCTTTTATCAAAGAGATTAAAATCTATGACTCTGATAATGGGATGAATATATGAAATCAGTCAAATTAGTGAATTTTTTATACATGAATAAAAGTCAATAGTTATATAAATAATTCTAAATGAAGGAACCAAACTTAGTCTATCCCTGAGTATAGTTCTATGTAGAAAATTATGGATTATCAAACTGAGATGAAAATAAATTTTCAAGACGGGAGGTATTTGATGGTCATTTTATCATTATCCATAAAGTAACTACTACTAACCAAAATTAATGAATTATAGTATAACGTATTGGAGGGCCAGGAGTTAAGGTACAATTATAAAAGAGGAAGTCACCTTCCTATTGTACAATATATTTGAATGAGATCATCAATATTTAGGGATATGATTTTCTTCATACTTGTATAAGGGAAGATCCACTATTTGATTATCATACTTCTCTGTTGATGGTGATCCCACATATAACCATGATATACCATGATGTTTAAAGATCGTATTGGTGGAAAAGATGTTAATAATGATCACAAATTACTTGAAAAATGCCTCACATGACTTTAGGATAAGGTTGAGCAGTAAAATCATACAGTTCGGTTACAATTATTATCAATCACAAAATGGAATTGGGATAATGTTATCATTGATTCTATGATACGTCTCAAGAGGATTCTTCAAAATAATTATTGCATATAGATTCTTTGTAAAATGATTGAATAATGATGCCCATTTATTTTCATTTAGGGTGAATTTTAGGAATGATCAGTTGAGTGGTATTTATTTTCATGTGAAATTTATTTTTCATTGGGTGACACAACATATAGTTTCAGATAAAGACATATGGTAGTCATCATGATTATATAAAGTCAGGCAGAAAAAAATATTACATTGTTGTTTAGGACTATTAATTGTCACCCTATGATTGAAGGCAAATAATAGTATATTATTCTCATGTTTGAGGAAATGATGCGTAAATTTATCCTATAACATGGTGTATCATTTGTGAATCACTTAGAAATGGATAAATGCTCCTATAAAAATAGTTATCATATACCTATTTAGATGAAAGCATATGAGATTCATTATGGTAGGCCATGAATAACACATTTATGAGGTATGGATGTGGGTGAGTTAGAGCTTTTATAATAGAGACTCATACATGATACATCGTAACATGTTCACTTCATTAAAAAAATGTTTCTTTATAGTAAAGTATTGACAAAATTTATATCAGGATTTTTCTATAAACATCTTTTATTTATGGTGGGTGTTCTTGTTTTCCTTTGGGGGATACTAGGGATATACCAATTTTTAATTTGGAAGCATGAAATATTGGCACATGGTATTTTCGGGCTATTAGAGACAATGGAGATGACTAGACTGAAGATGTATCAATTAGATCTTATACAAAAGTATAGTATGATGTATGATTCCTTCTATGTGTCACATCTTTACAAATATCACCTTGACCCTTCTCATGTGATTGATATTGATGATGTTATGCTTGAGGCAGATGTATTCTTTAAAGATCATCTGATTCATGTAGTTTATCACAATGAGAATATTTGGTATGGAATGACCATGTCATTAGCCCATTTATTGTAGAATCATAGTAATATTTTGGAGTAATCGTATGATAGGGATGTTGATATGTATACCTAGTGGCTGAACCCTTTCAACTAGGTATATTTGTAATGCTTCAGTGTTTATCTCAAAAATGATTCCTTATAAGGTGGGGATATTGGAAGACAGCAATAATTTTTGAGACTTGTCATACAAATTTTAATATATTCTTTTACCGTTTTATCATACTTTGGTTTTCCCTTTCATAGCGTTCATTTTATTTTATTTTAAGGAATTTTTAATCCCATGTTATTGTGACCGATTAGAGCATTGTTATAGAAAACGTTGTGTTTTTCCATAGAAAACTCTAGTCCCAATTTTGAGCCACTAGAAGGGGGTTCTTAGTTTAAAATCATGTGCAACAATCCCCCCAAAAAAACATTGATCATTTGTATAGAGGGGTGATGAACACTTTTTACATGGTTAAATTAATTGTGTGGCCAATCCATGAACCCCAAATAGAATAATTGAATAGGGAACATGGTTGGGACAAAAATTTTGTCTAATTGTGTGGCTCGTCTAATAGACCATGAATAAAAGTATTAAATGTACCAAAAAATTAAATATAAATTCATGAATTCCATGTTTATATCCATAATGACCCACACACACCCTAATATATTTAATTGGATTTTTGGGGCTCCGTAGAGGATTATACAAAACCTCATACAACTTCCATTTCAACTCGATTATGTGGTGGAAGAAATTGAATAATCTACATTATGTGATATCATCCTTGATTTGGTTACTCTCACTCACATCATTCTCTCCAATTTTAATGTTATGAGTTGTTACATTTTTTATGGTATGGATCTATGTTTTAATGGATCATTTCACATTGAAATTAGATCTTATGTTTTGATACTATATTATATTTGTTGTTGTGATTTTATCTATTCTACAAAAAATGAAGGGATTTGATTAGGATAGAATTTATCAATTAAGCTAAGGTAGGTGGTATATATTCCAATTCCCATAGCATTGATAATTATAATTTCTTATTAGTTATATAATTTTTATCCATGTTGTGCAATTTATTTTAAATTAGATACGTAAATTAAATCCCTATGAACTTGAGAGACCGTTCTCAGATCCCGTTGTATATGTTTGAGATTATGGGATTCAGATTGATGGAAACCCATGTGGAGTCCCAATTTATATAAAATTACAATAATGAAATGAAAAATAAAATTAGTGGGATTGTTTAAATTAACCAATTATGAATATGCTTTAATGTTAACTAGTTTAATTATTTCTTTACATCATTTGGTCATTGAGTTATGAGATAATTTGGCATATTTTGATTAAACTATTTATGTGTTGAAATATCCTATTAGAGAATAATTCATTAATTAACTGGTAAGGTTTTTTTGGCAATGTTTCATAATGGGATATAAACTATGATCCTTGATAGGACATCGTGATCAATGAAGTTTAGTTTTCTGACTAATGCTACTCATCTATTTTTTACTATACTAATGAACAAGGACCCAAATGTTTACATGTGAATTAGTACAAGAATGATAATAAAAATAATTCATATTTTTTTTATATTAATGTTATTATATCAAAATATATTTTTTCTAGACTTCAAATTCATGTAGACATGTTAAATATGATGGATAAACACTCCTAATATTTTTTGAATGATAACTATGAAAAGAAAAAGTATTATTAGATGGATTATGAAATTGTAGAAATAATGAAGTTGTTGGAATGTTAACTTGTATAATGATTTTTCATAACATAAAATGGTTAATGAGTTATGAAATAAATCCTGGTGTTTTGGTTAATCAGTTAAAATGATGAAATTTTCTTAAGGAGATTGATTTATAAATAAATGGTGATGTTTTGTTGATGGTTAATAAATCATTTATTGATGTTGACCCTAGATATTGATACTTGAATAATGAGGTGTCATTGATTAACTGATTCTACTCATATGTTTGTGTCCAGACGGATGCTCAAGGTCTATAATGATTGAATTATAATTAGTCGGTGACTAATACTCAAAAGAGAATAGGTTATGGTCTGATATTAATGTTATAAGAACCCATGTAATTTTATATAGACTTCCACTCCATGCAGACAAGATATATATATTTTATTAACACTCCAAACATCTTTGAAAATTTTAGTTTCACAGATTCAACATGTTATGGAAATGTAATTGGAATTATATTTAATAATGAAACAATTTAATGAATGATGTGTAAAATCCATACAAGAGATGATTTGGAAACCAACATAGTATGGTGCATGTATGATTGTCTTGAGTTTCACCATTAACATGAGGGTCATTATCATTAATTAGATAATATGAAAGCGTGAAAAATAATTAATTTTATTGGCATGTCATAAATTTCTTATACTACTAAATAAGCCATTATAGATATGATATTTATGATGACACCATTACTGTTGGCCTATAATGTTTTACTCAAACCCTACTCAAGAAACTGATTGGTACTCGAGTATAATTATTATTTATAGGAATTGATAATGAAAAAATACCAATAAAGGATATATTAGTTGGAATTAATAATAGGGAATGAATGGTGGAATCAGAAATAATATTGGGACGCAATTTGGAGTTTTCATTTTTTATCATTCTATTTTTTCAGTCAACACATGAATGAAATGTTGAATGAAAAATTTTCAAAATTGGTTTACAGTCATTTACTAATAGGCCTAAACATGTTATTTCAATGTTAGTTTTCCTCAATCACAAAGACCATGAGAAAAATTCATGTAGGTCATCCACTCATATCACTACTCTATGAAAAGATCACTAAACTTATGAGTTCTAATATGTAATCCAAAAAACAAGAAAGGTGAATCTGATAGATATGTGTAGTAACATTTATCCTTTTAACCCTATGACATTATTGGGTGTTACATTCACACCCCCTGGGTAACAATTTCATCATTTTTGGACCAAATATCTAATCCTAATATGTTTCACAACACTTACGGCTTGGTTCATCCTCTGATTAAAATGTAAAAACTGGACCTCATTGACCACATAGTCTCCCAAACATATCATGGTACATCATGTACTAGACCACAAGGAACCACTATCTTCCCCACAGATATATGGTCTCCAACCCTAGGGTCCACTCACATGCACAAACATATCATTAGACTAATGATTATTCCCGTAGAGAAAAACATTTTATTCGAGTGATCTTTTTCCTCACTCACACACACCATGAGAAACATCCCAAGATTTCACAATTCTTGATCAATACTATATAAAAATCAAACATAAATATGGATTTATAATCAGATTGGTTCAATGTTCTGACATGAGTAGTAGCATTGATCCCTTTAAACTTTTAACATTATATGTCGTGATTATTTATTTCCTAGAAATATTTTAACATATATCTCATTAATATTTAAATTTTTTATAGTATAATTAAAAAAAATTGGGGATAACATAACTAAATTGTGAATAATTTTAATTATAGTTTGTAATTTATATTGGAATATCAATATACCATAAACATTCACCAATTAATGAACTATAGATCTATCTAATCAAAATAAATATTGGAGATAATTTCCCTAGACTTGGCACATTATGATCTATTCAAAAATGACTTTCATTGTACAATATTCTATTATTTGATGATGTCCCAAATTATAAATCAATACATAATTATCCTTCTTATTTTTTTAAACATGGATTTAATTTATGAGTTAAAAAAGAGTGGGTATTGAGGACTATTAATAATTAAATTATTAGAAAATGTAAATTTATTCAATAGAAAATTGGGATTCCAAATTATTTTACTGTATTAGAAGAAATAAAAAAAATATAACTAAAAATACAATAAAAATTAATTTAATTTATAATTTTATATACTAAATATGTTAGTCATGGGTGATCATGAAAAATTTCATGGAACCACTTTTATATAGTAAACATGAAAATGAACCACGAAAATTAAAATTCAATATGGAAAAAAATATAAATAAATTAAAATGTCCCAAAATAATAATAATCAATATACATTTTTAAAATAAATTAAATAAGAAAATAATCTTAATATAAATTAATAAATGAAAATAAAAAAATAAATATTATCAGGAAAATAAATGTATAATTTTGTGTCTAAACCTATAAAATGAAAAATAAAATACCTTATTAAATTTGATTAAATTTAATACTATTCTAGTAAAATATTTATTACATAATGTTATGAATAGAATTTGGAAAGGATTTATATGTTATACACATTCAATTTATATAGATATAATATTTGTTCACTTTATGTAGTCCCATAATCTAAAATCAAATTAAAACATCTGAAAAAAATTTGGTTCCTAATAGAAAAGAAAAAAATCTTTTCGAACCTTGATCTCTATAAAATATATGACTATAAATTATTTTAAGATCACTATAAAAATTAATTGGATAGTAAAAACTTCTGTTCATCATTGTAAAGGTTCTTTCAAAACCTCCAAAAGTCAATAATTCATTACATTCTAAAGTTATTCTTATAATAATAATGAAATATATCTGGTAATATTATTTCTATATAAGTTAATTTATTATACATGTTTTTATCCAATCTATTATATATTTTTTAAGGGCTATAGGATCCAACAATTTTATTTATAGAATATATATCCTAATTTTATTTATAGTTAATGCGTAATTTTTTCATTAAAAACATTGATAATGTTATTATATTTTAAAATATCCATTATATTGTTATTGTAATAAAATAATAATCAAATATCTATAATAAAAAAACATGGTTCTTCTTAAAAATTTGAGAAATAGTTTTCATTTAATTTAATATATCATACAACATAGCTAAATAATCCTACAATTTATTGTTTAATATAAAAAATCACCATGTATAGAATTATGAAAAATAAATAAATTTATAAAAAAATTATCTTCAATGAACGACATACTTATAGTTTCTCTGAAGTATTATATTTTTTTTGTGTTGAAATAAAATATTTTTTCTATAAATAAATAAATTATGTAGATATCATAGTTTTACATTAAAAATTATCATTAAAAAAATTATATACGATACTATATTACAAGAAAAACATGATATATATTGATTTTCCACAATAATTATTTGTGCATAAAACATTTATATTGAACAAAATATTTTGAATTAAATTTCTTCTATAATTTTTTAAGGATGTAATAATTTTAGAATGGTTTTTTCATTTTATATATCATTTATGTTTTTTTAAATGGTGTATAGTTTTCTCTTGATTAATAACTAACATACTAGCGTAATGATCAATATTCATTGCAATATATGATAATTATAGAAAATTATCCTTCATTATCAGTTCCACATCCATATAAATTTGTTATATTTATTTCTCATATATAATTTAATTCTTAATTTTCAAATTTACATTTTTTTAATCAAAAACATCGTATTCATTAAAAACACATGTGAAATAATTTTATAGATGAAGTAGTTGACCATAAAGTTTATTTATTTTATTTAATCTAAAAAATGAGTTTATATTTTATTATTTCTTGTATTGTTCTTATTCATTTTCAAATTTTATCATAGTCAATTAATTCTTTAGAAATATCCCAATATATAACATCTCATAATATGTAGTATAGAAAATTACACCGTTGGAATTATAATATATTAATGATCATAAGATTAAAAAAATTACATTGTAATTATAGTAAAAATAAAATATTGTATTAATTTTCCCAAATTTCCTATGAATCATTATCATCGATAATGATTTCAAACTCCCCATCAATAGAAAAAAATACATTTTATGTGTATATTAATTTTTACAATCCAGATTAAATAATTTATTTATTTAAAATAATTGAGGTAATATATATTATAACCTGTTATTATTGTACCAACCTATATTACCCACTAATATATTACCCGAGTAATACCTTGAATGTATTTAACTGCATTATTCATCAAAATTGAAACAATTATAGGGCATTGAAATAATATATGATCAAGGGGAATGATTTATAAAAGATAAAAACCAAAAAATACAAAAGAATTTTATAATAATACATACATAGTATGTATTCTAATAATCTCAAATATATGATAAATTCCACAAAAAATGAATGCTATAGAAAATGAAACAGAACCATAATCCGTGATATTAAAAAAACCATGACAATATAACCATCAATATAATTTCTTAATAAATGGATCGCATACCCCAAATTTTACCACCAACAAATAGGGTTTTGATGTCATGAAAAATGTCCTCCTCTAATTGGTGCTTCCCCTTTTCCCAAATATCTAAAATAATGTCTATATACACCCAATCAAATATATAGGGTGGGGGAAGCACTTCCTAGAAGGATTCCTTTAAACATTCCATATGGAATCCATATGAAATAAATAAAATATTTTTTATTTTAAATAAAATATTGGATATAAATATTTTCTTCTATAGGAAATATAACACTCTTTTCAAATAAATTTCATGGAAATTATAAATATGGAACAAATATTATCTTCCATCAAAATATGAATGGATAAATAATTATATAAATACCACAATGTAAAAAATTCATTTTTAATAATAGTACCATGGTTATTAGCCTAGAGGTTAGTCATATCAATGCTCAAATATATCACATTTTGTTTGAAATATGGATCCTGGTTTGGACACCTACTTATATCTAAAAAATTGTTTTAGTAGTAGTCCAAACCCATAATTATACCCTCTTACTAAACATATTTTAGTGATTTTACCACAAATCAATTAATATATAGAGATAATACATTCTTAGAATGCCTATCATCATTTATCATCCCTTCTTTCCAGGTTCCCATGTTCTTAAAAACAATCAAATTCCATGTCATTTATCTTAAATATATCTCCTAAATTTTCAATATAGTATCTAAAATTCACATATACAACATTCCAACTAATTTCAAAAACAAATATCAAATTATTTTCACAAATACCAATTCATTTTTATAAATTTTTTTAATTTACTATATATATAAAAAATACTAGAATAATTTCCCAAGAATCAAAAACAAATTTATTCTTCAACACATTCATTTCAATTTAAAAATTATTTCCATGAATAAACATATTATTTTTTATAATTTTATAAACATGTTACAATACACAATATTTTTAAATAGTTATTTTGTAATAAATTAAAATTTTACTTCAACTGAAATTAAAAAAATCAATTAATACGGATTATAATATGAAACTACATAAACTATTCAAGGTATTATCTATCTCCCAAAATGGGACAAAAAATCAGAGAGATAAAGGACATGAACAATTAAAAAATTTATCTTATAAATAAATATCACAAATCAATTTATTTAAAATAAGATCTATTACCACTAACTATCTATAGGAAACAAAATAGATCAACTAAAAAACCAAAGATATAGAATATGAAACAGTGATCTAAGGTTTAGTTTTTTGTGGATAAAATATAATATAGAAGAAAAAAAATAACAATGGATAGGAAAATACAGAAAATAATCTATATATAATATCTAGGGATCTGCTGAAAGTACCACTAGAATACATGGAAACTTCAAAATATCTATGGAAAATATCCTTATTGTAGATTTTATTTCATCAAAATAATATTGTGGAAAAGAATAAGAATTTTAGGTCTTAAATTAGAAAATCGTATTAATTAATACATGTTACATGATTTAGAAGAACATAATTTTAGATTATACACCAATAGTGTTCCCCTTTTTGGGATACTATAGGATCCTCACATTTTTTCCAATTGATAGAAAATACATTTGAAATCTATGAAAAAATACACTTTACATAGCCTCACAGTATTGGGGGATTTCTGAATGGTTTGGGATAATCTAGAACAATATCATTCACTCTCTTTGATGATTCCAACTTAAAATACATGTTTTAATGGGAACGCATACATAATTATCCATAACAGTACATAAATATTATTCTTACCCAAAAACAACTTAAAATAATATTAAGTCAACCAAAATTTCCTAAGACAAATAAATGTCTAAATATTAAAAAAAATGTATATTCCAATATAAAACATTAAAAATTGACCATTTCCCCCCACTATATTTCTTTCTACTACAAAAAAGTTATTTAAAGGAATGATTGACCAAAATATAAGAGACAACTAATCTATCATCATTCTATCATGCTTCCATGCCTCAATTGTTTCCAAATTGTGAAAAAAATAACATGACCCAATTGAATATCACTAATATACAACTCTATAACATGATAACTAATTATCTAAACCGATTTATCAGTCATTATAATATTAGTTTCCACATCAGGACCATATTAATTCAAAACATGACACTATTCTAAAAGATAATTATTATATTATGATAGTTGAAAAACATTGTGGATTATTTTTATTAACAATTGTATATCAAAAAGTTATGGAATATTTATAATCTCTTCTATAATACTAAATGGTACCATACATCATCAGACCAACTTCCTTAGCTTCCTAAGATGTTCGTGACACATATGAGGAAAGACTCTAAAAAACATTAGGTCAATAATTGAGAACACCAACAGACAATGATGTTGAATTCTTTAAGATTTATTCCTTCCCTTGGGTGATTTAATCATGTGATGATAATCTTGATCTTCACTTTCATCTCTTAAACTATGATTGGTTCCACCAAGGAACTTTTAGTAATCTCTAACAACATGAGAAAATGTTTATATGGTCATCTATATAAGACCCCAAAGGTATCCATTTTGATGAAAAAACATGAAGCTTTTATGATAGGAACCAATAAGAATTCCTAAATATAAATCTCATTATCCTACAATGTTAGTTATGCATGTCTGAAAAATGTGTTTAAGAATCTATATATACCATTTGGTTTAACAATTTATCTGAGGATCATATGTTGTTCTCAACATGACATGGGATTCAATAAACATTTAAAATCCACATTGAACCCTAAATATGAATAATGGATTAATATATTAATATTAAATTTTTTTACTCAAGGAATCCTAAAAATATCTTCTACATACTAATTTCTAAAACCCATAAATTTTCAGTTATCACGTATAGGAACAATGTTTTTCGATTTGGTTTTTAGTAAATTATCACCCAAATCACATTGTTCCTTGAAGAAGTATGTGGAAATCCAAAAAATAAAAAACATTGATATATCATCCCACATAATCAAATTAAGAATAAGGGGTTTATGATTAATAAGAATTCTTTGGTTTATATCTTCGATCTTCAATTAATTATATCATTGAGGAACAATATTAGAAATTTTTTGTTTTATAATTGTCCATATAAAATAATGTCTTATATCATAAAAAATATTAGTTTTTCCATATTAAATTTTCCAATTTGAATAATTAAAATCCCCTAGCACAAACATTCTCATAGTTGAAATTAATACATAATGGTTCCTTAAAAAATACACTCTAAAGATAGTAAATGTTTTGTATAGTCTCCCCACTAAATAGTGAATTACATATACCATGATACTCATCATCAATGTTATCCTCTTGGATAGTTCTAATATGGAGAGATGATGTAAACTAAATACTTTCTAGAGAAATATTGCTCTCATCATCCTAGAACCTCTACTGAATATGATAAAATAATTTCAGGATATTCAACACAATGAAAAAACCCATCATAGTTTGGGAGGGAGAATTGTTTATTAGAGTATCATAGACAACATTCCACTTTATCCAGGAGTATTAAATTTCAAATTCAAATGATTATAGGTACTAAACCCATCAACTATGGAATACATTCAAATAATTATATAAAAATATAAAACCCATTCACTTATGAAAGTATTAGATGATTATCCTTCACAAGAAATAGTAGTGCACCAACTCTTAAGATAATTATTTATATATACATGTAGTAGAACATATGTGGGATATTTTAATCTTATTTGAAAATATAATTATAACTACATGACACAATATAAACTTCTAGAATGATAATTTAGATCAAACGTGAAAATAATGTATGAAAAATGGCCATATCTAAGTAGATTGCCTCTAGGAGAGACCACACATGGGATTATGTACAATAGAATTTCAACACTTCAACGAGAATATTATATATATAATACTAAATCAAATAAATACATTCTAAGTGAGAGAAATAAATAAATAATCTTTCTCACTGAAATATTTTATAAACTGGTGATAATACCCATATAATCACTAGAATCTCCATCTCTCAAAGACATTACATACTATTTCCCATGACATGAAAACATCCATGAATACATAATAAACTATGATTATATTTTTAAATACCACATTCCCTATGAACAGGACTATATAATTCCATAATTGACTCATAAAAATCTTATAATAATGTCAATGATTCCAGAAGATGTCCAAAACATCTATAAAATGAAGTAATATAATCCTCCTCCATTTCAAAATAAATTTTTGAGGGAATCCATGGATATGAAAAATATTTACTTGAGATAGTAGTGGAAAATAATAGTCATCATATCCATAAACACTATAGGATCATTGTTCCTAATAAATAGATTAAAATCTTAATGAATGTGGTTGTACCTTCTCTGGAATGTTTTCATTGGAATATTAGACTCCTTTACATTATGATAGTGGTAACTAGAATGTAAATGAATCATATATAATCATATCACCCCATTTATCACATAAAATAAATAATTAATTTTGGGTGAATATATAATTTTATAGATCATTTACATACTAATATTTGGATAAATAACAAAAAAATTATGTTGATTTGTCAGAAATCAGGGTTAAAAGATCTAGTGCATCGTAATGAGACACACATTTTCAAGTGAATCCTTTGGAAAAATATTCATCATATTTACTTTTCATAAAAATTATTTCAGAAGCTATTATATGGCATTAAGGAATAAATATTATAAATATAACTATAACTATGATAATATGGAACTCTATCTTCCTCTCTAGTGGCATATCGAAAAATTATGACATAGATAGTTCTAAAGATTCAATAAATACTGTAGGGAGATCACAACATGAGGATTTATACTCTAGTTCATAAATATTAAGAAGTATTATCTTACCCATTTCAATGATAGGAGGTCAAAAATTTCAATATCAGAAGTTGTATTCTCCATAGAAAATAGGAAAGTCCCCATCATAGGATTTAAATGATCCCATTTGATGATAACAGTCAATTCGAAGATCATGATAATCAAAACAATATATTCTAAATTATATATCTTGGGGAATTATTTCTGAACCAAAAAATTCCATAATATGCTTGATATATGGTAATGTGAATGGAAAATAGGGGAATAATTATCCTTTATCCATCTTCATCTTGACTTTTTTTGCAGTTTCCATGACATAAGGCCTGATCTTCAATGAATGATTAAATATGTCAACATTGTGAGTTCATAAAAAATATGAGAGGAACTCCAATGAAATAAATTAGCCAGTAAATATTAATCAATAGAAATGGATCCTCTCCATTTTACATGGCCAATAGAAGTTCACACTAGTTACATGTATACTATGTGAAGTTATTTCATTCCATAGGTTTTTGGCTGGAACCACATTGTCATTGGATAATTAAATTTCACAATAGATAATTCAAATACTTAAAAGTAAAATCCACTATTTGGGGATAAAAAACAAGATAAACCACAATATTATTCATAAAGATCATACCATATAGGATTCCACCATAATATAATTTTCAATAAAATAAACTATGAGCTAATCATTAGTATAAAGACCTATGACCTAATATCTAAAATAATATTAATAAAAAACCCTTAATATTTTTGCTTCCCTTTAAACACCAGCATAGTTGAAGTAAGACCATGTTTAAAAAAATTATTAGAATGTTGAGTTAAAATACAATAACTTTGTTGAATTTTGAGAAACTATATAGAAATATCAAATACAATTGACTCTATATAGAATAGATGTGTAAAAATGGACTGGACGACTTTTCACTCCAGCTCCTCATTTAATTTTTTAAAAACATTGGAATCAAAAAATATCATGGTATTTCCCTCATTCTTGAAGATGAAACACTTCTCAGTAATAGAATATGTAATCTCTAATAACTCAATGATTATTTCAATAATTCATAACTAGTCCACTACTTCCCAAGGAATGTTGATTCCTATAAAGAGTGTAGTTTTCTAACTATGACATCCTAATATTGATATATAATATGATACTTATAAAGGTACACCACTTTATCCTAAGTTACGAAAGGTGTGACTCACTATTAAATGATATAATCACGAACCCTACTTCTTCTAATATGATAAAATCTACTATATAGATTGCATATAGTGGTTTATCAATATCTACCTCTTAAATCAATAGTAAAAGTTTCCTTGGGTTCCAAGAACAAATGATAACACAAAATATACAAAAAATAGTCTACATAGATATTAAAATAAAATAAATCAATTATAATAGATCTCAATAAAATAAATTTTAGATAATATGAATGGAAAATTCTATAATCAGATCATAAATTTTTACATAGAAACATCTTTGAACCACCCATGGTAACTTAAGACTCACAATGATAAGATATTTCCATAAACTAACTCTTAAACTAACTATCAGGTCTTTTACTATTATCTAATTCCTACCAAGACATTCTAAAGTGTATAATAATGTCTTAAAAGAAGAACAACCTCCTATTATACCATATTTTTTTGAAACAACATAGCCAATCAATTAATTTGAATCCTCATTTGGTACTTACATGTCTTGAAGAGCGTTATCAATCCCTGTGGGATAGAGACTACCGAGTAAGAATAAAACATGAAATGGGGGATTGATTTTTCAACAAGAAAACCCCAAAAATTTATAAATTAATTTATAAAAATACCTACATAGTGTGTATTCCAATATATTATAAAATATATATGTTCCAAAAAAAGATAGCTATACAGTATAAAATTAATCATAAATCCAATTCGTCAAATTTTCCCACTACAAAAATAACTGATAAGGTCTCATAATAACATGTGGATCATATACACCTCTTTTCACCACAAACTAACAATCTTTAACTACCAATAACACACATTACCCTCATGTTTTATTTTATAAATTTTTATTCCATGAAATATAATGTTAATATACACTAAACATCATATGTATAGGGTGAGAATCCTTATCTAATTTGGATACCATAGGGTTTTTTAAATAGAATCCATATCAAATTATCGAGATGTTATTTTATTAAAATAAAACTAGAATTTATAATTTTTCCCATAATTCAGCGAAACTTGTTTTGTAAAATCATTTCATGAAATATATATATTATTTACAGACAATCATTTCAATTAAAATGGCTCGAATATATATATATATATATATTTATATCTAATATGTATAAAATCATTTTCATTCATTTATCCATGCCTATAAGCCGTAGGTCTAGTGAGATCAATGCCCAAATACCTCACACTCTCTTTATAATATAGATCATAGTGTGTACATTTCCCTATATCATAGGCTTATGTATAATATAAGTCAACCACAATGAATGGTCACCTATACCTCACCCATTATTAGTAGCATTTCCTCCGCAGTCTAATACAAGATTGATCTTATAAATACACTTTTTTCGTATAGTAGATTACCCCCCAAAATACCAAGTCTTCTATGTGTTTTAATGAAAATAATAAAGGGTAAAATCATTCATCTTAAATCAGTTTCATCAATCATTAGTCAAGAATAACTAAATCATGTTTTAAACATTCAATATCATTTTAAAAATCTCAAATATTTTTCATCTAATATCTTACGTTTCAAAAAAATTATCTCATTAAAAATACCTCAAAAATTTCATGCCTTCATTTCACGAGAATCATCATTACAATAATTATCTAAATCATTCAATTAAATTAGAATTTACTTTTTGAGAATGAATACTTTTTAAAAAATACAATTTTTATGAGGTTTCATCACACCTAATTACATTTAAAAATAATTATTAAGATTTTCAATTCACTATTTTTAAATCAATTGAATATAAATTTCAATTAAAAAAATAAAAAACATTTTCAATATTTTGGGATTAGATTTCAAAACCACCTACCTAAATTCATTATTTCTTTAATCACCTAATAAGGGATCAACATTCAGAAACAGGAAGGTATTAATAAAATCAAAAGGGTGTATTAAAAACAAAATAACATATAAGGATTATAAATAACTATTAATCACATGATATATGTAGAATTATTTCAATTAGATATAGTGAAAAGCTGATGATATTGAATTAATAGCTCCAATAATGTGTTACATTCAGGTGGATAAGGATTTATATAAAATATTAAGTATTAATTATAATGAATTGCAAGAAAAATTGTAAAATATGTATTTAATACACCTAGATCCATAAAATGTTCCAAAAAAGATACCGAATCTATAAAATCACTATGTGGAGTCACTTTGGTCAAGATCTGATTCGACTAGAAGAAGAATATAGAATCATAAAGCAGTTTTAGTTGTTAAATCATAAATTGGGATTAATGTATTTTTGTCACAAGGTTCTTTTATATTATTTTATGCACCATGAGATAACTATGCACCCAATTCTAGGCAACTAGATTAGCCACACATGTTAGTCGTATGTTATGAACACCTAGTTATGGCCATGAAAAATGCGTTTTTCCCTAATTATATTGTATAAGGGGAAGGATACATGATTCATAATAATGATGAGGACGATTATATTTCATCCATTGTGTCACTAATACAATATTATTTATTACCTAGTAATGCCCACACAATATTCCCTAACCCTGAACAATCCATGAACATGATCAAAATCCTTTATTAATACAAATAATTCACCTAATATGAACCTTGAAAATACCCAATAGAAAAATATTTTCAATGTTAATGGATGTAAATTCACAAACGAAAAAATGTAGGTGAACCTTACGTTCTATAGGATTTTATTTAACATTAAAAATATCATACCTTTTTTATATATAATTGTCATTCTAAAAAACAAAAAAAATATCATAAAAGTGGTCATATAAAATATCGGTAACATCTAAAAAGTAAATATTAAAAAAGTGAAAAATACAATATGTTATCATACTGGGTATCTCATATGGGTTTAATTATCCTTTCATAAATGAATTATAAATTTAAGAAAAGAACAAATTAAATATATTCATTTCAAATATATATTTATTAAAAATTTTGGTATATAAAAAATAATGAAAATATTTTATTATCTCACAGAAATCAGTAATATATACCTGTTAAAATATATTTAGTAATATTTAAAGACCATTGAAATAAATTTACTCACACCAAAAATACATTCATTATTAAAATATAATAGATTTAAAAGTATAAAATAATTTTATATTTTTATTGTATAGTATAAAAATGAATTTAAAGAAAGAGTTAATAAATTTTAATATATATTTAAAATATAGAAATGATCATAAAACAAATTAATATAATTTTTTTTAAATAAAAAAATAAAATAATTAATGTATTATAAAAAATTTTTCCATTAGGTTCAATTGAATACCATATTGCAAGACATATAATGAAAATAGACTAAATAAAATATATCATATGTAAGATATTTTTTAGATAGTGAGTATAATTTCAAATGTTTATTGGTATATAGAATCTTAATATAAAAATATAGTATTCCATATGTATTCTCAGTATCACAAAATTTCGATTAGGATTATTTTACTAATATTAGTAATTACTGACATTGTAATTTAGAGAATATAATAAAATAATAAAACTTTCATTTAGTTTTCACACTATTATATTATTGTGTAATTAAATTTCCAAAATGAATTATTAATGGAGAAAATTTAATTTATAAGAAATCAACATATAATAAAACCATTATGTTAGTTTTGTATACTAAATAAGAGTAAAATTCTATATATCTTTTAGAAATATGATTTGAAAAGTATACTATCGTAAAGAGTTCCTACTACTGAATAAAAAATATGATTTAATGGTAATCCTTGGAAATATACTATTATAGGGTTTTACTAAAAATTAAGTTTTATATGTAATTATCTTTCAATTGAGAATTTGATGTTGGAAAACCAACCTATTTTTTGTGGGCTCCCTTCCAAAAACTATATCTGGTAGTTTTCAATATATAAATTTTAAAATGAACATAATTTTATTTCATGGGTGTCATGATGTTAGGTGGGGCCATTTTTTCCAATTATATTATTATGTGTATTCTAATGAAAATATTAAATATATAATGCATATACATTTAATTATTAGAATAGTAATTTTATCGTGAACTTTATTGTTTCTTCTATAAATGTTATAGAAACATAATTAATGATTCTTATTTCCCACATTAACATACCATTATGTGAATTCTCAAACATTCCTACACTATGAAAAAATATTTCTCTTATTTCTGTTATATCTACATAATTACATGAGTAATTTCCACAAAACATCAAATCATTTGTTATGATTCTATAGCTTCCACCATAATAGACCAGATATATAAATTAAATATAATTAAATATATAGTATAAGACAATAATATATGAATAGAATCAATATATAGAATGTGAAAATAAATAAATAGATCACTAGATACCTAAAAATATCCCAAATTGGTCTTATATAAAACACTTACGACAAAAAGATTTATGTACTAATAATAAAATATTTTTTATAGAATATATCAATATAAAACGTTCTACTATAAGATGGATGATCATAAACCCTTTATAGTATCCGATAAATTTCAAGGGAAGGGAACCAAAGTACTAGTATACATGTAGAGGTTAGTGTAAATATTTCATGTAAGATCATCCAGAGTTGTGAGTCCTTCCATATTTTCTAGTTTCTATGTGCATAGAAATAAATAATATTTTGAGAATTGTATAACTCCTTGAAACACCGTCAAATACGAAAATAATTCTGATAAACTTATATAAGATACCCATAAATCACATTTCTAACAGAAATGAAATATAAAATCTTTGATGAAAAGTAAAAAAAAATTGTTATTACACACCACCTTTAAATTATATTTTAAAAATTTACTATAGATGAACTAATCACGAGTTAGTGTAGGAAATACAAGGAAACCCCTATCTCAAAATCACTAAAGAAAATTTAAATCATCTTTTATACATGATACACAGATATAAATAACTATAATCAAATAAAAAATTGTACATATTTCATAACTCAGTAGAAAATACACATCTCAAAGGATAAAACAATTTTATAGTTAGTAACATGAAATGAATATATAATATTTAAAACTATTTATGTGACCATCCTATAACCTATAGTAGTGTTTAAAAGTATATGTAGTATCTTGAGACTTATCATCCCCCTCTATCTATGTGTGGATATGTAGAAAGAGGATCACCACATATGATAATTTACATCCATTGGGATTTCAAACCTTTGAGACAGGAGGGTCAAATATTCTCTACTTATCTCATCCATCATGTTCTTATATTGGTAATACTATAATAATAATCATTCGTTATTTATCCCATACAAGAGTCATTAGATTAATAATTTACTACAAAAAATCCCTTGAAATATCTAACCAATATAAACCAAGAGATATGTATTATTATGGGATACTATAATTATAAATTATCATACATATCCATTTATTTAAATAGTCGAGAAGGTTTATAGTCACTATAGTATCCTTCCAAACTAGATAATGGGTGAGGGTATAAGAGATAAACAATTACAACTTTTTACCATCGATATCAATGATTCACAGTTTGCATTACCTCTCAAATAATATCTATAAAAATTATGGATCCCCAAAATCTCAAAAATGATAACCCATAATTGAAATGAATTTTTTTTTGTTTTTCAATGTAATTGTTAAATCAATCTTAAAGGATTACCATTACCAAACACAAGTTGATATTATAATAATTCAATCATAGATAAAATTTAGCTATTTAATTAATCAACATCAAACATCATAAAATGATGGAATTTATTTATAAAATTATAAGTCGTGTTTACATTATAAGAGTAACCTAGTGCACATAGACATGCCTTCCTATTCAATGACAACATATCTGGCTTTAATTAAATATATTCCAAAATATTTGGTTTTTGGTATGATTGAAATATCCCTTTAATGATACATGAATTAAAGTCCTTTAAATACAAGAATGATAAGGACTTATAAAGGTATTGTAGAATGAATGTAGGTGTTGAACTATTTTCTAAATTCTGGATTTGGAGCGATATATTTTAGAATTCAGGCTATAGGGAAATGAGGAAATAAATGAAATTTCTATTATATTCTCTTTAAGAAATATTATGTTTGTATTATGTGACATTTAAGGGCTAGGATAATTTATTGTTAATACGAGAATGTGGTACAACATTGTAATAAGTACGTTCCATAAGGTTGGTGACCATTTATGAGGGATGGGTACACTTACAACTACATACCAGTCATCCATACCTATATAATTCTAATGTAGAACATATGTGTTCCGTAACATGTGACTATTAATGTAATGGTACAAGTCAAATTTTGTATTGAAGTAGACAATTGATGTATTAGGGCACTATGTATGTATATCTGTGAAGGATTATTAAAAGTGTGTCTGGTGGGATGCATCCAATAATTTATTATTCTATCTATAAATATAGTTGAATTTTTATATATGGGCTATATACTACTATTAATTTGATGTAAGAAAAATACAATGATTTTTTTTTCAGGATGAGTTAATGCATCATTTAGATAGGAAGTATGAATGAAATTATTACTATTATAGTTGACAAGGTGTAAG
Source organism: Viscum album (assembly GCA_963277665.1). NCBI lineage: Eukaryota > Viridiplantae > Streptophyta > Magnoliopsida > Santalales > Viscaceae > Viscum > Viscum album. The sequence goes on from OY728147.1 coordinate 1,561,563,258, forward strand.
ACTGGTGACACAACATGATCTACTCTAATAAATTAGGAGTTTATAATGGATCCATCATGGGATATTAAGATGGACTCATATGGACCTTTCATCCGTTTCACTTTCAAACCCGTCAAATATAATAAAATAATTTGGACGTGTTCTTTCTATTCAATATAGAGAGGGATGAGGATTGAACCATTGTAGTTACAAGGTGTCTATGTTTTTTTGTTATCAATCTCTTCTCACATGTATACACATATAAATATAATTATATATATATATATATATATATAACAAAATTATACATTATGGTCTACACTAAAACTTCCCATTAGACTAATACTAATCATTGAATTAATTATGGAATCTTAGTCCCTTATATGTTGGTTTTTTATTGTAATCTGAATGAATCAATTATCAATTATATGACACCATCATATCCTTATTGATGATTTACTATATTATCCATCATATAAATAATTTTCCATTATATATTTTTGATTAATTTTTTTTCAATAATAATTTTACTTTATTTATATAAATGATCACATATATATAAAAAGATGAAATTTGAGAAACTATATATTGAATATTTTTATGGGATTCATAAATCCCTAATTAACTACTTCCTCAATTATATAGTAATCTCAAAACATCATCCAATAGTAATTTAATATTCTAATAATCCCATTAAATTGTAATATGGTATGAATATTTCTAGTTAATCATTCATATTACATATTATACATTTTTAGCAAAGTTTAAATTGTTAATTTAAAAATTAATTTTATAGTTTTCCTTGATTTTCATCAATAAGTATTAATGAAAATCAATAGATTAATTTTTCATTTTTCCCCTCTTATATGATCCACCTATCAGAAGTACTGAATCTATGAAAAGAGCTAATAAGAACCACACATGGTGTAGTAACACAATAACATAGTCATCAACATAGTAGAGATATTTATACTCATCTTTAACAGCTATCATTTCAGTCACATAATCCTTTATGTAAATTTTCTTGAGAATATTTCATCATAATAACTACCCAATTTTTTTTGGGTTATTCAAAAATAATAATATTTTATTATTCAACTCATTAAAATGATTCCACGTTGGTAAATGTTTTTATACTTCATAAGTTTTCTCTTAGTCATTAAATTTTTACTTCGTGACATTGAAAGAACAATATCAAAACCTTTATATTTTATAAGTATTTATTAATATTATTTTTATTATTAAATATCAACATAATAAAACCATTAAAAATCTAAAAAATTACCCTAGGATTATTTTAGTAGGTCTATGATTTTTGCGATCAATCCAATGTAACTATTGGAGAAAAAATATACATACCGCGTGAACCCAAATACACATAGTATCCTTCCAAAATAGAATTTGTTCTATATTGAACTGATAGATGCATGGGATATGCACCCTGCTAAGTGACACCATGCCTCATCATTTTCCACCAGATATTGATTTCAAAATATTCATTCAAAATTTGTCTTACTATTTTATTGGTCTTCTATATCCAAAATCATTTGATCTAAGGATTAGATAACTATGAATATTGTGGTCCATGACCCATGGGTAATGCCTTATAGGATTAAAATATTTTCTTCAATATCTTATTTATATATTCTTTTCTTTGTATTCATTCAATATATGATCATTTATTCCAATTTCTAGTGACGTATCTTCAGTAATTGTATCCTATACAAACTATAGCCTCCTCTAAATGTCCCTGTATTATGTATACAAATGGGGAATTAGGAAAAAATCATAATTAGAAAATTATTTTTTATTATAACAACTCACTGTAAATGGACTTCCTCCACATTCAACTAATTAAATGTCATTATCTAAGTATAAAAATATTCTCGTACAATAGTATCGATATAATTCTCTGAATAATAAATTTTTTATCAATCCAATACCTTTTAATGAAAAACCAAGTATGTAATGGCCCAGACCTCTCTAGTCTATTACTTTGTGAAAATGTGGTGCTAGAGGTGTTTGGGGAGTCAACGTGACATGGGGGTGCATTTGGGAGGACTTTTAAGGAAATCTAAAGGGTTATGGCCTTCGCATGGGAGGCGCACGGTTTGCCTAAACCATGCGGCCAAACCGTGCAAGGCTAGTCTTGGAGGCAGTGGCTAACACATAGTTAGTGCAAGGTCTGTCTAACTGTGCAGACTAACCGTCCAGGGAGGGTTATCGAGGCCGAAGCTAACGAATGGTTAGCACATAGTTTGTTAATCTGTGCGGACTAACCATGCGACCACTTAAAGATAGACCCTAAAATTATGGATCTAACTCGTTTTTCCTTTAATCACCTTGTTTAATCCCCTAATCATCCATAACTTGGGATAACCCTTCTTTGGAGGTGGAATAACCTCTATCAATCATTTTGGAGGTGATCCAGATGCTTCTCTTCGCGAATCGTAGTCAGTTTCTTGAGGTAAGAGATCCTTTTTGTTTGGTTTCTTAGATATACCTAGATATACTCCTCCTTTTCTCTCAGGATCTTATATCTACACCCGTTATGGGTAGATCTATGTGTGTGGATGTTGTTTGTGATGATTTTTGGCCTTTTTTGTTTTAGGAGAGGAGGTCTAAGGAGGATTGTGGAGAATCGACCCGGTTTCTTCGGCGTTCATCGACCGTTATGGTTTTCCTCGAAAACCCTTGAGGTTGGGGATTTGTGGCTTCTCTAATTGTTTATGTGTAATCATAGAGTTAGAAAGATTCATCCCTTTAGATCACAATGTAAATGACCTAATTGAATACTTGAACCGGATTAAAAGAATTGGTTTGACTGCATGTTGTTGTCTCATGTTTTCTAGATAAGTGTGACATATATGCCTTGCATGTTATCATGTTGCTCATGATGTAAATTGATAAATAACGTAAAGGAGAAATTAATGGCTAATTAATTGGTAAAGATAAAGAGGCATGAAAAAGAATCTTGTTCTTCTGGTAATTTGATGTTCATCAAATTTGGCATAGTAATCATGTTTAATCTTCATTGATAGCTTACTGAATAGGGTCATGATGTTGGAAACAATGATTTGAATATGTAAATTCAATATGGATTAAATAACTTAATGGAGTTCCATGAAGGGTTCAGAGTTACCCGCTTGTTGTGAATTAGTGCCAAGAGCCCATTTGATGTGATTGTTGGTGTTTATTGTTTGAAGGTCGAATGGCTTATTAAAGGGCCAAGAGCTCATTTGTTGTAATGATTTTTTTCCTGCTACTTGTGTTGTGATGATACCCTGGAAGGGGTGATGTGATATCTGGTGTTGTGATGTGACCCCGGAGGGGTCTTGTGATATTTAAAGGTAGGGAGGCCTTGGGGTTGTGGTAGAGTATGACGCCTAGAGTGGTGGGATGCATCGGTTTATGCATGTGTGTGTTAGAGAGGACAATGTGTCTGATGGAATGGGTTGGTTTTGATTGTTGGATTTTGTTGATCATTGGTTGTTTATCTGCTTTACATTTCCCCACTGCTCATGGCTGGTGTTTTTTCTTACCCTTCTTTCGAAAGGGGTATAGATGCGTGGGGTATGCCACTTTCTTTCCGTGTTTAGCATCTCGAGGGAGAATGGGCCTACACTCTTTTTATAGGCGGCAAAGACTCTACATGTATTATATCTACTCACCGTGTTGATCCCCCTTGTGTTTAGTAGCATAGGATGATTTTCTAGAATGCCTAGGAATATGGGAATGTAATTCTAAAATGAATGTTTGATTAAATGTTGATAATCCACGGATATGGACATGCTGGTATTTAATGGTGATGTTATAACATTAAAGTAACAATAAATTTTGATTGTTATGCCAAGAATGTTTAAATGTGGATTTTGTTCATGCTTAATTAATGTTCAAGGAATTAATTAATGTAATGTGGAAATGATGAAAAAGGGAATGAAGTAACCAAATGAAGTTTTTTAACAGGTTGTGTGCTTATGGTATGCCTAGTCTTAGAACTAGTAGCCCAGAGTCCGAGAGACGTTATCTATATTTGAGGATAAGACTAGGTTATGCCTACAGTGTGGTTGTGAGTTATATATATATTGAACTTTTTCTGTTTCTATACACTACTCAACCCTATCGGTAAGTGAAAATGATGCCCTGGAGATTCGGAGCCCTGGGGGAGTTTTCCCCAACATTCCGATGGGAGGGTCAATGGATGACTACCACCTTTGGCCTCGCTTTTTTCTCATGGTAGATATTAGTGTCATTGGATCAATGGTAAGTTTCCCTATATATGTGTGTAGAGGGCTATAATGGATTGAGGTTATTTCCAAACATATATTCTGGATGTAGTATCCTATGGACTAATATAGGTGTAACTTGTAAAGGTTGTGATGGCTTGAGGATCCTTACACGGTGTACAGACTATAATGGCATGAGGTACAATACCCGATGTATAATACACGTTATGCGGGCTATGGTGGCTCCTAGAAACTACCTGGTTTCTTTTTGTTGTGAGGATCATGTTTTTCTTAGCCTAGGTGCCTACAAGAAATACTTTGTGGTGCACGTGGTGCAGATTGTGGAGCATAGCCCAAGTTTATACGGGTAAGACTTTGGAGAGAGACGCACAGGACGTATGTCATTGGGGAAAAGTGAAAAAACAGTGGGGAAGAAGTAGCGGGGTACCCCACATATTCTTTACAATATTCTATAATCTTGTATGCGTTACTTGGTGAGAGTAGCCATGGTGAGTTTGGGGACATAGTATACCTTTTAGTTGACGAGTTAGTTTCACTGTTGTTCACTGTGCTTTAGCATGTTTTCTATACTTTTTCATGAGAGGTTTGGGGAGGATCCTACTGAGTATATTTTTATACTCACCATACGTATATATAAACTGTTTTTCATGTCCCTTAGAGCAGGTTGGAGATCAGGATGGTTACTACTAGCTTGTGGTTGCAGGAGCTGTTCGGGCTTGTGGTCGCTGCTGTTTTCACATTCTTTTGGGTACTTGCAGTTTTCCCTTTTCGATTGTAGTACTTTTGCATGACATTACATATTCACTTGGGTTTTATTTTATACATTAATTCTGAGTTTCTGTTTTTTGGTGTCTATCTTATCTCTCTCTTCTGCATGTGTTCTCTTAGAGGGCAATGCCTCCCATTTGTGTGTTTATTATACGCTCGGTGCTAGTTGCCAACCCGGGGCCTACTGGAGGTGGGAATTGGGGGTAATTATCTCCCTTTTAACATTTCTGGTCCAGTAGGGGTACACGTTGTGGGGAGTGGGACGTGACAGAGTGGTATCAGAGGTCAGTTTGACAGATGTGATGGAGTTTGGAGTTAGGCACAGGTGAGGTTGCATGGGTTGGTCGGGCAACGATGTCATTCATGTTTAGCAAGTTGAGTAAAAACTGGAGACCAACAGATAAATAGGCGTTTAGGGCCCCCTATGATCTGCTGCACGAACCTTTATGTTTACAATGGCTATGAAATAGGATGATACTTGTTGAGGGTAGAGACCTAGTAAAGGATCATGCATCATTATTCGTTGTGAAAGTGTTTGAATGGGTAGATCTTGGGATAAGTTAACCTAAAAAAATTTAAAGAAAACAAATAATTAATTAATGTTGAGTAATCCATATTACAGGCTTAGGAGATCTAATTGTTTGTTATTTTGAAGGTATGGGTCCAGGTCGACGTCCTCGTCAGGTTTTCATAGATGATGTTCAGCAGGCTGTTCCAGCAGGTTGCCGTAGGGTAGAGGTTGACGACGATGACACTTGGAGGAAGAAACTCCGAGAGATTCAGTTCCAGAGTCTGCAGAAGTATGAGGGATTCGTTTTAGATGCAGCCACAGAAGACTGGTTGGAGGAGGTCGAGATAGGCATCAGTTTGATCTATGCTGGGAAGGAGCACTGGGTGTCCTTGGTTGTGACGATGTTGTGTAGAGTAGCAAGGAAGTGGTGGGTTTTATTCCTCAGGGATCGTGAGGAGTCGACAATCTCATGGGAGGAGTTCCAAGAAAATTTTAGAGCCAAGTTCCTTTCTTCGACTACAAAGGCGTCTAGTCTCCAGGAGCTTCTTACCCTTCGACAGGGGTGCTCCATTGTTGGAAATTTTAGAATCCGTTTCAAGAACCTTCTTTGATATGCTTCAGACCTATTACCAGATGAGGAGGAAAGGGAGAGGCATTTTGAGGAGGCTTTTCATCCAGAGATCCAGTGCCAGGTCACCCCATTTATGTTAAAGGCATATCTTGAGGTGATGGAGAGGGTAGAGGTTGTTGAGAGGACTTTGGCCAGAACCAGATCGACACGAGAGGAGAATCATCCTGATTACACACGAAGAAAGGCTGTGGTCCGGGGTTTCTGGTTTTCAGGGAAGAAGAGTTTCCGTTCGGAAGGGGGTAGGTCCCAGCCCTTCACATCTTGTTTCTCCGGAGGTAGTGACTCTTAGGCTTATGCCAATGGATCAGGATATTGTTTTTCTTTTGGTGGTTGTGGTCACCAATAGCAGGAGTGCCAGACCTTTCAGAGTAGTCATCGTGCACTGGGGTCTCTGCTATAGGTTTCTCCATTGAGGCAATTCCAGTAGAGGCAGCAGCATCATGTTTCACCATCTTTTGATCAGTATAGTGGATATGGGGTGGGTAGAGGATAACCCCATAACCCTCCCCGTCCTCAAAGAGCAGAGCACGACCGTGGTGGTGGTCATCATTAGGGTCAGAGAGGCCTAGGGGTAGGACATGGTTAGCTTCATTCTCTAGCGTTGACAACTCTAGACGAGCCAGACGTCATTTGAGGTACCCTTTACTTGTTTTCTACCTTGGTGTATGCCTTGTTTGATTCAGGAGTGACACACTACTTCCTATCACCTAACCTTGTCCATGATTTGATACTTGAGATAGAGAGGCTTCCATTGCCCTTGGCGTTGACTATGCCAGTTGGAGGTTGAGCTAGCTTGTTTGATGTATGTAGAGACTATGAGCTAGTGTTGGGGCAACACTGCTCTTAGGGAGATTTCCTATGATTACAGATACAACCATATGATGTCATCCTCAGCATGTATTGGTTGTATTCGGTGCAGTCTATCGTGGATTGCTTCAGGATGAAAGTCATCTTCATTGGCATGGATGAAGAACATGTGGTGTTTTTTGGTGAGAGAGATCTTCAGATGGGTCATAGGCGTGTTCCATCCTTATCAAACATGGCGGCTGAGATGATGCTAAGTTCATTATAGGATCGACATTTGGTGTTTCCTAGGGTCTTAGAGGAGTACCATGATGTTTTTTCAGAAGAGTTTGTAGCCTTACCCCCTCAGCGAGAGATCAATTTTGGGGTCAAGCTACAGTAATAAGTGTCTTGTATATCAATGTATCCATATAGGATATCCAATTCTGAGTTATGAGAAATATGAATACAACTTGATGGTCTATTGTAGTGCAGTTTTGTTCGACCAAGTGTGTCACCATGGGGTGCACTAGTTCTGTTCGTGAAGAAGGCCGACGGCAGTTTGCGGTTGTGTGTTGATTATTGTTGCTTAAACAAAGTGACAATATTGAACTGTTATCCTCTTCCGCAGATCGTTGATTTATTCAACCAACTAAAAGGTGAAAGTTGGTTCTTAAAGATCGAATTGCGGTCAGGATATCATCAGATGCGTGTGAAGGATGAAGATATCCCGAAGACTGCTTCCTGTTGTCGTCATGGGAATTATGAGTTCATTGTAATTTCATTTAGCATGACGAATGTTGTAGCCGTGTTCAGGGTATTGATGAATTCTGTGTTTCATGAGTTCTTGGACAAGTTCTTTGTACTTTTCATCGACGACATCCTTGTGTACTCCACATCTGAAGAGGAGCATTCAATGCATCTATGGGCTATTATGGGAGTTCTTCATCTACAACAGTTGTTCAAAAAGTTTTCAAAGTGTGAGTTTTGGGCTCGATAAGTCTGTTTCTTGGGGTATGTTGTGTCCCAACAAAGAGTAGTTGTGGATCCATCGAAGATAGAAGCTTTGTGTCTTGGGAAGCCCCCGATATAGTGTCAGAGGTGCGATGTTTCCTTAGTATCACAAGATACAACAGGTGGTTCATAGCCAATTTCTCCCATGTTGCAACTCCCCAGATAGCTTTGACCAGGAATGATCAGGATTTCATATGGACTGATCAATGTCAGGCAACATTCGAGTATCTAAAAGGGAAGTTAGTAAGTGATCTAGTCCTTTGACTTCTAGTTGAGAGAGTTCAGTTTGATGATTTCTACGATGCTTCACATCAGGGGTTAGGGTGTTTCCTCATTTAGAAGAGGTCAGTTATTTCTCAGGGGTCTCGGCATTTGCATACCCATGAACGTAACTATGCCACCCATGATCCTGATTTGACAGCTGTGGTGTTTTCTCTGAGAATGTAGAGACATCACATTATTGGTGAACACTTTGTGGTCTTCAACGACCATAAGAGTTTGATGTATGTTTTCTCCCAGCTTGAATTGAACTTGCAACAACATCAGTGGATAGTGTTCTTGCAGAAATATGACTTCGATATATCGTATACACCTGGAAAAGGGAATGTTGTAGCTGTTGCGCTGATCCAAAAGTCATGTAGTGATGTTGTGCGTGATCCGGTGATTCCTGGGGAGTAATGGAGGAACTGTCTGCTTTGCCTCTTGACGTGGGAGAATATGGGGGTGGAGGTTGTCTTTTCTAGATGACGGTACAAACATCCCTGATGCAGAGGGTGGAAGAGTCCCAGTTGTGGGATCTAGAGGTAGAGGTTTAGAGAGACCAAGTTGTTTCTAGTGAGTCCCTGAGGGTTGGTATGAAGATGAACAACACAAAGTGTTGTATCATGGAAGGCTTTTTGTTTACATGGTGATGCTTGAGACGGTCCTTAGAATGTTTCATGGTTATCCTATGGCGGTTCATCATGGTGTGACAAAGATTTACCTATCCATGAGGAGTCAGTTTTGGGGACCTGGGATGAAGCGTGGGGTTTCTGAGTTTGTGTCTCGATGTTTAGTCTTCCAGAAGGTGAAGGCCAAACAATGTGTTCCTGGTGGTATTCTCCAACCAATAGAGATTGCTTAGTGGAAGTGGGAGGACATCTCAATGGAATTTGTTACTTGTTTACCTCGAGATCTAGGAGGACATGATGCTATATGGGTGGGAGTGGATTGTTTAACAAAATCGGCCCACATTATAGCAATCAAGGAGTCGAGTTCATTGGATGTTTTTTCAAGGCAGTATCTGGAAGAGGTGGTGAGACTTAACAGAGTCCCATGGTTGATCAATTATGATTGAGATACTCGTTTTACCTCCAGGGTGTGGAATGGTCTCTATCATGCTTTTGGTTCTCAGATATGCCTTATCACTTCTTTTCACCCACTAACGAATGGTCAGACAGAGCGAACCATCCAGACTCTTGAATACATGTTGTTCTCTTGTGTTCTTGATTTTTGAGTTTCATGGATGACGCACAAAAACTTGGTGGAATTCTCTTACAATAATCGTTTTCACTCCACCATCGGTGTGGCTTCATTTGAATCCTTGTACAACCGACCTTTCTATTCACCGTTGTGCTGGACTGGGGATGGAGAGTCTACAATTCTCGGACCGAAACTAGAGCAGAATACCACAATGATGGTTTAGGTGATTCATGAGAGGATGAAGGCAGTGCAAGATCATCTGAAATAGTATGTCGATTAAAGAAGGATACCTTTAGAGTTTAATGTTTGGGGTCATGTGTTTCAAAAGGTGACTCCCCGTCGTGGGCATCGAAGGTTTGGTTGTGGGAGTAAGCATTCTCCCCTTTTTGTTTGGAATTTCGAGGTGTTAGCTCTTGTTGGAGTTGTGGTGTACCGAGTGGCACTTCCCCCTCATATGAGTTGGATACATGATGTTTTCAATGTATCACAACTATGTCATTATCTTCATGAAAACTTCCACATCATCGATTGTGGGGAGATCAATGTTGATGATGATGCAACCTTTGAGAAGCGACCAATGGAGATCCAAGACCACAAGGATAAAGTATTGCGCAGACGTTCCATCCCCTTAGTTCATTTCTTATGGAGACACAGTGGCATGGAGGAGAGTACTTGGGAACATGAGTCACAGATACATGCTCATTACCCAAATTTTTTTGATGTCTAACCCATTCCATGTATCATTGAAACTTATGTGGTTGTAGAACATCCATGTTTATGAGATCACATCCTTTGTTGCTTTGGTGTCTTGATCTCTTTTGAGAGGTATCTCAAGGGGTGGTTGTTCAGACCCTGTTTCATTTTCTCTTAAGGTGGGTTTTGGATTCTCAAGGACGAGAATGTTTTGATAGGTATCTAATGTTATGGTTTGGACCTCTATGGTCCATTCCTTTGGGAATATGTGGTGCTGGAGGTGTTTCAAGGAGTCAAGGTGACTTTTGGGTGTGTTTCGGTGGTCATTTAAGGAAATCTAAAGGGTTATGGCCTTCGCACGGGAGGCGCACGATTTTCCTAAACCATGCGGCCAAATCGTGCAAGGCTAGTCTTGGAGGTAGTGGCTAACACACTTTTAGCACATGATTTGTCTAACCATGTGGACTAACTATGTGAGGAGGGGTTGTCGAAGAAGAAGCTAACACATGGTAAGTGCATGGTTTATTAAACTGTGCGGACTAACCGTGAGGGCACTTAAAGTTAGATCCTAAAATTGTGGATATAACTTGTTTTTCCATTAATCTCCTAGTTTAATCCCCTAATCATCCATAACTCGGCATTACCCTTCCTTGGATGTGGAAGAACCTCTCCCATGAATTTTGGTGGCGATCCGGAGGCTTCTCTTCGAGAATCAAAGCCAATTTCTTTAGGTAAGTGACCCTTTTTGTTTGGTTTATTAGATCAACCTAGATCTACTCCTCCTTTTCTATCGGGATCTTAGATCTACGCCCGTTATGGGTAAATCTAAGTGTGTGTATGTCTTCTGTGATTAGTTTTGGACTTGGTTGTGTTAGGAGAGTAGATCTAAGGGGGATTCGTGGAGAATCGACCCAGTTTCTTGGGCATTCATCGCCCGTTGGGGTTTTCCTCGAAAACCATTGTGGTATGGGATTTGTGGCTTCACTAATTGTTCATGTGCAATCATAGAGTTGACATGATTTATCCCTTTGGATAAAAAAGTAATTGACCTAATTGAATACATGAACCGAATTAAAAGAATTTGTTTGAACGCATGTTTTTGTCTCATGTTTCCTAGATAAGTGTGATATATATGCCTTGCTTGTTAGCATGTTGCACTGGATGGAAATTGATAAAGAACATAAAGCTAGAGTTAATTGATAATTAATTGAAAAAAGATAAAGAGGTATGAAAAATAATCTGGTTCTTGTGGTAATTTGATGTTGATCAAATTTGGCATAGTAAGCATGTTTAATATTCGGTGATAGCTTACTGAATTTGTTCATGATGTTGGAACCAACAATTTGAATATGTTAATTCAAAATGGATTAAAAATCATAATTGATTTCCATGAAGGGTTCAGATTTACCCGCATATTGTGAATTAGGTCCTAGAGCCCTTTTGATGTGATTGTTGGTGTTTGTATTTTGATGGGCGGATGCCTTGTTAAAAGGCCAAGAGCCCATTTGTTGTAATGATTATATTCCTGCTTCATGTGTTGTGATGTGGCCTTGGAAGAGTTGTTGTGATATCTGGTGTTGTGATGTGACTGTGTAGGGGTCTTGTGATATGTGGAGGCAGGGAGGCCTTGTGGTTGTGGTAGCGAATGACTCCTAGAGTTGTGAGATGCATCGGTTTACGAATGTGGGTTTCAGGGAGGACAGTGTTGCTGATGGAATGGGTTGGTTATGATTGTTGGATGTTTTTTATCCTTGGTTGTTTATATACTTAACATTTCACCATTTCTCAAGGCATCTAGTTTTTCTTACCCTTATTCCAAAATGGGAAAAGACGTGTAGGGTATGCCACATGCTTTCTGTGTTTATCTTCTCAAGGGAGAATGAGCCTATGCTCTTGTTATAGGCGAAAAAGACTTTACGGGTTGTATATCTACTCACCATGTTGAGCCCCCATGTGTTTAGTAGCATTGTATGATTTTCTATAATTCTTCGGAATATGGGAAAGTAATTCTAAAATGAATGTTTGATAAAATGGTGATAATCCACCGGGATGGAGATACTGGTATTTAATGGTGATGTTGTAACTTTAAAGGAATAATAAATTTTGAATGTGATGCCAAGAAAGTTAAAATATGGTTTTTTTTCATGGTTAATTAATGTGCAAAGAACTAATTAATGTAAAGTAAAATTGATGAAAAAGGTAATGAAGTAACCTAACGAAGTTATTTAACTGGAAATGTGCTTATAGGATGCCTAGTATTAGAAATAGTAGCTTGAAGTCCAAGAGAAGTTTGATGTAGTTGAGGCTAAGACTAGGTTATGCTTATAGTGTGGTTTTGAGTTATATATATTCTGTACTTTTTGGGTTTCTATACACTACTCCACCCTGTCGGTATGTGAAACTAACACCCAGGTGAATCTGAGCACTGGGGGGTGTTTGTTTTCCCCAAAATTTCGATGGGACGGTGAATGGCTGACTACCCCCTTTGACCTCACTCTCTTCTCTTGGTAGATACTAGTTCCGTTGGCACAATGGTTTGTTTCCCCATATATGTGTGTAGATGGTTGTATTGTCTTGCGGTTATTTCCACACATAAATTCTGGATGTAGTATCCTATGGACTACTATAGGTGTAATGTGTATAGGCTATGATGTCTTGAGTATCCTTACGCGGTGTATGGGCTGTAATGGGTTGAGGTACAATGTCTGATGTATGATACACGTTATGTGGGATGTGGTGGCTCCGAGAAACTAACTGGTTACTTATGGTTGTGAGGATGGAGTGGAGATTAGCCCTGGTGTTTGCGGGAAAGCCTTTGTGGTGCACGTAGTGCAGATTGTGGATCATAGCCCATGTTTATATGGGTATGCCTTTGGAGGGAGATGCACAAGACATATGTTGTTGGGGGAAAAGTGGAAAACCATTTGGTAAGTAGTAGCGGGGTACCTTTGTTATTCTTTAATATATGCTATACTCTTTTATGCATTAATTGGTGAGAGAAGCCATGGTGAGGTTGGGAACATAGTATACATATTAGGTGACGAGTTAGTTTCACTATTGTTCATTGTGCTTTTGCATGCTTTCCTTACATTTTCACGAGAGGCTTTGGAGACAATCCTACTGATTATACTGTTATACTCACCCTACGTATATATAAACTATTTTTCAAGTCACTTGGATCAGGTTGATGATCAGGCTAGTTACTACTATCTTGTGGTTGTAGGAGATATTTGGGCTTGTGGTTGCTACTGTTTTCACTTTCTTTTGGGTGCATACAGTTTTCCATTTTCAGTTGTAGTACTTTTCCATCACATTACATATGCACTTGGGTTTTCTTTTATACATTAGTTCTGAGTTGGATTTGGTTGGTGTCTATCTTATCTCTCTCTTCTGCATGTGTTCTCTTAGAGGGTAATGCCTCTCATTTGTGTGTTTGTTATACCCTCGGCGCTAGTAACCAACCTGGGGCATACTGTAGGCGGAACTCAGGGGTCATTATCTCCCGTTTCAAATTGCCGGCTCATGAGGGGTAGACTTTGTGGGGAGGGGGCCATGACAAATTATTTTACCATTTTCTATAAAAAAATAATATATTTTCCTCAAATTTCATTTTCTGATCGTTGACCTTTGAACAAAATTAATAAATTTTGTAAAGGGAACATGATATAAATTATTATAAGACTAAAAGGTCATTATGGTCATATTAATGTAAATCTATGAGTAATGATCAAAACATTTACATGCACCCTAACATGAAATATATGATCATGAAAATGTAAACAAAAACATAATATATACTAAAAAAATTCATCAAACTTTAATCTCAGAAAAAGTAATCACTTCATTTAATTAATAATCATATATTTTTTAACAATAATAATCAAGGTAGTAAATTGGAACTACAAAAAATTCTTCCATAGTAGAAACATTAAATTTTAATAATAACATTTTCCACTATTATAAATCATGAACACTGATTATTTCATTGTAATATTTATGTTTCAAATTTTCCATGATAATACAAAACTTGAAAAAAAATCAGCACTCTATAATAAGATATATATAGGATAATGATCATATTCGTCAACATTCTCAAAACCAACAAAAAAATCCAACAACATAATTTCATTACAATAAATATTCATGATATAAGGTTGAAAAAAATATAGTTTTTGAGAAATAATTTCCATATATAGATCACATGAATCTATGATTTAAAATTCATTTTTAGGGACAAAATAAAGGAAAATACCATTATATTGTGATTGTGGATTTCTATTAAAATACATATGGTCATATCTAATCTCACCATCTACCACTTCTCACGGGTTAACACATTTCACAAGGTTTTACAATAGCAATAAAACGTGAAAATGTATATACATATTCTTAGTAACATAAGGGATTTCAATAAAACTAACACTACCAAAACTATTTCTTCTAGTAATGTTCCAATGAACCATTATTAAAAATTATATAGGAACTCATCAAAAAATTCCTCTCTATCATAACATACCATTTATATAATATCATTATGAAATCATCATTTTCCAAATATCTACTCCAATGGTATCTAAGGGATTTTATAAGGGTCCTATAAAGGTTAACCCATTTAAAAATAGATGTACTACACATGATGGTGTGAAAACACTTTTCAAATTCCAAAACCATAATATAATTCAATTCAATATAGAAATGATTAAATGTATATCGGATGGAAGACTCATTTCATATTTCATTACTACCTAATTAAATTAATTAATGCTTTTGTAAATGCATTGTACATCACTCAAAACTATTAAAATCTAATCAAAATTCTTCAAGAGATCCATGACATATCATATTACTTTTAAAGAACCCATCATACAGAGAATCTATGATGTAATTGGAAATATATTACATCTTCTAAAAAGTTCATACATCATTTGAATTATATCGTTACTCCATATAGAAGATGAATGGTTAAATGACTATATGATTTGACTCATGTCGACAATGAGAACCTTTTTTTTATGATCATACTTGATTAGAACATCATTGTTTAGCATGGTTTTCTTGGATTAGTGATCTGGATGTGTGACATTCTAAGAATTTTCCTACAATACGTGTGACTGAGGAAAAAGCACAATGGAAATAACTTATGTCATACTTTGGGGATAGTCATTAGTTAGATGACATGTTCCAAATCATCGGAGGGATATAGTGAGGGGTCAATGTTTTTAAATGCAATCTCTACACACATTGTTTGAAAGGACCCAATAACCATGTTAATACAGAGTTTCTGTGATGTCGATGGTGCCCAGTTTTAACATTTTGTATCGGAGGGAGGTCACCCAGCCTTATGGGTGGTGGCACTACATAGGTTAAGATATAGGGTTCATAAAGAGGAAGTTGTGATCAGGGGGGGTGAATGTAATATCATATAATTATTAAGGGTAAAATTGATAAAAGATAAGACTCTTGTCAACAATGTGAACCATTCTTTTCTAGATCCTATCTGATTAGAACTTCATAGATAAGCATGATTAGCCTATTGTAGTGATCTTGATGGGAGGCCTATTGGGAATTTTCTCAGTATGTGTGTGTGTGATGACAAAGGACACTAGATTGGACATGTTTTGTCCTATCGAGACAAAAATTAGTTAGATGAACCATTCAATAATGTGGGTGGGTCCAAGAAAGGTGAAAGTGTGTCTGTGGGGAAAATAGTGGTACTCAATGGGTTAGGACCTAATGATCATGTAATGACTAAGTGTTTGTGATGTTAGTGGGGCCTAGTTGTTATATACATAGTGTTTGAAAATCATCCTTATTAACATATCAAAATAATATACATACAATGGATGGTGATCGAACAATATTTCCATATTTCTCTAATGGTAAAAAAACCATCCACATCTCTTTTTCACCATCATCACACTACTTCTTGATGACAATGATTTCATGACTTCATAATCTATTATTATTTTTTATTTAATTCATTCACTATTTCCTTTGGTTACTCTAGTATTCTAAAGACATGGAATAAGTTTAATGTCGATCATTATCATTATAGTGTGAACATTACTTCCATGGGCGTCTAAATTTCCTTTTCACTATGGCCAATGATAAAATAGATTGTTTTATAATCATTCATGACCATCATTCAAAAATCCAACATAGATGGTATTTCCCGTATAAAAAAATTATATAAAATGTCGTGCGACTTTATTATATGACCTCTAAAAATAAGTGTTACACTGATGATTCTATATAATGAATCAAATTAATTATCCTATAACTTTTATGATAATATTTATATTGTATTGACTATCAATATTGGAGACCCAAAATATAGTTAATCTTGTCTTGAATGAGAATAATACTATAACATCCCCATACATAGTCCCATAATTTATTAAACAAAAAATATATAAATTTTTTAAATCACATCAAATAATTATATATAAATGTTATAATTGAAAATTCCAATTATTGAAAGAATAATTTTGTTGTGACACCAACAGTAAAAGAAATATCTTATCTCCCACTATGTCCCCATTTAACTACTCTGATAACAAGTATCCCAGATGTCAAATAATTAATTATATAACTCAATATAGTTAAAAGAAAATGAATACTAGTCAATTTCATGTATTTTTCAATTAAATAAAATACTTAAGGAAATAATTAGATCGTGATTTCAATAAACTCAATGGACAAAATGAATGAATATAGAATAAATTTATAAAGTTTTTATCTTCCCAGAATAAATATACAGTACTATTGAGAATGATTTATGTTTTAATCTATAAAACCACTATAAAGAATTATCTATTGATGATATACAATATATCTTTTACAACCACATTCTCATAACATCATTATGACCACATAGGAACAAAACACAATCATTTTTTAAGATCATCCCACTATCTATATAACAACATATTAACCAAGAAATCATAGAAAATGATGACATGATTGACATACTACTATATAAACTATCATATACAGACTATATTCAGCCATAATTCTAATAATTAAGAAATAATAAAATCATACCATGTAATAATGCTTCATAGTCAACTCTATTTTCATCTATGTTAATATAATATGTTTTCATCCACGTGTCATCAATAAGACACTTTCACACCAATACCCTTGCCACCATCCAAATTGTGATGTCCTATATTTTGGCTACCTAAACAAGTGGTCCTTTCATAACATAGTCTAATGTACCTCTATAATCCTCAAATGTGGAATAATTTATACTACTTCCAATCACATCTGTATTTTCCAATAATTTTCTACATTACATTTTATTGAACATCACAAGACTTTATCTAATAATATGAGGGATTGAATCTAACAATATGGTATCCAAATAATTATATGAGGAATTAGATCCTTAAAACTTAACAGATGTTATAATTCATCAACATCCATCGTGAAAATAATGAAATATATACTAGACAATATAACATATTTGAAATAATATATGAATGTATAAAAATAAATTCAAATAAAACGTGGAGAATATAAATAAATCACTATATCCATCAATACATCTGAAATAGACATGATCCTGAACACTATTGGCCCAATGGTTTCTAATATGATATTTTAATACAAAAATAATCCAAATTGACAATCAATATCTATGATCTCTGTTCATCCATATATCATATTTTCTAATTTATATAGACATATTTTGAGAAAAAAAATTATTTTTATAGGTTGGTGTGAGTATAAGAGTACCTTTTATTGTAATAAAATTTATTGATTCAAACACATAACATTCTAGTGTCAATATTCGTAAAAAATAATGTTTTTTCAACTATCTGACAACACAAAATGTCATGATTGGGCATAACTATAACTTTATTCCATCTAGATAAACTACCCATGTCTCACATTAATCATTATCACAATAAAAAATATTTTACTAATTAATAATAATGATATGGTGTCTCATCCCATTATAAATTCCCCATATAAAAATCACCCCTAAATGTACTAAAGAAGAGATATTGGAGGAAATAAAAGTACGCCTCTATAATAGAAGAAAGAAAGGAAATAAATATATTAATATATATCCACATCAAGAGTGGAAACACATATCTCTAATGTTTTCCAAATATTTATGTATGAAAATTAATGCAAACCGACATCCTAATAGATAAGAAAATATACTATATAATTAGAGGAAATAAAAATCTCAGTGGTAAAAACTATATACCTAGTCCTCCTGATATTAATTGATGTTTCAATGTGGATATATAGTATATGTTTCATCATCATACACCTCTATACCTGGGATGCATGAGTATCTACCCATTTCCACCATCACTATCCACCATTCTATCACATCGTAGATACTATATAAACTACTTGTTTCTATATATTCTACAAAAGTGATGAAAACTACCCCCTTTATATATAAAACATATCCAATAATATAGTAGTACATAGGTAATGGTTGATATATATAAGTCATCAACTATATCTACCAAGATCAGGGGGTTAGAATAAATATGGTCATTATCATATAACTAAAGCCATAGATTGAGGTTGAGTGTAAATGATATCCATAATTTTTTCCTAGAACCACAAATATTATTTTTTCACATAATTATTCATATCACAAATAAGTTGGGAAGACATAACAAGCAATTAAAATAACAATCATGGTTACTCCAAATTGATAATCAGGACATCTCAAGAAAAAATTTAGTTACTTCATCTTCCTTAGTGGTTTATCATTATAATGATATTAGAATCACTTGATAAAAAATAGTAGGTGAAATATAGTAATATATTTTTAATCTCAAATAATCATAAATTAGTTCAAATAAGTTCCCATATTATATGTAGTATTGGAGTTTTCATATTTTTGACACCTCATGATTATAAAATAGGAACATCATTTTTGATAGGGTATATTAAATAAAAAACTATTCTTATAAGATAATATAAAACCAATATAATTTAAAATATATTCCTTTTAAAATAATTTTTATTTCATTGAGAGCTTTCAAAACACTCAACACAATGTTTGAAATAAACATAATACTCTGTTAAAATATTATTATTTAATGATTTCCATTAGAACTGAGGTATAAATATAAAATGAATGACTAGAAATGACTAATATTTTATAATTATAATGTTTAATTTTATTGAATATAAAATAAATTTTTATCTATTGATTATAAATAAAATAAGAACCATTTGAAAATTAAATAATGTTTTCTGAAAGATGAAATTTTTCAAAATAGTCATTTATTAGTGCATCGAACACATTATTAAAATTTAATTTTTTACCACTTTCAGAAAACAGATTTTAACAAATTGAAATTATTTTCTTAATTTACATTTCAAAAAACTATGCTAATATTTTTGGGTTTTCTAAAAAAAAATTCTACATGAATATTGAAAATACTATTTTTAATTGAAAACTACCTTTTATATATAAATATTTTAGAATATAAATTATAAAAAAAATTATAAATTGTTTAATTATGTGTGATTTTAATTATTTTAGTTCATTTGATATAATTTAAAATTGAATTTTCATATTGAGAGGTTATATATTTATTATAATTATCAGTTAAAAAGCAATTATTTCATAATGTATGTGGTAAAATTTTAAAATTATTTCCACATATAATTTGAATTGAATTCGTAAATATATATTTAATTTTTGGAATAATAATAATTTATATTTCGTAATAATCCCAACATTTCTTTTACTATAATGAATTGTCCAAACCGTATAAAAATAAGGTAAGCGGTTAAGGAAAAACTGGTTTACTGTCAGAGGGGGTTAAACTAAGAATATTAGTTATATAATAACCTAACAACATTCCTAAAAAAATTTATAGAAATATTTCAACAATATAATCTATAGGGTTCTATAATTAAAAATTTTGGAGGATTTTGTAATGATAATAATTTGTGTATCACTTTATAATTTTAAAAATTCCATGTGTATCCTCTCTCATACATTTAAATAACCACGACCTCTACTCCCAACCTAACACATCCAAATTAATTCTGTTCATGAAATAACTATCCAAATATATTAAATAACTCCCTCATCATGACATATTTTATTTATTTAAATTATGAGTTCCTATTATGATGGTGTTAGGTGTAGTGCAAATGAGGCTCTCAGAATAAGTTGTAAAATTCTTAAACATATGTTTTTTATTAAAAATCCATGAATACTTATTAAAAAATAGAAATATAAAAATATAATAAACTATAATATACCTATATGTCATTTTTTTATTTCACAATCTATATAAATATCCACTTCTTTTAAATTGATGACAAGATCATCAATCATGTTTAAGTTATACTACCTCATCGTGGACCGATGTAATTAATAATTCATAAAAACCATTAAAGGATAGATATAATGTAGGATTTTAAATATTTATAATATATTTATAAAACTATGTCAATTATAATCTTATGATAACACTAATAAATTCATACATTCAATTCCATAGGGGGTAACATAGTATTTCTCAAGGGTTTGGAGGACTGCCACATCACAAAGTAATGTGATTTTTTTTCTTAAACTTTAAATTATTTGTAAAAAGGTAAAAGTTAATTATTATATGTGATATTAATGTTATAAATATAGTTTTATAAATATAATATCACATATAACTTCATACCTTTGAATATATTGGAAAACAACAATGTTGCTCATGTGCATGTGTGGACTACCACCTCAATGTAATGATGTGAGATATCATTCACTTTATTTAAACTTGTCTGGTTCTAAAAATGTATTTGATTGATATATATTATATATATATTAAATAATAACAATTATTTGAAGATGAATTATAATATTTTTCGTATTTTTCATCAATCATGAAAAAAATGGAAACAACGTTCATGCGTCCGTACATACTACCATCTCCAAGAATGGTGTAATACATTTTATACCTCTAAATTTTATATATTATTATAAATACATATATAAAGAATTTATATGTTATAAATTTCATATATAAATTTATATAGATAATTTTTACATAATCAAATTAAAAAAAAATTAAAAAACTAAACATACATGAAAAACAATGAAATTATCATATTAACTCGTGATTTTAACAAATAATTTTTAATAAACTAGTGGCAAATTAAAATAATTGAATCATATAAGATATTTGATATATAATAAATTATCAATAATATAAGTATAGTAATCTTGTATTTAATATAATGAAGGGTCATGAACATATGACGGAAGTCAAATGTGTGATAAGTGTTTCTCATCTCACTTTTACTTCGAGAATACATACACTATATTATCCACATATTCCTTGGTGTGTTATATACACTTATGCATTTGACTTGATAAATCATAAATATACATATATTAATTTTATTTATGTTTTAATATTAACTTATTTCCTTCATGTGGAATATGATTTTAATGTGACCAATGTGGTAAGGGCTTGTCACCAAATTTCATTATTTTTAGGGGTTTTTTTATTGAAGTATCCAATTGGGAAATTATTTTAGATTTATATCATAAAATTAATATATTTTATTCTTATATGGTTATTTAATAATTTTACAATTAATAGTACAACTTTTCAACTTTTTTTACATTAAATCTCTAGGAAAATCATTTTATAATAATTGGACTATATTTCTATATTATGTAAAAAATTATTATTCATCAAAATTCATGTTGTCTAAAATGGTTTTACAAATTTTTTAAAACATTTTTTTTATTTGATACATTTATACAAATTATTATTTTTTGCATAATTTTTGGAAGGAGTCATAAGGTATTTTTAAAACAATCCATGTTTGGATTCTATAAAAATTTGAAAATAATCAATTTATTAATGTGGATAGTATGAAAAACAAATTATGATGTCCTCCCTAGTCAATACTATAATTTTTTTTATTTAAAAATTTATATTTTTAAATAATATAATATTGGAAATATTTTTTTAACATTGTATGTTAATAATATTTTCATTGATAAAATGTTTTATTCTTAAAAAAAATTGAATTGTTATAGTATTTCTATTCATAAATTTCAACATCCATTTATTTTTAGTATAATACAGTGGGTATATTCATTATTAATATCATAATTATTCTTTATTTATATGGTTTATGAGATGCTTTATCGAGCATTCCAAATTATATTATAATTTACCATATCAGTCTGGATAGTTTATGATTATGTTTATTTAATTGAGGTGCGTATTAACATTTTAAACGATAGTTTTATAAAATAAATATGTATGTTTATTAGGTTGTACCACATTGATATCAAGAATTCATTACTCATAGAATATATTGGGTGGGGCCCAATTATAGATATCATGTCGATGCATCATCAAGTGTCATGATACAAATGAATATGCCAAATTAAATGGGTTTCTACATATATATTTAAACAATCTCGAGGAACTTGTTTATAGATTTAGATTCATGGTATTATGCATTCCCCCAATATGAGATCAGTTAATCCCATGAGATTTTTGGATTTGTTAGAATATCTCTGGATATATTTCAAGACTAGTGTATTATTTTTATATCTTTATTTGATAATTATTTATTTATGCTATATTATTCTCTGTTTATTGTCTAAATAGAAAATGATTCAATATTTTTCTTTCAATATTTAGTATGCTTATTTATTCATGATATATTCCACTCTATGATTACCATTACTGAGCATCTGATCACGCATGCCTCTTTTGATATATCATCCCCAGGATAACTAGTTGTGTGTTGTGATTCATATGTATGTATATAATAAGGGGGAAATGTTATCAAATGTAATACTTTGTGTATTTTATGACTAAAGTGTAATGAAAACATCAATTATATATCTTGATTACTAGGATTACAATACTATTTGATACTTAAAGATGTGATACCAAAAATCTAGATCAAATGTAATAATTTAATCACTATATTAGGATTACTGGAGTAAGGGTCATTCCAACTGGTATTAAAGAAAGTATACTATAATCATTTTGAACTAGATTTTAGAAAACATATATTAGAAAATGTAACCCTATTAATTAAATTTTCAATAAGTCTAAATAATATATAATTGTCAAATGTTTTATTAAGGTAGTGATTTTTTGCTTTTCCGAGAAATATATCCATGTCTAGACACTACAAGTAAAAATAGTTCTAGAATAGATGTAGAAAGGGTGAATAACTCTATAAGTGGCATGTCAGGATTGAATTAGGAGTTACATATAACTTGAAAATGCGCCTTACTGCTCGCCTAGATTAAAATTCATGAGGGATATTATTTATTTCTCTTAAATTTTATATACAAACCATTATGATGAAGTAGATAATAATTTTATGATTTTAAAACCTTACCAAATAAACCATGTTATGTTTATGAGACTAGATATAGATAATGTTTCTAATTTATGTTATGTATTTCACTAGTTTTGGGAGTATAAATTATGTTTCAAAATGTTATGATATCAATTTTTTTGTTCCATTAATTAGAAAAATGAATCATTTGGATGTAATGGGATATATATTAATTAAACTATTATAAAGACTAAGAATGATCATTTCTCAGATGGGATTTGGAAAATCATTCAATGGTAACTTGTCTTCCAAACATTATGATCATAGTGGTATATAGTGTTATATGGCACATAAACATATAATTACTCACATGTATATTATGTATTCAATAGGAAGAAACAGAAGAAATAAATTACATGTAATAATATGGATAAGGTTGTTAATGTAAATATGGGGTTTCCCACGTGTGTTAATTATGGATGGAGACACTCTAGAAATTAATTGAAGGTAAATTTTTTTATTAATGTTATTTGTGAATGGAATCCCTATTCATAATTTCATATGAATGAATGATATTTCCAATGATAAAATCATAAATTATAAGTACATGGTCCACTACAGAAATAAATTCATAGAGAATTAGGATAATTTACCTCAAAAAGATAAAAGATATTGTTTTATATGTTATTTTATTACTATATAAGTAGTGAGACGATTTATGTTATTATTTTTAGATTCAATAATCATGTAATATGGGTGATTTATTAATAATATTATATTAATAAGAATCATAAAATTAATGATGATTTTACACAATACATATTCTTAAAATATTTGATATAATATTTTGGATTGTACAAATAACCTTGAAAATTAATTCAGTGATAGGTCTTACATCTTAAAAACACATAATTAATTGAGAATAATCATTAACATATTCATTATTTTGAGATAATAATGTTATTTTTATAGGATATTGTTGGTAACCATTAAATTGGATGTATGTTTATTGATTTATGTAATCTTTTCTAGATTTTACTAGAAAACTTTTATGGAATTTTTTTGAAAAATGGGATTTTTTAGATGATTTAATATTTTAATT
Source organism: Viscum album (assembly GCA_963277665.1). Lineage (NCBI taxonomy): Eukaryota > Viridiplantae > Streptophyta > Magnoliopsida > Santalales > Viscaceae > Viscum > Viscum album. The sequence goes on from OY728147.1 coordinate 1,561,587,758, forward strand.
AAGGTTTTATAGTGATAAAGGTAATCAAATATTTTTTATTGTTACATTATGAGGAACTTTATATTTCTTTGGAATATATTATGTGGATTTAGTGGTTATCCCTCAATGTTTTTGGACAAAAAATCTTTAAAGACAAGTTATAGATTTTCTTATCTTAAATATAAATGGAATTAATTAAAATAAACTTTGGGTGTTATTTGACAACATGATTTAACAATTATGTATTTGGAAAATATATAGTGGCTGGGAAGTGATATTTTATTCAAATGATATGTTAAATGTGCATCGAGCATAAAATATCATTTTGGATATTCATTTCAGAGAGTATGATATGATGTGGGAATTGATCAAATAAAAAACAAATGATTAATTTTTTCCTTTGAAATAGAGATATATCATGTAATTATATTTTCACTTTTTATTAGTAAGTACGGTGAAATAATTCCTCAACTCTAGTAAAATTGATTTTTTTAAATGGTTTTTAAGTGACATCATTTATGATGAATCAAATGGTCGATTATGTCATTAGATATTTATGGATTTTTTGTTGTTATCATAATCTTTATCATTCAGTTTATTTCATCATTGACATATATCACCCACCGTATTTATTTTGGGTATTACTCTTTTCTTCCATGAACATATCTTCACTTCCTACCTATTTTATCCTACATGGAGACAAAGTTATGTGATTATTCTAGATAACCTTAATATATCATTTCACTATCATAAAGAGGATATTTTATTAAACCTTCTCAAAAATTTATATATAATATAGGTTATATTCAATTGTGAAATACTTGATTATGAAGAGGAAGAGTAAATTATGAGGATAAAATTTATTTAAGGGTGTAAAATTCAACCCCATGTCATTTAAAAATATGAAAAAATGAGATAGAATATATGAAATGAAAAATATGATTATAAGATAATTTTACATAATTATAAATATTTACATTCCATTTCAAATTAAATCATTCTTTTTTCTATAATGTAATTCATAAATCACAATGTTTTAACAAAACATGAAACTCTATTCAAGTATTATTATTTAAAAATGACTATTTTGACCTTTCCGTTTTAATGGAGAGTATGAATACTTTTTAATTTTTTTGGAAAATTATATTTTTTACACATTTTTAAAAAAATAATTGTTTATCTTTTGATTATAAATAAAATAATAAGTATTTAAAAGATAATTAAATTATTTCTGAAAAAAGTATTCTTTTCACAGATGGTTTATTATCCCTTTCCGAACATAATATAAAATAATTTTTTACAACTTATAGATAATTTATTTTACAAAATAATTTTATTTTACAAAATATACCTAAAAAAATTATATTTTGTTTAATTTTTCATATTTTTTTAAAAATAATAATTTCCTATTAAATAGTGATTAATAGTGATTTATAACAAAAACATCATTTTCATTTAAATTATTTCTAATTCTATGATATATTTAAAAAATAATGACAAATTAGTTTATTAGAGTAGAATTTAACTCCTTTAGTTTATTTTAATAAATTTCATATTGAATATTGATATTAGATTATTTTATACCTCTAATATATTTTTATTGAATGCTACTTTTTTATCATGTTTGGGTTGATTTTTTAATTAAATATTTTAAATTAGAAATTTTAAATTTATAAATATAGAGTCTATTTTTCAAATAAATAAAATTTATATTATATAATATTTTAAACATAATTTTTAACCTTAATAAATAGGGAAAAAAGAAAAAATTAATTTTAGTAGCTAAGGTTAATAATGTTTTAAGAGGTGTTCAAGTAGATAAGGGTTAAAATGACATACAAACATTCAAAATACTAATTCAATAGATGAATTTTTTCCCTATAATCAATAATTTTTTATAATGACCAATTTCATGATACTTTGTGTATAAGAAAAATATGGGTATCACATTATATTTTAAAAATTTACATGTATGTCCCCTCCCACAATAATAATAGGAAACCTCGTCACATCGAATATTCACACTTCCAAAACAATTTGGTTCATATAAAAACATACCAAATACCTTACATAATTTTATATCCTCATTCTAGTTTCCTTTTCTGAAATTTAATCCCTCTTATGAGTACTTTGGGTATAAATTTAATGAGGATCTCAGAAGAAATCATAAAATTAATATATATGTAAATTTTATTAATTTCATCAGACACTGACATTTAACATTACTAAGAAAATGTTAATCCAACAAAATATTATCTCATATATACTTTGATTTATAAATAATAATGAATGAACTATATCCACTTTCATTCAGTCAAATGGAAAACTATGTCGTCAATCGTGTGTACGACGGACTACCGCCTCATGAATCGATGAAATTCTTTTTCCTTAACCCTATTTGATATCTGGATTTAAAGATATATTTAATATATTTAGATGATATTGCATAAAATAATATAAATATTTTGTTATTATATCACATATACCTTCTAACTTATCATTCTTCGGGAGATATGATAGTATCTTTCTTCTATACGATAGACTACCAGCTCACAGAGAAATAAGATTCATTTTTTATATTATGATTTCCCATAATAAAATTAAATTTAATTTTAATAAATATAAAATATATTTATTATAAATCTATAATTATAGAAATATAATATCACATATAAAATCTTACCATCCAATCCTTTGGAAAAAAATAATGTTGCTCATGCTTATGTGTGGGATACGACCTCAATGTATTTATATGAAATATTTATCCTATTATTTTTAGATGGATAGTAATGATAAATTATTTGATTAAAATAAATTATATATATGAATTAATACTGATTTATAATAGGTTAATTGATATTCATTTTACTTTTTTTCTATTCATCAAGAAAAATTGAAACATAATTCAGGGGTATTTACATTCTATTATCTCATTGAATGGTATAATCTAATTTCTACATATTTCATTAATAAATTACAGAAAATTAATATGTAATTAATATATATAATATTTATATCATTTTTAATATTATATATTTAATTAAACCATTGTATCATCTCACGTCGAGGGCCACTAAACTAGGCCCCAAGATGGTGGGCCACGTGACCCCAAGCACATATCCACAAATGTCAGAGGCTACAGACTCATAGTGAGGGCCTTAGTTGTGCACATGGGGAGACTATTTTTTCATATTATTATGTATAAAAAATGGTAAAAATGTAAATTCTACAGTATAAGCACCAATAATTATATATATCAGCATGAGTAGAATAAATAACTAGTGGATTAAATGGAACAACTTCCAAAAGATGATTACTCACAATTGATATTATAATTATTTCATGTTATGCGTCAATAAAAAATATTTGTGTACATAGGAATAAGGGAGAAAAGATATATATCATTCTATAAAAAAGTGAAAAAATAGAAAAAACTTTTAAAACATATTCTTGAGCATAGGCTCAGTCTTCTTCCCCAAATCTCTATCCTCAAATGTAAGAAAACACTCAAGCATCAGAAGCATCACACATCCATTTATTTATAATATCAAGAAAATGGTTTACATGTGTACAAAGAGAAGACTAAGAAGGGTTTGATATTTAAAACCTAGTAGAACAACACCCATTCTATATAGATCATTCTATTTCATGATATAAAAAATATGTGTTATATAATATAATACAACCAGTTAAATAAATATAATTACATAAACTTGGTACGGGTTCCAGAGTGGAAAATGTTCTTTACCACCAACTTAGTCCTTAGTTTAATTTCTTAATAGGGTGCCTGTGAAAGACAAAATACATATACAAGGGACAAAATAAAAATAACAATCCAAGAAGGAATGCCACCAAGAATGTGCTTTGGCTTGGGGTCTATTAAATATGCCATCATCCAGCAGTGATAAAAATAAAAAGTGAGGTATCAAAAAATCATAAAACACTCTTTGAAATGTTAACAAATTCAGGTAATTCAAATCACGAAATTCAAAAAAAGAACATCAATTCCAATAGTGGATTTCGAGACCATACCTCATAATCAATATAGAATCCCATGTGTCCCTATGAAACATATGATATAGAACAATACCACCGAGCTCATATAAAGTGACCCTATCGGCATCCCAAGTTTTTATGTGAGGAATTGTGAACTCTGATTCCATGATAAATATCTCACATAGAGGACCATGTCTCATCTAAGTATTAAAATGACAATCTTTCCAATAGGTCCATCCCTGGTTTCTCCCATACGGAACCTTATTCGCTCGTGGGCATTATAAATCCTACCTGGAAAGCTCGTACATGGAAAGCCCAAGTATATCTCCTGGTGTATCAAGTAGTAACCAACCTAGTATTGTGAGTCCATCCATGAAATCCTTATCTAATGATGCATATCCTCTATCATCCCATATCGAATGAGATATTTCAAGAATGTAATTTTTCTCATAGAAATGCATTTATAATTACATTCCATCAAAGAATCATCTATGTATCACATGCTTACTATATAATCAAGATATGTAGTTTATAACAATAATTAGTGAAACAATTCACATTTCAAGGTAATAACCATTTATCATAATTGGGGAATTAGAGAAAATAATTTAATTATAAAAAATTTATGTCATCAAATGAAACTTAATATAACAATATAGAAATACTATCATTTAATCTAGATTTTTAACTCAATCCAAACAACAATGGAATAATTTACAGAGCAAGGAAACCAAACCTGACTAATAACACTAAACACTATTTTTTATATGACTATGAACCTCTATTGGAGGTGTTTTATTATAAAAAATGAAATTTATAAAAAAAATTAATTAAACAAATCAAAATTTATTCTAAACTCATTCAACAATAATTAAATATAATGTAATGTCTCAAGGAATAAGCATCACCCATTTCATGTACAAAATAACAGGTCATAACAAACATTTATATTTTATAAGATAAGGAGCTTAACAAAGCCTCACAAATGCAGTTCAAGACAGAAAACAAGGAATGATTGATTATATTGGTCACATGCCATTAATAATAATCAAAACTCACAAGCTAACAAGATGGAAAAATAATAATTCATGTCTTTAAACAATGTTTAATACATTATCATAATGCATAATGAAATAAATTTATGCATTTGGGTACTATATAATTAAGAAAACTACTTTTCATGATTTATACGAATTTATCATAATGAAATATGTTCATGTAATTGAAATGATCCATTTAGAATAACGGAATTTTTTGAACCATGCCAAAGGCATATGATACAACAGATAGTCCAATTAATTATAATTGAACATAGTCATTTATAGAGGGACAATAATTAATGGTCTATTACACATTCTAAAAAATTTATACATTTTAAACATCAACCCATAATGAAAGGCAACTTATGTAAATAGTGATTTAGACCAAAATGGACGGTGCACCCCAAAGGGGTGGCCGATGGCCAAGAGAACACCCCATAGATGGGTTTCTCTATGAGTGAGGGTCCATATAGACACTGAAAATCATTTAAATAAATATCAATATATGTCAAAAAAACATCACTGGTAGGTTCTAATGAGTAGAAAAATGGAACTATGTTAAAGGGGTTACCAATGGATATAAAACACCCCATGAATTGGATTCGCCGCATGGGACGATCACTACAGACATGAAAAAACATCTAAATTAATTTAATATTCAATATCTAGCTTCACCAGAGGGTCTGGATGGGCTGAAAAATGGTGTGACTCCAAAAATACACAAAACTACTAATAAAAAGAGTGGACACCTCACCTCATAACCATGGTACCTTACACATCTAATAATAAGATTTGATTCTTCATAAAATGGGACAAATCATATTATTTTGAAAACCTCCAAAATCGGGTACAAACCATTAGTATGAAGATAGATCATTGGAGAAGAACAAAAAATCATTAAATAGATGAGTGTAAAAGATGGAGCATACTGTCAGCATTCCAGTATATCCGATGATGATGAAAACAAATCATAAAATGAAGGTGCAACATAAAAAAACCCTCAATATTGGAGGAGGAAAAGTCCACCATTCCTCAAGAGGGAGGGATTCCATGAGAAAGAAGAGGATGAATACTAGAAAAATGAATAAAATTAAAAGAAAAAAAATAATAAATAAAAATAATATATATGAAAATAAAAAAATGACATAAAATAAATGAAAATTATGTTAAGTTGAAACCCATGTTTTTTTATGCACACATGAAGCAAAGAATTGACTAGGGAAAAAATTTATATAACGGCATGAAAATGTGTATCTTCCCACTTACCATAAATTATAACAGGTTGTATGGGAATACATCCTAGGCTATGCAAATCTTGATAAATGTGCGACCAATTCGTCCTTCCATGTTTTTGGTACACCAAACTTCAAACAACTCCCAAACACAATGAGATATTATTTTCATTTATTAGGATTTTTTAAAGGTCCATCTTTTTTAAATACATAAAAAAATAAAATGGTCCCCACCATAGATAAATTAGGGACATTAGAACATCACCACCTAATATATTCTCTTTCCCGAGAACCATTTGAGAATGATGAAAAAATCACCTGAAATACTAGGTTTTTTATGTTTCGTTCAAAGGGTAAGGTTTTGTTTCGAAATTCCTAAAAAAATAAATCTTCCCCATACAAGAAGAAAAATAATCCATTATACTCAAAGAAACACTCAAACTCCAACCAATCATTAGAGAATTTTCTTTTTCCGCACTTTTCAAACAAAATTCATGATGCCATCATTGTCTCCGCATCAAACCAGCCTATGATGATTCATCATAGGTTATTTAGTTAGTGGAAAATTTCTAATCATGGTTTTCTCAAAATCAACACATCCTTTTAACATGTGACTATTTCATTCCAATGATTCTCTCCCCATGAAACAGGAATCATGAACCCATTAATTATATGAGTCATGGATGACATATTTTCAAAGAAAAAAGTGGAAAATATGTCAAGAAACCTCCAAAATGCTTATCATAGATTTCTAAAACATAAAAAAAGTTAAAAAAGAGCATTTTAAACAAATTAAGATCATGATTTTCTCATAACATTCACTCTGATGCTAGAAACTATCTTTCGGTGACTCCTCAAGACCAGAGGTTGAACAATCTATAATGCCTCAATGCAATAATAGAAACATCCCCTTGACCAACATGTTGTGGTCATCATGCTTAAGACATCCCATTCTGATCCCACCTGAAATATAGGGTCTTCTCAGAGTCGTGAATAGAAATACAAGGAGATCATATGAATAATTTAAATTCAGGGATAACAATCAAGATATCGGTATAGGCTGAATGCCTTACCTCAATAATATTAACTGAACCTACGAGGAAATCAGCTGGCTACCAAGTCATGACGAGAACTACAGGTTTCCATGAATATATCATAGGGGTTTCTACTGGGAAAAAACCACGTACTACCAATGATAATCCATACCATTAAAAAAATCATTCTTTTGGACCACGACTTTGATCAAAAGCACCAGAACCATCACATTATTTCTTTAAATGATAATGTGGTGTAGAAACAACAATCTCTTAGTATACTCATACCATACCATGATAGGGGACATGGTAACCTTAAATATGAGATTACACTTATAGGTTTAAATTAAATCAAAAAAGTATATTATATTTTTTCTTTATAAGATGGGAATAATGAACCAAACATTTTTAAACTAACCCAAGAAAGGAAAATCATAGAACAATTTTATTTTTAGATGTTGATTTCTTATATGAACTCATTTACACCTGCTGACTCAAAAATTATAGAGGATAATCACACTAAGGATGACCAATGATGTATCCCGATTCATGTTCCCACATGAAAAGGAATTAGGTGTAAAATAAAAAACAACTGAAAAACATTTCAAATGCATGATTAATTTTAAAACATCATTCCAGACATTGTATTAATCTGGGACCCGTAATAATTCTCTAATCACACTACTCTAGTTCTGACCATTATTAAATGTGTACCAACTCCAGATTATATGGCTAACCCTAAACTCGAATGTTTTAATGAAACATTTAACATGAAAATGGGAACTATGTATTTCCACACATACTAAATTGATATTATGTATGAAAAAAGAGATATTATTGATAGATTTATTGACTATATTAATTCATGTATTAAATGTTCCATTCTAATGATTAACCAAATACTCAAGTTACTTATATGAATGATGATCCAAATAACGAAATCCAATGTTATCCATCACTGAAAAGCAAGCATATGAAGGGTGACAAGACTTACAATGAATTCAAAAGTTCTCATGGCACACCCATCCTACTAGAATCAGGCATTTTCAAAATCTCATATTGAGAGAAATATCACAACATAAGACCGCCCATAAAAATATTGGTGTTTTTATCAATCCAAGTGTAATACACATGACTATGGAACCTGAGATATAAAAAATAAGGGAAAATGTTTCCTAGAAACTATAATAGGTTTTAATGACCTATGTATGACACCTACCACAGATATTCCCTAATAGAAGAGGGTCGGACAACGAACACAAAATTAGAAGGGTATAAACTGATATAGAGGCTACCATAATATTATGTCTAACTATAGATGGACCTATACTCTTATCCCTTTATGTGACCTACTCTCCAAGCATATGAAATGAAGTGATCATGGAAATCCATTCATAATTTTGACCAGACCTTATCTTGGTAATTCTCTAAATGATAAATAACATACCACCAATGTTTTGTTGTGTAAATAATCATCTAGAAAACAAGCCTAACCCTCTACTCAGGATGTGTCTCTAGATGATCGAAGATGTATATCATAGATTATATCAATGACTCTATTTCATGATTACCACCATCCCCTAAGATGGTGGAATGATGTTATTGTTGAATGTCTTGAGGAAGATCTACAGTAGTCATGGTAGGCTTGGGAGAACTCTAAAAAATCTATGTCAACTAAAAAAATATCTATGTACTGAGCAACACTAACCAATGTTAAATTAGAAGGAGGTTCCATAGGAGGCACAATAGGTGGAACTATGGGTGGATCTGGGACCACCCCTTCGAGAGTATGCACATCACTACTCTATTAACGTACAACATGAGGAAGTTATCATGTAATATCTCTATAATTTACCACCATACACCTCATATTGAAATTTACAATGTATAGGTTAAGAATGTAAAGAAGCAGTAAGAAGGGGTATATTTGAGGCATCCCCGAAACATGACATAGAAAAAATGAAAGCAATAAAGAGGACATGTGCATATCTTTCCACTGTTCATAACAAATCAGAAAACCATTTCTAATATTCCTATCTAGATAAGAAGTAATATAGTCCTTATAATGATCACTAAGACATGAACAACACCTCATTGATCAAATAAAGATTAACTAAAAGTCTCTCAGTTCAAGAGAATTTTAATAGGATGAATTAAATTAATTCATTTAAGCATTTAATTTCCATTAAATTTAATGACTTTTGTTTATCATAATTCCAATTTATAAGGTCCCATACAATTTATAATTTAAAATATTATTTCCACATAATCCAAATTATAACAAGATTTTATATAATAAAATGAAACAATTCTACATTTTTCACAAAGAAAGAAATGTAGGATATAACAACTAGGCATATTAAAAATCAGATAAAAATATTCAATGAAAAAAGAAAATAGATACTCCATGTAAATATACATGGAAATTTTTAATTCCAATGGTGTATAGTATAATGCATGAAATGTAACTCCAGCATTTAATCATGATGAAGTAATATTAATCATCATCTCATTAATATAAATTTCATTAATAGTAAAAAACAATTTTTTCATCCAATGGTGAATCCATAACAATGATAAATGTAATAATACATAATTTCAATTCTTATCCAAGAATATTTGGGGTTCCCCTGTACATGAGTCAGTAACATCCACGAAAAGGGTAAATTAAAAATTATTATGCCCTAGTCTATTTTCTAACACCAACACAAAGACAAAAGGAAAATAGTCGCATCTACCACTTTGTAGCATCCTGCCCATGTTCCATTGGACTGGGCCCAGGGACGGTTGGACTCATGACATAAACTACATCTCCACGAATGCTAGAGGATACTGACTAGAAGCAATGGACTTAAATGTTTCAGTTAGTAGAATATCCCCTCATAAGATTGCATATAACACAATGGTAATGATTAAAAATTAAATTATATAAGCAATAAGAATAAAACATATTAGCAAATGTAAAACAAATATGTAGTTTAATAAAGAGAATGAACTGTAGAAAGCTAAATAATCATAATTGATATGATAATAATTTCATGTAATGAGTTAATACAAAAATATATGTACAGAGGAATAGGGAAGAAAACATAAATTTAATTCTATCAAAATGTGAAAAATGCAGAAAAAACAACTATAATAGTATCTCAAGCATAAGCTTAGTCCTCTTCCCCTAATCTTCATCCTAAGAAACATGAAAATACCTAATCAATTGAAGAATTTTGATTCTCTTTATTCATATTAGTGAGCATAAAGTCCACTCATGTAACAAATAGTGCATGGGTAGGGTGTGAGATATGAATCCCAATAGGCCACCACCCATGGTGTTTAGACCTATCCAAATTCACTATTTAGACATGGGATAAGTCCTATCAATGATAAATATCTTAATGAAATATGGGTATAAGATAACGGTAACCATTCATTGATTTCAAGTGATTTCATGTTAATTCCTTGAATGTTATCTTTGATTACCAACTAATTAATTTATCCTTATTGGGATAAGGTTAATTATTTCATAATATTGTCTTACATGATTTTGTGGGAATCATTTCTTATAGGATAATCTAAAATATATTAATACTTCACCAATCATTATACTGTTGAGTACTTATATAAATTATTTAGAAACATTTCATATTCATTTTTACATTATGATCGTGTATTTTATTTCAATAATTTGAATATTGAATCATGTAATAGCTCTCTCCTCTATACTCCTCCAACTATCAAGTATCATCTTTTCCATATTATATTTTGTTCTATTTATTCTAATGAAAAAACCATATATTGAGTAATACAATGGAATCATTCATTGATCAAGATAGCCATTTTAGACTCCCCATGGATGGTTATGTACCTTATGTCTCATTAATGAGACAATGGTAAAAGTGGGATATTATACAAGTGTAATTACATCATTTCCCCCACATTGATCACATATTATGGGAAACCATTTTGGTTTTATCATGAAGAATTCCCCCACTATACCTTTCCTATAAATATATCACCCAAAACCATTATATTATAAAATTTAACCATAAAATAATAGTGATCTTTTTTAGATGATCCTAAATTAAATGAAACTAGTGGTTATATTAATTTCTATATAAATTATAAAAACCATGTCACACTAGAAATATGACCCAAAACTAAAAGATAGTACATGACCCTGTTTTATGACCACAAACTCTAATAAAATTGTTTCCATGTTAAATAAACATAATAAGAAAAAATCTGGTGTTCTATGTTATCTTACATTAATATATAATAAACAATGTTATTATATAAATGATCTTATAAGGAAAAACCAAATGAACTAAATGTATAAATGTTAATATAAAAATATTTAACATTAGAAGAAAATGGTAAATGTTCTGTTGTTCTATGTTATATTACACCGAACATTGTGGGTTTTGATTTCCTATATAGGAATACATAAGAAACCTATTTCATGTGTGGAATCACTCAATCAAAAAAAATACATTCACATATAGTTGTGAATTCATAAATTCAATTATACTTTTAAATAAAATATATATAGATCAAATTATATATAATATACTTACCATTTATATGGTTTATTAAATGGAATTAATGTACATAAATTGATTTTTATTAAGGGTGACTCATGTTTTTTAGGTAATGATAACAAGTATACATATAAATCTACAATATATTCTATAACTAAGAAAAATATTAAAATATTGTATAATGTTACCTATTATACATAAAATTTAAAAATATATACACTATAAAGATAATAAAAATTGTAATACATGGAATTTTTTTAAAAATACAATAAATTATGAAAAATATTATTGACAAATGTGATTTATTGACTATGAATTCAATGATTGGATTATGTAGTGATGGGTTTTTTTTCTTAACTCCACCACATAATCAAATATGTTCATTAACTAACAGACCATTTGAAATTATGCTTCATGCTAGAATATTGGAAATCTCATGAGAGTTGATTTTTTTTCTATCAATAACTAGAAAACACTTAACCTATATAGCTACAACTGATATGAAATCCCAAACTACATAGTACCAAAAATGCTACATCCTACCTAAAAACTAAATTTTCAAATTTATCATGTCATAGATTTTGAAAACAATTATGAGTGGATAATTCCAAACCATGAGATGGATCATTCTACTATGGGAGTTAAGAGGCTAGGATATATTCTCCCCAATCACAATTATTAGGTTTTTGGTTCCCCTCATCTGAATATTTAATGTATTGAATAGTACATCCATAGATATGGACTATTATAACGATTTATATATAGAAATTTAATTTTATTAAAGATATTTATATAAAAATAATACTTCATAACCACTTTTGATAATTAGAATTTATTAAGGAAATTATCACCACAATATGACCCTAATACCAAAATAGACTACTAATGAATCTCTATCTTTAATTATCCATGCTCTAGTACCCTGAAAAATAACCCTATATGGGAAATTAATGTTCCCAATATATTTTTAGCTTCATACTCTCTCAACATCTACCAAATATTTGACCCACTATCAAATCACACTTGTATACTAATGTAAATTTTATGTCCCCTGTGTAGATGGCCAAGAATATAATCATGGTTAATGTATGTATCTTGTTCATCTGATTTATCCGATTTTAGGGGAATAAATTATCACAATAAGGATCCTTTTTATAGTGAAATGTGTGTTACATATTTATAATAATAAAATAGTTTATTCCATTGAGAAAATATTCCAATGAATAATATGATGAATAATAGATGTACTCCCTAGTGAAATAATCAATATAAAATCGTCCTTATAGGTTATTCTTATTTTAATAAAAATGTTTGTTTTTTCCTTCAGTGAATCATAAAACAAAATAAAATTTATTTAATATGATAGATCAAAACCATATAACATGGTATCTACTATACTGGAATATTTTGATAAGGTACATTGTGAATCTATATATATTAATAAGATAACATGGTCTTCTTCCTACAAACAAGACTAATATATTATCAATAGTGGTTTTCCTAATTTTCTTGTCTTGACGAACATTATTTTGTTTGAAAATTAGACTAAAATGTATTTCCTCACAATGCTAGAAATATTGAAAATTCTAAAAAATAGATGTCCTCATCATATTATTTGACATTAAGCTTCTCTCTGTAATAATGATATATATATATATATATATATTAATTGTAAAGGGGAACCCCATGAATCCCATTGATTACATCCTCCCTTATAATGAAGTAAAAAGTGTCAAACAATGGGGATTTCCCCATTATAACTATTTTTGAGTTTCTCAGTATGATTAATCATCCTTTTAATATATAGGTCATCCCAAAGATGAAAATATAGAATTAATAAACCATGAAGGACCCCATTATAATGAATGGCATGAAAACCTATGTGTTCATACATATGGTTCCCTATATGGAAGTCATAATAAATTTAAAATATAAAAAAACGAATGGAGGTACTCCTCATCATACCAGCCCTTATGTACCCCCTCATAATATTGTTTAACAATGTAATCAATTTCCTCCCCATTGTATAATAATTCTTGTTTTTCACCTATCAAGGGATAATTATAAATACTATATATGTATGCACTACGAAATCTATAAATCAATAAGTAATAATTAATCCCTAGTAACTTGAGAACATATGCATCATTATATTAATTTATTGTAAATGTGATATTTTTTAAAAATAATAATTATGTTGATAATTTCATTTAACATGTAATAGTTTACAAATGGTACATTTATAATTAAAAAATGTTAAAGATCTATTTATTTTAGATAAAAGATGTCATGAAATCATTTAGGTGGATGTAGGTAATTAAAAAATTACCATTGACATCATAACACGTCAGATATTAATTTCATTTAAAAATTTTCAGTTTCTTATATTATATTTTGAATATAAATTCACTATTAAATTAATTCATAATCTGTGTTGTTATTTAGCATTCTATATTTTGAGAAATAAATATAATTTATAAAAACTGTATTTAAGTTTTTATTTTAAATTAATTATTATTTTTAGGATTAATATGAATTAAAATCCATTATTAATTTCATTTATTTTTTATTCTTAGGGGAATAAGAATCTAAACAAATCAAAATCCATATTTTAATAGGCTTTAACCATTAATATGAACATTAAAGAAGGTATGTATGAATGAAATTTATTTACAAATTAATATGTGGAATTAAAATAATGTCTTAGGGGATCGTATATGAATTAATAAGGATATATAACTTGTGTGAGATTAAAATGGTCACATTATTCACTATGTGTGAAAAATAATATTATAAAACCACACATTTAATAATAAAATAATAGTTTTGAGTGGAATGTAAGGCTAACTATCCATGGTTAGATATCATACTTGAGTCACTACCTTAACTGAGTGATTCATACATTAGATTATATTATTGTTGTTTATGTAGAACCATGATGAACCATGGGATGCTTAAAAATAAAAAAACACGTATAGATCTCATGTAATATTAAATAGTTATGTGAACACCACATGTTTTGGGAAATAGCATTCTATTATGCCATATTATTTTAAATTTATGATTGATAAACATATATTAGATAAACTCAATATCCTTAGTATGAATCCTTGGGTATAATATATTTTCATCTAAAGATGGATGGTAGAATAGGTCACGCAATTATATCATAAATAAATATTATATTATATTCTTTTAGATGAATATTCAATACTTTTCGAATATAAACAAACCTGAGAATTGTAATGGATTAGGTTGTTTGGAGATGAAATATGTAAACATATCATTCTCAAAATGATCATCAATATCTCTATAAATGTTTTTATATAATAATAATATTCTTAGAGAAACCCTAATTAGTGATGTTATGAATAATTTGGTGGAAAATGAATACACAAAAAGGGTGAAATAAGATAATTATTTAAATAAAAAAATATTATATCAATCAATAATAATACCTAAGAATAAGGTTATGCTAACATGATAATAACTTAATAAATTGATAACTAATATCATAAAAGTCATTTATAATGATTCATGGAATAATGATTTTTCACAATAGAATTCAAATGTAATAAAATTGTAATAACATCAATAATCAATCAAGACCCATAAAATAAAAACATAATCATTTTAAAGTGTGATTAGGATAATATTATAGAATTTATTAAATTGAGAAACATTATTAGGTTCCCTAATTATATTAATGATAAGAAACCCTGTCCTCACACAAACATATACACATGAAACAATGTCCATGCAAAATCATATTGAAATGAAAACATGTATATTCATAAAATTGCGAACATGATATCAGGTATAAGAATTATATAGTAATCTCATGTCTTGAATTGGAGGGTTATAACAGACCCCCACATAACATAACATTAAATCATAAATCTGAATCATGGTCATAATAATATTAATTTATTAAAAATTTCACATCCAATGAAAAGGAAATTAGTTTTTTTTAAAATCTTTTCATCAAATTAAATCCTAAGAAAAAAATGTATTTTATGAATAATTTATTATACATTAAATAACGTATGGGAAATCATTGTGTTTCTTGTTATCAACTATTAATCATCATCATCATAAGGTATCCATATAATACAAAACAACATTATCAAAAAATCAAATCCCTAGTGGATCATAAAAATAATTAAATTATAAGGGAATATATGAAAAATATAGTTAAAATATCATTTTACCATTTTTTTAAAAACAAGTAGAAAATATTTTTTATGGAAGTTTAACATAAAATTACAAAAATAATGATAAAATATTTTTTTTGAAGATACAAATGATACATTTAAATTGAATATTCAATGAGAATAATGGTCATGATAGTGGCATAATATAGTGATGTCATGTGTTAGGAAACAATGACTCTATTCACATATTTTATAATATTATAAATAAAATATTCTACTTTATTAATAATAATATTTATTTAATCCTTTAAAATAAATTCAAATATGTCTTTAAAATAAATTATTTATTCATTTAGTAAAAGGAAATGACATTCTATAGTGAAATATAAATTACATGGTTATGGTAGAATAAGTTCATTTACCTAAATTAGACATATGATAAATTTTTCATAGAATTATATTCATTATAATTTTGAATATAGAAGAAAATAAAATAATTCTAATAGTTGAAAATATTATGAATAACCAATTTATAAGAATTTATATTAACTTTAATGATTAAGGATCATTTAATTTCCCTTAGTAAAACCCAGACACATAAAATCCTTAAAGGAAATGAGATAATCAAATTAATCCCTTGCTACATTGGTAATGTATGAATAAAATATAGTAATATAAATTAGTATATATATCAATTTAAATAAAAAACCAAAAATAATAATGATAAAATAAAATTAATAGTAGTATATTCACCATACATAATAAATATATGGATAATATGGTATATGTTCCTGAAGAATAAAAATAAGACGAGAACAATTACCTAATGTCTTTCATAATTAATATTGGATATATTTTCTTTTATATTAAATATATATTTATTTTAAATATATTTTAGAACAATATTAATACATATAAAACCATTTCTTATTATTATTTGACATCTTGTCACCCGTATATCAATTATTCTTTTTTAAAATCACTATTATTCATAATAACTAATTAATTTTTATCCATATACATGTTTGAATGCTCTAGTACATGTACATTTAATGTGATTCCATATTCTAAAAATGATAATAATTTCATAAGTATCATATTTGATAATTCATCAGTGTCTAATTACATTTCTTTAAATTGGTGATGAAAATTTCATTACATTTATTCATGGAGATAATAATCTGTACATAATCATGAGTGATAATTCTCATTTTCAATGGATTAAATGAAATAAAGGTAATTAATAAATATAATATAAAAACATTATTACATAATAAATTATATATATATATATCTATTCAATAAATATATATATATATATATTTTCCATGTAAATAATAAATAAAAAAATGAATCACATCCCTTTGTGGGGGATTTAGTCTCCTCATAAGCACTAGCGACGTTAACTTTTTTCCATATTATGTGAAGGTAATAAGGTATATTATATCATATAAATAAATATGTATAACTGGGAAACAAATATCATATATAAACATTAAATCTATTATAACACCCAATGATGAAATATTGTTGTGGAAAATGAATCATGTCACTATGTGGAGGGGGTAGCATGTACGTATACATGAGAAAGACATTCATTTACATCGAGTATAATGGAGGTGAAAATAGATGTTCCATATTCAGAAAAAAAATCATAATATATTTATGATACCATATTTCTGATTTTATTATCGATAAAATAGATTTATAGTAAATATAATAATAAAAAAACATTGAAAAATATGTGTATGATAATATCCCCCTTTATGAGAGATATCATATGTATTACATATTATGCCTTTATAGTATAATCTTTTTAGAATAACAGATGTTATGTGATGAATATAATTCATCTAAGATACTATTATGGTATAGATTTCTCAGTCTAATGTGATCAATTAGGGGGAATAAAAGAGAAGATCTGGTTCCCTTTTACAGGCGAGGGAAATGACACTCTTGGAAATATATAAAAGAGTTAAAAATAATATATATCATTATCATGTCATGTGGAAACAAGGAACACAATATTAGTATATAAGACAATATTGGGTCAATACAAACACAATTAAATTAATTATAAAACTACTATAGACATTTTCAGATTTATCACTTAGTTAAACCACTTTATACCCATTTCTACATTATTCTTGATAACTTCAATTTCTAACATGATTACATATTATATGAATAAAAATTTAAGGTAAATTCGAAAACAAAATTTTCATGATGATATAAAATTTGGAATCAATTTTATCATATTCAATTTCTATTTGTGGAAGATATTACATTTAATTTATGAAAAAAAACATGAGCACAATATCTATGACAACACTTGATTTAAATATATATATAAGTTTACATTTATGTTAAGTAAAAATTTTAATTTCAATGAATTTTATTGATTAGTTTAACAAATAAATATTCTTAAAAATTTAATCATGAAAAACTAAATGAACATTCACCCATGCCATGAAATACAATGACAAAAAATTTATTTTTAATTGGAATAAAATTTTACTTATGAGTAAAAAAGTCATGATTGGATAACAAACTTTAAATAATGATTACTAAAATTATATTACTAATTATATGTATATTTTTATTATAATATTATTTCAAAAATAATCAATTCATCATTACATTATAATAATTAAATAATGTTACATTATTTGGATAATTTATATTTTCTCTATTCACTAAAAATTTAATGTTTTTTGAAAATTAATATATATTTCTACTAAGTATATTTTATCATTATAATTATAAATTTATATCCATGTTATCATATACTATTTATATATGTTTTCTGAAAAAATGAGAAATTTCACACACAAACTTTAATAATTACCACTTTTTAAGAAAATGAATTTTTGAATCATATAATGATTTTTATCATTCATTTACTATTACTGATAATTAAATTTATTTTAATTTAATTGATATAATTTGTTATATAATAATTTCTTAAAATTAGTTCATCATGAGTGATTATTTATAATGATAAAGTGTAATTGTGTAGATAAGAAGAGTCTTTCAAAAACCATCTCTTTTATCCTTGAAATTATTATATTTTATTTTATAATAAATTGATAACCAATGAAATAATAAAATAAATATTTTAAAAAATAATAATTTTTCTATATATAGTCTTAGTTTCAATCTAATGGTGAGTTTATAACTCTCCCATTAAATAATGATTCAACACTCTATCACGTTTTTCTTATACAAGATTTTGTGTGTGAAGAAAGCTATCAAAAACATAGATTTTATTATAGAGACTTATATAACAAATAACATGGTGTTACATTATATCCCATTATAATTATTTATCCCCTTAAACTTCACCCCTTAAAAATAAATTATATTTTATTGTTTTTCCTCATCATATCTGTGATTTTACCACTATCTTATTTAATTTTATAGTTTCATCATAAAAGATTATGCATGTCGCTGGTGATTTTATTTTATAAAACTATCTATATTTAATCTAAAATATTCAGCTATTGATCCTTATAATATTTATATTTATCTAGGGGTTTGAAGAAACTATTCAGTATATGTGAATAATTAGCTATATTTTTTCTGAAGTGAGATACATGCTACATATAAGGATCTTAAGAAAGGTGTGGTTAAAGCACCAAATGATATGATACTGTCTTAATATGATAAATAATATTAAAGGGACAAATATATTTAAAGATAAACATTATCTTCAATATTTATATCAAACAAATGTTATATATAGATATTCAATGTAAAACCTTATAAAAAACATTGATCTCCAAATATCATCGATTATTGTTAGTTAAACATTTTTTTCAACTAAAATTTGAATCAATATAATATTGAAGAGTTGAATATTCATAATGTTTTCCTTAGAAGTAATAGTTCCCAAAATTATTATTTTTCCAATAGATAAAAATTTATTTTTTACTTCTATATTACAAAAAATAAAATTATATATTGTAATCTTAATTCTTGAGTGAATGATGAATTTTTACGAATATTTGAACATTGAAATGAATTAATCACAATAACCATTGAAACCCAAAAAAAGATATCAACATTTTGTATGGGTTAAAACAGTCAAATATTACCAAAAACTAATATAACGATGATATACAACGCAAAACAAAAACAACTCTAAACCCATAGATTGTTGAGGTCATATGAAAAACATTAAGGCAATCATTTTATCCTTATCAAGTATGATAAAAAAATTTACACCATTAAATAATAAAATTTATTTTATATATTTACTAAAAGGATGATTTTGATTCAAATATTATTTTATAGAAATAAAATTCATTTATTTAAAGAAAATATTGATTGTAACCTAAATTTCAGTGTTCCATTTAGATTATTTGTGGAGTCTAATTATGAAATTCATGTTACTATTTTCCAATTTACATTTTGGTCTAAGAATTTTTTTTCACATTACCATAAAAATATATCTCATAGCATAAACTTTATGAAATAACATGCATCATGATGTATAGTCATTAATTTTATTTTCATATTATCTCATGATAAATACTCTTTTAGATCTATAAAAATAATTTTTATTTCTTGGATGAAGATATAATTATAAATTATGAGGATATTCTAAAAGAACTTTATTCAGGTCTAGTAATGAGGATACATATTCTATGTTCATCATACTAAACATTTTAGTTCTATTGTGCTTTAACACCAAATCATTTATCATTATCCTTTATAGTTTTATATTATTATACATGACCCTTAACTAATGATATCCAGTTCAATGATCATTCATGTAAAAAAAATAACATATTCACAATTTATCAATGAGATCATTAATATAGGTTATGAGATACTTATTAATAATATTTATATTTTTAAGTTTATATTAATCAATTCCAATAATAATTCACTACATTTTTAAATTACAAAAGTAAAGGGACTCCCCATGCTTAATATATTGTATGAATGAATATTTATTCTATATTATCTAATATTTATTTCTTGAATTACTATAACTCAATACATAAAATTCTATAGGAATTAATCGAAGGAGGTGAAGCACTGTGATTTAGTTATCTGGAAGACTCAACTTCATGATTTTGTGGGATTACTGTGAATTCATCATGAATTAATATACACATTCTTAGACTATAGGCATATTTTAAACAGTGTATTTTTATCTATGCATTTAAGATAAATATATACCCTAAATAAATATTAATACTGATAAAATCATTCATATTCATACCTACAATGATAGATGATCATGGGTTGACATAGAATATAAAATGCTATTTAGCTTCCTTGGAAATGTATATGGGATCTATGTAACAGAAGCAAATTCTTCTATAATATAATATAAAATTCAACTCATGTGGGAATCACATGAATTTTTATAAAGAAAAATCGTATAAAAACATTCATATTAGACATGTATACATGAGATTTGATCATAATACCATTAGGATTTTTAACTTCGAACACTATATGTAATCATTATAAATATTAATGAACATCCATATGACATTTCATAACATTGTGGAAAATTATACGTTGGGACTAAAATTAGATAATTCAATATTTTAGTGTTTATGTCATCACATCCACATCATCATACTATAATCATTCTTTCACTAAAACCTAAATAGATTTCATGAGAATAAAATATCTTTGCATGAAATCATAAAATCAAGGAAATAACTCTTTGGAAATTTAAATAATATCACCTTCTCTAAAATATAAGAAACCTAAATTTTATCCTTGGTCATACATGTACATATTATATTTAAATTCATAAAAATGGTTCATGAAGAAAATTTTAAATAAAGAATTCATATACAAGGGATTTCTATGTAAGGTGTGACTTCTTATGTCTACTCATTTTGCACTAGTAATTCTGATATTAATTTATAATATACCAATATAATATTTTTTACCACTAAGTAAAATTTTTATACATTTCAATATCTTTTCATGGATGATATTTGTATGAAAATAAAAAATATCTTCATTACAAAAAATAATTAATGATGGTATCATATAAAAAGACAAAATATTTTTTGTTTTAAAAATTTTATCTAACTACAGTATCAAAAAATATCTAAACCATCCTATGCTACAAATTGAAGATACTCGAGAATGACATACAAAAATATAATAATTTTTTTGATGAATATTATATAAATATTATAAAGATACACACCTATGTTCAATAAATGTTATGTTTCATTAAATAATAGATATGTAAACATATTATTTCATAAAATTGAAATAAGATATACAATAATGATATTCTATGAGGACATACCCTAAATAAAACATTCCCTCGTGACCATGCAAAAATTAATACTTATAAAAATATGTTATCAAATTCTATATATGGGAAATGAAAGGATATTTCAAACAAATATTATAATTGAGATTAAGGTTATTAGAACATGAGAATAATATATAAAAGTCATACCCAATAATTTAAATATTATTAATAACTAATAATTTTAAAATGATTAATCATAACAATATAAAAAATTCATATATGTGTCAAATAATTAATAACCAATCATGAGTCATGGGGGATATCATAAATTTTAGAATGGAACCCAAGTATATATTTATATTATTTTAAATAAATAAAAATAATTATAGTTACAACAATTATGTAATGAATATTATATCATGTCCTTATATAAAATTATGTACTTGATATAAGGTTTGTGCATAAACATATGGATATGAATGTTGGAACACACATAATGTAGTGGAAATGAAATAATTTTAATTAATAACATAGTTATCTAATATGTTATCTATATTTACCCAATAAATTGTACTGATATTATAGGTTCACCCTTCAAAAACGTATATTGTAAATCCTTGAGACTGCGCTTTCAAAATAAACAAAAATAAATGTTGTGTATTTTTTTTTATAAAAACTAAAAAAATTATATAATAATACTAATAAATTAAAATATTACACAATATTTATTACATACCAGGAACATTTACTCGTCATGATTTTAGAGATTTATATTTATTCCATACAATCATGACAAAATTGTACAAAATAAAATAACATACAATTCTTTTTCTAGTGTACTACTTCCTTAATGAAATAAACACCACTAAAAAATCCACTAAACCAAGGGAATATAAATTTTATACATAGTGTGAGAGATTATTTTTCCCATTAAGGGTTTTTAAAACATCTCATAAATACATTTATGTTATGAAATGTCATTAATGGATGTCATAACTATGAAAATAATTATGACTCCAAAATTCCAAATTAATTCCCCTCTTAATGGCCAACCTTTCATATTCTCATCGTTGGATCAGATCTAATGTACACTATAAATTTGACAATATGTTAATGAAATAAGATGGACTTTTGTCTATACATTGTGTACTTTACTTGTTGTATTTCTTTGGTTTTTGTATTTCCATTTTTTATTATCATCATAATATAAAAATTCAATTCTCGATTCATCAATGATTCACTTCTCCTATGACCAGTCTTACATTTTTAGATTTTGAAATGCTTCACGGTTTCAATCAGGGTTCGATCAATTTTATAACACGTTATCCACATGATCGTCCTCTCCGCATTGCGCATCATGATGATGTTGCCTTCATCTCCATCATTAGTATAAGTAAATTTTTGTTGGAAAATTTTATGTCACATGTTTTTATAAACATTATTCTTTTGACATAGTCTTTCGCATAGGCATCAACTCCACTCATTAGAAGTGCTTCATAAAAAAGGTGTGCCTTATTTTAAAAGTAAGATATTGTTACATTTATTTTTTATCACTTGATTAATCTGAAAATAATATTTTATTTTATTAATAATTTATTGTGGGAAAAATAATGAGCTCTTCCAGAGATATAATGACTCATAGTTGAATGATGAACATCGTGCACCCGTCGTACGTCGAGCCAAAGTTTGAAGAACATCGCGTAACCATCCTACATCGAGACGAAGTTTGATGATAATCATGTACTCGTCGTACATCGAGCTATTGAATGATGAATATCACATACCATTCATATGTTGAGCCGTTGAATGATTAATATCACATACACATCATACGTCAGACTATTGAATAATGAATATCGCGTACCCATCATACGGCGATCCATTGAATGATGAATATCGTGTACCCGTCGTATGTCTGGCCGTTTAATGATGAAAATCATGTACCTAACCTATGTTAAGTTGCTGAATGATGAACATCACGTACCCATTATACATTGATCCGTTCAATGATGAACATCATGTACCCGTTGTATGTCTTGTCATTTAATGATAATCATTGGGTACCTATCGTACATCAATCCGAAGTTCTCTAATCATTCCATGAACCAGGAAATTTATTATCTCTTTGTTCTTTTTCACACAAAAGGTGTCAAGTTTTATTATACTATATATAGGTTCATTATGGTGATTATTTTTTTGTTAAATATTAGTATTATTTGTATTATTTCTTTTTTCTTTCTTTTATTTCTTATAAAATATTTTAGGGAAATTAAATATTCTTTATGAACAAGCTTAAATATATTTTATATATATTAATCCCCTTTTGTTGGTGATATTGATGATATTCCTTAATTGAATATTCATGAATTTGTTTTTATGACACTATAAAACTAAAACAAATAATTTTATTATGTTCCCTAGAGTGAATGAGAATATTTATTGAAAACTATTTATTTCATTCCATGAAGTGAATACAAATATACCTGATTCTAATTGAATATGATGTTTTGAGAATGATCATTGTGTTGTATTCGTTTATAAAAAATAATAAAAATATAACCACCAAGAGTGGTTTGACAATAAATATTTATAGGGAAAAATAAATTTTATGTGTATTTATTAAATAATACCACCCTGAAGGATGATATGAAAATAATGTCATTTGATAGTATATTGAAGAATATCTTAATTTATCATTTATTGTTCTACAACAAAAATATAAAGGGAAGCTTTATTATTTATCATATTCTTCTGGATTATCAATATCATCTCATTTAATTCATCTATCCCCTAATGAGGATGTTATTGTTCATATAATTCATAAATGAAATGATTGAATGACATATTTTTGATAATATGATATATATTATGAGAATTTTTTTATTATCTGAAGTGGTTAATGAAATGATCATCATAATCAATAAAATGTATATTTTATACAGGATGATCATTATTGACAAATAAAAATGTGTCATTCATGGATCATGAAATCCGATGAATGAATGAATTCCCTGATTTGAATTTAATATTAATTAATATATCTCATTCCATGAAGAAAATGAAATTATTAATGATTTTTTTATGATTTATGATATCATGAATATTTGAGTGTTGATGAGGTTTGATCAAATGATTTATCTTTAATTTGATAAAGTGAATGTTGTTTATGAATTATAATTTTGGATGGCAATAAGATGTGTCGTGAATCCAAATGATTCTTCCACATTGGTTCTCGCTACCACATTCACCAGTTTTATAAGACGTGGGGTTCTTATCCCATGTAGATGTATTATAAAATAATATTTGGATCGGATGTTCCAAAATATTTTGGCCAGAATTTTTAAATTATGCAATAATCCTTTTGGTGATGGGCCTATCCGATTGTGATTATATTATGAATTCATCAACCACCATGAGTGGAAATTATAACGAAAAATATGAGTTCTCACAATGAAAGATATTGATGATCTTATATGTGTTGATCTTGGAGAAATATATTATTTTGATTAAATGCTTCAAAAGAAATCATATATTCATTAGTATACGCTCATATTAGTATATTTACCGTCAGTGAAAATTAATAAATGACTCTAGAAGAGCGAATATATTCCTACATGGTTATACAAATTTTTAATGATTTGTTATATCTAAATACTCAATGAGATATATGAATGGTATTCAAGAAAATGAATATCATATGGAGAAAAAAGAAGTACCTAGATATGTAACACGCATTCATAAAAGTGAGTATAATAAATTTGCTAGGTACAATTGAATCAATAATGGTAAACCATGAGTTTACTGATCCTGGCACTTCAAATATATGACATGATGATTTAAGCCATCTTGTATCAATTATAATGAATGATACTGATTCAAGTATACATGAGCATCGATTTATTGATAACATAGTAGACATCCATTAGGGTGAGAATGGTTAATTTATTTAATGGATTAATGCCTAAAAAATTATCAATGAATTTATTATCATTAAGTTATTATGAATTCCACTTATATATTAATTTACGTTGAGGTACCAATTTTTGAGGTAAATTATTTATATCATCAGTAGTTATTATGGAAATAAATTTCCAATATACTTATCAAGAAGTATATATGGGGCACTCCAACCATGTGATCCATCTATATGAATGATGAATCCAAAAAATGATTGCATGTGTTATTTGATGCTGGTGAGTATACATTTCATGTTGATTAAAATAAATATTGACTATCATATAATATATGGTCCTACAGACAAGATGCTCACAACACTTACATGAATGTAAAGTGTTGGAAATCAATAGTTTGATTATACCCAACTAAAGTGTTGTTGAACTGATTATATAAAATCATTTTTCATCATGATTAGAAAGAAATAAATATATTTTCCCTTTAATTGTAAAATGAACATATCGATAAAATTATATCTTTTTAAATATTTTCCCGAATGTGAGACTTATTCCAGAAAAATTATAAGATCTCAATAAAATGTTTTTGATGATTTATTTTTTATGAATGATTTTAAAACTCATTGATGACAATGGATTTTGATAGATATCGACATCATAATAATTGGCCAAAATTATGAAAGGATCTTATGAAATGTTGAACATATAATGTTCTAGATTGATTAAACAAACTATAAAGACTATCGAATATCAATTATCTTATTATAAGAAATATTATTCCTTGTATATTTGGATATTTATATGAATCCCAGAAGGGTTCAAAATTCCTGAATCATATACAAAATTATGGAAGATTCACCCATTATTATAAATTATGCAGTGAACTGAATATGATTATCCATATTACGTTATGGAAGAATATAAATTGAATTTATCATCCCATGGTTTATATGAATCATTGTATTCATCATATTTTTATGGTGTTTTGAAAGACATCCAAAATCTTGAAGAGTTCTAAAATCAATGAATTATTTGATAATGAAATTACATGGAATGTACTTGTATTTTGAATTAATCATCCTGAAGATGAAATATTAACTTTTGGAATGGTTTTACCCTTAATGTATAATTAAATCTCTTGCTTCCAAGAGTGATAGATTTCATACATAAGAGTTTGATGAAGAACATACCTATCTTAGAATGATTAAATATAAATGGACATTTTAT
Organism: Viscum album; assembly: GCA_963277665.1. Lineage (NCBI taxonomy): Eukaryota > Viridiplantae > Streptophyta > Magnoliopsida > Santalales > Viscaceae > Viscum > Viscum album. The sequence continues at coordinate 1,561,615,104 of OY728147.1, forward strand.
TAATCCCTGAAGGATATAAATGTACATGTGCATATGTACCTTGCAAATAAAAACAAATCATATTATGAGGAAAGTTAGTGTTCCTCCCCATTTATTGAAATCTATATGATATAAGTTATTATTATTCCATAATTCCAAACTGACTGTTTTTTATGAATTGATCATGGAAATCAAATGAGATAAATGATGATCACTGTGAATGGGGGATGTAATTTTTGTACTATTTTTTCCTCAGTCAGGTTTTTTTCACTAGGTTTTCTTGACAAGGTTTTTAACGAGCTAACACTTTGGAGACTTGTGGTCATTGTAATCTTTTTCCCTAATCAAGTGTTTTCCCCAAAGGGGTTTTTCCTTTATTAGGTTTTTAATGAGGCAATTTTACATTATAACTGATATCCAAGGGAATGTTTTAAATTATAATATATATCTATAGTTAATGGAAGTTGTTGGTCTTACCCATGAGTTTTAATTTTTAATGAGACCATTCATTGTAACCTTTGGTCATCCTCCCATGTCCTGAACACATAATCAATTAATAATATTAATTAATGTCCTAAAGATACAACTAAATGATATAATCATGGGGAGTCGGGAATGATGTACTCTATTTCCCTTCATAGGGGTTTTCCCACTAGGATTTCCTAATAAGGTGTTTAATGAGGTAACATGACATAGAATTCATTTATTTTGGATTCAATTATTTTTCCTAGAGGGTTTTCTTAATTAAAATTAAAATAAGGTTTTAAGATATTATGACATCCATGTGGGAGTTTTATGAAATTTTATTAATGGATGTCATAATTATGACAATAATAATGATGTTCAATTCCTTATTATTCCCCTCTTAATGGCCAACCATTCATATTATCACAATTGTATTTAGTGTACACACTAGTAGATTGATTGGATCACTCCACAATTCTATACCACATTTATAATATTTGAATATAATATTTTATAAAAAAATTAATGTTAATATATTTATAAATACACATACATTGTTTATAGGGATTTTACCATTAAGAACATTGAAAAAATATTTATTCCATACCCATTAATATGAAATTAATAAAAACACTAATTCATGCATGATATGTCAATTATTATAGAAAATAGATATATCTTATTCAAATTATGACATTTATGTATTTATAAACACCACTCACAAATTAAATGATAGGTTTTATTAATAATTAACACATCAAATGAAATCCTTTTTAAATTATATATAAAATAAACACATAAAACAAAAAATAAAAAACAAATTCAAAACCTTCAATGTGAATTTGTGAATAAATGGTTATTCCATTTTAATTATTAAAAAAAATATAAAAAAAATATAAAAATATATATCATTATAAATTAATCACAAAATTATAGATTTAAAACATAATCAACCCCTTTGATAAATAAAAAAATCCCCTTACATCATATTTTTTAAACCAAATAGATAAATACCTATATATATATATACATATATGTATATATAATATTAAATCTAACATTGTTTGATAAATTGAAATTTTAATCAAACCATTAAATTTATAAATAGGTAAAATAGATACATAAAATGTTAAATATATACATATTTATACAATTATATATATAGGTATCTTTTTATTTTCAACATAAAAATATACAGATAAAAATAAATTGGATTCTAACATATAAATTCAAAATAAAAAAAATTAATACCTTACATTATTTTATAAAATATAGAAGTGGATATAAATTATAAAACAATAATATCCCTTACAATTCATAAACTAAACATAAATTGAAAATTCATTAAGATAAATTAATGAAATACAATAAAATTAAAGTTCTAAAATTATAAAAATAAATAGAAGAAAAAAAATTAAATGAGTAATAAACCCTTACAATAAATAAAATTATTCAAATGAGCTATTGTCTTCTAGCTCAAATAAAAAACATTAAATTTAGAGATTGAGGCAATTGAGCTCGGTTTGGGGTATATATAAAAATCCACTGTTCATCCGAAAGTCAATTGATATTAATATATTACCAATGTATATATATATATAATATTTAATTTCATTAATAAATTATATGAAAGGGGATTCTATCATGAACTTGAGGTAGATAATACAATGTTGTTAATTAGTGTAAATCGTAAATAATACATATATATAAAATCCTAAAAATACATATATTATTTTTATCGAAGCATACCATGGAAGCTAGTAAGGTTCGTCTAGATTAATTATTTTATTCTCAAAAAAGAAATTTAAAAACATCATTAATTTTGTGGTAGTCAATGTGAGATGGACCAAGGAGGAATGTGACTTCGATAGAAGAGTAGAACACGATGGGTGACCTACTGTTGTAGGGAGAGGATAATTGAAGAATATAAATAGTTATAACATCTTTTCATTTAATATTTATTTTTATAATGATCTCATGTTTTCTTCTTTACATGATTTTAACTTTTATTTCTTTTTATGTGATTCATGTTTCATCATTTGTTCTTGTTGCATGTATGTAATGTTACTTTTTTTTATTAGCTATTATTATCAATATGATTTATCTTTTTTATTTTTATAATATATTTATAGTTAAAAAACAAATCAATTGAAGTTTGTAAAAAAATAAAACATATATATATAACAAAATAACAATAATATTAATTATATATATTTAGAAATATATAATTATAAATAAATATATATATATTATAATTTAAAAAATTAAATATATAATAAAAAAATTTAATATAGTTTAAACATATAAATATATATATTAAATCACAAATTGATATAAAATAATTATATATATTTATAAAACATATAATTTATATTTTCAAGCCATATAAAATTATTAAACATGTAACAATTTTATTCTTTTTGTTTTCTTCATTTATTTTCTTTTGTTATATTAATATATTTATATATATTACGACTAAATGTATAATCATTTATATCTGTATAAATGTGTTTTTATATTATATATATTTATAATTTCATAACTATCATAATTTATATATTTAAAAAAAACATATTACTATAATATGATCATTTAAACTGTATTAATTTCAAATAAATTATATCATTTTATATAGCTAAAATATTAATAACTCCCATTAGACAATTATTATTATTATTTAAATGATTCATAATTTTCATTGTAAAAAAATATAAAATTGGTATATTAGATAAACTCATTTTATTTAAAGTATACATATATATTCTATCAATAATTTTAATTTTAATTTTCAAATTTAGTTATTCAAATATAATATTTTAATAAAATAATAATCAAATGAATTTATTTATATTAAACACAATTTGTTGAAACATTATTTTTGGATTACAAATTTATTTTAAAATATTATGAGATTTGAAAACAACAACAAATATTTCATTAAAGAATATTTGATAAAAAAATTATATACCATTATTTACAATAACGGTATTTATATACTTTTAATTTTTTTAATTTTTATCAATATTTATTTATTTAATTTATAAATATATATTTATTAATATTATGGTTTTTATATTCTTCCAACCTTGAAATAATTTCATCCTCAAAATTTGTTCAATAGGGTCACCAAAACTATGAATTTCCATCTTCATAATTTAGAAAAACGAGGATTAGTAAACATATATACTATGTCAATAATATCTAATCTACAATTTTTACTAGATCATCACTCTAATATGAAGTAAAATGCCCCGATTGAGCACTTCCGTAATCAGCACTTATAAATGATGTGTACATTTTTTTAAAATAAAAATAATAATAAATAAAATTACACAAATTTCATTACCTGCCAATATCTTTTACCATTCTTGGTTTTGAATAATTAGATACATTCGTTACAATATTAAAAAAACTATACAAAATAAATTAAATAAAAAAATCTTCATGTGTACTACATCTTGAATGAAATACACGTCACTATGAAAATCCACTAAAACTGTAAAAAAAATTAAAACATAGGGTAATAAAATATTTTTCATTGTAACGGTTTTTAAAACCAGAAATAAATAGTTTAAAATATTCTTTTGAAAATAATTTTGAAAATACATTTAGAAATACCTTTTAAAAAATATCATTGAAATTATTTTACACTTGTAAATGCTAAAAAATTTGAAAATAGATATGATTAGAGATTCATTAAACCTATTCCAGACAATTTTCTGAAATCTATATTCAAGATTCTAAAACAAAAACACTAAGGTGACATGAAACATTTAAGATTGTCTAGGGCCTGCCAAATTTCCATGGGATGAGTTCACTCGCTAATTCTATACAATATTTACAACATTATAGTGCCATATTTTATGAAAACATTTTAATCATTATTTAAATATACATACATTGTTCAATAGGTTTTCTAATTTCCAATCATTGACAACATATGCTAATTAATAAATTTAAACTTCAAATTTATTAATTAAAATTCTGATAAATTGGAGTATCTTACTGTCTCTAGTAGTCATAAATACATTGAATGTTGTCAAAATTATTTAATTAATGTTTCCATTATTGAACACATAATACCATTAAAAAAATAATTTCCTATGTAAATATTTATTCAAAACACACATACATATAATTAATAAAACAAACTAATTCATAAATGATATGTCATTTGTTATTTATTATGGTCATATAATATACAATAATGACATTAATATATGCCTATAAAATTATCTCATATGAAATTATAGGTTTTTTCAATAATAAGAAGATAAAATGATAACATTTATTATTTTTATAAAAAATAAACCAATAAAATTATAGATTAAAAATAAATTAAAATACATTCATGTGGATTTGAAAATAATTGGCAAATCACTTTTAAATCATAAAAAATGTAATTAGGATGATATATATATATTTATGTTTATATATATATATATCATTGTAAATTAGACAAACAATGCATGATAAAAAACATGATAAAAAACATTGATAAATAAAAATAATCCATCCCCTTACATCATATTTTTTTAAAATGAATGGATACATACATATATATATATACATTTATGTATATATCATTATAAATCCAACATAGTTTGGTAAATTGAAATTAAAATCATTACCTTACATTCATAAATTATTAAAATAGATATATAATGAGTTAAATATATACCTATATATTTATAATTATATTGATATATATCTTTATAATTTAAACAAAAACATTTACTGATAAAAATTATCTATACCCATATATATGAATTTAAAAAAACAATAAAAATAATCCCTTATAGAATTTATAAAATTTATTTGAGGATAAAAATCGTAAAACAAAAATATCTCTTAGATTCCATAAACTATATATAGATTCAATAAATATAAAAATAAATTTAAACAATCCCCTAAAATTGAAAATTTAAATTTTCAAAATATAATAAATTTTATTTTAACTAGTAATAAAACATTACATGAAGGAAAATGGATCAATGGAGGTTCTAGATTCTAGATTTGTGGTAAAAATCAAATTGAGAATTTGAGAGAATTGAGTTCATTTTGGTGGTTTATATAAAATCTCATCATTCAGCAAGAAATCAGCAGACTAAAAATTTTAATATATATATATACATATACATATACATATATATATATATATATATTATTTTTCATATATCAATGATGAAAGATATGAAAGTGGATTCTAATATATAATTGAGGTATATATAACAAGGGTGTTAATTAGTGTAAAATATAAGTAATTAAGAAATATAAAATAATATGTATATATATGATTTTAACTAAAGCTTACCATGGATGTAGGTAAGGTTTGCCTAGATTCAAGGTTCATTTAAAAAACCAACTACTTCATTTTTGTGGAAGTTGATGAAAGATATGATTTGGAGGAATGGGACATCAAAAAAGTAGAAGTTCTTGATGGAGGACCTACTGGTAGAGGGAGAGGATAATCAAAGAAGATGAACTGTTACTATAGCAGTTACTGTACCTGTTACTACAATAGTTATTATAGCATTGCTGTAGCAGTTACTATTTAGTACTGTAGTAGCTGGAACTATTCACCTGATTCAGGCCTTCGGGGCACTAGTTTGGGCCTACGGGTCTCCAAGGCCTTCGGGTCATCAAAGGCCTTCGGGCCACAGGGCCTTCGGGCCACATAGACCATAGAGTATCCCATTTCACACCGAATAGTCCCCAAAATAGGATCATAGAAACACGAGTAGCATCCAGCAGAAGTAGAACTAACCAGATTGGAAGAATGAGAGGGTATGGAAGCTGCCATCGGGACCAGACACCATGCCGCTTTGTATGGGGAAATGCTAGCTGATTAGTTATGCAAGGTGGGGTACTAGGTGATCAATGATGCAGAAGCTGGGGAGGGGCAGTTCAAGTGGGATGGGACTACGGGTCATGTATTGGGCATGGTATGCCTATGGGCCTTCGGGTCATCATTGCAGGTCAGTAGGGCATTGTGTCTTAGGCCTACAGGTCATGTACGGGTTCCCCTTCAACCCTTAAAAGGGTAATTATACATAATAAAATAAAAAAGAAGGCTTTCGGTCCATTCAAACATTTAATAACCATTTTTATGTTCGTTTCATTTTTTCTCCTTTACATGCTTTAACTATTTTTCCTTTCTGTGTGAGTCATGTTTCATCATTTCTCCCTTTTTTGTTTGTGTCAGGTTTCTTTTTTTATTATGTACTGTTATCAATATCTAGTTTTTATTAAGAGTTATCTTAAAAAAAATATTCAATTAACATTTATAATAAAATATAATATATATATGTATTAAAATAATAAGAAATGATAAATATATATATATAGGTAATTATATATATGTTAATTAAATATATTATATACATATATAATAATAAAAAAATCAAATATATATACTTGTCAAAATATTAATATATATATTTTTATGAAATCATTTTTTATATAAAATAAATATATATATTTATAAAACATTTAATATATATTTTCAAGTCATATATATATATATTAGATATATCACATTTTTATTCTTTTTCTTTATTCATAAAATTAGTTTTTTATTTTAATATTAATATATATATTAAAAAGTGTAACCTTTTCATACATGTATAAAAACAATTTTTATATTATATATATTTTTAATTAAAAGAATATCATAATTTATATATTTATATATAACATATTACAATAATATAAATATTTAAATATATTAATTTCAAATAAAATATACCATTTTATATATTTTAAATAAAAATAATTCACTTTAGACAATTTTTTTAATTAATCATAATTGTCGTTGATAGAAAATGATTATATTAGTATATTAGTTATAAAAAATTCATTACAGGTAAATATATATAATCGTTCATAAAATTTTATTTTAATTTCGTAATACAGTTATTTATATATACTATTTTTAAAAAATAATAATCAAATAATTATATTTATATGAAACAACATTAATATAAGTCTTATTTTAGAATTACTGATTTATTTAAAAATAGTATTATATTTGATAATGATAAAAAATATCATGAAATCATATTTTATATATTTTAATATATACCATTAATTATAATAATGGTATTCATAAAATTTTATTTATTTTACTTGTTATAAAATTTTTATATTTTAAATAAAAAATTTACTTATTAATAATTGTGTTATTTCAAGTAAACCCTAACTATTCCACATGTCTATAAAAACAGAAATCCATTCACTATATCATTATGGATGGAATATAAAAGAGTTTTTTTTTCATTTTTTCATAATATCATAATCAATGAAAAATTGATATATTTCAAAATGATTTTATCATACAATAATTAACACATAGATAGGCATCCAGATTAATAGAATCATCCCTGAATTATATTCTTCATAATTCATATATAAAAAACCCTATAATATTTTATAAAATTAATTTATTTTAAAATATTAAGTGAAATATGTAATTGAAACTATTAATGAAGGAATGATCATGAATATAGAAAAACCTTTTCATGTTGAATTTTTTAATATAAGGATTCCTTTAAGAATTCTTAAAATACATAAAAAATGTTCAAAAAGAATTATTAAATATCATTTTTTAACCGCTGAAAATAAATTCAAATAAGTTTGAAAAGTGCAATAAAAAAATACGATAACAAAAAAGGAAATTCTTGAAAAAAAATTAATGAAAAATAAACATGAAAGAACAAATTCGTCAATATATAATGTGAATAAGGATTGTTTTTCATAAAAGATTAAATGTCATTTTATATACCGAAGAGAATAAAATAGTATTAATATTTGAAATTTCTAGTGTTAACCAATGATAAAAAAATATTCATGGTTTAAAGGATAATTATTATATAATTTCATATTGTGGAAATATAAGATAAATAACAATGAATATAAATGACATTATAACAAATATCCTTTACACCTATAGTAGTATCCAAATCCAATTAACATAATAGATAAAAAGTTAATGGATTTCTAAATCCCTATATTTTACAATAAATATATCATAAAATACCTTAATGGGTATTATATATGGTACACAATTGAGCAAGTGTTGAATATGACATATGTACCAAAAAATATGTATGGGATGAGAAACCCTTTTTTGAGGTATCATCTCTTGTCATATGGATTCAAACCTCCAATATAATATATATAATTTTTTAAAATATACATCTCAACCATATTTATATTTATCGCTATATATGGATTCTATACAAAAAATTATCACTTATTTATTTATTAATCAAACAATTTCAAGATCAATTTGAAGAAAATTCTTATTAATTTATTGGAAAATACTAAATATATAAGAATAAGGAGTTTTACACAAGAGAGATTGAAAAATATCCACACACGTCAAGATCAACATGTTGTGAGAAGAATTCAAGAGTAACAAAGGACTATATCGATGAAACCTCCCTGATAACTCTCTTTTCCAAAACTTCAGAAACCTGGATGGCCTCTTAAAAAACATGGATGACATCATCTTGAAGGCGCTCCAGATGTCAGAGGTATGCATTCAATGATGATAGTATTATCTATAGATCAATTATAGAGCTCATGTTTATAATGTTGATTACTTTTGGAGAGTAATATTATAACCAAAATTTTCTCCATCGATGATGGAAAACATATTTTAGATCCTTAAATTTTACCCACAATACAACTTTAATTTTGGAGTTTATGCCGATATAATGATAGAAACTTCCTTGAACAATTCCCAAAGGATTCAGAAGAAACCAATTCACCCTAAAGGTCCTAGATTTCCTAATTATGACCCATACACATTATCTTTTATCCATAATGAGATGGGTGGTATCTATAATATTTATTTAAATAATAGAGGTTTCATGAGATAGTCAGTAACCCCAATAGTTTTATGAATAACAATATCCGTGAGATTACTATTCTTGTAACGAATATGAATTTTGGAGGTTGTTGTGACCAAACTATACATAGAATTTATATCAACCATCATATATGTAATGTAGTTCTCAAAGTTAGTGGTGTTTCTAGCCTTATAAATATTGGAAAATGCAGTAGTGATAGTAGTCATTAGAAGTGATACAATTTGGTCACTTTTATCAGAAGTGGTGTTATATATCACGAAGCCATCCAAGCTGTGCATTGACTCATTAATACTAAACACACCCTGAATTTGTTTTCAAATTCCTTATGAAATCATATAAGAGAATAATACATGGTGGATTGTTTTAGTATCTCATATACATATGTAATAAATAAAAGAAATGTGGATTCCAGACATCTGTAAGATGTCTTGTATATGAATGTTTATGTTAGTATGTTCTGATCCTTGGACATTTATTCTGGTTATATCATATGTATAATTTTAATAATTCTATATATATCATCTGCAATCATAATAAATCATTTTATAACTAATTATCTATTATGTTGTTGAAAAAAAATATTTGCATCACTTCGTAGAGTCGGAAATATGTATATAAAGATGAGTGATGTTTCAACTATTTTATTAATGGAATAAAGGAAAGGTAAATGATATTTTACCTCTATATAATATTTTTTATATCACTAATATTATTTAAATTCAATAAAACCATAGATATTATAATCCATTTGATAAGGACCTGTAATGTGAATCACATCACACATTGTTTATGGTAGTCCACATGTATATATGATCAATGTTGTCATTTTTCAAAGAATTGGAAAAATATTAAGGTAGATATGTTATTATAATTTAATTAGATTAATAATTACAAAAAAATATCATATATAAACACTAAATCCATCATTAATACATACCAATAATGATGGTGGATGAAAATTAACCATATCACTAAATTGCGGTGGTAGTCCACAAATATGCATGAGTGGTACTTTCAATTTCAATTTTCTAAAATATAGGTGAAAATGGGTTTCCCCAAATTATAATAGCATCTATCATTATTCAATATACATTAGAAATGATGATATGATTTATGTATTATAATTATAAGATTTATATGATGAAATACATTTTTGAAACTCTTTGGTTATATGATTACATAATAATTTAGATCATTCCTCTTATATACAACTTAATCATTCATAATATGATATTAGTGAAATAAGGGAATATCATGGAATATGTAAATAAATATAATAAGATGTTAAATTAGGTATTAAACTACTAATATAGCCAAATAGATATGAATAATCTATAGTAAGTGGATCACATTAATAAGTGTTGGAAATGACACACTTGGAATAAATTAAATTGTTTCAATATAATATATATCATAATCATTAAACACATTACAAGTCAACCAATAATTCATCAATAATATGTTATATGGTAGATATCATATCCACCAATAAAATTTTTACATGTGTGAGAATCATTTTAAGCCATATATTTTTTTAATCAACTTTAAATCAAATTACATTTCTATATGTTTCATAGATTACATTAAATAAAAGTACATGAAATGCATGGAAATTTTTTAGTAAAATATCAATTATAAGAGTAAAAATAATTTTTCATTAAAAACAAGTTAAAAATTTTATTTCACCGAATCTTATTACTTAATATTTAAAATAATAGTTTATGAAATTTGGGATCGAGACAAAATTTGAATTGAACATTCCAACCATAAAATTAAATTCAATTGAAGAAAATAACATTTTATTATTAAAATATAAAACTTCTATTTATTGAAGAAAATCTTAGTTTCCAAAATTTAATATAATTCATTAAAAGAACTATTAAACACGATTAACATATATTAGGTTAAAAAAAATATTTTGTAATTTATAAAATCATTCATAAATCAAAATAATATCAAAACATTGAATGTATTAGATAAATTTATATTTTTCACCATTCACTAAAAAATAATACTCTTAAAAATTTCCCCATAAATAATCCTAAAAATATTATGAAATGATTATTTATAAAATGATAGAAATTTATTCATAAAAAAATATTAGTTTTGATATATATTAATTATATTATCCTTGGACATAATGAAATAAAAACTATTTTTTGATGAAAATGTATTTTTTAATTTTTAAATGAAATAATTTTCTTTCGTTTCATTTTTACGATAATTAAATGAATGTTCATATATTTTTTTGAATATATTATCAAAATATTTCATTGAAATTACTCATCATACTTTATTATTTTGTTAATATAGATACAAATTTTATGCAAGAAAATGGATTGTTAGAAAAAAAACATTTCAATTTTAGATGTATTCATTTTTTTAGGACCACTTGGTAACCAATTATTTAATTTTATATATTTTCCATCAATCATTGTATATATTATGGTCATTCCAAATCATATCATACTATTCAATGGGTATAATATATATGTCACATTATATAATAATTCAATTTTATATTTAGATACACATCAATATAGAACTACATGTAAATCAGGATACAAAACAATTAAAATTGATAAAAGAGAAATATATCACAATATATTGAGATTATATCATTATAAAATAAACTCATGTGTTAAAAAATACCATTCCCAGAAAACATTTAATGTCATCATTAATGGAATCCATCTCATATCTGATGGACCAACGACTCAATTGAGTTAAATAGAAATCCACTAAATCTCATGTAAGGTTAAATATTTTATATCTACGGGCTATGTAAATTGATTATAAGGACATAATTAACTACAATTCATAATTTTATAATAATCCAATCCCATCATGTTTCATTAAACCCTTGGAAACAATTTACATGTTTTACTTTAATGGAAATTATAAATAATATTATTTCACTCGATCATTTTCTTATAAATAAAATACATCATATACATCTATTTAAACAAAATTTTGTAATAATAACTGAGGGAAACCACATTAAATACATTCAATATTCATAATATGACATGATCATGAAGAGTAATTGATATGATAATAATAATTGAGATATGCTCACATGATAAAATATCAACACTTGGTAGTAATGTTGTACAACTTTAATATATATATATATATTTTTAACGAATTAATTGACATTAAAATAATTGATTTAATAGGAATATTAATGTGAATTATTACTCTTTTTAAAAGAACATGAAACATTGAAACTGGGTGATACAACTATTGAATTTATGCCAACACTAGATGGAGATGGATTAATCTAGTGTGGATATATATTTTAAAAAATTAAGAAAATATCTTCTTATCACATTTTAAATTTGAATATTTTTTCTAGATATGATATTTGTAAATATTTTTATTATAAAAAAAATAAACCCAGACATAGACAATATAATGGAAGGTAAGGAGAAGAAAACAATCCTTTTATAAGGATTATTCCATTACTAAAAAATTAATGCTTATTGTTATCGAGTTTCATTAAGTTGTAGATAATTCACTATAATATTTCATAAAATATATTGGCTTAGTAAAATTATCATCCATTATAATCAATAATATATTGTATAGATGAGTAGTTATTATATTACTCTTGTAAACAATGAGAAAATTGTTGGTTCTATATAATATAATACATATATTTTTTTAAATCTACTAAAAAATTGAATTAGATCACCAATATTTCTAATGATGCAACATCATCAAATAATCTAATATCTTTATATATTAGCATATTTTTTAAAATTAATTTTAATCATCATGATAAAATTCAATCATCTATATCCCTATTTTCATCCAAACATCATGTTCATATATAGAAAGTACAAACTGCAATTTCTCAATTCAATCTCCAATGGGTCATTACTACTATTATCTAATCAATTAAACGTCTTTCATTTCATTTTCATCATTCTCTCTTGTATATATTAACATTTTATTATAGTTAGTTTCCTATTAACTAGAAAATGAAAAAAATTATTTATCTTCTAACTCTAATTCAATTCATTATTTTATCCTCATTTAGAAAAGTATCAACTATTTTTATTAATAAAATGATTTCATGACATTTAAATATAGAGAAACTAATTTAATAAAAAAAATCAATTTCAAGAAATAGAATATTTCATGAGGTTACATATAATAAAAAATTCACTATTATACGCATTTATTCCCTCTAAAATCCAAAATATTCATTCTTAAACTACAACATATTGGTGTGTCCAAAAATCAACCACATGTCTCCAACAATCATAAAATGTATCCATATTCATTTATATTAACATTTTTCTCAAACAAATAAATATTACATTTATTCTAAAAAAACTCACAAATAATAATTTAATAAATATTTAGCTAATATACATATATAAACCATCATTGATTTAAGTATACATATTATACAATAAATATCTTATGGGATTGTATCTTTTGATGCAGCGTGTTTGCTTATAAGATGACACAACAGAAATCATCTTCAATCATGAAATAAAAAAGGATAATTTCAATGTGAAGTAGGAAAAATATAGAAACAATATGTTTGAAAGAGTATTACTAATAAATTATAAAAATAATATAATATTTCTATCCATTTTCTATAGAATGTAGAAAAACAAATTAGTATGATATATATGTGATTATATATTAAACCTTGTCTTTAAGATTATATTTCAAAATCAATATTTATTATTTCTATATTCATAAAATTTTATAATAACGTTCTTATATACATATAGATAAACCTAAAAGTCCATTTTAAACTACCATTAATTTTATTTACTGTAACAAAACAACAAAGGTCAACCTGAAACATAACCCAAGCAAGATCAATGTAAGTATTGAAGCATATTCCCAATCACATTGGGATGGAATGAGCTCCTATTTATCAAATATGTAACCATGGAAGTGATTTTACCCTGATTAGAAGCATAAAATATATCAGGTATAATGGAAATAATAAAAATAATCAAATTTAATCATGTATGAAATATAAAAAAAATGAGACATAAAAAACCAATATAAAAAGCTAAACCAAGACCCCAAACCAAAAAATTCTAAAACATTTTCTCCAAGTGACCATTCTAACCTACTATAAAGAAAAAATACAACAAGGGGAGTTGGTAAGCTACATTACCATATTACTATTACATATCTCTTATAAATCCAAATATTCATATTCCGAAATAAATTCTAATGAATTGAGAGAATCCTCATATTGGATATAGACATGAATATTTAAATTGCTTTTCACCATAAAACAGTTAGATCATGTATTAATACAATAAATGTTCATAAATCAAAAACATTTGAATTTTTAACACAAAACATAATTTTTCACTTTCAAAATGTTCAATATACAATTTCAAAATAATATGGAAGTCAACATAAAAATTATCATAGATTGATTAAGTAAAATAAATCCATATCTCAAAATAGAGAATAGTGATCCATATATCATGAAAAGTAAACATCATCAATAAAACTTAGTAAAAATCCAAAATGGAATTTATCTAAAAGGATATTTCACATTTACATGAAAGGAACACTAATAAAAAATAACATTATTCATAATAAATCAATGTATTTAAATATTCTTGTAGTATATATCCAACCATTTACCTACCCCATTATAATCAGAACTTATCTTCGATCCACAATGATCCCATACTCATAGTTGTTTTCATTTTTCCATAGAACAACACACCCAATGATTCCAATGCACAATTTTTTCTCAAAAAAATACATGTAAACAAAGATCCTAATTTAATAAAACACTTCCCTAATTTAATCCATAATATCCCCTTTCACTAATAAACATTTTAGAGTCAAAACCAAGGAATTTTAGTGAACACAAGATGTTTATAAATATTTTTTCAACTAAATTCCATTTTAAATCATTAACCATGCCACAAAATATAAATATACATATATTAGTAATTTTCTGATCATGTTATAATTTTTATAAATGAATCAAAATAAATATATTATTAAAATAATGTATGTTTTAACACGCACAGTTTGAGGTATATAACCTTTATTTTTATATTTTAATTATTTTAATGTGGTTGGATAAATTTTTGGAGTGTTTGGGAGGGTTTCAGAATGGTTTTGAATCTTTTCAAAGGGTGCACTATTTGATCATTGTTAGGGAAAACCATGCAAGATCTCATTGAAACTGTACAAGTAGAGGTTATGGTCTTCACACAGTTTGTACAAAATTTTTATAACCATGTGAGTAAACATTGTGGTGTCTCTGTTCAGGCATTATCATGAGCACAATGAGAGCATATGTTTCCTAAATGTGTGAGGTAAGGATGTGAAGTAATAAAATTTGGGTTTTTAATTATGATTTCACTACAAATTAACAAAAACCTATTTTTTTCTCCTATATGAACCATGCTCGGTATTTTTTGCTTTCAAGGATTATAGGGGCTATCCCACATATATTGGAAGCGATTCTAAGGGATTTCATTGTGCGATGAAGGTGATTATTCCCTCTCTAATTCTTCTCTCTTAGATCTTTATTTGTTTTCTTAATTCTAGTTCTCTCTTGAGAGAGATAGATATATTGTATAGATATAATTTCATAGCATGTAGATCATGGGTTTTTTCCTAAAATAATTATATTGCTTCCTGTTGATGATATTCAATGGGATCTAAGGAGTTTCTATGGATGTTTTAACTGGAATTGTTGTGTGGTTGTGAGGTACACTAAAACCCTAAGGTAGGTGGCCTATCTCTGGACTCCACATTACTAGATATATATGTCTTGTTTTAAATTAATTTGGTTTTCTTGAAATTAATTATGATTATGTTTTTCGAATCATGGTGGAAATTCCCATTTTTATTTTTATTTTGATTTTTGGGAAAATAAATTGTTGTGGTTGAATGTTCTATTGGTCAGGTTTTAAAAAATTGATTTTATAATTTTGTAGCTTGTGATAATATATGAAAAATTCTATTGATATTTTTATTCAAAAAAGAGGTTTGTTTATTGAAGCATATCGTAGCATGAATGATGTTTTAAGGAATTGTTTGTTTTTGAAATAGTTGTTCGCATATTGTAATTTGTTTAGTGTGTGCATGCACTTGATTATTGGCCTAATCATTTTGTTCATGTGTTTGAATGAAGTTATGTGGGAAACAAGTACCACAATAAACAGGCTATGGATATTGGGTTGAAGGTGCACCATCCAAGATAATGGGTGTAAAGAACCACTTGATTAAGAAAGGAGTAAATAGGGATTGATGGGAAGTGCCACCGTAATTGTTATCGGTTTGGGTACGTGACTATAGTTATGATTTGCCTATGTGTGGTTATGAATGTTTGAAATTACAATTATAATATGTGTGGTAAATGAATTATGTCCTGTTTTTGGTTATTTCCCTTTCATTGTGTGTATTTGTTAATAAAATGTCTTGGTATGGGTGTCTACGTCTTTTTTGAAATTGATTAAGTATTTGATGTTTTATATAAACTAGTGTATGTAAATATGCAGATAGTTCCATCCTAGTGGATTATGTAGGGACGTAATTTGAGGAAATCCTACTAAGTATTAGTACTCACCCCCTACCTTGGCACTATTTTTCTTTTGCATATGTTGTTTTCCTGAACATTATTAAGGGAAATGCATCTCATTTTGATTTCATTTTTTCTTGATTCATAAACGGTATTGGGTTTCTTGGAGTATAGAGCATAGTGTAGATGCATAAAGAGTTTTAGGATTCTTATGAGTCTCGTAGTTGACTTTTCTACTTAGTACTCTGATATTGCGATTTGTGTGGGCTGTTGTATTGGGATTATGGGAATTGTTAGTGAATAGTTTGGTTGTTTATTATCAATGATCTTTTTGGATTGTAATTTGTTTATAAGCATCATGTAGTTGTTTTTTGTTATGAATTTTCTAGTTATGTTGATTATATATAAGGAAATATTGTTCCCCAATTACTCTTGAATCCTCATAATTCATTTCCATCCTCTGGTGCCTTAGGAACATCACCTATGGACATGTAGTATCTCACCACCTTCTCAAGATAATGAGGAATGGTTTGGATGTTATAAGTGGTATGTGTTTGTCTAGACCATGACTTTCATGTTCTTTGGATCATTGGAATCAGTTTATGGTCTTGGTGTTGGCAGTCATTCATGGTCTATTCCTCGACACGAGATGGTAGCGAGGCATAAGATTTTTGGAACATTAAATGTATAGTGTAATAAGAGGTAGATAACCCTTTTATAATGAGCATCATGTTAGTAGGGAGTTGGTTACATATGTTTTTTGAAGATAGTTATTAGCAATGGAAATCGCATTGTCATGGTTGTAGCTAATGTTAAGAGCATGTAATTCCTAGTCAAAATGACATCCCACTAGGATTCATATTTCATGGGTGTAAAGATTTATGTTTTGGTATGGATATATGTACTAGTAAAGAACATGGAAATAACTTTCAAATATATGGATTTCAAATCTGGATAGTGTGGTATTTTGAAAATGGGTCCATTTTCAAAACATAGTGGATTTTTCAAAAATGTTGCAAATTGGAAATGTGAAAATGTGGAAAGCATAGATGATATTATTTCAATTTAATTGGATTCAAAATTTTATATGTTATCATCTTAAGGGAGTGATACTAATGATTTTTTTATTGATAGAAATGGCATTGGGTAGGCATCGTAGAGACCGACCATATGAGGCAGCTAAAAATCCGGTTACACATGTGCCCCAGGTGAACTATAATCTAGTGAAGAGTATAGTACATTCATTACTTGATGTGGAAAGTGGTAATAAAATGGATGAGCCAAATCATGTGGACCATGAATTCCGGTTTCAAAAGTAGAATCTATCCATCCATAGAGGTGATTCAAAACTGGAAAAGGTGGAGGCATGATTAAATAGAATAAATAAGATAATTTAATTATTAGGAAGACCGATAAAGATGAATGTGAATCATTCCAAATTCATGTTGGAAGATATTTTTCATAATTGGTAGGATTCCATGGTCCAAGATAATAGGGACCATGTCATGACATGGAATGGATTTGAGGAAATTTTTAATAAATAATTATATCCTCCTACATTCATAATTCTTCACATAATGGATTTCTTTTGTTTAAATGAAGAAAACCTCTTAGTAACCTAATATGTAGTTATGACTATGAAATTAGTGTACATTGAACCCACGTGGGTGGGTAGTACATCATTTAAGTAACATATTTTTTATTATTGTATAAGTCCAAAAAATTTATAAAATATCGGTGTTATGTACAAATGATTTTTTAGAAATAGTAAATAGAGAAACAATGGATGAAAAATATATTTTGGGGGATATATGAGGGGGAATCATATTGCTACCCACATGAAATTGTTGGAACTCTAACGCTATGATCAATTGGAAAATGGACACTAATTTATAGGGTGGATTTATGGCTCGAAGCTGGAAGTCAAGATCAATGAATCTTCCTCCTAAGAATGATTGTATGTTGGGAAGTTTTCAGTGTGGAACTATAGGCCACATCATTTAGGATTTTACAAGATTACTTCTAGCATGTCATAACTATAAGTAGATGGGGAATCTTCAACGTTATTAATATAATGATTTGAGGTTGGGTGTTGTTGATAGTCATTAAGATTCATAGGCGTCCTATGCCTTGACATGGTGGGGGATGCATCATACACCTCATCAGCATAGTAATGTTAGTCACAGTGATTCAAAGAATACCATGACTCACCATCCTGGAAATAATTAGTAGAGTTTGGTCTGAAAGTAGTTGTTTTGAGTTTAGAAGGATGTGATGGATGCTCATTCGGGACCATCCATCATATGAGGTATGATTATTTTATATTCTACCTTGATTCAACCATTGTTTGATATGGATGCTTCACATTGTTTGTAGTTCCTCATGTTGTTGGATTTATGGTCTTAACTATGGAAATGATGCCTTAAATTTTAAAACATTAATCTCATATGGGTCCAAGAGAGTGGAAACCCTTATTTTTTAGAACATTTTGTATAGTTGTGTAAGAGGTTGAGTTGATATTTGATTTCTTAGTGATATAGAATGATTATTATGATAAAATCCTAGGAATGTATTTGTTGGAAATGTTTAAGGGCCACATCAACTGATAATTTTAAACTATTATTTTCACAATTGGCGATTGAATCGAGCATATCCTTAGTGGATATAAAGATAAAAAGGAAAATGAAACTATCTTGTTAGCATAAGAATATGGAAAATATCATATCAGTTTGTGGATTTTCTTAGTAATCAATCGAAGCAGTTGAGAGATGTTATTTTTCTGTTTTGGTTTATCTGTTTATGGCTATTTTCTTTATAAATTAGAATGGTTTACACCTATGAGATATGTGGATTTTATGATTTATCTCTTTATAGTGACCAGTCCTATCTCACTTCCTTCTTACCAAATGGAACCAAATAATTTACGGAATTAAAGGTGTAGTTTGAAGAGCTAGAGAATAAAGGGTTTATCCAGTCATGCACATCTCCATGGGGTAGTTCATATTCTGTATGTTAAAATGGTGTATGTAATGTTTTAGCTATGTGTTGATTATCGTAATTATAGCGAAGTTATGATAAAGAATATATATCCACATCCTCGCATTGATGACATGTTTAATTAGTTGATGTGATATCAGTCTCTCTACAAGATTGACATGTAATCAGGATATCAACAGTTGTTGGTGAAAAAGGAGGGTATTACGAAATAAATATTTAGAGGTTGATATGGAAATTATGAAAATGTTTTTATGAGATTTGGTCTGAAAAATTCACCATTAGTCATTATCACATACACGAATGAGATATTTCAGATATATCGGGATTATTTTATAAAAGTATTTTTTGATTATAAATTAGTTTATTCTCAGACAATGTTAGAGCATGAGAAGCACATGAAGACAGTGTTGGGGATCATGAGAGATCATTTATTGTATTCTAAACTGAAAAACTTTGATTTTTGGATACATGGGCTTTGTTTCCTTGGTTTTTATATTTTTGGGAAAGGTGTTTTAGTTGATCCAGAAGATAAAGAGGTTCTTATCTCGTGTAAACCATAAAAGATTGTTTTCAAGAGATGGAGATTCCATAGAGTAGTTGAATATTATCAACTTTTTGTTTGATATTTCTCATGAATGGCCTCACCAAGGACATATTTGAAAAGTAATAATGTTTTATATCAATAGAATGACCAGTGTTTGAAATCATTTGAAGAGATTTAGAGTATCCATACAATAGCACCAATCATTGTTTTTATAGAACCCTGAAAAGGGAACTTGGTGTATTGTGGCGCGTCAATGTTAGTTATGGGTTCTGTTATCCTGAAAGGTGATCATGGGGTTTCATATTACTCATAGAAATTGATGGTGAATGATAAAAACAACCCAACACACGATTCTGAGCTGTTGGTTGTGGTTAATACTTTGAAAATGTGAAATCATGATCTATTCGATGAGAGATTCATTGTGTTTACCATTCATAAGAGTTTAAATTATATTTTCTCACAATGATATTTGAAGTAGAGGAAAATCATATGGATGGAGTACTCTAGATGTTTGACATTGACGTGATGGAATCATTGGGTAATGAAATTTAGAGGTAGTTGCATTAAGTATAAAATTATAATCTCATGTGGTAAAATTGGAATTAGATTATTCGAAGTTAATGTTAGTCATTTCCAACATGTTGTTGGAATGTGAGGAATAGAGTGATAAATATTTTTTCATTCCGATCACATCAAATCCGGACTTGTTTGGTTTGGTTAAAGAGGATAATGTCTTGGATTCCAACTGTCCGAGAATGATGTCAAAACTCAATGGTGTGGAGAACATTAAGGGCTAGGAACTAAATATGAATTCAATTTTTTGTATTTAGAATGATATGGTTGTACCAATAGATCATTATAAAGAAAATATTAGATCTTATAATCATTCCAGATAGGGTTTACCACATGGAATTAGGAAAATTAATAATGTATTGAAATCAAAAATTTGGTAGGCTGGTATGAAAATGAAAGTGGAGGACCCCACTTCATGATTCTTGACATTTCAGTTTGTCATGTCAAAGCATAAATGGCCAAAATGTTTTGTGAAATCATTAAATATCCTTATATAGAAGAGGTAATAGATTGCGATGAATTTTTTCATTGGCCTCCCATGAATAGTTAGAAAGCATGATGTCATATGGGTGATAGTGGACCGACTCACAATGTTTTCCCATTTAATACTTATTTTTTTAATCTCATACGGTGGAGGATATGTCCAAAATATATAATTAAGAGGTCATGAAGTGGTATGGTGTACATGTTTCAATTGAATTAGATAGAGATCTAAAGTTCACTTCTCATTTTTGGAAATCCTTACATTAATCCATTAGGACTCATTTTATGAGGAGTAATGCATGTCATCCTTAGATGAATGGTATGTTCAAAATGATGATAAAAACCTTGGAAGATATGTTATGGAATTTTTTAATGGACTTTGATGGATCATGGGAGGAGAAGTTTTCGTTTATTGAGTTCTTGTATAATAACTATTACAGAGCCTCCATAGATATCACTCATTTTGATGAAATGAATGGGATTCTACGTCATTGTCCACTAACATTGTTGTAAATGAGTGGGTCCTCATTTGTTTGGATGAGCCTTTTACAATAGACTATTGATAAGATCATGTTGATTAGGATTAGAATGGAGATGTTGTAGACTCATCATAAAACATATGCGGACCTTCATCGATGGTCATTGTTGTTCAAGGTGGTGACAATGTGTTTTGGAGAATCACATATATATTGGGACATCATCACATTTAAATAAGGAAAATTTATATTAAAGGTATATTTGTCCTTTTGAGACACTTGGAATGTTTGGATTGGTGGGTTATTGGTTGTATTTTCCACCATTCTTTAATATGGTGCTGAATGTGTTATAGTGTATCAATTGAAAAAGTATCAACTAGATCATGACCATGGGATACGTTGGGATCATGTTGAGCTACATCTGTATACCTTATTACTGCACGTGCCAGTGTGGAATGTGTATATGAAATAGAAAGTATTTAATGGTAAAATCAACATTTTAGTTTGGTTTTTTTGGTATCATGGCCATATTCCAGATGAGACATGGGAGTTGGTAAAAGAGATGATCAGGAAATGGAACATTCTTATTGATGCACGTGCTAGTGCAGATTGTTTTCAAATTTTAAAATAGGTATCTTGGGGTGATTTTTTAATACAACTTGTGAAAATGGTTTTCAATAAAAGGGGTTTATTTATTTAAAATTATCATGGCATAGATTGATGTTCTGCAAAATTGTTTGGTTGTGAAATAGAAGTTTTCATATTATGTTGTGTTTAGTGGGTGCATGTACATGTTTGTTAGTATGAAAATTTTGTGCTTGTTTTGGAATGATGTGAAGTGGGAGAGAAGTAAAATAGGAAATTGGTGATGGATAGAGTAAGTAACAGACACCCTCAAGGAATAGTGGGTGTGAAGCACCAACAGATTTGAAAAGGAGGAAATGGGTGTTGACAAGAAGTTCCGCTATAATTGTTAGCTGTTTGGGTATGTGAAATAGTATAGTTATGATTTTTTTGTGGTTATACAAAGTGTAAATTATTGTTCTAATAAGTAATCATAAATAGATTATGTAATTTTTGTTGGGGTTTCCCTTTTATTTTGTGGATTTGTGAACAAAATGGCACTATAATGTTGTTTTTTGCATGTTGGAAATTGTTGCACTATTTAATGTTTTATATAAAATGCATTATATAAATAAGATAAGAGTTATATCCTATTAGGATGTGTATGGAATTAATTTTTGGAAATCTTTTTGAGTATTTTTTCTCACCCCCTACCTTGGGACATTAGCTTTCTTGTAGATGATGACTTTTGGGATACCAATACAATTAAAGCATCTCATTTTGATAGTTGTTCGTCATGATGCATGGGATGTATTATGGTGTTTGGAAAATTGAGCATGGTTCGGAGCCATAGAGTGTGTAATTGTTTCATTTGATTCTTTTTTTTCTTCCTCATTATACTCTGATATTAGGATATTTCTGGGTTGTTGTATTGGGTATATGGGAATTATTAGGGAATAGTTTTTTGTTTCATAGAATGATCTTGTTGTTGGGTACATTGTTGAAATTTTTAAAGTAATGGTTGTTTCATATAAAGTATATGGGTGGGTAGATTATCTCTTAGATAAAATCATTCCCCAGTAACTAATAAATCCCACGACATTCATTTCAAACATTTTCCACATTGAGAAAGTCACATAATGATATGTAATATCACACCACATTCTCAACCCAATGATGAAGGTGAGGTATATCACATAAGTCACGATAACAAACCATACTATAAAAATTCCTACCATTTATTCTAATGAAAAATATATTCCATAACAAACAATGATTATAAATGAATAGATTGGGTCCTAACATGCCTATATCCAAAAAAAATTGTTATTTCCCCATTAATCTGCCGAGATATAGAAATAAAATTCCATTAGTATTGCATTTGTATAAGTTTATGTGAGATAAATTAGTGATATAGAAATAACTGAAGAGAATTGGTGTAAATAAGAAAATACTTCAACTAGATCCATGAAGAATTATATAGAATTACAAAGATACCTAGTCAAGAACCCTCTATAAAAATAAGGAGATGATTGAATAAGAATGAAATGAATTATGAAGTGATTAGTGATAATAATTAAATTTGAAAATATATAAAACATCTATTTTCATGAAACCATAATGGTTCTTATTGTTAGCACACGCTATTTAACAATCCAATTTCTAAGCTTCATATACTTTCTTGTATGTGAAAAAAATGTTCCAATTAACCTAGGAATATCTAATCTATTTGAAATACCATGCCAAATACATGTGACATCCATTGGACCCATACCATTTTTCCTCATGGGATTCCAAGATTCTCAAATGGTATGATAATATCTATTCAAACAATGAAAAATTCTACAAGTACTAAAAAATACACATATCATGGTTACCACAGTTATTTTATTAATATTTATCTTATAATATTTCTAGAAAATATAAGAATTATCAATCCTAGAAACATTAAATCCTTTAAATTGACATTAGAGAAAAAAATACCCTAAAATAAAACCACAAGAAACCCAATGGGATCCACAATTCACCCACAATGAAACATTTTGTTCTCATAAAAAAAAAATTGGACTAAAAAAAATATTATCCCACTAATCCATTTATAATTATTCCTAATCCCATAACTCACATATATCACATCATTATTTCCAAAAAAAAATATTAATGGAATTGTTTCTCTATATAATAACATATAATATTGATATATAATTTCAGTATTTTTATTAAACAATGAGGAATCTAGATCATTATAAATATCTTCTAATTCCATAACAATGGAATTTTCATGTTGATACCCCCAAAATTTAGAGGCATAAAACATGTCGTGATATGAGACTAAGAGAGAAAAAATATCAAATGACAAAGCACCTTTTCATGTTATTTTATGATCTAAAAACGGCCAAAAATGGTTTGTAAAATCATAAAATATAAGTCCAACCCATTATATACAAATTGAGGTGAATATACGAGAAAATCAAAATCCCCAACCAAAAACACCAATGGGTAGTGATGAAGTCCCACATAGAACTTCTAATGAATCTAAGACATCACTATCACCTTTTAGATAAACACTTCACTATCATTCAACTCTTGAACATGACTCAATACAATAATATTTTATTCTTATTATTCTTCCCAACATAAAATATATTTATTTTCCCACAATTTCAATTCAATAAAAAGATCCATCTTAACTGATGGATGATAACTATTTTTGTGGTAAAACCCAACTAATGATAGATTCTTTTTTGATGAACCAAAAAAGAAAAGTACACATGTCTAATGTATATAATCCTGAATTAAAAGGTTTTCTTTAGTCTTTTTATCCATATAATGGTGATACATTAATATTAACAACATTTTTTACCCATATCATATAAAAAATATTTCCAAAAAAGGATGTAATCCCCAGATATCTATATTAAAAATAAATAGAAGGAACTCTATAGAACTTCATTATATAAAACGAATACCTATGCCTAATATATTATAAATTATCAACAATATTGATTAGAAGGAAATGATCTAATTTCGTATATTGATCAAAGACCATAGAAATGAAATCACTAAAACCAAGTGTTGGGGATTAAAAAATGGTTTCCATTAATATCTAATCCCATATCCACATCAGAATTTGTAATGGATGGAAACAATATCAATTATTTGGTACTCTACCATAATCATATTATTGGAACGATGTCATAATATAATGTCATCAATCGACATCCTGATCCATATAATCCATTAGAGATATCTAAATTCTTAATATGTATTAATATTTCTAGGGTTTATAGACCAAATATGCCTTTTCCACTATATTGATATACTTCTTTAACCTCAATAGAGCCATTAAATCCCAAGAATAGACACCCAAGGTCTCCCCAACAAACATGATTTCCCAAAAAACAATGAAAATAGTTTTTTATTCCCCACTCAAGTCTATCTTAACTAATAAACAAAGAATAACATTTCACATAATCTATTATGACCTTATGATAAACCACTATTATGTCAAAGAAAATATCATTGAATAGACTAATCATACACTACTCCTGTATTTATTCTCTGATGGCCAATATTATTTACATCCTACTCAATGTTTCAGCAACCACATTTTGATATATAGGAGAACAATAAAAATAAAACTCAAATGTCTAAATTCACTCATCCTAGTTTCTCTTCAATATGTTTACTTATATCATTGTAAAAATAATATCTATGCTCTTGTGAGTCGATTATATAGTAAACAACTCATGGAAGGGATAGTGGGGATACGTGTTATGTGCATGTATTACTAAACCCTTCTCATAGACTTGGATAGGATAAATCATTTCAAAAGGAAATATTTGGAGACACCCATATTCCCTCTAATTTTTCAAAAAATTATTACACATTCTAATCCCATACCTGAGCTATAAAAATAAATTTTTCATCACAAACATCATTTATATATTGTCAAAATTTTAATTGAAATCAACCATAAAATTTAGTTTCTCAAATTATCCTTTATAATTATCATTCCATTTGAACATAAAACAATTAGAGGTTAACTATATCATAGGATATGTAATGTTTGAGAAATACTAAAATAAATGGCTGTAATAACTATATGAGATAATGATTACACAAATCTCAACCACATTCATGGTTTGTTCCAAAGACATCACCATTTAGAACTTTTAAAATTCATAGAGATACCTCTCTTAGATACAAAGGTGCCCAAAAAAATCACTTATGGATACTTTATACTAACATCTAGAAATTATTCATTATAGGGGATATATTTTTAGAGTTATTAGAATAATATATAGATAATATCTATGTTATTGGTAGACCCAAAAATAAAAAAAAATATAAACAAAAAAGCGTCCATGAGTTGAATAAATATCATATAAATAAATTTTATAAACCTTTTAGGAGAATTAGTGAGATGAATTTGAAAAAAAAATTTAATTCTAATACATTCCTCTAAATATTATTTTAGGAATATCATATACTAAGAAACACACCAGATTTTACCACAAAAATGTTAAATTTTATAAAAAATTGTGTGCCGTTGAGTTTATCATACACGTCATCTGTCCTAGGAAATTTATATATGTCCTTAAAAGCCACTTAATCAATTTAATGGTAATAAATTAAAATTGAAATTCATAATTTTTTATTTAATTTTATGAGTACCAGTAAGGATAGTGGGGATATTCTCAGATAAAAAATCCTTTAGCCATAAGTTCCATAAACTAAACATTAATCTCTATTATCATAAAAACTGTAATATAGTATGACAGAAAGAGCATGATACCCATCCCTAGATGAAATTCAATAGAAACCAGGTCTATACCTAGGGAGGTAATCTAGAAAAATGACTATAAATTACTCATTGTATACACTAATATTGGTTGGATGTTGGCGAATGAAATGGTAGTCAATGACTTCATTAAACTTCTTCTACAATAGGCCTGAGATTAGTCATTCTCCTAGAATAATATGTCATCATGTCCCATATATTGGATCCAACTAATAATGATATATTTGAGTAAACTTGTTAAGAGATAGAAATGGAACCCATTGATGATAAATACAAAACCTTGAGATTTTTAATATATTATTACATAAATAAATTCGGTGTGTTTTTTAAATTTATTAACACACAACACTATGCTTAAAACAAACACATATATATTAGAATAGAATTTTTAAACTGATGGGTATGACATGGGTTGTCGACATTATAAAATATATTTAGAATATTAATTATATAATTCAATATTCATATTAAATAATTACAAAAATTTTAGTAATTTATTTTTATGTTTCCAGAAAAAAGTTTTCTTCAAAAATAGATTTTATTTAATTGTTTTGTTTGAAATTTATATAAAAGTTCAATATTTTTATAAATTATATCTGGAAAAATTAATATTATTTTTTAAATCTTAATGTAAATATTCCCATATGGGAAATTTTTTATTTATCTAAAAACAAATATTTTTCATCATAGATTAGAAACTACTAATTTTTTTACAAATCTATTTTCTTTTCAACAAATAATTTAATTTAATATTCAAAATATTATTTGGATGTTATCACTATGTTTCTTATGACTCTTGTAATTATATAAGAACTGTTTAATTAAATAATAATAATTATTATACATTATTTATCTATATTTTTCTTATTAGGGTTAAATAATCATTTTTCTATGAAAATATTTTTCATTGCATTTTAAAAATTAATAATAATTTTAAATAATCATGTTATTTTAAAATAGATACTAAAATTTTATTTTTTTAATCAGGAGGATTAGATTTGGTAAATAGTTCATCTTTTTTTTCATTATATACAACGACCATGCTAAATATTTTTCTTCCTGGTATGGGTAACAATATTAGTGCATGGTAAATACTATTGGATATGGGATATAAATAAACCAAATAAATACATTTATTTAATTAGATATCTTTTTTTAGACATTAACCATCTTTCATATGATATTTTTCAAATTTCCTCACACTGTCTGATATAATGACCTCAAATTTATATAATGTAAATTATAAACAAAAAAATTCCAATATCATTATTTTAGTATCTCATATATTTTTTAGAGGGAAAAAACTAATTTTTAAATATTATGGTTTATTAGAAATAATTATGAAAATTTGATGTTGGAAATTTTTTATCAATTTTTTATAATGGTATAACTACCTTAACATATTATGAAATGTCGACATAATTATTTCTTATGTATTATAAAAATAAAATAAATAACTATAAAATTTTTGAATCTAATTCAATTTGGATGAATTATTGAGTAAAATGATTTTTTTTTAAAAAAAATTGTACTAATGTGTCAATTTTTTTTTGAATTCTATTTTTATGTTGATACCTTTCAAGTAAAATTAAATTAATAGTCCCTAAATGAATTTAATGATAATTTTTTAACTAGTAATTTATTATATGATTTATGCAATAGAAAAATATATAGTTGAGGATAAGAGTGCAAGTAAATGGTATAAAATTATATACATAGACCAATTTGAGATACTTATACAATTATATGTAACATTAATAACTTAACATGTTAACCAATGATTCATAATGATTAAGGTTAAAATAGGATAATGATGTGGTTAATCCTCAATATAATGTTTAAAATGCCACGCAAATATGTGAAAATATTTTTAATTGAAGTATTTTTTATATAATATTTTCATTGATAATATATTATAACTAGTTGGTTCCACAAGACTTGATTATGATAAATATTATATTTAAATGTTTAATTTAATTAATAATGTGTTATTTCCCTCTTTCTAAAAAGTGAAACTCATTGTCTTTATGATTCTCAATGATCGAGAAAACTATACTAGGAAAGACCTTCCAAAATACAATTATATATTCCTTATTAAAATCCTAGTGCTCTGGACATTCCATATTTATATCATTTCAATGAATTAGGTGTTATCCAAATGATGTTTCTCAAAATAGATGTATTACATTTAACTGAGTACTTTAAATATTATCTATTATTTTATATCATCTAGATATATGGTAAAAATTATTATATAATTAAGTCAGTATCATATATATAATTAATATTTTTAATGTTAATGGAAAACCCTATATGTACCATAAATCATTTTGATGGGAACCAAAAACATGGGTAGTACATATGCATGGACGACCACCTCCATGAAGTGTTGTGTTTCATTTTTCATAGCCACATAAAATTCATGTTTATAATAATGTATTTACTAAAATTTTTTGATATTAATCATATTATTTTAGTTATTTTATGTTTATTTATTAATTAAATTTTTTTTTCTTCTATAAAAAAGTGAAAATATCCCACGTGTGTATAAATTGACTATAGTCTACAAAAATGGCATAAATATAATTTTTTAATTGTAGTTTTTATGAGTAGTTATTAATGTTTATAAAATGACTAAATATGAAACATATTACATGATTACTTTTTTTTAGATGATTAAACCATGAACGGTTAGCAAGGATCAGAACTATCAAACTAAAACATGTCATGAAAATTATATAGTATTCACATTAATTATCATGATAATATTGAATTATAAAGAAAAGAATATTGGGAAATTATTAGGAAATTATTAATAGTATGTTCTTTAAAGTATTATTTTAAAATTTTTGTATAATATGATTATATTTATTCAATAGGTGTATTAAATTAATATAAAGAAAAATAGGGCATAATATAAGAGTTTTGCTTTCAATATGGTTTCATCGATACATGATTTATATTAAGAAACGAATTTTTATGAAGTATATACATCTTATATGAAACATTTTATAATTTAACATTATTAATTATGGGTATTTAATTTTACAATTACAATTATTTCAACCATGGGGATTTGATTCGTAAGATACATATATTGTAAATATTTTTTATATCAATTTTTTTTCTGAGAGACACATACAATGTTAAAAACCGTTTTATTTTATATCGATTATATTGTAACCATGACTCTGTTTATAATTCTTATAATGGAAAATTATATTATTTAAATATCAATATAGGGGACTATATTTTATTTTGTTTTGATTTTATGAATACCCGATCTGTAAGGGTTTAAGTTAAAATGGTATTTATTTTCCAAATTCTCCATGATAATTATAAGTGAAATATATATTTCATGGTAATTCACTTAAAAATTTATATCTTATTATACTAAATGTTTTTATGGTTATCATGAACTCTTATCATTTTTCTCTCTTGGGTACATAATAGTATCATGAAAATGTTTCTATTAAAAATCTAATCATTTTTCCTATATGGTCGAGGAACATTTTCATCCATGTCACCAATCATAAAAACTATTTTATGATAGTTAATTAAAAAAAATTAAATGTTATTAAAAGTTATTTTTATTTATCCTAGAATTTATTTACAAAGGAATAATAGGTAGGAATTCTATATTTATTCTGAATAAAACGTTTTTTATGTCTTACACTAGTGTGAAAATAATTTCTTATTGTAATTTATATAACATGAACATGTTTTACAACCATCGTGAGTGTTATTTACATTTACCATTAAATTAAAATTTTCATATTATTATTTTCAAACGAATGGAATTCAAAAAAAATATGGGTTTTTGTTAAAATATTATAAAAAGAAAATTATATTTTCCAGGTTTTCAATGAAATTTTATAAAACACTTTTAAAGGTATTTAATATCAAAGTCAACATAGTTAGATGACTCATATTTTTCATTGGAAATATGGCCAAATGATACCATCCACGTTTTTTATATAGATTTATTATGGTTATATGATAAATAAATGTTTATGAACCCTATTTATTTTCCATTGTTTATCAAATTATTAAATAGTACATATTTTATGATATTATGTAACAAAAATTTCTCATATTCATTATGAGATGGGAGGGTGAGAAAAATCCATAAAATGCACTATGTGATTAATTATATCTAACAAAATTATTATGATAAATTTTTAAATGTTCATGAACTAATATATGGAATAGGTAGTTTTTCCTAATTCACAATGATATGAGAAATATGATTTTATGTCAAATCAACAATGTTAAGGGAAACATATGGGGACATATGATCTTCTTTGATAGAATGGTATCTATAGGATACTAGAAGATTAGATATAGTTTTTGCCTATTATTGTTCTACACATTTATGAATTGTTAATACACTTATGAATTGAAATAATTTCTTCTGTTTTATTTCTGATGATCCCTCATTCTTTTAGCATACTAATGTTTTATTCCATAACTCATGATGGTGATCTATGAATTATTAATTATGAATTTAGATTTATATAACATATTATTATACCCCTATGATCATGATAATATTACATATAATCATTAATTAGTATCTACCATATTTATTATTTTTGAACATCTAACCACACCCCTATTATGTTTTAAATTTTACTATTATTTTTTATAATGATATTATGTGTGATGTCTCTACACGGGTACCCATTAAAATTATAGAACTTATATATTTCTATGTTATTATTTAAATAAACTATTAATGTATTCAATCTCAAGGTACACTAAAACCTCAATGTATTTATGATGTTTATATGGGAGATAAATCTAATTAAAATGTAATTGATGAATTGGTATATATATTATTATTTGGTATCATCTTATGGATTCATACAAGGATTTTGTTTTTATAGAAATTAGGAATATATAATGTTATTGAAAACCCAAGGTGATTGGTTACATAAATAATAAAATCCTAAATATTTGTAAATATATATATTGTGTGGTTTTCCGTGAAATTTCATTCATTTATAGATACGTTAATGTGGATGTATTTTTGGTAAAGATACACCTAGGTGTAGAAAAATATTAAAGGGTTTAATTAGGTATTGAAATCATCGTTAATAGTATGCTATGACGAGTACTAATACTTCACACCCACATGGAAACTCCAACATATATCCTTTGGTTCATTCAAGTTTCATTTATCAGATAAAATGATGGTTTTAAATTGATAATGTCAATGGATGATATTGGTTAAACATAAATATTAATATAGGGAGAAAATATTATTTTTTGATTTATACATCATGTGAATGATTTTTTAGTATTACATGATGTATATATAGTATTATTGTTTCTAACACTATGAATAATAGTTTTTTAATGTATTAATGCTTGAGGATATATGTTGGTATTGAATGTGAAATGATATAAAATGAATTTACTCATTCAAAATTTAATTAAATGGAATCATTAGTGAAAAAATAAGTGATAATACCTATTAATATTTCTTATTATATTCTTAATAAACTCTATATGGGTGAGTTTTGTAATGCACTATATAATATAAAAATGTATTTTCATTAGAGATCATTTGATGATGGAAACAGATGGGAGAAGATTTTTCTTCCTATATGTGATGTATGTTAGAAGAGACAGCTATGTAACTATCTTAACATAAAACTAAGACTATTTTTATGTGAAAAATGAGAAAATATAAAATGTTATTTCCATTTAAAAATTATTATTTTGATTGAGAAAGATAAATTTTATCTAGTTTTATAATTTATAATAAATGTATTATTTGTGGGGAACATTGGAAATATCCCTGTCAATTCCCTAAACATATGGATAACTACATATCCAAGGGAGGTTATATACTATTCTTCTCATTGACGTAAAATGGTTGATGTTTTTATACAACAGAATATTGTTTTAGAATTATTTTATCAAGGATATTCTTTTTTATGAACTATGAATCATATAATGATTATTTTGTAGAAGTTTTTTATTATGGATTTTCCAGACTATATTGAATTGTTCCAAAAATCAAAGTAATTGATTTAATGGTTAGGTTTTATTTTATTAAAGAAGTTTTATTAAGGGATTTATAAAATGGTGTTGATATAATGATGTTTTGTTTAAATAATGAGAATATTGATTTTGATAATTTAAATTGGATAAATTTTTGGTTGAGTTCATTCTTGAAGTAATATATGATTTTATTATTGAATTAATAGTGAATGAAAATATTTATGGAATGCGATAACATATCATGGGAGTGTCTTATTAGTGTGTATACATTTTCTGTAAAAAAACTTATGATATATTGACATTATTTAAAGAGTATTGTAATATTAATCATTAAATAAAATGGTTTGAAATCAATTAAATAATTGAGATTGAATTTTTTACATATGTTTTATGAAGTGTATTAAAGTTAGTAATTTATTAAAACATATATGTTGAACTATTTTCACTATTATTTATAATTCAGAGTTTTTTCTACACTGATTTATTCAAACAGATAATTGGTCGGCACAATTTTGATTTTGATAAATATATATGGGTAAGATAAATTACATTTCATTATTTTTGAAACATATGATCTATATAAATTTATATTTAGGTCTTCGTGAAGGAATAAACCATTATAGATATTTGAAATAAGGAACATGAGATAAATTGTGGATAAACAAAAAATTTAATCACAATCGACGGATGAAATTATACTTATAATACGTAATGAAATCATATAAGTATGTTATCTAGTATTTTTTAAATTAATTGTAATGGATTTCCTTAACTCAAGTAAGAAGATTATAAAATCTATTATAATTATCTGTAATTTATTTTTCAAATATCATAGTATATTTTTCTTGATAATAACAAGTCATATAATGATATATAATTGTGTTTAGAAGTACATAAATAGGAACTACTGACATCCCATGAAGTGACGTATAAATTAGTTATCATGACAGAATCATCATGATATGTTAATACAATTGAATGATATAATAGTTTGATTATGTGATAAAGAATATTATGATGGAATAATTGATTTACTGAGGTTAGAATTTAACTCAATGATATTTTATAATTCTTTTAAATAAATAATTGGAAGAATTCAATATAATACAAGAAACATAAAACATAGCATAAAATAAAACATAATATATCATAACCTGACCACTTAATTGAATTCTAAAAACATTATTAACCATAAAATCATATATATAGTGAATTGTTTAAATAATAAATATATACTTTCTAATGGTGAATTAATAGGTACCCAATTTTTAAAATGTAATGTTATCCATTAGAAAATGTTTTTTTGTTATTGTGAATGAACATTATAATTAATTTATTCCACATTTATATATATAATTTGATGAAATTAATATTATTTTTGAAATTATAATTTCTATTTTAACTCTGGAATATTTGTATTATATTTCAATGAAGACAATATTTTCTCTAAATATTGAAAAATACTAATTTTTATAAAACTATAGTTTCATTTTATTAAATAAATTAAATTAAAATTATAATTTAATTTTTATTTGTATACTAAAATAAAATAATAATAATTTAATTAAATATAATCAAATTGATTACATACTAATTATAATTATACCTTTTATGTTAATTTTTAATATTAAACCCTATTTTTATTAAAACATGCTTTCGTTGAGTTTTACACATTAATATTAAAATTGATTTTTATCACTTTAATAAATATAATTGTTAAAATTGGATTTCATATTCTGTATTCCAATGTCATATTCTAGTAAATATGACTCATTTATTTTTTGGTCATTATTAATATTTTCCCTCATATAAATTTTTCTCACAAGTTAAATAAAAAAGAGTAAAACATGGTTAAAAATATACGATAAGGACTTCAAATATCAAAACAATTACATTTTTTAATAGGATAGGTTCTTCTTAAATGCAATTTGGTTCTATTATACTTTTTTGTTGTTTATTTCATATATCCTTTGATAATTAAATTAATATTATTTTTTAGAGCATAAATAAACAATTATAATAAATTTATTTAAATATATAATTTATTTATGAAAAATAAATTATTTTAGAGAAAAATTGTTATTTAATCGATTTATTAGTTTTCTACCATTATAATTTATTTTGAATTATTAGATATTGAAATTTTTTCTTATATCATTATATAATGCTGATATTGTGCTATTTCATGTTATTTAAAAATGAAATAATTAATTTCCATAATTTTATAATTAATATAATATAGTTGAATTATTGAATTAAATGATTTTTAATATTTTTATATCTTTTTAGTTAAATGATAAATGTTCATAATCGAATTTGATTTCACTATTTATGACATTGAAGTCAAATTAAATAATTATTCTGAAAATCAAATTTAATGATATAATTTGTTATCTAATATTTTATTAAATAATATTAACATCATAAAAAAATAAAATGGGAATAATATAATGTTAAAGTATCTTAAATTTAACATAAATATCATTTTTGAGACATTATTTAGCATAGAAGTAAATTTTAATCCTTTAATGGCTACATAATATATTTGCATGATACATGATAAAAAGTGTAAATGAGGGGGTTAACCCAAAAAATAATGTTTAAATTGAATCACAATGATTTATATATTTTTTTTATATTTATTTGGACCTTATCATTAACAAAATTTAAAATTTTAACCATTATTAGTCACTTGACATAATTACGATAGATTTTGTACTGAAATATTATATGTAATTCCATATGTTCCTTTTCAAAACAATTATTTGAGGACACCTCATATTCTACCTTAATCACATTTTCTAAACCTAGTATATTGACTAATAACGTCAATAATACTATCCAATATTCCTTCCCCTATTCCTAAATGAAGAGGTATAACTATTAACTAATTAAATTCAATTATATTTCTTATTCTACCACCACTAACACATTGGAATAAATTAAAAAATGTTTAATTCCATATCATCAATATAATTATTTATTATTAAAATGATGTATTATTCATTATACAACACATTTTCATCCAATGGAAAAAAGAAAACTCCCCTCTAGAATATGTGTGGACTACAACCATTATAAAGTGATTCATTTCATTTTTAATAACAGATTCAAATTATTGGTTATAAAAATGGATTTACTGAATATATGTAATAGAAATAATATTTTTATTATTATTGAAAGGTTAATTATATTTTAACTTTAATTCATTACATCCATAGAATTGTGTAAATATAAATCATGTGTACATAGAACCATGGTTCCCATGATATAGTATAATTAATTTATTAATCAATATTTTTATGAATAGTTATAAAGTTGTATATACTGATTACATATGATAAATTTTTGATAACTAATATTCTGAATATGATTAAACCTTGATCCTAGTTTTAGTACCTGAAACATCAAATCAAGACATGAATTGAAAAGAAACCATTTTTCACTCAAATGGCCATATTAATGAAGAATTTACAATAAATAGAAAATTTGAAATTATAATGTAATTTTACAAAGTAAGTTATGTTTCAATATGGTTCTATAAGATATTAATAATAAAATTATATATATTAAATAATAGGCTTAAATCTTTTGAATCAATATAAGGATAATGTAAGGGAATTTTTCATCAAAATAAATTTGTTGAGATATTTTTGATTCCATGAATAAATTTATAATTATGTGGTTTATATACATTACATTTATAAAATTAAAGAAATTATAATTTGTATTTCATTATATTTAATTTTATAATTAATATTTTTTATTGTAAGGAGTTTTCATTGAAAATTACAATATTAGTTAGGGTTTTTTCATCTTAATTTTATTTCTACGAGACATATTCCATATTCACCGTGTGTTTTATTTATGTGGTGAATTAATACCCATGAATGTATTTGTTGTTTCTTCTACAATATTATTTATAGATTTTAAAATACGTATAATGTTTTATCTTTCATGAGTTTTTTTAGATATTAGCCATAGACTATAGGGTAATGTTAAATTTTGATTCATTTTAAAAAAAATATAATATAAAATATCCATTGGGGAAAATTTTATAGATTTTTATTTAATACTATGAATATATTATTAAAGTAATATTATTTTTATAAATATAATTTAATCCAACAATTTTTATACCTTATTTAATAAAAATGATCAATATTTTTAAAAAAAAATCCATCATTTTTTTCATGGGTTGATTAATTTTTCATTATTATACCAACTATTGGATCTAATTTTCTTAATGTACCTTCCTATAATTGAAATTTATTAAAATAGTTGTTTTTGAAACCCTTGACATATAATAAAATGTTTTCAAAAATAATTATTCAAGAAAATTTTCAAACAATTTAATGTTATAATTTTTATAAAAGTGTGAAAATAATATTTTTTCTTTAAACATATATTAAATTAATAGATTTTTCGACATCTTTACTATTCATTTTATAGAATTTTTATTTTAATGTTTCCTTGTTTATTTTAAAATAATATGGAATTATAAATTTTATTTTAAATATTTTTCAATGTTTTATTGATAGAAAAAAATTGTTTTCCGTTATTTTCATTGAAATTTGGAAATACCATAGTATTATAATTTATACTCAACATAAAAATCTATTAATGTGTATTAGGATTAATTGGGGACAATATAAAAATATACCATCAATTATTTTATTTTGGAAAGATTATTTTTAATTGACGATAAAAATATTAATAAATCCCATTTACATTCTAGAATTTTTTCAATAATGAATGTTTTAGGGTCTTTTGTGGCTCATATCAAGAAATTAATTTTGAAATGGGTGGGTACATTAATTCCATCTAATTTATCCGGATAATATTTATATCTCAAGAAAAAATATAAGAAACATGTTTATGTTATCGATATTCTTCATAAAACATTTAGGAATTCATGAACATTAATGATATGGGTAATGTGGAGAGATAAATAATTGTCTATGATATGGAAAACAAGTGGTGATTCATGTCCAACTATTATGTTATTGTATCAATAGTAATATTTTAAATATGTTATAGTTTCTATAATAATGATTATTCTACACTATTATAACATAAAGATATTCTTATGATTTTAACACATTTATCATGATTGATTTTTGATTACTCTCCAATCAGGTGATATTAGACTTTTTATTCCAGGACACATGATTATGATCTATAATTTTTTGTACCATTTCTATATTAAATTACATGTCATAATGATATGTTTATATATTATCATTTTTTGATATCTCCCATATTTACCCATACTAGTCATTTATGGTCACCCATTCTTATTTTTTAATGAATCCCCACGTAATAAACTAGTGTGTTACGTATAGCCGATATACAAGGCTACATGTTGCAATGATTTAGGTTATAATTGATAAATATGATACTTGAATTAGAATTTTATATATCTAGTCACCATGTACATCATTCATTTATGACTCTCTTGCATGATTATTTAAAAGACATAATGAATACTATTAATTTTTTTTGAATATATATATATGTATGTTATACATTGGTAACCTCAATTAAAAAAATTTTGGGTTTAAATATAATCTTAAAATAAAGAATAATGATAAGGTATAAGATGTCATGTTCAGTAACTATGAAATTTAACATGACATCATGGTCTATGATCATATTTGGGAACTAGAAACATTTAAAACCATTTCAATTTCTAATTCTCAACAGAGTGGTAAGAATCATCATAAATAGAATAAAATTTTATTATAATCCCAAAATATCATTCATCTTATATAATATAACTAAATTATAAAAAACTGTATAAAATAATCCTACTAATGTAGAGAATGAAATAACTATTATACTTCTAAAATTAGTCTTCCTGAGTTTAGACTTATATGGTGACTACGCCACTGCATAAAACCATCGAGCCTCACCTCCACTGTGATATTTATTCACTCCCTGAACATATATTTTTTCAATATAATGAAATACACCACCTTTCTCTACATTATTAGGAACATGGTAGTATTTTTAAGGGTGTAAGATGTTATATTTCAATGGTATGTTATTTTAGAAGAACAATAATGAAGTTGTGATAATTTGAAATGATTGAAAGTATTTGGTGAAATATTAAAATCAGGATCTATATGGATAAGTCACCCATACATGTTACAAATCACGTGGTTCTGAAACTATGATGCCTCTTTAACTAGAGATATCATATACTAATAATCCTTATTATGCATTATTTTCTAAATAGAAGACACAAAATGGATACCCCAATCTACAATAGATGGTGTACATAGAACATGCATCTTGACTATGTCTTCCTCAATCATATATGACTTACCAAATACATCAAAAAGTTTTTATTATATTATGTGAATATGTATTGATAAAATTGCAGGCATAAGTCCCATATCGAACCGTTAATCCAAGAGGTATTCTTTAGAGGAATGTTTTGGAGATATATGACTTAACTTAGTGAAACAAGTAGTTTACTCCATTATAGAATGATCACCTCATTCTAATGTCAAATACTCCCAATACATTTCAATACATAGTGAATTTATATAGAGAAAAAGGATTGATATCCTAATATAATGAACTAACATTGAGGTCCCTATATAACAATGTTGTCAAAATGGAATCCCATTATTTCTGTCAAATTCAAACAAGAATATAAGTAGAAAATCCTACAATATATTCCTATATCGTATTCAAAATTTTGAAATACTATTCATTTTCTCAATACATTTGACAGGTTCTTAGATTCTATGGACACCACAAATTACTGGTTGTATGACAACCATGCTTTTTGTTACAACATAAACATGATTTATTACATAAAAATTCACTTGATACAACAAATAAGATTGATAGGTTTAGTTCCTTTGGGGATTAGGATCATTACATAAAAACTTAAAACATGAAATACAAAATCTTTATTGAAAACTTCCTTTACATGACCACTACATTCCTTCGTACTTAGCATTGTATGGGATAACCTGAGGACATGCATAAGAAAAGGGTGAGATATAAAACCCAGTAAGGGAGTATACATGGAATAACATGAGGAGTACAATACATGTTAGATAATAGGAATATCAATAGAGCATAAGAAAAACATGAACATAAAGGCATGATAATGAATGACAATCATAACATGGAAATTTGGCAACAACACTTAACATAGAATTTTCATGAGCCAAGGCTCATTGCACATGGAGCATGAGGAAATTATCACTGCATATAAAGAACGAGTAAACCCTCGTTGCAATTGAATTAGCATGAGTCAACACTCAATGCACATGACGTATCATGATACTATACTTTACCTAATGCATTGGATCGCTATAAGGGCGCACCTTTCTTAAACATTTCATTTCATGTATAATTGTGCCACATGGATCATAAAACATGGATTCATAAAACATTACCATTTATTCCAAGATAATGGAATGTGGAATTCATACAAGAAACTTTACAATCAATAAGTAAATGTGAATAATGGTTAATACACATGATGGAGAAATGGGCATGGTATTCACTATACAATGACATTGGCATAGATAATCGGTGCTATTTCGGCAGCGTAATGGCATGACATAAGAATTCATAAATATGGTTGATGAGAGAGAAAGGGGTTACTCATCTTTTTTACATGTAATGGACAGTAAATAGGTCATATAGATATATGTGTTGACAATTGTAATGGAATTTAGATTCATGATACAAAAGTATTTCTGGAATTTAAATGAGGGGAGAGAAGTTCCTTTCAGAATTTCGGCATAGTAACGGGTGTACATGGGAGAAATTTAATGAGAGATAAAGGGGTCTCCAATCATTCAAACATAAATAGAAAAGTATTAGAGAGGTGTGAAACAATACCCCAACATTCATAATTGAAATTAAAAGTGAAAAAACAACTTAAAAAATTTGACAAAAATTAGAAT
The DNA here is from genome assembly GCA_963277665.1 of Viscum album. Lineage (NCBI taxonomy): Eukaryota > Viridiplantae > Streptophyta > Magnoliopsida > Santalales > Viscaceae > Viscum > Viscum album. The sequence goes on from OY728147.1 coordinate 1,561,656,351, forward strand.
GGAATAAAACCCCTTACTTGGAAGTGTGCTTCCAAAGGCTAGAGAGAGGGTTGTGAGAGGATTCATGGTATCTTTAGGAACCATGGAAGGATTATAGAGAGAGTATGGAAGAGTTTGGACGAACTATATAGGCCTTGAGTGAGGAGGAATTTGGATCTTGGGTGGGTTTATATAGGAAAGGTGAGGGAATTCTTTTTTATTTTGGTTTGGGACCCCTAATAATAAATTAATTCAAACAACAATCCATACCATGGTTTTTGCCCATGGTTTTTGGAAAATTGAAGAGGAAAACATTATTTTATAAGTCCAAAGTCAGAACTTCTTAAAATAATATGGTTGCTTATGTCGAGGTGAGTCGCAATCCCATAGAAATTAATTTAAAAAGACATGGTGTTTAATAAGTCCTGAGGGGTCCATTAATGCTCTGAAAAGTAGAACAAATATACCAAAAATAACAACATTTTAATGTTAAAAATTATATTGGATGAACATAAAGATTATTGTATTTTATTACATCACTATTGGGTCATTATGATGTCATAAAACACATTATATATTTAAACGGTATTTAATTTTTACTCAAAAATTTGACTGTCTCAGAAAATTATGAAAAATTTACCATTGGATAATTTCGACATCCTGATTCAAAAAATAACATTTATTTTATCTAAGTAATTTTATAAATAAGTTATTTTTCACTATTAATATAAAACAACATTTATCGAAAATTCACGGGTTTTAACAAAAATGGCTTTCAAACCAAAATAAAAATTATAATTTCATTCATACAATTATATGATCATTTATGTATAATAAAATTAATCTAATAATAATAATAATAAAATTTTAATCAAATCTTATTTAATTTAAATATCACTTAATTTAATAAAATAGATTTCTTAATTAAATAATAAATAAAAATACCATTTGTAGTTTAAAAACAATTTACAATGTATCAATTCTGACAAGAAATTATATTCATTATTAATTGAAAAAATAATGTACATGAACATAGTACTATTGATTAGTTACATAACCCCTTAAAATAGCGGCATAAGACCTAACGGTAAGGTGTACGATGCTGACAAACTCTTGGGGTGGCTCGGATAACATCGCTCGAGTGGTAATTTCTATCAACTTCCACTTTTCCCATAGATGGTCATGTTCTATCTTGACATGATGAAGCTCAACTTGGGCTTGGTGAAGAGAGAAGCCCAAGGACGCCACCTCTTTTCCGAGCTCCAATAAATGGGCTTCGTATGGGTCAATTCTACTGGATAAGGCAATCAATTCCTTTTTCTATGTAAAATTGGATGTGATAAAGCCCTATATTTATACTAATAATGTGATCACTATTCAACAGCTATAAAAGTAACGATCACAATTCTTATCATAAAACCAATGAAGTTGACATATTATAAAAACATATTATATAAAGAGATATTTAATAAGATCAAGAGGTATTTTCCATTAATGAAACTTTGGTTCATTACAATATTCCCCCCTTAAGAAATATCTCCCTCGAAATTTTCATTTTCGATACTAAAACAAATGTGGTTAACTCAGCTTCATCACTTCTTCTGATTCCCATATTGCTTCTTCAAACATGTGGTTTCTCCACAACACCTTGATGAGTGGCATTGTCTTATTTCGTAGAACTTTTTCTCTACGATCTAAGATCATCACTGGTTTCCCCTCATAAGAAATATCTTCTTCCAATTGTACCACCTCAAAAGAGAGTACATGTGAAGGGTCCGGTATGTAATTCCTTAAGAGGGATACATGAAAGACATCATGTACTTTGGCCATAGTAGGCAGACGTTCTATTCGATAGGCTACAGCCCTGGCACGATCAAGAATCTCGAAGGGGCCGATGTAAGTTGCACTTAACTTCCCTTTCATTCCAAACCTCGTGACCTTCTTACATGGATATATGCATAGAAAAATCATGTCTCCAACATTAAAATCAAGGTCTCATCGATGATTATCTGTGTAACTCTTCTGTCGACTCTGGGCTGCCTAGATACGTTGTTTAATGGTTTTCACCTTCTCCACTATTTACTCAACCATTTCTGGTCCAAGCAGCCTACGTTCACCGACCTCATCCCAACATACCGGTGTTATGAACCATTTCCAATATTGGGCTTCATATGGTTCCATTTGGATGCTCATGTGGAAACAGTTATTATAAGAGAACTCAACCAGAGGAAGATGTTGATCCCATCCTCCTTTAAATTCCATTGAGCATGCTCTCAATATATCCTCAAGTGCATTGATAGTCCGCTCGGATTGGCCATCAGTACGAGGATGATAGGCTGTACTGAAGTCCAGTTCAGTATTCAGAGAATGTTGATGACTCGTCCAAAACATAGAGGTGAATCTCAGATCTCGGTTAGACACAATAGATAGTGGTACTCCATGCAACCATAACACTTCCCTGATATATATCTATGCTAGTTTATCCAATGAGATATTCTCCCGAATTGAAATGAAGTGTGATGTATTTTTAAGACGATCCACAACAACCCATATTGCATTGTTTCCATTGGATGTCCTCGAAATTCCGGTGACAAAGTCCATGGTGATGTTTTCCCAATTCCATTCTGGTATCATCAATGGTTACATCATCCCCTTAGACTTCTGCGTCTCTGCATTCCCTTTCTGACAAACCATTCACTTTGATGTATATTTAGCAATATCCTTATTCATATTATCCCACCAAAAGTTTCCTCAGAGATCTCGATACATCTTTGTGCTCCCTGGGTGAATAGAGAAATTTGAACTATGTGCATCATTCAAAAGTTCTTTCTTCAGCTTCGGACTTAATGGAAAACATATTCCTTTCCAAAACCGCACCACTCCTTCTTTATTAACATTAAACTCTAAGGATTTCCCTTTTTCAATAGCCTACACTTTTTCTTGATTTCCCACATCATCCTTTTGAGCATCCTTTAACCTTTCCAAAAGAGATAGTTGAGTAATCATTTGTGAAAGGATTGAAGATTTTCCTTTATCTATGATTCCCTTGTCCATCTTCATCAAATCTAAGAAGACTTGATACTTCCCAATTCTCATCATTGATATAATCTCTAGATCCTTTCAACATAGGGCATCCTCCTCCTTGTTCACTTTCCCAGGGTGGTAATGGATTGAACATTCATAAAACTTGATGAGATCTATCCATCTTCAATGGTGCATATTAAGCTCTTTCTATTTTAATATATATTTAAGACTCATGTGGTCAGTATATATCTCATAATTCTCCCCATAGAGATAATGCTGCCATATTTTAAAGGCAATGATCGCTGTTTCCAACTCTAGATCATGTGTTGGATAGTTTCACTCATGGATTTTTAACTGCCTTGAGGCATAGGATATCAATTTATCATTTTTCATCAGCAAACATCTGAAGCCCTTCTTCGAAGCATCACTGAATACCACAAAAAGCTCCCCACTTATTGGTAAAGTGAGCACGAGCACAGTGATAAGCCTCCTTTTCAACTCCTTGAAGCATTCTTCGCATTCACCAATCCATGAAAACATTACTCCCTTTCGAGATAGCTTGGTAAGAGGGTTAGACAATCGTGAGAAATTTATCACAAATCATCGATAATATCCACCTAACACCAAGAAGCTATAGATATCTATTACCGATGTTGGCCTTTTCCATACCTCTATTGCATATGTTTTGGAGGGATCCATAGATATCCTATTTCTTGTGATGATATGGCCCAATAATGAGACCTCCTTCAACCAGAACTCACACTTGTTGTACATTTCATAGGGCATCTCCTTGAACAAAGTATCGACTATAGTTCTAAAATGCTCCTCATGATCCTCCTTGGTTTTGGAGTATATTAGAATATCATCTATAATGAATACCACAAATTTGTCTAGGTAATCTCTAATGACTCTATTAATCAAGTCCATGATGATTTCTGGGGCATTGGTGAGTCTGAAAGGCATTACTATGAATTCATAGTGCCTGTATCTTGTACGAAAAGCAGTCTTGGGGACATCTTCCTTCTTCACCCTTACATGATAATATCCCAACCGCAAATCTACCGTGGAGAAGAATTATGCTCCACATAGCTGATCGAACAAGTCATCAATTCATGGGAGAGGATACGTGTTCTTTATTATGATTTTGTTATCTTCACGATAAACGATACAAAGCCACATTAACACATCCTTCTTCTTGACGAAGAGGACTGGTGAACCCCATGGTGAAGCACTTGCGCGTATAAACCGTTTATCCAGATTCTCCTATAGTTGTTTCTTCAGCTCTTCATAATCTACAACAGCCATTCTATAAGGAATAATGGATATTGCTAAAGCCCCAGGTATAAGTTCAATTGACAATTCAACATCCCTTCTAGGAGGAAAACCAGGCAGTTCCTCGGGAAACACTTCAGCAAATTCCCTTACAATAGGTATTTCTTCTTGGATGTTTTCTTCCTTGGACTCAATCATCTGAGCTAGATATGCGTGCTTATAAGGTAGTAATATTCACGCATGAGATGATGGATCTAAAAAAGATTCATCTTCCTCCTTAAACTTTTAAAGAATCAGGGGTCGATTCTCTATATTGAGTGTGATTTCCCTCTCCCGAAAATTTATGTTGGCACTATAAAAGGAAAGCCAATCCATGCCATGAATTACATCAAATTCTACCAGAGGGAGTATGACGAGGTTCACCGGGAAATTCAATGCACAGATTATAATAGGGGAGGACTTATATTCATGGGATGCAATGATTGCCCCATTTTCCATACTCACCGACATCTTCACTTCTATGATTTGTGGTGGTGCTGGGATTGTTCTACTAAAATTTCGAGATATAAAATAAATTGTAGAACCTGAATCAAAAAGTACGTTCTCTATTCATGAATAAATTACTCGTGTACCTGTCACAACTTCATTTTCAGGGTTCACATCAGTAGTAGTGATGGAAAAACCTCTTCCTTGCTGCCTTAGAGGATGTTGGTTGTCTCTGAAAACCCTTGTATTATGACACTGATTTTAAAAATGACCCGGTTCTTGGCATTTGTATCATTGAACAATGTGTTGAGGTTCGAACAGTGCGTTCCTCTCCTCTGTCGCAGTCGTGGGTCTTTCTTGCTGACAGTTACAACTAGGTTCCATTCTCTTCCACACCTGAAGCATTTCCTCGTCCCCTTAAGGCAATTTCCAGGGTTCTTCATTCCACAATTTTGGCAAGTGGGGTGATGGATCTTCTTAGCACCGTTGGATTTATCCATCGGCCCAGCAGCATTGAAGTCCACCTTACGCTTCTTATCTCTATGATACCCCTTTGATTCTCTGATCTCTATTTTGACCTTGAGGGAACATCAGACAATTTCCTCCTAGCTGTCGAAGTCACAGATCACTAATGCTTTCCACAGGCAAGGATTCAGCCCACCAAAGAAGCGGTCAACCTTGCATTTGGGGGTAACGACAAAGCCGGAAGTGTATCGTGCAATACTTGTGAAGTTTTCCTCATTTTCTCCAACAGATTATTCATATTTTTTCATAAGGGAAAGGATTTTCCTTTCCATCTTAAGCCGGAGGGTCCACAAGAAATATTTATCGAAAAACTTCTTCCGGAAATCCATCCATTCCAACACCTCGATCTCCTCCTCAGGCTTCGTATTTTTTATCAATTTACACCATTGATCAGCTTCACCCTCTATACAATATGCTTCCAGGAGAACATTATCTTATTAAGAACATTGAAGGATGGAGAAGATCTTTTCAATGGATTTGATCCATTGTTCAGCGATCGTGGGATCGAATGATCCACTAAAAGTAGGAGTCCTTTGTCTCATGAAGCTCTCGATAGCAACATGTTCTTTCTTAGGGGGGGTTTGTACATTCCACTTGACCTGTGTTTCTATTCAATGCTTGAGTTAGCTGAGAGTGAAGCGTGACAATGTTTTCAATTCCCAATCCCATTGTATTGGGAATCTCAACAGTACAGTCATCACACTTATCTTCACATCGGTTGTTATCCTGAGTCCTCATATTACCGGCCATTGGATGGAATAAAAGGAATGGTAGGTGGTAACACATAAAGGGTAATCCAAAGACAAACGTTTATGAGTTATAAATAAAAATTTACTTCCATTACTCATGAGTCTATAGGATTCAATCTAGGCCTTTCATGATCTAATTTCTAACATATATTCTTCGGGGAATTGTTTTTAAATTCCCTTAATAAGGGTTCATACTAAGATTGTGAATTTATCAAAACATATCCCCCAGGAGTGTCAAAACCAAGACTGCAGTAAGGCCTGTTGTCGTGCACCAGTTCCCATTCGAGCTTAGCTCAAAGCGGTGTTTTCGGGTTTAACCCTTAGGATACATATGTGCAAGATCCACCTCTACCTGCTCGTATCTAGACAGGGATGTATTTTTTTTATAATCACTTACACAGTACTTACCAAAACATAGGGATGTTTTTATTATACTTAGTCTTGTATTTAAGGCTTTACTAGGGTTTTTTAATCCTGATCAGAAAAATAACCAAACATGTCCTTTGATACCAACTATGACAAACCTGCTTTTTATTACAACTTAAACATGATTTATTACATAAAACATCACTTGATACAACAAATAATATCAAGATGTTTAGTTTATTTGGTGATTAGGATCATTACATAAAAACTTAAAACATGAAATACATCATCTTTATTTAAAGCATCCTTTACATGACCACTAAATTCCTTCATAATTAGCATTTCCTCAGATAACATGAGGACATGCATAAGAAAAGGGTGAGCTTTAAAGCCCAGTAAGGGAGTACACATGGAATTACATGAGGAGTAAAATACATGTTAGAAAATAGGCATATCAATAGAGCATAAGAAAAAAAATGAACATACATCCATGATAAATCATGATATTCATAACATGGAAATGTGGCAACAACACTTAACATGGAATTAGCATGTGCCAAGGCTCATTGCACATGAAGCATGAGTAAATCCTCATTGCACATAAACCACGAGTAAACCCATGTTTCACTTGAATTAGCATGACTCAACACTCATTGCACATGATGTACCATGATACAATACTTTACCCAATGCATTAGAGCGCTATAAGGGCGCACCCTTCTTAAACATTTCATTTCATGCATAAGTATGCCACATGGATCATAAAAAATGGATTCATAAAACATTACCATTTATTCCATGATAAATGAATGTTGAATTCATACATGATACATTACAATAAATAAGTAAATGTGAAAAAAGTTTAATACCCTTGATGGATAAATGGGAATGGTATTCACTACACAATGACATTGGCATAGAAAATCGGTGTGATTTCGTCAACGTAACAGCGTGAAATAAGAATTCATAAAAATGGTTGATGAGAGAGAAAGGGGATCCTCATCATATTTACATGTAATGGATATTAAGGAGGTCATATAGATACACGTCCTGACAATTTTAATGGAATTTAGATTCACGATACAAAAGTATTGCTTGAATGTAAATGTGGAGAGAGAACTTCCATTTGGAATTTCAGCATAGTAATGGGTGTACATGGGAGAATTTTATGAAAGATAAAGGGGTCTAACATCATTCAAACATAAAGAGGGATGTATTAGGGAGGTTTGAAACCATACCCCAACATTCATAATTGAAATTAAAAGGTAAAAACAACTTAATAAAAATTGACAAAAATGAGAATGGAAGAAAACCCCCCACTTGGAAGTGTGCTTCCAAAGGCTAGAGAGAGGCTTGTGAGAGGATTCTTGGGATCTTGGGGAACCTTGGGTGGATTCTAGAGAATGTAGGGTAGAATATTGATGAACTCCAAAGGAATTGAGTGAGGAGGAAGTGGGAGCTTGGGTGTGTTTATATAGGAAAGGTGAGGGGATTCTCTATTATTTAGGTTTGGGACCCCTTATATAAAATAAATCCAAACCACAAACCATCCTTGGGTTTTGGCCCATGTTTTCTGGAAAAGGGAAGAGGAAAACAATATTTCATAAGGAAAAATTCCGAAACTCTTAAAATAATATGGTTGCTTATGTGGAGGTGAGTCACACTCCCATGGATATTAATTTAAAAATTCAAGGTGTTTAATAAGTCTTGAGGGGTCCATTAATGCATTGAAAAGTAAGAAAAATAAACCCAAAATCACATTATTTTATTGGTAAAACATATATTAGACGAACAAAATGATTATAGTATTTTATTACATCACTATTGGTTCATTAATGATGTCAAAAAACACATTATATATTTAAACAGTATTTAATTTTTACTCAAAAATTTGACTCTAAGAAAATTATGAACAATTTACTGTTTGATAATTTTGACGTCCTGATTCCAAAAACAACATTTATTTTATCAAAATAATTTTTTAAATATGTTAATTTTCAATTTTAAAATAAACCGACATTTATCGAAAATTCACGGGTTTTGACAAAAATGCCTTTCAAAGATTAATAAAAATTATAATTGCATTCATACAATTATATGATCATTTATATATAATAAAATTCATCTAATAATATTAATAATAATATTTTATTATAATATTATTTAATTCAAAATTCCCTAAATTTAATAAAATATATTTCTTAATTAAATAATAACTAAAAACACCATTTGTATTTTAAAAACTATTTACAATGTATCAATTATGACAAGAAATTATATTCAATATTATATACAAAAAGAATGTACATGAACATAGTACTATAGATTAGTTACATAACCCCTTAAAACATCCGCATAAGACCTAAGGGTAAGGTTTGTGATGGTGACAGACTCTTGGGGTGGCTCAGATAACATCGCTCGAGTGGTAATTTCTATCAACTTCCACTTTTCCCGTAGACGGTCTCGTTCGAGCAGGACATGATGAAGCTCAGCATAGGCTTGGTCAAGAGCAAAGCCAAAGGACGCCACCTCTTTTCCGAGCTTCGATAAATGGGCTTCATATGGGGAAATTCTACTGGAAGAGGACATCACATCCTTTGTCTATGAAAAATCGGATGTGTTAAAGCCCTAAATTTATACTAATCATGTGATCACTGTTCAACGACTATAAAAGTAACGGTCACAATTCTTATCATAAAACCAATGAAGTTGAAATTTTATAAAAACATTTTATATAAAGAGACATTTAATAAGATCAAGATGGATTTTCCATTAATGAAACATTGGGTCGTTACAGGTTGATTCTACTTGGTAAACTCCAAATCATGATCCATAATTAGACCTAGTTTTCCATATGATATAATATTATATTATATTATGAATAAAATTCAATAAATGAACATAAAAATTAAGATTTATGATTAAATCCATTAATTGAAATAAGTTTATTAAGAAAATAAATTCAATACTCAAGAGGAATAAATATAGAAAACCAATAGAAGGACAAGAAACATACCTTCAAAATAAACCATAAATGATAAAAAATAACAAAGAACCTTAATTTGTAAAAATAATACAAAAAATCCAAGGATAAATCAAGGCTTGATATGATAGTGAGATTTTTAGGAACTATTCTAAACATACCACTTGAATTCTGTAGATACTTACACTTGTCTATAGACCAACACCCAAAACAACTATCAAATCATATTTTATTTCTTAATGAAAAAACCTAGGTTTAACTGAAATTTCACCAATTATGGAATATCAAATTGACCGATGTGATTTCTAGATAGACATAGTTTGGATAAAAGAACCTTTTTATCAAATATATATCCATAGGAATGAATTATCCCTATAATATAACACCACATCTCTCATGTATAAAGAGTGAAATAAAACAAATTAGATTACACCATGAATGAAATATATATAACCACATGACATAAAAACCCTAGTACAGAGGCTGAACGTAGATGAAAAAAATAAATATTACTAAAAAATTGTCTATATGTAACCATATGTCATGACTAACCCAAACCAATATGATAATGAACTCATGAAATATAAGAAAGATAACTACATTATCCACATCTATTACCCAATATCCAAAAAACGAATATGAATAATCCAATGGCATATTATTGGTGATTGGAAAACACCCATTAGTATACAAATATGAATCTATAAAATGTTCATCACTATGAAACTGTTGGATATAGCTTTAAAACCAAACATTTACATAATGTAATTTATTTTGAAAATATTTCAGGAAAACAAATCCTTTTTCATTTTCCGAACCAAAATAAACATTGTCACATGAATATGGTAATCATCATGAATGATATCATAAAGAGAATTTGAAAAAATATAAAATATCTAACACAACATACTATGAGAATCACATCAAGAAAAATCAAAATAATTATTAAAACATAGAGAAACAATATTTTATAGACATTTTTAATATGTAATTAGAACACATATGGAATATTGTGATAGCATAACCAGATTCCTATTTATATATATTCTTTACTAGATTTTTTTGGACACAGCCTAACACATTATCTTACATAGACTAACTAGAACCTATTTATAATATATAGTTATTTCCTACTAACTAATGTTTTTATATGACTATAAAAGATAAATCCATAGTGTGCAGGGTGATATGATTTCAAAATCCATTTTAGGTAATCTATGTTCACTATTTTATAAAAAATCCACAATTTCATCCTTACAACACAGATATTTAATAAAAGTAATTTATTTCGAAATTTTTTTTTGTTATTTCACTAAAAACATGATGGGAGTAAAACATTTTTTATGATAAGTATATTTAAATAATTCATCATACAAAAAATGAGAAAAATAAGAAAATAAATTCATCTTTATTTCATGTAATCCACCATTATAAAACATAAAAATGAAAAATAAATGAACAACATTGTATTCCATGAGAATGGACAATTACATAGAGTCATCTTCCTCATTGGAAGAGGAAACATAGATTCTTTCACAATCAATGACATAAAACAATGAAATAGTCTCCTCAAAAATCAATATCTGAATGTAATAGAATTATTTTCAAATAAATCCCTCTACATAAGTCACCCACATACCATTGGGTTCTAAAAAAACAAGTTGTAATGATATTGAGAATAAATTTATAGAGGGAAGAAGCGATTGAGTGGACATTAGAATATACCATGAAGAGATGCACTATGAATGAAGGAGAACCACCAATAAATCATGTTGAGAAACCTCAAGAACGACAATGTGTGGCTCGATCAAGAAAATGATGGAAAAATTTTCATTTATGAAACCCACAGAAATTGAGTTGTTAAGAAACAGAGTTAGAAAAAACCACTTGGATTCCACCGCCTTGTGAAAACTGATGCTCATAGTCACCTTAAAAAAACTAAACATTTATTAAAACCATGTGAAATACCTGGGAAATCCTCCAGAACCAAACCCGTTAATTTTAATTTTATCAATGTGACCCATATAGATATCCAACTAATACAAAAATAGTACAAAAATTCATAGGAACTATTTTAAATATGTTTCACAAATACAACATGATTAAAACAAATCGTGTGTAGTATATGAAGTAGCATCATTTTTCTAAAAACCCAAAATTATTATCCCCAATGATTGGAAACCTATATGACCACAAAAGTGATAAAATAATCTAAAAATAAATCATACCTCAAAAAAAATTGGAATCACATTTAAAAATGACAAACTGGAATCCTTTAAATTATTTTAGTATGACAAACATTTTAATTTTTAATGAAGTGTGGTAATAATGTTCTCATTTAACATATATAGAAAGTGTAGAATTTCTTATCATCATGACTATTATTTTACTTGAATATTTATTACATTACATAATTGTAACCAAATATGGTAATTTTACCAATATTAAAAAAAATCATCAAAATGTTACCAAATGAAAATGATATTTTCTAATATTTTAAAAAAATTTCATGAATGTTATTTAAAAATATATTTTCATTTATTTCAATATCTTTTTATGAATCACATGTTTTATGAGTGATATAACATAATGACACAATAAACAAATATTAAACTAGATATTATAGGTTCATATTTTTCAAGTTATTTTCTTTGGAAAATATCTGTATTTCATATGAATGTTTTTCAAAATGATTGTTTGTGTTATTTGTGTATTGAGTTTTTATTTATTTCATTCATGTGATGAATAAATTACTCTTAATATGTGATTGGTGGGGATAATTATGTCCTCTCAATTAATATGTATATATCGTGGTACTATCCTGTATATATATTTATTATATGCTGCCAAATTATTATTTATGTCTTCGTACGAGGTGTCAATATTATATTTATGACTTCTTTGTTGAAGTCAATATCTATTTTACTATTATGTTTAGAAATATCAATTTTATAACTATCAAATCATTTATTACTAGAAATGATATTATTTTTATTTTTTTCCTTTGATATTTTTTTTTCAAGTTATAGATTGTTTTTGAGGATTTCTATTTATTTATTAAGATATGAAAATTAATGCTGATTTTAAAAGAATGTTTATAATCTCTATTAGGTAAATGATATTATTTCAATGAATAAATTTTATCACTATGGAAAAAATGCGTATTTGTGACAGGGAAGGGTGTCATCATAAATAGCCTATTGGGAGGGAAAATTATTTTCATGAGGATTTTCCTGTCACAAATAATTATTTTCGATTGGTAGTGTACCCATCAGAAATGGTTTGGAGGAAGTTGCACACCAAACTACCTGATGACTATTTGCGATGGGATACAAAGCCCATCACAAATTCCTTTTTAACCACCACCACTAATTAATTATAGGGTTAGTATTTCCGATGGAGATCCCGTCGCAAATAATCTTGTCATAACTTTTCTAACATATATAAACCCCCATCTGTTTTTCCTCGCATTCCACTCCTTTATCTACTCCTATCATACTTATATTTTGACTCTCAAAATTTTCTGAAGTTAAAAATTTTAAATTACAACAATATTTGCAGATTATATCCTCTGAGAGATTTAGTTTTATGGTATTTATTAATTTCTTTTATAGCTTTAGTTAATTTTTTTTTATATTAGTTATAATAATTGTTAATTAGCTGCAATTAAATGAAATTAAAATTAGATTGTTTAATTTTACATAATTTTTTAACAAATACTTGTGATAATTAATAATTAGAAAAATTGTTAATAATTATGAATTTTTTATCATATTTAGTAATAATTAGTGATAATTTGTAAAAAAATAATTAATAATAAGTAATAATTTGATATAAATAATTATAAATAACAATAATTTTTCATAATTAGTCATAATTGATAATAAATAGTGATAATTAAAAATAATTAGTGATAACATGTGATAATTAGTCATAAATAGTAATAATTAATAATAATTAGTAATTAATATGATTAATTATTAATATCTTGTAATAATTTGTACTAATTAGGAATAATTAAATTTAGTTTGTAATAATTTTGAATAATTAGTAATAACTAGTAATAAATAGTAATAGACAGTAATATTTAGTAATAATGAGAAATAATTAGTAATAATGAGGAATAATTTTTAATAGATAGAAATAAATTATATTAATTAGGAAAAATTAGTAATAATTAGGATTAATTAGTAATAATTAGGACTAATTTGCAACAATTGTGATTATTTACTAATAATTAGGATTAATTAGTAAATATTATTTTTTATTACTAATAATTAATATTATTTATTAATAATTATTAGTAATTTTTTATAAATAGTATTAAATATGATTAATTAGTAATATTTGACAACAATTAGGAAGAATTAGTAATAATTAGTAATAATTTGCAATAATTGTTAATAATTAGTAACAATTTGAATAAGTAGAAAAAGTTAGTAATAATTGGTAATAATTAGTATTAATTATTTATAATTATCATTAATTAGAAATAATTTAGATTAATTAATATTAATTAGTAATAATTAGTAATAATTTGTAATAATTTGTAATAATTTTTAATTATTTTTACTAATTTGTAATAATTATGATTATTTCATAATATATAAGATTAATTAGTAATAATTAGCAATTAATAGTAATAATTAGTAATAATTAGTAATAATTAGTAATAATTATGAATAATTAGAAATAATTTGGAATAATTAACAATAAGTATATATAATTAGTATTAATTATTTATAAATAGTAATAATTAGTAATAATTAGTAATTGTTATTAATAATTTTTAATAATTAGAAATAATAAGTAATAATAATAATAAATAAAAATAATTAGTAATAATAAGTAATAATTAATAATAATTAAAAATAATTAGTAATAAATGTAAATGTATAGTAATGTAGTGTAATAAACAGTGATAATTAGTATTAATTAGTATTAAAAAGTAATACATAGTAATAATTAGTATTAAATAATAATAAATTGTAATACAACATAATAAATATTAATTAGAATTAATTAATAATAATTAGTTAGAATTTTGATTAATTATTAATAATTAGTATTTATTAGTAATAATTAGGATTAAATAATAATAATTAAGATTACTTAGTGATAATAGGATTAAGTCGTAATAAATAGGATTAGTTAGTAATAATTTAGATTTATTAGTAATAATTTGGATTAATTAGTATTAATTAGTAATAATTAGTAATAATTATTATAAATTGTGAATAAATAGTAATAATTAGGAATTATTAGTAATAATTAGTAATATTTTTAAATAATTAAAAATAAATAAAAATGTATAGTAATAATTAGTAACAATTATCAATAATTAGCAATTATTATCAACTATTATAATCAATTAGAAATAATTATCACCAATTAGATACAATAAGAAATAATTATCAACAATTGGCTATAATTAGAAACAAATAAAAATAATTACATATAATTAGTAACAACTAAGAACTATAACCATTAATTACCATCAATTAACAACAATTACAAAAAAATAAAAACAATTCCCACAATTAGGAACAATTAGAAAAAATTATCAATAATTATATATCATTTAGACAAAATTAGATTCACTTAGAAATAATTAGCAATAATTAGTTAAATTTTATAGTAATTTGAAACAATTCATAATTAAATGGCATAATTTCAAGTGGATTGGCATAATTCCTTTTTTTATGGCTCATCTCCTTGCAACTTTCACATAATAAAATCACTATGAAAAATCGTCTCCAAAATAAAGATATCTATTTTCATATTCTTGATATTTGATATGCGTGTGTCGGAGCATATTTTTCATAATGATTTCAATGAGTTAAAGTTATAAAGAGATTAAAAGTTTGGGAACGGAGGCTTATTTTTGGGATGATTCATCATCATTCAAATTTCTCTGACTAAAATTAGTATAAAAATCTGTTTGACATACTAATATCCATTTTTGTATGCACGAGAATGTAAAGCAGTGCCACCAGGCCTCCATGCTCTCCATTCTCGTGCATAAAAAAATTAATATACAAATATCAGAATATATTTTTCAACATGATTTCAATCGAATATAGGTGAAAGGAGATGAGTAGGGAGGCCAAAAATCTACGGCCAATCCACAGGAAATTGTGTCGTTCGTAATAAATAGTAATTAGAATTATCTTATTGTAATTAAAAATAAAAATAGTTAATTTGTAGAAATTATTTTAAATAATTTAAAATTAGTATAAAACATAAAAAATAATATAAATAACTATGAAATAATATAAACTATTATAAAATTCTATAAAAGGTAATTTATTTTTAATTTGGAATTTGTTTTCTTATATTTAGTTATTCAAAAAAAACAAATTATTTTATATATTTTTGAGAAATATGGAAAAAAAATTAAAAATAGTCATTATTAGATGATCATGCCTGGATAAATCAGCATAGGAATCAAAAAAAATATTCTACATTAAATCATTTATATGTTGAGGTTGTTGAATATTTATTATCATTTGCATTATCAAAACCATAATTTATTTTAGATGGGACAATTAAGTGTCCTTGAAAAAATTGTTCTATAAATATTATTAATAGATCTTACAATATTGGAGGTCAACTATTGTGTTTTGGTTTTCAGCATGATTATTTTTTTTAGAATCCACATGTTTAATGTAGTTTTAGAGATGATACTAATAATTTGGTTATAGATCCATCACAGTTTCAAAATTTAGTACAATATTTGGTAAGTCCATCTTTTAAAAAAACTGAAACTCAGGATGATATTAATTTTACTTTTGAGTTGGAACCATAATGATTTTATGAGTTGGTGAAGTTTGTTGAAGAAGACATTTATCATAGATATAAGATAAGGAAACACAAAGTGGTTGAAAAATTAAAGGCTATTAAATCTTATAAGAAATGTAAAATATCCATTTTGATCAGATAGTATATTTTGTTAAAACTCAATTACTAGAAGGAAATGTGTTTCCTAAAAATTTATACGAGGCCATGAGGATGTTTCATAATTAGGTTCTTTGTTATCATAAGATTCATGCATTGTCAAAAAAATTGTATCATATATTTTAGTTAAAATGTGTTGTTTGATAGTTTTCCCACATGTGGATGATTCAGGTATAAAGTGGATCAACTAGAGAAGTGTATATTTATTCTTGTAGAATAGTTAACATATTTCCCACTTAAACCTAGATTTTAGTGTATATTTATGTCTCATAATAGAGAATCATTGATCTCATGGTATTAAAAATATATTTCAATAGGTAAAATCTTAAATCATCACTATTATTGTGATAAATGGAATCATTTTACAATGTGAATATGTCTTTTTCTTTTGAATCATTACTTTGTTTGATTGGTTCTTTCATCTTATGGTTTTTAACAATTTGGTTCTTATGGTATTTTGTATTCATGTTGGTTTCTCTTTATAACTCCATTCAATTTACCTCATTTGATATTGGTGGTGGAACTATATATCGTTTTGAAATTATTAATTTAGGATATCTGAAAAAAAAATTATGATTATTTGATATAATTGTTTGATGAGTTAAATTGATTGTGGAATAATGGTATCGTTACATATGATTTTTCTATGAACGAGAATTTACTACTAAAAGCTACAATGATATATACATTAGTGACTTCCCATCATATGGAATGTTATTTTTATAGAGTAAAAATGGTCCAATATCATGTTTATAATGTATGATGGAAAAAAAATGTGTTTATGATCCCCAATGGAATAAAACCATGTTTCTCAACTTTCATTGTAGATTCCGTCCAACCAATCATCCTTTCTGGAGGAAAAAATATCATTTCGGAAAAGGAACCATAGAAGGAGATGTACCTACAATAATGATCTCTGGTATAGAGGTAAAATAAAATGTCTCGCCATTAACTACCCTCACAACTGGCCCAATAATAAACCAATATAATATTCATGTCCTTGGGAAAGAACATAATTGAATAAAATGGATCATTTTTGGGATCTTTGATATCATTCAGATTTGATGGTATTTCACATGTTGAATGTTATAAATATTGAGAAGAACAATTTCGATAATTTCATTAATACAATTTTCGATACACTAGGAAAGACCAAAGATAATGTAAAGACACAATTAGATATTGCCCAAATTTATAGGTGAACAGAGCATGAACCATTTGAAAAGGTTATATCATAATAGTTAATGATTAAAAATGAATCTTATACAATTTCTATAAAATATTGATTATTATTTTGTTAATGGATTTCAAATTCAAGTCTTCTAGATTTTTATGCATTCAATTTAAGATGTGTCAAAAAAATGGTAATGTTTCTCGATTAAAAATTAATGACTATCATGTAATAATGGTAGAAATTATATCGATTGGATTAATAGGTTTATCGAATTCTTTGATTTGGGATTCAATAACCGAAATATCATATTTTTTCAGATATTTTTTCAGTGACAAAAGACTATAATAAACTATAAAAACTGTAAGAAAATGTTGTTTTAATTTTATGCAAACTGGATAAAATATTCTCACCAGATTTCATAAACTCAAAAAAACATTTGATGTTACATTCTATCCAAGATGAAAAATATAGAGGTCCAGTATAGTTTTTATAGATGTACCCATTTTAGAAAAGCATGTAGAAATTGAAGAAAAATGTATGTATGAAAGCATCAATTGAAGGCTAAATTATACAACCTTATTTGTAAGAGTAGATTTCTATTTTCTACTCTCATTATATGAATGTAAATATCCCTCAAAACAAAACAGCATGGGATGTATTGCGGAAAATTTCAATGATGAAATGATTACTCAATTATCAGTTTACAATCCACCCAAACATGGCTTTTGTGGAGTTCATGAATGATATATTTCAAATAATGAACATCAAAGAACTCATACATATGTTCTACTCATCTATGAAGAAATGATATGGTTTTTATTATGAGTGATCCAATAACATATTCATTCATAATTTTATGATTAAATTAATATGACTTTATTTGTTGGTTATATGATAATCATATCAAGAAACATATTCAGTGAATTACATCATCTCATCTTAAAAAATGTCAAAAAAATAATTTTTTCTATAGGTTTTAAAAACTAGTAACATAAATTTTTTATGGATTAACATATAAAATAAATTAATTACTCCTTATATTGATATTTGTTTTTAAAAAATTTAAGCATCTTAAAATTCTGAAAAAACTAGCAATCGATTATGTGTTTTCGGTAACCCACCATCCAAAATGCTTAAATATTATAAATCATTTGTCATGAATGGATTTTGATTTCAAAGACTTTCATATAAAGAATAATAAAAATTAATAGTGGTGTATTCTTGAGATGATGTCATCATAGATAAACTGATGATGAATTTAATGACATATTGGATGTAATTATTGAATTGTGTTATCTGGTGTAGAATTACATTATGATTTTTAAATGTCAGTGGTTGGACAATAATAGAGAATTGTCTCTTCATCCAACACATGGAATCATCAATATTAAATATAAACGTTTTCTTGTAGTAAGAAAACAATTTGATGGCACATCTAGAACATTAATTTTTTTAAGAAAATTAATGTACTTCTCCAAAAGAGATGGGGGATTGGGTGAGAATAATAAAAATTTAATATCATGAATATCAGTATACTCAAAGTGAATTTTGTTCCACTAATGTGTATGTAATTAAAATTATTCTTGAGAGTGGTCCAAATATATCTTTTTCAAGAAGAGACACAAATATTGATGATGACACTACATAGTTAAGGGTAGATAGTGATGATTATGTTAATGATTTTAGAAATTTATTATAAATGACCTGGGATGATGAAAATGTAGCTCATATATAAATTGATGGTGCTGGGGATGAATATGACGACATTGACATCATCACATATGAATCTGAGTATGAATATGAAAATTGACATAGTTAAATGATGATTATAATCATACATAATATATATGTGTATATAATAGTAGTTTTCAACTATTTTATAACAAAAATCATTTTATTTTTCAGATGGAAAAGGAAATGTTTCATCAATTACTAGAGGATGATCTATGTTTGGATGAGTCGGTTGTTGGATCATATGACCCTTAGACTATTGGTCGTCCATGCAGTTCTCAAAGGGGGTGTAGTCTTACACGACTGTTGATTCATGACCCCATCCCCAAGTGACCTCCACGTCTTTGCTTCGATCCATGGAAGTAATGGTGTTATTACCAATAAATTTTATTTATCATTCATTAATTTATTTATATAATAATTTTTTGATTATTTTTTTATTTTTTTCATATATTTTTTCATATAGTCGTTAGATAAGGAAGCACTATATTATGAACCTATTTTTAAGAACCATAGGTCATATGGGATGTCATTCTCCATGATGTTCAACTATGTATCTTTAATCATTTGCAGGTATGTAAATAAATAATATTTATTTTGAAATTTTTTAATTAATAATATGATATAATAATTTATTTATATTGTTTATGGTGTCTCATTGATGGGAGAATGTCTGATGCTTTTTGGAATGCATTAGAGGGGTTTATGCATAAGCGTTTCCATCTATTGTTTCATAATTTGAGAAGGAAATTAATGAAGAAAGGAGTAACAATGTTTGATGATTCTTGTGGTGCCCACCAATATGAATATATTTCATCTCAGTTTTGGAATAGATTATGTTCAAATTTGTTGGGTGAATATTTTCATAGGATATCATTAGTGGGTTGACAATAATGGGGGAGATAAGGGGTGACACATCAAACTGATAGTCAAACATTCAGTAGGTATCGGGAACAGAAGGTAAATACCTTTTTTAATAATAAATTATATAGCATTAAATGTAACATATTATTTTATATTCAAATAAGATCTCGAACATCCCAATGTTATGGAGTTTGACTATTATAGTAGGATGTATAGAAATCCTATGACTGGAGATATTAGAGGTGATCTCCAGCATCAGATTTTGGTTAGTATAATTTTTTACAGTATTAAAATTAACTGAAAATAATACTTTACCTATTCTAATTTTAAATTGCAATTGATTAATTCATATGGGGCTGTGACATTTCAGACACAACCTAAGAGTCAAGATGATACTGAGGGTTGGACTAGTGCTCACCAATTTGATGAGGCATTATGGTTGTTGGTGACCCAATATGTCTTCCAGAAAAGAGGATTTGTTGGTATCTTCTCTTGATTGAAACCTGGGATTTTTTTATGGTACCATTGCGATCTTAGATTCTAGCTGTAGGGGAATTTGGAGAGTGTCATCATCATCTACTGCATAGTATCAAGAGTAGCTGAGAGATCTGAGTGATTTTATAGAGAGTTCGTGTAGAGAGTAGGAGGAGATGTGTCAATGGAAGCAGTTGGAGATGCACCAATAGTATTCATAGCAGTATGAAGAGGTCTGACGATAAAAACAACAAGAGGAGGATGCGATGTGTTGATGGCAGCTGTAGCAACACAAGCTTATAGAGCACATGTGACGTCTGACTCATGGTTTAAGGATGGAGTTCCCTCCAGCATCTCCTCTAGCTACTCCAGAGGAACCCCATAGTGATATATATTTTTATGATAAAACATTTGAATACAATTATTATTTAATATTAACTATTTATATTCTAATATAGTGTGTATTTATATTGTTGATAATATTTCATTATTATTATTTATTTAATTTTTTATTATATAAATATTTTTTATTATTTTAATACATTAATTAATTTTTTTATTATTTTTATTATTTTGTTATTTTTTTTTATTTTTTAATATTTTTATGAATATTGAGGTTTTTATTATTTTATTATTTTTTATTATTTTACAAATATTTATATTAAAATTTCGTTAATATTATTAATAATTATATAATTATATTATTAATATTATATAATTATTATTTTTTATATTATTATTAATATTATTAATATTATTTTATTATTGTCTCAAATTTTTATTTTATTAATATTAATAATATTATTTTTCTTTTCCAATATTATTTTATTATTATTTAATAATTTTATTATATTATATTACTAATATATTTTTATTCACTTTTTTCGGATATATGTGATGGGCCATTTTGCAACGGCATATCACAAATATTATTTTTTAAATAATCATGGTGGATACTATTTGGGATGGGTTCACATCCTATTGCAAATAATTGTTTTAGAGATGCCCTTTTCATTGTGGTTTAGGATGATTTCGGTCTATATCATGGGTAATGATCCTAATACGGGAATCTGCCAAAAATAAAGAAAATGTATTTTGAAAGAAACATGAGTTTTATTATAAGAAAAAAAATTGAATAAATTTACATTAATAAGAAGATTTGACTTTTTATTGTACAATTTTTATATTTAGATGTTATTCAAAATTATCTAAATATTTAATGTGAAAATATCATCAAATTGTATGAAAGTGAAACCCTTATTAATAATCATGTAATGATAGGTTTCTTATGTTACAAGGCATTTTATATAATATGAAGGGTACATTTTAGATAAAATTAGAAGTTGGGGTTATTAATATAAATATAATTTTTAAAATTTATATACCATAATTGGTTCATCGGTTCAAGGATTATCTTATATTAACTAGAAAATTCAAAAAATTTGAGCTTTTATGTGAAGGGAGTTTAATTTGTTGGTGATATTTTCATATACATGTGTGGGGATAAAACACATGGTATTAGAATGATTTTTTTAAAAAAATGATAATCGAAGAATAATGAATTTTTTTTTTCAAAAGATGGTTAAAGGATCTAATAAATGTTAGGATCAATATGATCATTATATTTACATTAAATTTGGTATATTTCTCAATTTTTTAACAATTTTTTATCATATTTTATCTTATATATAACCGTGGGATTAAAAGTTGATTTGATGACAATGTGATTATTGTTAATTTTGAAAACGTCTACATATTTCAATAATATATGACTAAGTTAACTCAAAATATTTCAGGATCTGATTGATTTTATTTTTAATAATAAATGTTGTGTGATCTTTTAGAATAACATCTGATTTTACTATTTCTTTATGGTGATTTTATTCATTTATTTGAATTATTAGAATATTTTGGATATTATATCATTAGGGAATTTTCCTTATTGTTATTTTACTTATTTATTGATGAATTATTTTTGAGATAAATGATAAATTGATCTCAAAATAATTTTTAATAAATTAATAATATCTATTAGTTGTAATAAATTTCTATAAATTTTTAAATCATATTAAGGTTAGTTGATTATGAAACAACTTATTTTAAACATTTGTTGTTATTATTGGGGATTTAGAGATTAATGTATTCATTCTTCATTGAAAGGATAATTTTTATTATATATTATATTTACATTTTATAATAATTTTTAGTATTTATTCATTGATAGATTCTTGAGAGATATGTTTTAATTATTTTATTAATATTATTATCTATTAGAGGTTTAATTCAGTGTATAAGGGATGAAAAATAAGTCATCATCATGATTATTCACTTTGATATATGAAATAAAATCTATGGAATGGTAATAAGTATTATATGTATATTTCAACATATTTTATATCATAATGGAAAATTTGATTATCAAACACAAGAAAATTAAAGTCAAATATATTAATTATTATATGTATTGATAAACCCATCTAGCATGATTTTTTTTAAAAACACTTCCATGTGTTATTATTATAGAGGTACATTTATAATAAGACTTTTGGTCATGGTCATGAGTTTTATATTAAGTATAAACTATATATATGATATTATTATTATTATTTTTATATGTTAATTTTATTAGAAACAAATTTAATATGTCAGGATAATTTTTTTATTTGGTGGGGGATGTAACACACCTTCATTTTTATAATTAATTCCCACATGAATAAGTGTATTCTTAATAACAATAGTACCCACAACAAGATCCTTAAAAACGATATACTATAGAATTATTATTATTTAAATATAACCATCATAAATTATGACTTAGATTAGTGGGTATGAATAGGATTATCAATATTATGAAATATCTGTAGAAACTTTTTATCAATATAAGTCAACGAATTAATTCCCTTCAAATAAAAACACAATTTGAAATCAAATCATACAATATTATGGGAGATAATTTCATAAAATGTTGTTTGTATATGAAATGTATTTATTTCAATGAAAATTTAATTAATAATTATAGATGAGTATTTTTAATAAAATATATAAATATTATATTTAATAAAAATCATAACATTCATATAATGGTAGTCACATGATATGGAATGAACATCAATTCATTTAATAAATCAGAAATATATTTTCTTCAAAATGTATTTTTATAACATTTTATATATTGTTATGAAGAAAAATTTATGCTACATTTAGAGATTTTATTTTATAAATTTTGATTAATATTTTAAAACATCATTTTATAGTAAATGGATTAAAAATACAGAAGAATACATTCTTCATTTCATCTCAATAATTACCTATTTTGGACCACTCACACCTAATGGTTTGTATTTTTATAAATTTTTAATAGTAGTTTTAAAATTTATCATGTAATTATAGAGATGAAAATAATTAGAAGGTATCAAATCCATATGAAGATTCTTTTATAAATGTGGATTACCTTAATAAAATGTGAATAAATATACTATTCATAGTTAAATATAATCATTACATGTAATATAAAAATGGGGATGAACAAATGAGTCGTGGCATCTGAAATGTTTATATAAATTTCAAAGGAAGAATACATTCATCATTTTGGGTTATTGAAGACACAAAAAGAATATACATAGCCTAGATGAATGAATAGAATTTCTTATTTCCATGGATCATATTTTATATTTTTTTTGAATGTAATATTATAAATTGATGAGTAACTCACATATAAATTGTATAATTTAGTTTGTCAATCACAATATTAATATTTTCCTACATGGAATTAATCAAATAAATTTTTTTACAATAACATATATATAAATACCATCAAAGTAACCAAAATGATAGATTAATTTTTTCTGAAGAAAATAAACATATCAATGCAGAATATGTAGATATGATTCTGAGGATACTTCCTTTCAACCTATAAGTTGATTCAATTGAATAATTTTTGGGTTTTATATATGATCATGAACTATGATCATATATTTTTTCTATGATAGTCCTCCTATTTATTGATGATTATATATAATTTTTTAATATAGAAAATGTCTATGAAAATTAAATACATGGGAATAAGAGTCCATGAATCACAGTTTTCTATACAATAATGGGTTATAATTTTAGTGATTGATGAATGATAAATAAAGAAACAAACATCCAATAGTCATGGTATTAGAGAATAATTCCACATGATCTATTCAATATCCACTATTCTGTTGTAATAGGAAAGGAAATTTCCAATGTTGTTCACTATATAATAGAAATAGAAACTATATAGGATCCCATTTGGACTATTATAATTTGTTTTGAAATTATATATATAATTTTATATTAACAATACTCTAAATTTAGATTGTGTAAATGGATCTACTGTATCTTTGGAATCTTCTACCAGGTAAAGATGATGATGTACAAATATTTAATGACCTAAGAGATGAGTGAGTCAATGTGATTCTAGTTGCACCTAAAAACCATAATTTATGATACCTCATAAGGTAAGTATATATTAAATTTAAAGAGATATAGTTCATTTATATAATGATGGATAGAGTCTTATAGTGGAAAATACATTCCCCTCTATGGTATGAGGTTTCTTTATTCTATACTATACTCAGATAAAAGTATATTATTAATATAGTAATATCTCAATAAATTATTTATTTTTGTGTGGAAAATAAAATTGGCTTGAATTTTAAAAAAAAGAGATATTATTAGAGTTTATAATCATCTTGAGAAATGGGTGTATATGATATTTACGTGTGCAATATATTATATAATAAATATTATAATCCATGTTTTTGAACTCTATTATTATAATGATGGATATATATGATTTACCACTAAAAATGAACTTTTTGTTTTATTTGAATTAAAATATTAGATTCTAAAATTTGTAATTTATATTTGAAACTATATATAGAATACCACATTTCATACTATAGAATTGGGATGCCAATGTAGAAAGAGATGTACCATAGTGACATATGGTTAGAATTTTATGTTAGAATTTTATTATATTGAAATTATTTACTATAAATTAAATTAACATTAGTTATTGTACATCTTGATTTCATTTTCATCCATATTGGTTTCTTGAATTTTTTTGGTTTACCACTTAAACGAGTAGGGGACCCGTCAATTGATTTCCATCTAGGAAAAAATTCAATTACAAATTTGTTATATAGAATTAAATCAATTATATTGAATGATTTAAGGATATATTTAGAAGAATATGATATCAAATGATTCACCATATCATGTATATCAAAATGGACCAATACACATCAATTTGTAAATAAGGCCAATATATTAATTCAACTCTGTGTTGAAAATCATAAACTAAATCATGTTATAATAAATAATTGATAATATATTTCCCAAATTCATGATCTATTTGATCTTTTAAATGTAATTATGTTGTTCTAAAAAATTGTATGATTCTTATTTTATCAACAACATTGTGTTATGAATGAGGATATCTCAATGATACCCTTTCAATAAAGATATGGTCCTAATGAATACATGGTCATGCCATCTAGTCTCAAAAATCATCCTTTTTTAATTGAAGAAATGTATCATCAAAATTATCAATGTCCCAATATTCATGTTATTTTTTGATGATATGTTAAATTATTTTCAAATAATAAAATACCATGATAATCACTTGGAGATTGTATTAAGAACATTGGGTAATCACCAACATTATGGTAAATTATTTATCTGTTACTTTTAGTTACTATATTTTCATGTCCCCGATCATGTAATATCTTTAAAATAAATCTAATTTGTTTAATTATATGAATTTTTCTAACAAGAAAATTACATCATATTTAGTAAAAATAACTATATAATAATATATTACAGAATAAGAAGTATTGGCTTATTTTGAAAAAGGGTTTAATAGCTCATTTTTACGTAAAAAATATACATAATTTAAATCCTTCTAAATTATCATTCTAAATGATCTCATGTTATGAATAGTAAATATATCCATATTAATATATACATCAATGAAATTGGTTAGCTAAAGGATATGTTGGGGTATGATTGAAATAGAATAATTAAGGGACATGAATCATTGTTATATGTGGTATCATCACGATTATCAACAGATATTAATAGTTAGATCACTATGAGAAGAGAAAAGATTTTCAATAGTTTTTATAAATTCATTATTATTTTCTCTGTTGATGTAGAGAGGATGAATAGGGATAACTAACTTTTAGATAAGCACATTAAATATTTAAATAAATTTTAATTAGTTGAAAAATTGTATTATTTTTTTATTAATTTTTGAAAACAATGAAATAAAATTATTGTTTTCATTGAAAATAATTTAATGAAAAAAACTATCATAGATACAGATGAAAATATGAATGGAACTACATTTATAAGAATGGGCTTAGTCTTAAGGTGGGTTACTTCGCATTTATAATTGATAGAGATCATGATAAAAAAGACGTATGATCGAAAAAAACTATAATTAAGAGATATAGAGTGATAGAGATGAATGAAAACATTTATAATAATATATAATTGAGTTAAATTGGAAAATAAATGAATAAAATGGAAAAATAAAAATAAAACAAAATGTAAAATTATCCATATTCCATAGTGAAATGGTAAGTCCTTTGGAGTAGAACCACTTCATCATATACATGCCTCTATTTATAAGACTAAATCACTCCCTTTAGGCATTATAATAGAATCATAATGGGTCATAATGAACAATATACCATCATAGGTTAATAAATAGGGTATTCTAACAAAAAATTGTTGAACATATGTCTCATGTCATGAGACTTGATGAATTAGTATAGATTCTTTATTTTTCTTCACTTGATGGATTAAAATTCAATAATAATTAACATTTCACTTCAGTAATGATATTCACAATCTGAATTGTTGTATTCTATAAATATCCTCCTAGTTTAGCTCATATCATAATTGTTTATCCTTGGACATGGTTCACTTATTGTCCTTATTCATGGGTAAAATCTAAATAATCAAAAGATAACTTTTAGCTCTAATTATAGTAAATTAATATATCATTTAATATTTTAAAATTATTATTTTATACAAGTAATAATAATCATTTAATATGGAAAAGGTAATAATTTTATATTAAAATAAACATGGAAAATATAAATATATTAATAAGAATTAGAAAATAAATATAAATTTTTATATAATGGGGCTTATGTATAAAAATAAAACATAATATGATATTTTTAAAACACCAAACATAATTTTTCTAGAATGTTATCATCATGTTAATGCATGACATACTTGAAAAAATAATAACATCTCAATTGTGGAAAAATCAGGCATTGTGTTCACTCTTAATACAAATTATCTCATGAGATATATAAAATTACCCAATAAATAATATGGGTATATAATTTTGTTCCCACATATAACATTATGAAATTATCATAATTATCCATGTCACAAAGAATGGGATCATACAAATATCACAGTCATTAACTAATGCGCATAAGAAAAATGGGATTCCTAATGACTTCACAAAGCATAAATGAATGAATAATCATTGATTTTATTAAATTAGTGATGTATTTCATAATTTTAAAAAATTATTATCATTATTTATTGTGTAAGAAATAGTTCAAATAGATTCAACAAGATATATTGGAAAAATTATGTTTTTCTGAATAATAATGGTAATTTGATAAGAAATCAGTTTAACAGGGTAGAAACACACATAAACCTAGAACGATAAGGAAATGAATACTAATAAAACATTATAAAAACATTAAAAATAATATAAAATAATAAATAATATTATATATATATATATATTATAAATATTTTATTATAACTGGACGCTAATTGGAAATTGTCAAAAAGAGAATGTTATAGTTGAGTAATATGTGATAATATTATAAACAAAACTTTATAAGATATTAATATTATTAAGATCATGATAAAATAATATTTAATTATTTTATAAAGTCTTGGATTAATAAGGATGATATGTAAATCTAGTTAAAAAAGGAAAATGATAAAACATGAAAGGAAGTTCCCTATTTCATTATGTCTTTCTTCCTCTATAACCCTCATCTTCTTGATTACATGGAAATTTATTATAAAAAATAAATATAAATATATGGGGAATGGTTGATATATATGGTTAGATAATATTATTTTAGAAGTCGAAGGTAAAATTTTATTAAAGTGGATGCAATGATGATATTTATACATGAGTAAAGGGATATTTTAGGGACAAAATATTGAATAAATTATAATTTATATTTTAATCCCTGTAACAGAGAAAAATTTGACATTATATATAATATTTTTATAAAAACATAATTTTTATGACTATTTAACCATTTAGAAAATAAACTAATTATTTTATTATAATGGAATATGGATAAATGTTAAAAAACACTAATGGAATTCTACAGGCTTTAAAGATTGGAAAATATTTATTTTTTGTTTAGAAAGTGAATTTAACAAATTCTTTTACTTATTAAGCATTTTTTTACAATAATATATGATTATAATTTTTTGTTTCGTCATATTATTATGATTTATTTACT
The DNA here is from genome assembly GCA_963277665.1 of Viscum album. Classification (NCBI taxonomy): domain Eukaryota; kingdom Viridiplantae; phylum Streptophyta; class Magnoliopsida; order Santalales; family Viscaceae; genus Viscum; species Viscum album. The sequence goes on from OY728147.1 coordinate 1,561,685,487, forward strand.
TTAAAACAAATCGGATGGGAAAATTCTATATTATTTCATTCACCGAAAAATTCAAGGATATCTAAAATATCAAAAAAAATATCCATTGTATATTTTCAACATGATGATTTTAAAAATGGTAATCATTTAATCAAAATAGTTTTCAAGTATATATAATTTTCATTTTTAACAAAAAGTTTAATTTTATTTTAAAATACCTTAATGAATATTTTATTAAAAAACATTATTAAGTTTTATTTAATTCAAAACATTAATATGGAATAAAATATTAATATCTTATTATATTACTAATGATAAATATAGCATATTTAACATCTTAAAAATATGATATTTTATTACTATTAAAAATTTAATGTAAATATTCACAAGTCATTTCATACTATTCAAAAGAGTCATTTTTCTGTTTAAATGAACATATTGCATATTATTAATACCCCATAATTATACCATTCATTACTCACCATGAAACCTATCAATGTTCTAATTTTTTCATATCTAAAATTACAATTGGATTAATAGGTTTATTTAATTATTATTGTTATATTTTCATGTATTATAACTGTATGAGATCAATGTGATCCACATCCTCCTATTATAAGTATTTTTGTATATGTCTATTATCATATTGTACCATTTTTTATTTTCATGAACATATTTATTCCTCAAATATATTTTTCTTGATTAAATAGATAACATTTTTAGGATTTTTATTATGTGTTACATGTGTCTATACCATACCACACACCCAATCATTAAAATCATTATTTATTCAAAAAAATAATTAAATATATATTATTGGTTTTTGTATATGTAGGTTGATCAAACAATATTCAATGAATTGATTTCTCGAGGATTAACACTGAATGACTATTTGATAAAAATATTTTTTATTATAATGTTATTGTGGTAGAATTTTCCATCACTCATTAAGGCTCTCTTACCATATAAAGTCAACGACGAAGAAAATAATTAAATTAAAATTCACTGATGATTTCTTTAAAAAAATTCAACAGTTAAATGATCATATTACTATCAAATGAGTCCTTATCATTATATAAAACTGATTTGGTTTTGTACAATTTTATGGAAATAATGTAATTGGGATTGATTGGGTACTAATTCAATGATATATTTCATAGCTTATGGATCATGGAAAATGTGAAAATGTGAAAAGATGTACCTAAAAAATTATGATGTTGGTTTTAGTGTTCCATTTCAAAATTAAATAGTTCCAAAAAATCATTGGATAATAGTTCAATAAAAATCAATATTAAAATAGAATGAATATTATCTTTTACAAAAGTTTATTCAACGTGAGTCAATGAGGCCAGACGTAGTATCTCTAGATGTATCACTATCATTTTTTATGAAACCATTAATGAAGATTCTATATTCGATGCCTTGAGTCATAATTCATATAATAAACTAGACATTAAATCCCATTAATAGTGGAATTTGGTTAGAATAATTACTAACATGCATATAGAAATGTGAATATCAATGAAGATAGATTTTTCATGTTGATAAATATTCTTACTAACATTGTTTACCTAATTAAGGATATTGAATGATCAGATCCTCACTACAGTAGTACCAAGTCAAACATAAATTATGTGGTGATCAATTATTGGTGGAAAATGGAAACAAAATATTTGATTCTATTCCATGATTGGTTTTTTATTCCTCCTTCATTATAAAAAAGTATCCTTCGTTCATTTTACAATTTAAAATGTGTTTTTCTTGTAGTGATTTTAAAAATGTATAAGGAAAACAAATCCGCATTCTTGTCTTACTTTTTGAAACAAAACATAACTAATTATATTTTAATTTTTGTCCCCAAATAAAATATATTGGTTGAAAAAATCACAACAATACATATTATATGTAGTTCACATACCAATACCTTAATGATAAAATATTTACTTATAATTTTTTCATCACTCTACTATATATGAAATTGGATAACAGTATTATGAGGTTTATTATGGACCTCAATCTATGTCACAACACATCATTTCATTTCGATATTTCAAAATGTAATCATATTTGGAAAAACACTATTTTATGTTGTGGTAGAATTACACTAACTGTTAGTTTATATTATATTTATTGGAGAACCAATAATGACTTCATTTTTTTTATTCATTAAAAAAATACCATGGAACCTATTTTACTATTAGAAAGGATTTTCATTGCCATATTGATGGATATCCATAATATACCTTCAAGAAATGTGGAAACATGCATTGATCTAATGTTAATTATTGTAGTGGTTCATGGGAATTTCATTTCCCCTTAGTATTATTATCATATAATAAAATTTATCATGGAACACTAAATATGGATTTATTTTGTGTGTTATATTAAAATATATATATATATATATATATATATATATATATATTTGTGTGTGTGTGTGTTTGTGTATGTGTCAAAAAAGTAGAAACATTACTAATCAGCATTAGCTATGTTCAGAAGAAAATTGAGGGGATATAAATGACAAAGAAACTAATGTAAATAACAAAATAGTATTATAAATCAGACATTGACTATCATCTTCATAAATTTCCTTTTAATATCTTTAATAATATATTATTTAATGTCCCTATTAGATATGGATTCCATTAATTTGAATTTAATGGAATGTCTATTTTACTATCCTACATTCCCTTTGAGAATAATTAATTTTAAATCCATATTTACTATTAGTTTATTTTACCTCCATGGTTTATCTAATTTAATTTTTTTCCATGTATCCCAGTTAAAGATATTCCAACCATATCCTATCCATTTTATTCGATGTGATCATGACACAATTTATCCATATGAAACATTTACCCATTCACTGATTTGTATATTGGATAGTCAATGATGTGTTCTATATGGAAGATGTATTCCTGTAGTATATGTATTTTGCTAACATAGAGATTTTAAATAAGAGAAATTGGAAATGGATAAATTAATACTGGTGAAATTTTAAGAAATATTCCATTTCACTCCCAATATCTTACTTTTTGAGAAAGGAAATTCACTGCCAATATATTACATTCCGAGAAAGGAAATTCCATGTGGGGAAAATTTACCACCCATTTTTTAGTTTATTTCTTGATTTTTTTATCCATTTTTATCTCTATATAATTATTATTTTTGGATTAAAGATGTTTTGGGATGGTTTTGAATTAATTTTGAGTGGTTTTTTAGGATAAAATATTACTGATTTTTAATGTAAAAAATAATAATTCCCATTCAAATCATGTATGTTAAGGATGTGTTCTATTTTATTATCTATATAGGTGAATATATGGAACACTATTTATAATATCATTGAGGTAAACATATCACATTGAAATTTTTGAGGCAGATTCCATTCTTATAGTTGGATTTTCATTTTCAAAATAATCTATTGCTACCATATTATGAAATTAATTAAATATAATATCTAGATTTTATAATAGATAACTGAAAACACTATTGTTCATACTTAGTTATCATAGGATCTCAAACCTATATGCTTATCTATTGATAAATTTTGTGATCACCAACCATCAAAATACCATTTACAATGAATTTTCTTTTGTAAGATCTTGGAAATATAACAAAAGAATCATGATCCAATTTCATCGTCAATATCTCAATATATTTCTATGAATGAAACTATATATTGTTTATTTTTAGGATAGATATGTGGCATGGATCATATTTTATGATTTTAAATTTTTATTCATTTATGGAAATAATGGAGGAACCCATATCTACCATTATCATTGAGTTATTATTTGAGATTGAAAGATATTCTAAGGATGGTGTATTCTATCTATCTCTATACTCTCATAAAAAATAAATTATTGGGTTTATTAATTAAATTAATGTATAACATGCCAATATTAAAATAAATATAAATTACAACATTTTAGAGGAATATTGTAAACCATAGACAAAAAAACACTGCAATACTATAATAGTTTTGCTTCTTTATAAGCATTGAATATTAAATAATGGTACATTAGTGAATTAAATAATTTCCCTAATAGGTTCCCCAGTACAAGAACCCCTATTTGACATAGCATATATAAAATATATTTTCATAACCTAGGGAAGTATAAATAAAAGTTACTGATATTAGATGGTTAGTAATGGCATTAAAGGAAGATATATAAGAATAAAAATGATAACATGGTTATGAGAATGTGATCATAAAATTATAAGATCATAGAATTCTTATGAAAGATAATAAACATGAATAATTTCATAATAGTATGATTTTTGTATGACATGAATCATAATAAAATCAGGATAATAATCCATAAAATCATAACATAGGAGTAAGACCTCGAATTATGTCATACACATAAATATGTAATATTATTCCATATAATCAATGATTTACTTCTAATACATATCATGAAACATCATTGGGACTAAACCTATTGTGTGAGAAACTCCAACATCTATAGTCATATTTATTTCATTCTAATGGATCAGGTTTCCAAATATTCTAATAGCTGATTCTGTTTCCCTAATATCCCATAGTGCATCGAGTCTGCCCATCATCCCAGAGTGGATTTTTTTCACCATGTTCTTAAAGTAGACAAGGTTTCCCCATATTCACATAGTTGATTGGGTTTTACCATCATCACATAATGGATTAGTTTTCCCCTTTTTCCCATTGTATAACTAGTTTCCTCAGTTTTGCATAGTGGATCAGGTTTTCACACCTTCACAAAGAGTATTTAGATTCCCCTTCTCCCCACAGTGAATTAGTCTCATTTACCTAATTTGAATCATTATCTTATGAGATATAATTCTTTTCAAAAATAATTATATGGAGATATATTTCCCAACATTCTCCAATTGATATAATGAATATATGTGATAGAAGGTCATAAAAAAGAATATCATACCATGAAATGAAATTTGTTATAAAAAACCTATGATCTTTTTATAACCTATATAAAAGAGACAAGCATCATAATCAATTCATTAAAGAATAACCTAGGAAAAGAACAATGTTTCATAAGAATATAACCTATGAAAATGAAAAAAATATGTAACCATTTATCCCATAAAAGAGAAATGGGTTTCAAAAACATCATTACATCAATATATAATATATTCAGAGATAGATTATAAATGGATCATTAAGATAATTTCCCAATAATAGAATGAGTCACATGAATGGATGGATTCTTAGGTGGGAAATAATTTTTATTGATATTTTAAAAAAAATTGAGGAAATTATTCCTCATTATAAGAAAAATGATTTTAAGAACATAATAACTTTTAAATATAATTTTCCTAATAATAAACAAGAAATCATATAATGGATGATATCCAATAAATTTGAAACAAATTAATTGAAAACATATAATGAAATATTGAAAATATCTTGAAATGAATTTTCCTTGAAAACATATAAAAGAATAATAAAAATGTTTTGAAACTCATTTCTTTGAAAATACTTTCAAACCTAAAAAAAAGATTGAAAATATTTTGTGTAATGTCCCTGACCTATGACCCACTAAACTGGTTCCCCAATCAAGGTCACCACATGACCTCAAGCACAGATCCACATACACTAGAGGATTCCTACTAGCAAAGTTATTCTAAAAGGATACAATAATAGACTATTACTTCTTAACAAGATTACACCATAATATAAAATAAATAAAATAGTGGAAAAAATATATAATAACCAATGAACATGCATAAAAAACATCTAATGTATCGGGGTGAAAAACATAGGTAATAGTAAATATTTCATTTCATCTTGAATGTTTCATGTTAACAACACACTAAATAAAGAAAAATAGAGTAATGCCAAAATGGACATGAATCTATGTTTGGAATCTCATCCATTTATTTCCTAATCCTAATTCAACATCAATGCATGGGGCCATTTACCTTATCTTGACCTAGAATCTTGAAATTTTACTGGGTAGCCAAGAAAAAGTGAAGAAGGGTGCGAGTACAACTTAGAATCCACCACCAATAGTGTATAAAAATATAAAGTCCAATAGATAGTGTATGGAAGTAGTAAACAATTGAAAAATAAATAAATTCATGTTTTGGTTCCAATGGTTAAAAATATTTACGTTGACCATTTTTTACCATAATACAAAATTCATCACTTTTATCTTATTCAATACCAAATTCATTATCAACATGTTTTCAATTTGTTAGGAATTTACATCATTCACATTGGGGTTTAAGGAATTCATCAATGTGTGTAATGGAGTAATTTAAGTATCTATCTCAAAAGTGTTAAAAACATCAATACTACTACATTATACTAATCTCAAAGCCATATTATATATAGAATGAAACCGTTAGGGGAATAAAACTATGTCCCCTTCCCTGACGTATACATTTTGGGGTGGAGTTTAAATCCTCATTACCTGACTCGTGGGTATAAAACCTCATGTTAATACCCAAATAAACCATTCCATGTGCACATGAATATACATTTTCGTTCACCTCATATACTATATAATAATAAAACATAACCAATACAGATAACAATCATAACCCACAACAATAATTATCAGAATAAATATTATGCTATAATTCATTAACACTTCTCCACTAACATTAAATTGTTTTTTATCCCAATTCCCATTTATTAGGCCTAAACACATTAATGATATTATCTACATCCCATAAATTCTCCCATTTTAACATATTCATCCATACCCATATGTAAACTCACATAATCCATTAATCATTTCCCATGTATTAACCCCTTTATGTGTTTCATGTACAAATCACAATCCATTTATAATATTCTTAATAATCTCTATAATCCATTTCAATGACCCATCTCATTTGATATAATATAAATTTTTTGAGCCATTATCAATTAAAAATTTTAATGAGTTCATAAATTCTAACCATTATTATGTATTTCTATATAATTAATAAACCATTTGACACAATCTCAATTAAATCGATTTAACCAATAAAATTTCTGATCAAAACATCCCCTTAAGAAACTATCAAATCTGGGAACAATATTAATATCCCATTTTAAATTCAACAAAACATAATAACATTTTCAACAAGGGATTTTTGTTATCACACATCAATTCCACACCGGATTCTAACAATTCCTATGTCCGAGAATGTCAACGCACCCCATATATGACCCTGAATAGGAAAATTCATCATCAATGCATCATATGGGGATTGTGAGGGGTTAATTTCATCAAATGGATATTGATTTTACCAATACAAACAATTTCTATCAATGAACAATGAGAGGGAAGCAATAAAACATACTCATATACAAAAATGCAATTAAATATTTGAGATATAATGTGTAGCTCATATACATTGAATCTATTGATGAATAAACTCATTATCATAGCCTTATATCTAGATTCTAAAACCCCAGGTATAATAATACTATATTCCTATATAAAAAAGTGGGTTTTATATATTTGGTATAAGATCACATAAAATACAATACCTAATCTGGAAGAGAGAAGAAATAAGAGGATCAGAGTCACCTAGATCTTCAATTCACAACCAACAACATTCCAAATAACAAAAAAACTAATGAATGATATACTTTAGATGAATTGTAGGATTAGTTTCATCACTATGTACTAGAATAAGAGAAATTTTATTAAAATTTTATGAGACCTAAAAATATTAAATAGGGAATTTTGTAAATTTTTCTACTATTAATGGGGTGCACAATTTACCATCACAGTTTTCAAAACCATTATAAAACCTTACACAATCTATTGTATAAGGTTTTTGGGTCACAAAGTTACCTAGAAAGGCTCACATAGTTTACAAACTGTGCACCAACCATGAGGAATTCCAACGTCTCAACCCACATGGGTTGGCCTACCCCTCTCATGGGTTTCACTAACCTTGAAAAAATCGTGCATCATTTCTAGAAACATCATTTTTCATCTATTTAATGTCCTAAACCCCTAAGAAATCCTTTGTTCTTACTCTTTAAATTTGGAGTCATTTATTTATCTAAATAGAAGATACTTAAACTGAAACATAAATAAAAACATACCATAAAAAATCTGGGTTCCTACAACATCCCCACCTTATAATGGCTCATTCATGAACCTCGCATCCTTAGCATCAACAAACTACCAATAATACTAATTATGTCACTAGACCCCCATATTCATCTTACTTTATTTTGAATCCTCTTGAACATTACCATACTCCAACAAAACATAATCTAAACGAATAATCCTTCATAGTAAAACTTCTCACTAGGACCCAGAAATTGAACTAGATTCCCCTTAATGTTCATATTAACTTCAACCCAAATATTGACTCCTAGAACTCAATAGTGAATCCTAGAAAAAATTCCCTCAATGTAAACTTAATGAAATAACTCAGACAACATAAAATCCCTTGGATTATAGCTTTCCAACATTCCTTCAGTTCAATCCTCCTCGTGACTCAAGGACTATATCACCTAGCGCCATTTTTCAATATTACAATAACACCAATGAGGCCCCAACATCAACAGTTCCCCACCTACATCGATAAAAATCATAAGATCCTATGTTTCCATTCCATAAAAAAATTCCCAAATAAAAACAAAAACCCTTATGTAACTCAAACGATCAAAATTCAATCCAACACTCATTGTTATGGTCAAAATAATATAACTTTACTTTCTCATGTACCTTAAACCCAAAGAAATGTTAACATCACAAACTGAACACATATAACATGGGTGATCCCTCTACAGAATTTATAACCTCCAATGTTTTACTTTTATTATCACATCCATCATTAGAAAAGAACACGAGAACTTCAACTCAACTATCATAACAAACCTAACACATTCACAACACACCGCAATCAAAAATCCCTAAGGTCGTCACCCATTTCAAAAATAATCCATGCCTTTGATACCATAGAAAAGGTCACCCAAATACCATCCATTCATAGACTAATAAAAACATGATCTTCAAAAAATATAAATACTTTTCTAAAATGATATTTTCTCCCCAAACATCAGACCAATTTTGAGTCATAAAGAACCACATCCATTTCATTCTAACCACATCATGTTGGACCACCCAAACTATCTTGTCCTAGAACATCCATCATCCACTATTATCTCAATACCCTTCAAGACTTCTGTAGGTGCTTACTTGATTATGGATAGTCAATAATATTCAATGCCACTCTCACTATTGTTCCATGGATTTTGGTAGGACTCCACATTCATAACATCTACTATCATCTAAACCATCATCGGGCATCATTTTGAACATCAACAATCACAACATAAGAAATCATACGATCCTGACACTAAATAAATATGGTTATGTCCGTTATCAATACTATTACAAAATTTGAAATGTAATATTTTCTCCATGATAAGTCAATATGTCCCCAAATTAATCACCATAAATATTTTTGGATTCACTATTGGTTCACCCCCACTTTACATGAACAACATTCAGTCATGTATAGGGAAGGTTCAAGGTCTTCCAATCATACCAACCAAAATCTATGTCTAAACCCTGATGAGGTCCTTGAACACATCTTCTCCTTACATGAACCATATTTATATCTTACCACTACCATCAACAAATTTATGATAGGAAACTCAAATTTCATTTTTAATAACCCTAAGCTCAAATCAATTTTTTGAATCAATAATACACCACAAACAAGACCCACCTAGACTCTTTGAGAGGAAAAATGTTCACCTCACATTTTTCTCATTGTAATATCGACTCCACTACTTCAAATCCATTCTTTACCTCACACATTCAGGACTAACTTATCATTCCCCACATTAGGAGTTTCGTTATCATCTCTTTTCTCAATCTATTTCAATCACCGTAGACCATTACATGGTCTTAATATATAACCAAAAACATTAAAGGAAAACCTTTATATTTCCTCAATTAAATAAAATAAATAACCCCTAGTACTCAATACTGACTTCAATAAATTTCCCTCACTACATTCATTGACACATAGTATATTCTTAAGAAGTCACCTATAAATTGTCGGTGGTGGAAATTCCACCATCCATCCAGACATATACATATCTATGAGTGTATAATTCATGATTCCCCGATCCAAACCATCACACAATTCTAGAGCATTCTCTTCATAAGTGGGATGATTTAAATAGTTTTTTCCCAATCGTCCCTAGCAAGAATTATGTTTAGAAGTTGTAAAAGAACTCCAAAACAACATATCCTCAACAATGTCACCTTTAACTACAAGGAAATATTTGGTTGTCTATGGTATCATGGTTTATTTCACATAACATCTCATTGAAACCCAACCACCACAACTCATGTGGGGATACCAACCTACTAACCACTACTTCATGATTCAATATGAAGTATTCATGGACCAACATTTCATTTTCAGCTACTTCCACCACATCACTCGAGTTCTTCCTGAACAACCCAGATAATTAACAACTGAAACATAGTTTTCCTCCACATGGATCAAAATATGTGGTCTTTAGTATAGACACACTTCCCACTTTTGTTTGAATTTATTGACATGTTCTTATTTGGAGCCACCAGTTTCCAATCCTGAATAGACTTGTGTATGACCATTGTGTGCTCGCATCTTGACCATTGTAGTTTCTTAGAGGTGTCAAACATTCTTAAGACCACATTCATAACCCAATACAAGATCTAATTGGAAACCCAACATTAGATCCAAGACCATAAGATGATTACTCACCTAAATATGTTTCCTGGTCTATCGTCTCCACCATCCTCAAGGAATTATCAACATTTCACCTGAAAATCTAACCATTTCCATAAACTATCCCAATTGCATGACCACCCTAACCCCAGGTGTCACCATTATAATGAATTAATAAAACCATGCTTCATCCACTGTTATATCACCCACACATAAACTGCATATAGTCACCCATTAATTTTCTTCTAAACATTCGAGTTAGACATTCATAAGACTCAACCCTTTGAAACCATCCATACAACCAACCACAGACACTCAGGTTCCATCTCTGAAAGAGAAATAGCACCATAACACCATTTACCAAAATTCTATTTTACTCATAATGCCTTTATTAAACCTCTAAAGCATATCCCATTCTTTGTATTCTTAGGCACCTGCATCATTGGGCTTACCTTCCAGGAGGTCATCCTTAATTTCCACTGAACTGTCAACTCAGTGTCACAACTCAAGTAATGTCTCCCAAAACCATTGACCTTACAAATTATCCCTCGAGGATTAATATCCCCTGTTCAAAACCAAAACATCCATTTATACCTCATCCATCAAATATCAATAAAAAGTCCAAACACTCCCATGCGTCCCTCTTGAGAATCGAATGATACCAATTTCCACAACTAGGGCTAAGAGAACCAAAACACTAATCACTCATTCAAGGATTTATATAAATAATAAATTCAACATGTTGCTACTAATAGTGGGCTATCTATCCCCTGTTCAGTACCACTACATTCAAATAACCCTGATAAACATCCACCATAGGTTTATTACTAAGTATTCTTACACACAAACATCCACATCAGGATCCAAAACACCCCTCTAGGTCCAAACACAAATCGCATGATGTAAAACTAAATGAGCCACCACACCCATCAAAAACACGCACATCACTAATGTCACCATATCCAAGACATGAGTTCTATTGTTCAATATAATACTCACACACTCACCACAAACAAGTGTTACCACATTCATATAATGAGGAAACACCTCAAAACCTCAATGTCACAACCCTAACAAAATAAAAACAAGGAACACCCATTTATCCACACATCGAGACTCATCAAGGTCCACTGAAATGTTACCAAGGTCCATTCCTAGGGCACTCTCACTTCCCAAACTAACCATACCCAAGGTACATAAAAACTACACATAGACTACATGATAAAAGTATTCACAAATGTTCCATAATTAACCATTCAATCATTATTAACATCACTATTTTGAAAAAAAATCTTTCTCTTTTATGAACATTATATTTATACAACATTTCAAAAACATGCATTTTAGTCAGATTCGTACTTGATAATATATTTTCTGACAATCATTTCATGGAAAATATAGTCATTAAAGAGCATAATGGAAAGTGAATTACCTATCATAATCAACCTAGTCCACATAAACTATCTCAATAGACATTATCACATGTCTAATACTATGATATACCATTCATACCATGATTTATGATTCACCTGGGGTAACCCAATAGACATCAACATAAATATTTCATTATACACCCTCGTTTTAAACTTATTTCTAGTTCTATTCCAGTAATATTTTCCTCTTAAACATATTTCAAATTTTCACAAATTATTACAAGTACATTTCAACTCATATCCACCCTTTAATTAATCTTAATTCATTAACAATTACAAACTTTTTTTATTTAACCATTTTCATTATCTTTATTAGAAACCATTTTCTTAAAAAAATTAATGAAGTCAACACACCCTACCTTTCATACCCCGCACACTTATCCTATGTGTTCTTAACTTGATGTATGAATTTGAAATCCCATTCCATTCCGGTCATGATCTAACATTTATAAAAAAATCATATCATAAAAAAAGTATGTCACCCGATGGTGAAATATCATCAAATGTAATGACACAAAATAAGAACAACAATTCCTACCTTGTGTGACTTGGGTTTCCTCTCAAACATGGGATAACTACTCCCAAGAACATGTTCATTTCCAAGGCCCAAAACATCCTAATACCACTTATACATTCCCAAATAGAGAGTCTATAGAAAAAAACCTCCTATCATACCAATATATAAGGTAGTTGACCCCAGATCAATTAAACTGGTGCCTTCATCTAGGTTTCCACATGACCATAAACACATCTCCCCACAAGTAAGAGGATTCTGCGAAGAAGTGATGGTGTAAAAGGTAGGGTGGGGAAACTATAACCTTATTATTATTGTACACAATAGTTTAAAATAAATAAAAATAGTGAAAATAATATATTATAACTAATGAAAATTCATAAAGAAACATCTTCTGAAGCTAGGTATAGAACATATACAGTAGTAAATCTACCTTGTCATTCTAACAGTTCCAATTGAACATAATAAAAAATAAAAACAAATATAAGAATACCCAAATAGTCATGCACCCATGTTTGAAACTTAACACATGTATGTCTCAAGACCTACTCATATCCAAAGAATGTGGCCTTTCACTTATCCTAACACGCTAGCATGAAATCGGCTTGGGTACCTAATAGTGGCCTGATAAGGGTTTGAGTAAAACTCAGCAGGCCACCACCAACAGTTTCTACTAAATATCCATTCAAACATATAGTTAATTCATGTACTAAAAAATTGATATATAAATAATGGATAGTTTGGGTTCTATAAGATAATAATTTTTTCTTTGACCATATATAACCTTAGTGACAAATTCATCATTTGAATATTCTTCATTACATAATTCATTATCAATATGTGTTCCATCGGTAGAAATTTACATCAGTCACACAAGGGTTTAATGCATTAATCACTATTAATAATGGAATAATTAAATTCTTTATATCACTAGGAATGAACACATCATAACTAAAACATTATACTTACCTAAATTCCTCAGTTCGTGTTGAATGCAACTATTAGGGGAATAGAACTCTATACCCTTCCATATCTCATGCAATATGGGAAGGAGTTTAGAGCCTAAATATTACTCTAATTATGGGAGAATTGACTCATTTCAAAGATTAACTATACCAATCCATGTGATTATGATTTTACATACCCATCCACCTCACATAACATATCACAACCAAACATAACCAATAAAAATAACAATCATATTCCATAACAATCAACATGGGAATAAATATTATACAATAAACCATTAACACTTTTCCAATTACATTACATTTTTTTTCCCAATTTACATTTATTTTATCTAAACTCATTAAGAATATACTCTACATCCTACACATTAACCCATTTTACATATTCATCTATTCTGATCTGTTAACTAACATTACATGTTCAACAATTCCCATGTATTAACCACTTATGAATTCCTATTAAAATTCATGATCCATTTGGTATATTCTAAATAATTCTATTAATCAATTTTAATGCCCAATAAAATTTGTTATAGTCAAGAAATCACAATCTGATATTAATCAAACAAGTTCGAAATTTCATATATATTAACAATTATTAGGTACATCAATATAATTCATAAATCCTTTGACATAATATCAATTACATTGATTTAACACATTACTATGTCGTTCCAAACAACCCCTTAATCCATATTCAAATCTAGGAATGCTGTTAATATTCCATATTCATCTCAACTAAACATATTAAGATGTTTCACTACGAATCTATGTTAACATGCATAGATTCCACACCTGATTCTTCAATATCAGAGGTTTGAGAATGTCGAAACAGCCCATGGGTGGACCCTAATTGGTCAAATAATCCTCAACACATCCCATGGTGATAAAGATGAATTCAAATCATCAATTATATGTTCATTTTACCAAAAAAACCAATTAATTCAAAAGAACAATAATACAAAACAACAAAACTTACTCATATACACAAGTTCACTTAAAAACTATGGGATATAATGTGTAGTCCACCTACCCAAAATATATTTATGAAAAAAATCATAATATTGACATTAGTTATGGATTCAGATATCCATTTAATACTCAATATATATTCTATTATTAAAATAGTGTTTTATTGCATCAGAAAAATATTTTCTGAAATACCAGCTTAATCAGAAAAAGTGAAGATAAGAGAGGATTAAAATCACCCAGATCCTTGATTTTCAACCAATTGTGCAGTAAACCGATTTGAAATTATGTAGATAAAAACCATAGGTGATTGGGGCATTTATTTCCAACACTGTGGTTTGGAGGAAGATAAATTTGAGGAAAATTAGGGGACACTTAAAAATCATGATGTTGTCATTTTGTAAATTTTTCAAATTTTGAAGGGGCTTATGGTTTACCAACATTGTTTTCCGAACTATATAAAAACCATTCTCAGGATACTATCTAAGGGGATTTGGGTCACTTGATTACCTAGGGTCTCCATCGTGGTTTACAAAACATACACCAATCAGGCGGAATTCCACTACCTCATGCCTTACGGTTTGGCCAACCCCTAATAGAGTTTTCACTAACCATGTGAAAAATATGCACTGTGCCAAAAAAGATAATTTTTACATCTATTTCATGTCTTGACAACCTGACCACCATAAGGATATCACAAAGTATCCTAATTAACATTTATGCAATTTTTTTTTATCCCAATAGAAGCGACATAATGAAAACATCATAAAAAATACAGCTTAATAAAATATAGTATCATACATTTCGAAAAAAAATCATTGAAAATATATAAAAAACATATATATATTTCAAGAAAACCTATTGAAATTTTTTTATTTTAAAATAATTTTAACTCATAAAAATAATTCTTGAAAACATTTTGATAGACAATTTTTGAGAATTATAAAAAAATTATAAATATATCGTAGAATCATTGTGAATCCATAATCATTAAAAATACATTAAAAACATATAAAGAATTATTGAAAACATTTTAAAGTAATTTTTCTTTAAAAATAATTTAATTACTTATAAATATTTCTTTAAATAATTTATGATACTTTTTTCCTTATAAAATTAAAAAATAATCATGAAATCATTTTAATAAGAATGGTTTGCAATGAACATAGATTTCCGACAGAAAGGAGTGGTATAATTAGACATTGTTAAAAACTATTTATTAATTTTATTATATAAAAAATAGTGGAAAAATGGTACCAATACATGATGATATCATTAATTCCAAGATGATAAAAAATTAAATAGATTTCTTAAGAGTTGAATCATAATATTTCACCAATGGAAGCATGATAATGAACAATCTTGATAAATGATGATATTTTTTCAGTAAACTATAACCACTTTTTAAATTTTAATTATACTCCCAACGATTAGAAATGAAAGTAATTAAAATATAATAAATCCTGAAAAGACATAGTTTCATGGTATAACATGTCAAATGTCAGTATATACACCCTGTAAAATAATAATAGTCCACAATATTACATATTTATTAATGAAGGCGAATTGAGATAAAATTATTTTACTGATTTGGTATCATTTGAAACATAATCCCCATGGAATATATTTCATAAATATGGATATTGAAATATTTCTATATTTATTGATAATAGTAACTTAATATATTCATGGCTATTATATAAAACACCAATAAGAAAGAAGTAATGAATTAGGCATACATATCACAGAATGAAAAGTGAGATTATAAATCCCCTTACTTTAAGTATTGATATTCATTATACACATTCAATCATATTGTATAATATATATAGGTTTATTATACATTGTACATAGAATAATATTTTATTATATTTTATTTTATTTTATTATGACTTTATATTACCCTTTAAATAATAATTCGATGTAAATGTTATGCTTCAGGTAATATCTTTGTTGTTCTTCTAATATGTTTTTTGACACTTTATTTTTGTTACTATTAAATAGATCATGAATAAATTATTTTCATAATATAAAAACATGATAAGAATATCATATATATTTATCATATAAATATTTATAAATATATATAAATATATATAAATGAAAGAAATATAAAATTGAATACACCATTTACAGAGACAATAGGATGTACGTATGCATGAATGTTGTTTCCATTTAATTGTGATAACGAATGAAATAAATTAAATGAAATATAAAATATATAAAACATCACTCAATTAGTTTTATTGTGTCGCATATATCATATTAGATATCTAAACAAATCCTTAATATATTCCATGTAACGTGTGACAAATCACATTATTTTCATGTGGCGGTAGTCCACACCACCACAAACAATGTCATCGTATATACAGAAGATGAAAAGAATGAATGTAAAATTTATATAACAATTATAGATTAATAAATACTTCATAAATATCATATATATTAAATTAATACATATTTTTATCATAATATCAATTTGTGAGAGGTAGTAATGTAAAAATGAACAATATCATTTTGTGTCGCAGTAGTTCTTGAAAAACAAAAAATAGTATGTTTTATTACCCAGTAACAAAATGCGTGTTTAAGTTTTTATTCAAACCATAGAATAGAAAGCAACTAAATATATTATGTATGCTGATGTTTTTATATAATCATGGAATTAGAAGATTTGATGCGGTGAAAAATATAAATATAATAAAGGATCTTAATGAAGGATGTTACATCTTCTATGAGTATCTCCAAATTATTTTCATCAAAATTATCACTTTTTTTTTGGATTTCTACACCAGTATAAGTATATTTTATGAGTATAGGGGTGTTGGGAGAATATTTGGGTAGATTATAGAAGAGAATCATTTTCTTGTTTGGTGCGAGGAAGGGGAAGAGTGAATTCATTATAATAGTAGAGGAGAGTAATTCTTGTAAATACAAAAATGTAATCCCTAATGGGAGTAATCTCATAGTAAATGTGATTAAAAAAAAAAAAAAAAATTTATTAAATTGAAGATACACTCCAAATAAATTTCTGACACAAAAAATATGTTAATTTTTATAATTTTGTTTCATAGTCATTATGTTTACTTATAATTTTCATTTTTATTTTTTTTCATTAGGTAATTAGTTTTCAAACATATGTAACAAATACTTTAATATTAAATTAAGGTTATATTTTTTATAAAATATATATCCACTCAATTATAAATATGATAGTAAATTTAAAAACTATAAATCCCATGTTTTCAGGAAAATAATTTTAAATCTAGCACATGTAAAATGCAAAAACACATTATTAACCTTAACCATGTTAAACTAGGTTTTACTATTTGAGGGTATATATGTTCATTATAAAACATCATTTGGTTCCTTAGTAGGATATATATTTTATTTAATAATAGTCAAAAATAAATTTTATTAATCTAGTATTTTAATTAATGTTAAATATTTTATTAAAATAGTATTTACTGTTAAATAACATTAATTTTATTGGTGACATTATTTATGTAATTTTAATTTAAAAATATAAAAAATTATTGTAATTGAAATATATTATGATCATATCCATGGAACATGATATAGTCATCATTAAATATAATCTAACATAATAACTCAATTACTTAAGATTACTGTTAATGTATTTAGAATCATTTATTTTATTCAACTATTAACTATATAATCAATGTGTTAATGTTTGTTAAGTGTTTAATGTTACTAATTAATAACTAATAATTAATTATAAGTAATTATTATTAAAATAACTCATTTATATTTCAAAAGGACATGTATAACAAAAAATATTTTGTTTTCCCAATATCTCAATATTTTATAAATGACAAATGTAAGGAAAGTTCTTTTTTTGTCATTTTCCTAACATGACTTATGAAATATAGAAATATTATTCAATATAATTACAATAACTCATAAAACATGAACCATGAATATATATTGTTGAACCATGGGAAGATAATGTATTTTTGAAAAGATTCTTCATCAGATGCTCCCATATGATTAAGGATAAGTCCAATTTTATCCTAATTTTAAAATTAACAATGAACATTATTTTAATCCCATTCACTAATAACACTGGTCCAAAATTATTTTGATATTATTATACAAGAAATATAATAATGATTCATTCCATGTATGTATGTTTTTTAAAATAAATTCCCATAAGTGGAAAATTTAAATTTTAATCTAATCCTAACGGTGTGGTGAGAAAGAATGTTGTTAATGAAAAAATGTTCAAATGTTTAATATTTTTTTATCTATAAATTCATTATAATAATGATACAAATATCCTAAATTGGATTAATATATGTATAATTTATCCATATTTACTTTAAACCAAAATTTCAAATATAATATGACATTACTGATAATTTAAACAAAAATGATGTTTCTAAATAAAATACATTATTTTAACAATTTATCAAAAAATTGATACATGATAGAAAAATAAGATAATTTCACCCTAAGATAATTTTAAAATTATGAATTAAAATATAATCTTTATTTATACAAATAATATTTATAAATATTTAAATATTTAATTTTAATATAGTTTTTCCATTATGTTTTGCTTAAAATAATCAGTGTGTGTAACATATTTTATTGAAAGTATTTGGAATTTTTTGTAACACAAGATAAACATAGTGTTTCTTGTTGAGAATCTATAACATGGTGTAGATTTTAATGAAAGAAAATTTTGTTTCTTCTATTCAACATATTCTATATTTTGTGTTTCATGAAAGGAAAATGTATGAAAAAGTTTAAATTACATTGAATGAAAATTCCACAAATTATAGGGGTGTTAAATTATACACCCCTTAAAATAAATTTCATGTTTGAAATTCATCTAGGTTTTAAATGGTTCAACAATTTATAGTTATAGTAATAGAACACACTTTATAAAAATTAATACTAAAACATCCTTTAAATATAGAATTTTGGAAACACATTGTTACCCAAAGTAATTCAACTAGGTTTCCAAATGGTAGAACATTGGAGACATGTGAAAATATGGACTTGGAGGAAAATCATAAATACACATATGGGTGATTAAGGCCATATATGACAAATAATTGATTTTTTAATGCAATATTTAGGGCCTTAAAGTCATAAATATTTGATTTTCTAAATGGCTATCAGTTTAACTAAAATACAGGATTTAGTACAACATGGTATTTTTATTTTATTTTTCTAAATTTGAATATTTTTCATGAAAATATGTTCTTGAATGATTTGATTACAACCTCACCCATTTTTTTCTAGATTTTTTTTTCATAACCCCTTTGTCAAAAAAGGAAGGGGATGTTTTCATTCCCGAAGCACTAACATATCATGAGATCCAAGATAAGCTACCCCTTGTGTTATCAATTATCATCAATACAATGTTGTTATAACATGTTATCTAATATTCATAAATCCTCATATAGTGAGATAATACATTAATATAAAAAAAATTCTGAATTTTATTTTGATAATTCAATAAATGGATAACTTTATAACCCTTCTGAAATATGAAAATACTTAACATTTGAAAATTGGTCCCTATATCAACTTAACATTAATCCCACATATATATTAAAGTAGCTCTTGGTTTTCACATTCAAAAACAGTGAATACCATCATCATATATATAGTAGAATAAATTTAATAACCCAAATTACCATAAATACACTCAAAACACATGAATTATTCATTATTATGAAGATCACAAGATATATTCCTTGAATCCAAGAATTTGTACAGTTCATCCACGTTAGCATATACCACATTCTCAACAAATACATTATCTTTACTGATGTCATAAGAACTATCTAACTTTTTATATCCATATCATCACCACATTATTAATATAAAATATCATTTTCTCATCATCAAAAACATATTAATAGTTACCTTCCCTTAACGTAAAAATTCCATTAAATAAATTCTCTATATCATCAATATCATTTAACATATAATTGAAAATAATTAAAGAATATATTTTACAAAAAATAGTTATATAATTCATTATTCATATTTTATAATCATTGAATTCCAAAACATATACACTTCATTAATCGAAAATTATAATCAAACCATTACTCATGATTAGTTAACATATTCCTTAATGCATCTTTCATAAAATATGAAATATGAATCATTTCATAAGGTTACATAATATTAATCTAATGAAGCATTTATTGTATAAAGTTAAAAATACTATAAAAACGTTGCATACAATTCTCACGTCATTTGGGGTATCCTTATCATCAGATGTATATCCATTACTCAGGACATATTATTGATTCTCATCATGAGGTTTCCTCACAAAATATTTATTTTTATAATTTAAATAATTTAAAAATCATAAAATTTTAATGAAAGTCCAGTTACATAAAGTTTCAACTATTGACTAAGACCATAAAGTATTGGTTATAAACACTTACCATAGCATAAAACCTCATAATCTTGAAAAATGTATTATAATAAGTCTAAATATTGACACATACTTTTTTAATATATGATTCCATATGTTTAGCTTTATTATTTGTAGTAATATTCTATATAAATCCATTATGATGGTTTGATAGGATATTTATAATTCCCAAATAATTTTCTCTATGAGTTTCAAACAAGGTTCCCATAAATCCCAAATGTCAGGTTTCGGGTTATGATCGATATAGGTTTGATGCACCATGTCCAATTTGTTACTTAAAGGATAATTTGTCTTAGAACCATATCCACATGTTGTATATAGAGACTAATTAGTTTCTAGGAAATGAATCACTCTATACTTTACCAAAATATTAAAACATTTTCCTAACAATTAACTAATCATTATACTTATCCTTAATGACATCCATAATCACATCACTAGATTTATCCATAGGGATATCACTAATTTTTTTACATCCATGATTTCAAATTTCAAATAAATAGTTTCTTTAATAGTAACGATAACACCCCAGTATTAACATACAATGAAATTAGATCAAGTTTTAGAAAAACATAAAACATTACACAAACATATGGTAAACAATTATATTAGTTTAGTTCCATTAGAGATATTTATAATTAAACACCATCACACGAGTGAGCTACAATGTCTCCAATTAGGTTCTCTATAAATAGAACCACTCTTAGAAAAGTCATATATAAATGATATATTCAAAATCATGGGAAGGAAATAAAAAAATGGGTGATCTCAGATGCTCAATACGTGTATATAATGGAGATATGTAAGCATAAATAGGAGAACAAGGGTATGAGAATGTGATCATAATATTATAATATCTTACCCTGAATATCAATTATCATAAACATGAATCATTTAATAAAGTTTAAATGTTCATAAAGAATGAATCATAATGAAATCATGTCAAAATTCTATAAAAGCATGACGTAATATTAATACATGGAATTTATGAATACACAAAACCATGTAATATTATTCCCTAAAAGTGAATACACATTTCTATACAATATCACGACACTTGATTGAAACAAAACCTATTGGGTGGGACACACCACCATCCCCAATTGTAGTCTTTTCCACGTAATGGATTAGGTTTCCCCATTATCCAAATAGTTGATTGGGTTTCCCCATATTCTCATAGTGGACCGAGTATCCACATATTCCGAAAGTGGATTGAGATTCGCCATATTCCTATAATGTATGCGGTTTCCCCATATTTCCAATAATAATTAAGTTTTCATATATTCTTATAGTATATATTTGGTTTTCCATTTTCATAAATTGAATCGTGTTTCTTTATCTTTTTATAAGGGATTAAGTTTCCCATATTCCGATTATAGACTAGGTTTCCACATATTTCATATTGGATCAAGATTCCCCCTCTTCTGTTAGCAGATCAAGCCCATTGACTTGATTTCCTTATATATATGATGTTATATAAATATTTAATAAATTATATGGAAGGAGTTATTAGTATCACACTTCTCATTATGAAATCATATATATGTGTGCCACAATATCATAAATAATCATATCTGAACCCATGAAATGAAATGGGTATCATAAACATATGATCATATCATAACTTATGGAAATTAGAGTGTTTTCATATTAATTTCATGAAATCATTACCCATAAAAAGAAGGTGAATTCACAACCATACGACCCATGAAAAATAATGAGATTTTGATAAGCATTTATCCCATGAAAGTGAAATTAGTTCTGTAAAATCCTTGCCATCAATACATACACCATTCAATGAATGAATATGAATGGAACCTTTGAATAATTTAACTTGAATGGCATGAGTAACACCAACATATTCCTTCTTATGGTGGAAATAATTTAGAATTTTTTTACAAACATTTATTAACAAAATTATTATTTCCTCTTTGAAAAATATGTTTTAAAACATAAAACCTTTTGAAAACCATTTTTTTGTAAAATAAACTTGAAATCATATAATGGAATATTTGAAAACTTATTGATAAAAATAAAAATTTTAAATATTATAATGAAAGATATAAAATGGTTTGAAACCATTTTCCTTTAAAAATAATAAATGTATCTAGATTTTTTTAAAAAAACATTTAATTTAAAATACATTAAAAAATTATAATGAATTCTATAATATATTTTGAAAAACATTTTCAATGAAAATAAATTTAAAATATATAATTATTTATTAAAAAACATTTGAATATAATTTTGATGGAACATATATTGTAAAAATATAAAATATACTCAAAAAAAAATTTAAATTTATTTTATTTGAAAATTCATTGAAAACATATAAATAATTCATGAAAACCTTTTGAAAACATTTTTCTTTTAAAATACCTAGAAAAAATATAACTAGTTATTGAAATGATTTTGAAATAATTTATATATGAGAATGATTTTATAAATTAAAGATAATGATGAATACATGTTAAAAAACTTTTTTCCATGATACCATTACAAATGAATTTAATTTTTTTTTGAAAACATGGTTTTGAAGGAACATATATTTCTGACCAAAGAGAGATGTAAAGTCAGAGTTTCATGAAAACACATTATTATTATCTTATGCATGAATGAGTGGAAAATGATATCAATAAATGAAGATATAATCAATAACATTAGGATTATAAAATTAATTAGTTTTATTTAAAGATTTGTCAGAATATTTTATCAATGAATACAAAATCATAAACAATCCTAATAAACAATGAGATTATTTCAATAACACCATCCACATGGTAACATTGAATTATACTCTAAATGTAGTAAAATGAATTTATATGATTCTGAAAACATCCTTAAATTTTGTATGCTCATGAGAAAATATTAAAGTTTTCACTATATAAACTTCGTAAAATAATATAAGTGCATAACATGCCATATGTCATAATGAATGTGATTTGAGGCCAAATTACTATACAAATTTTGTAACTTTTTACATATAATCCCTATAAAATATGGATACTAAAATTTACATGTAAATACTCATATATTTAAGGATATAAATAATATAACATAATCAGGGGTAGTGTATACACCACCTAGTAGAAATAAGTGGTGAATAAGGCATAAATCTCACATAAAGAAAATTGAGACAAGAAATCCCATTACACTAATTGTTGAAATTATTCATAGATGTTTTAACCTCATGAATAATTAATATATTTTTATTATAAATCTATCAAAAAAATTATATATATAATAACATATATGATTTAATTATGACTCTATGTTACCCGCTTATATACAATTCCATGTTAATGTTATTATTTAGGTAATATCTGCATTATTTTACATATAAGTGTTTCAACATATTATTTTTGGTACTCATACATAGATCATAATTTAAATTTTTTGAAAATGATAAAAAAAAGATAAATATTATATATATTTAGTATATAAATATTAATAATAATCAATAAAATATTAAAATATGAAACGGAATGCACAATTTTTCGGGACTGTAGGTCGTACGTACAAATGAACATTATTACCATTTTGGCGTTGTATTGTAATAAATAATGTAAAATATATATATATATATATATATAATAATTTGAGTATATTTTTTATTTCAAATATATAATATATGTTCAACAATCCCATTACTAATACATTCCATATATATTCTTATGAATCACACCGCTTTGAGTAGGTGGTAGTCAATGCCTACAAAAATGAAGTTATTATATTTTAAAAATATATAAATCATGAAGGTATATTTTATATGATAATTACAGAAGTACAAATATATCATATTAATAATATATGACATATAAAAATAGAGTTTTCTTTATAATTTACAATCATGAGAGGTGGTAATATAAAAATTAACATATTTTTGTGATGTTTTTGTTCACCATAAACAAAAATGATAAGTTCATTACTTATTATATAGAATTAATTATAATTTTATAATGAAAAATTAGATTAAAAAATACCATTATTTTTATTATAATTAGTTTATTATTTAATAAATAAATGAAAACAGTTTAGGTGGAGGAGTGTGAAATTAATATAAATGATCTTAAGAAATGATGGCACATCTTATTTGGGTAACATATCTTGGCTTTCACAAAAGAGCATACTTCATGAGGTTGAATATAAATTTAGTATTTTAGGTTTATTTTATGTATTTTGGGATACTATTTGTGTTGATTTCAGATGATCCAAGGTTTCTTGATAAGTGTGAGGTAGAAGAAGAGTAAATGACTTTATATAGTGTAGAAGGAGTATTATTATTGTAAATACCAAAAAAGTAAGCCCTAATAAGAGGAATATATTATCTAATGTAACTGTTAAATATAAAAATAATTAATTAAATTAATTTTGCATCCAAAAAAAATTCAAAAATACTAACTTAAGTGCTTTAGTACAATTTTGTTCCTTAGACATTATGTTTCCTTATATTTTTCATTTTCGATCTTTTAATTTAAGTAACTACATTTCCAACCAGTGTAATATATAAATTAAGACTAATTTAAGGATTCATTAATTATAATATATAGTTCATATGAATTATAAATATGATATATCATTTAAAAAATAAAAATATCAAATGTGTTAGAAAATAATTTTAAAATAAGCATCTGTAATGCACAAAACCCATGATTTAACTTGAACTGTTCTTACCATGATTTTAATACTTAAGGGTCTCTATGATCAATATAAAATATAATTTCTCAATTAATAGACCATATTTTATATTTCTAACAATTAAAAATAACTTGGATAATGGAAAGAGTTTTATTAATGTTAAATATTTTAATAAAATATAATTTCTTTTAAAATAAAATTAATTTCAATTTTGACGTTATTTTATTAATTTTAATTAAAAATAATAATAAAATAAATTAAAAATATAATAAGTTAAAATATTTTTAAAATGATATATTCATATAAAAAAATATCATTATACAATAAATCATTAAATTTATTTTACTTTTAATGTTTTTACAAATAATTATTGTTTTCAATTATTAACTAAATAATCTATACATTAGAATTTGATTAGAATTTAATGTAATAAAATCATCTCTAAAAATTAATGATAAAAAAATATGATAATAAATAAATAATTTTTCTTCAAAAATGATATGTATAATCTAATGTATGATTCTTTCTATATCTGAATGTTTTATAAATGTTAAAAGTTAGGAATGTTATTTTTTTCATTTTCATTACATGACTTATAAAATAGGGATGTTTTGTTAAATAGTGTCCCAATAACTCATAAAATTAGAAACATTAATGTATATAGTCTAAATATGTGAATCTAATGTATTTTTAACACGTGTATGGGACATTTTGTCCCTTAATTTTTTGGTTTAGTCCGTTGTTAAGTGTAATTTTACCTTAACCACTATTATTCATCTTAATAATTATAACAAATTAATATAGAAAAAATTTATGTTGATATTATTATAATGTAACTATAATAGTGATTAAGACTGCATGTTTAATTTTTTAATAATTTTATATACATAAGCAGATAAATTAAATTTAAATTTATTCCCCTATATGTGGAGAGAAAGAATGTTTATAAAGAAGAAATATATTCAAATGTTCAATAAGTTTTTATTTGTAAATTAAATATTAAAATTATTTCAATGAACTAATTTTTTTAATATATTTATAATAGATTTATTATGAAATTAATGACTAATTTAAAATAAAATTTAATATTAATAATTATTTAAAAAAAGAAACAATTTCTAGAAAAAATGAAATATTTTTCAAAAATCATCAAAAAAGTGAAACTTCATAGAAAAATAAATAAAATTCACCCTAATATATTTTTTGACATTGTGAATTCAAAATTTATTCATATTGTTACAATTAAAATTTATAAATGAGTCAAAATTTAGTTTTATATTAGTTTCTCTATTAAGAGGTTGTAAAACACAGCTTTACATGTAACTCATGTTATCGAAAGAATTCAACATTATGTGTAACAAAAGTGAATCATAGTGTTTAGTTTATTTAAATAATTACATATTGTAGTGTAGAAAGATTTAATATACTGGTTCTTTCATATAACACAATCTATATTCAGCATTGTTTGAAATGAAAATAAATTAAAATATTAGAATTATTTTTAAAAAAATCACAAAATATCGAGGTGTTTAAGAATGTCTTTTTCAATAAAAAATGTTGAATATCATATTTGTAGACTAATATGGTTTCATGGTTTTATATTATAAGTCATGGGTTACACCCAAAAAAAGTTTAATGAAATTATAAAATGGAAAAACATTCTGTATAAAATAGTGGGTTTGATATTTTTGAATATACGTGGTTTTTTGAGAACATTTTCTGTTTATATATATATAAGGTTTATTTTTTGTTAGAATGTAGCCACTGATGTTGTGGATTTTTTTATAAATATATATAAAATTGATTCTCTAATTAAACTGTATCTACTCAAGATATATTGATTTTTCATGGTAATATTCACAGAAGGGTGTGTGAGTTATATATTTCGTATTCCATATAAAAATAATAGTTCACATAAATGGTTTTAATGATAATATAGAAAACAAGTTGATATTATTTATTTATTATTTTATTTAAAATTTTGATCTATCATTTTTTTTATAGTGATAGTTGTGGGAAGTCATGATAGTCAAACTAATTAGTATATATACTCACCTATACCACCAACCTTTTTTCATCAACAAAGCAAATAGAGATGAATTAGAGACACAATGATACAATGGAAATTCGTAATATAATAGAGAAGGAATGATATAAAGTAAACACTCTATTTATCTCGATTGAAAATTAATTAACCTCCATTTTTATTTGATCGTGACCATTATTTATCAGAGGAAATTTTCATTGAATTACAATTTATGAATAGTCAGTTATTTCTACTCAATGATAGCGTTATATGAATAAATCATACCCACATAAATTCCATATCAAAATATTCATCAAAAAATGATTATTAATATTGTAATGTGGATAAAATTTTTATTTTTTTATATTAATGATGATAACACATACTTTTAATTGAAAATTTGGAACCATCATCCCACAATACAGTATGTAATTGTGTGAATTACCTCCATTATTTCTATAAATTATATAGATCATGTCACAATGAATGACAATCAAACTTATTAAGAAAACTTGTAGACTATAATTTTCATATAGGTATATAATCAATTCATTAATACCCATCACTAAATCCATAACCCTGTCATAGGGTCTTCATTATATATTTCATTTTCATAATACAAGATTATCCAATTTAATAGAAAATGGAAAAAGGAGCAGTCACTTCCACATCCCAAACACCATATGATGATAATGGGAAAAATTATTTATAAGAATAAATTTTCCAATAAAGAAAAATGGTAGAAACGCTTTACATGAATAATGTTTTATTTCTTATGTGAAATATGGTGATCGATAAATATTGTTTAGTTGAATTACAATACCCTTTAGATAAAGCTTTAAGATGAAATGTGACTGATAGAGTAATGAGAAAATAGTCCTATTATCAATGAAACCATATGCCACATTAACATATTTCATTTATTTTATAACTTGTTTACTATAATCAATTTCTCCAAACAATCCCACATTACACACATGGTCATTAATTCCCCATGTATAGGAATATTTGACTCATATATATAAATATTATTCATACAAAATTAATTAATAACAATTGACATTTTTTTATTTAAAAATCAATTATAGAATGATGATAGATGATATACACATGAACATTTAAACATTGAAGGATATTCAGAGTGGGTGAACTTGAAATCACCTACAAAGAATATTGGAAATCAAATATTCATGATATGTTTATAAATAGATTCCTATAATATATTCATAATCACTCTACATCATGATCTGGATCAATGATGGGTAGTCTAAAATAATAATAAATACTGTAAAATATCAAACAGTTTTTGTAGAAAAAATATCATGTATTTAATAAACAATAACATGGTAGAATGTTCTATTATAATTATGGGATCACACATCATAATTACATTACTAGTTCATATCCACCATTAAGGTAATAAGTATATATGATATCCCTTACACTTAACGGAATGATAATGAAAGAGTTTAAGAATTCATCACTAGATAAAATGATCCTATATATTATATAGAAATATAACTTCCCTACGAGATGCCAGTGAATATTTTTATTGAGAAGAAATATGTAAAATATGTAACGATATTCATTATACACTTTTTACCTACTTTTTCTGAGAGTTTTCTAAAAGAATACATAATTTAAAAGATTTCATTAATCAATACTCTCATAGAGCACCATCATCACAAAACATGGAAACCATGAATTGTAGAGTTATTACTATAAATATTAAAATATAAATCATTTCATTATAACTCTTATAGAATGTATCATCAATGTAGTGTATTTTCCATGTAAAAATTGAACTTATACATTATAATGTTAAAAAACATAATTTATGTCTGGATTAATATCTTGAAAATTTTAAAAATAGTAAAAAATGGATGTTTTATTTAGAATTATAAAACTCATTAATACAAAATCATTGAACTAAAAAACTATTTTATAACATTACTAGAATTTAAGAAAACATATGGGTTTGGGTTACGATAATAACAAAATTTCTTCCCCTGCCATTAGATAATGGTCCATAAAATCCATGACTTATTTGTTTTTAAACATAACCAATTATCAAATGTGATTTATGATGGTCTAATTTTGTAAATAACCAATGTACATGTGAAATGTGTATTGATTCGATTTCTTGATGAATCGAATAAATTTAATGAAAATTATGATTTTATTGAGTAAATTATTAACATACTATTGTAAAAAAATTATTATTCATTTAAAAAGAAAATAATAACACTATTACCCAATTAAATTGTTTTAACTAAAATTATTGTAGAAAATAATATATTCGAATAATATATATCATAGATTAAAAATAAAGTGTATAATAAACATAAAAATGCATTGAGTGTATGATTTAATCCCAATGTATACACAAGATACTATAAAATCATTTTAAACATTAACATCATTATTGAGAGGATTTGAAAACCATATCCAAATAGAAATTTCCACTAATAAATGAATATATGTAAACTTAGTCAATAATGTATTATTAGTATAATATTTTTTCATTATGGATTCATTATTTGTGAAAATTCATCATATCAATAATCAATGAATTTGTTGATGAAGTATAGGATTTTAGAACTGATGTAGTCCAAATAGTTCATGTGTTAACCCAAAAAAATAATATGTTTTATGAAAACATACATAGGGCACATTAAATTTTCCCCATTGATAAATTGGTCTGTCCTTATTCCCTATAACACTAAATATACCAATGTATTACTAATGATCTGATTGTACAACAGAAAATTCCTATAAAATTCAAATGATATAATGAGATTGTGTTTTTCTATCCCATAAATAATTATAATTCATACTAACCAAGGAATTGCGGTATTATCTTTTTATCCAAATTAAACACACATTATTTAATCCCAAAAACAAAGACACGGTTGGAAGTAAAACATTTTAACAATGGAAAACTACATTTTAATGTCTATCTCTATCATTGCAACATTTCTCATGATCCTGAACACACTCTATATAACTAAATTACATAGAAAAGAAATCATTGAGACATTTAATGATTCTTAAAATACAAACAAAATTATTTCCACTATTGAAACAAATTTTATAGATTCTAGATATACAAAATTTCACATAGTAATTTATTCCGTTGATAATGTTTGTGAAATAACCATAAAAGTGTATCATCAAATTTCTTGATTCCTTTAAATAGTTGAAAAAAATAATCTACATCATTATGTAATATTATTAAAACAAATTGAACATTAATAAATTAATTGAATGAAATTTTAAATTCCATTAGAGTTATTCAAAGTAGAATTAATAAATATGTAGATAAACTAACTAAAAAATTACAATCTTCATCATTATCGTTGGACTTAATTATTATATTAATTATAAATATTATAAATTGAAAAATATTTAGTATAAATTAATGAAAAAATATGATATATTACTTTTATAGAAGTATTTTTCGTTATATATTGGAGTAAAAATTTGTAATATGACTTTTTCAAATATATATGAGCATTGGTAATGCATAAAACAAATGGATATATTGATTCATTGATTAAATGATTTTTTTAAATTATAAATATTTTACAAAATAATATATCAAAAATTAAAAAAAAATCAAACCCTATATAAATATATTATGATTTACAACATATAAAATATAATTAATCTTTTTATATAAAATAACATATATTCATGAAAAAAACATTTTATATTGTATTATGTAAATATAATGGAAAATTAATTTTAAAATATTAAAATAATTAATTTAATGAAAATTAAATTCAATTATTTATTCAAAGAATAAAATTGGAAAAGATCTAAACTTTTATATATAGTGTAATAACAAAGCTAAAAATTAAAATATTAGATAAAATCAATAAACAATTAAATTTTTAATACTTAGTTATTTATTAGAATGATATATAAAACATATAAAACTAAAATTGAAAGTATATAACTAGGATAATCTATATATTCCAAGGATTTTTCAACTAGTTGTCCACTGCTCATTTAAATATTACCTTCCTCAAAATTTAAAGAATATATAACATCAAATATTCCCCCATAATATGAATTATAAAAAGGATAATCCATTACCCTTAAAAAGCTAATTATATCCTTTAGTTTCATACTGAGGATGCACCCAAAATTTACACCCTAAGAAACACTTTATTTTTTTATATCATTTGATCATAGGAGAGATTTTAGGATTCATTATTATGAAAGAATTTTATTTTATAAGGGATTACATGAATACTAGTACCTTATAATTCTATTTTTGTTTTTTATAATTTATCATATCCAATCCATTAAAATAATAATATACACATTAATTAGATACTATTTATATCATCTTCCATCTGTAAAAATTTTATTGAAATAATTTAATTCAATGTTATTACTAATTCATTACTATAACATGTCCTTTTCGCGGTTGGTTCAACAATATATATTAATGATTCAATACTAGTTTATATATTTATGTGATGTATGAGTAAATTATTTAATGAAATATTAATATATGGTATTTATTTTTAATTAATATTATGATAATGTATATTCAACGGTGAAAAAATTAATTATCGTAATAAAGTCACTCATTATAATTATTAAAAATTAATAAAATATAAATTTAATGAATTCCATTTTTATAAACTATACCCAACACATCAATCAAATGAAAATATGATGGAATAAATCATTACAATAATAAGAATCAAATATAATAATGAATCGTGTATAATGAAATTTTTGCCAATAAATGGGTAATAATATACCCATATCGATACTGTTAATGAACAATAAAAAATAGAAGAATATAATTTTGATTGTAAATTATTAATAAATAATATATATTTAATATATTAATATTAGTAAATATATTAAAAATTAATATTAAGTTGAATGGTTCTAATAAAAGTGATTAATTATATTATTATATTATGCATGTTCTTAGAGTGAATTCATTAAATTCAGCAGTATGGGTGTGGGTTTAACTTCCAATATCTCGCCAAAATTTATGTTTCCAATAGATAAATTTTAATTAGAGACCTCAGAAAAAAATTCTCTTTAAATCCCATTTTATGTCATTTTTTATTTTTTTTAGTATACAAATAATCTTAACATTTTTTTAATTGATTCCAGATTCCCTATATATGAATTTTATAATTAGAATTATTTTAATCTTATTTTCTCGGTTAGGTATCCCTCTACCTCATGCCATTGTTATTTATTTTATTTCTTGAATGTCATAAAAGATTCATTAATAATTTACTAAGTTTAATTTATATTGATATTTTTATACTAAAAAAGGTGTAAGGTATTTTTTTACTCTTCTAATTTGTTTCTCACTAGATAAATTCCACAAACATTTTTCTTATACTTTATTTTAAATGATTATATTTTCTTATTTCAATGATTAATCAATTATAATTATATTGAAAATGTAATAATTTTTAATAACATTAATTTATTTATTTTCCTTATAAAACATGTTTAAATTAAATGGAATATCTCCTTAAAATATTTCATCACGATCAAATATAATGTTATTTAATATATGGAAATACAATTAAAATTTTCTTTTATTTCAATTTGAAATTGATTTTGGGGGATTATCTATTTTCTTTCTCTCAAACATTAGTTTATATATCTTTTAATTTTTTATAACATTAATTAGATCTATTATGTCAATCATATATTATTTTATGATTATGTGGAACCCATATGCATGGTTTATCATTATGTGGTATTCTTGAAAAGAATTTTATATCCCTATTGTAAATTTGATAATGCTTACATCTCATTATATTTTTAGATTTGAGAAATTGAATGTTTTCATAGTCCATTGTGTTATGATACATTTGCATCTGCATTTGATGATAGTCTTAGTGATGATCCTTGATAAATGAAAATATTTTTTATGCTTATATATATCCCACATTGATGTTGGGTCAGTTCCCTAGCCTTTTATCATGGATCTGTGACCCAGGTTCAAATATGAGGGGTGTGGGGTTCTCCGATGTGAGAGTATAATTACAATCATAGTAAAGTAGTTTGTATTTTAGAAGTGTGGTAGTAGTAAAAATAATCACCATAATTTCCCTTAACACTAAATTTTTGTGCCTATAGGACATAGGGCCAGAGTGGAAAAATTTTAGGATAAGAGGAGCCATTGATTACTTAAAAATGGGTTCAATTCAATATAAATGTTTTGGAGAATGTTTTAATAATTACATCATGGGGTATACAACCAAAAGGAGGGTTGGGACAATTATAGTGTATCAATAGTCCAACCATACACATATATTTATAATGTGCAATGTTTTTAGTCCCATCAAGTGAGTATTAAAAAATGAGTTTTGTTAGATGATGTTTAATGATACACAAGGTATTGAATGAGGAGCCATGAATTCTATTAAGGGGGTGGATACTCAAAAGAGTGATCTTTGTACTCAGAAATACCCATTATAAATATTCATACATTATTGTTTTTGTTTGTGGGGTGACATTATATTATGTTTATTAGGGTATAAGTGTTGATATTTTTTTTCAACAGGGTGGGGTGATTAAGAATTCAGGCTAGTGAAATAGTTATATTACTATTGGTTGTTGGAAGAAATGAGATTTACTGATGAATTTTAATGATATTGGATTTTCAATGTGACTATTAAATCATAATTTCATCCTTTTTTTATGTTCCATCAATCCGCATATTATGCTTCAGGACTATGGGCAATTAATCAATCATTTGTAATAAAATTTCTCTAGGGGGTGTTTTCTATTCAACGTACGGAGGGATGAGTCTTGAGGAACTTCTGTTCATTGTTGATTTTTTTTCTTATAATCCAATCTACTCATAATATTCTATAAAACCATTCAATTTATTGACACATTCATTTTATTTATTTCAAATTTTATGGTAAAATAATTATGTTATAATTAATTTTTAAAATTTCATATTTTATATTCCAGTGGGTATGATTTCATTATGTATTGATTAAATACCAAAATTATTATTCCATATCCACATAATTAACTTATTTTCACTTATGATATATATAATGGTCTCTAATTTTATTTCAAATTTAATATATTCTATTTTTTCCATTACTAAGCATCTAATCTCATAAATGTTTCAACATTAAACTATAATTGTTATGAATAATATTTTAATGTTATATATCTAATTAAGTGAGTTAATCATTGTGAAATTTTGGAATAAGGGTTCACTATGTTTTAATATATGTCATTTATGTTTCTAATATTCAATTACTACAAACTTATATCTACTTGTGGTGTTCATTATTGTGAGATGTAATTAATAATATATAATTAGGTGTTATGTATATACATTATGGTTTTATTATTTGAGGTTTTATTTTAGTGGGATTTAGATATTTTTTGAAATTAGTTTGTGATTAATTAATGTATAAAATAAAATAAGGTTAGGTTCCACAAAAAGATTCATGACTTGTACAAAAAGTGATATATAGTGAATGTAATGGCCCAGACCTCTTCAGTCCATTACATTCTGAAAATGTGGTGTTTGATGTGTTCTCGGAGGTCAAGGTGACTTATCCCCAACACTTTTCCAAATTTCCAATTCTGTGAATAGTTCCATTGGGGAACAGTTCTATCGGTAACCTAAACGATAGGTGAACAGTGCTCTATCGGTGAGGTTTAGTTTGTATTGGTGTGGTTCAGTGAATAGTATTTCCCAAACGGTGGGGTCTATTGGTAACCACTATCGGTAACCTCTAACGATAGATATACAGTAACGGTATGTGCACAGTGCTTCCAGAATGATGAGGTCTATTAGTAACCTCTATTGGAAACCTCTAACGGTAGGTGTATAATATTGGTAGGTTTACGGTGTTTCTATAACGATGAGGTCTACTGGTAATCTCTATTGGTAACCTCTAATGGTAGGTGTACAATAACAGTAGGTGTACAGTAATGGTAGGTGTAAAGTGTTTCCAGAATGGTGAGCCATATTGGAAACTCTATATGTAACCACTAACGATATGTGTACAGTAACTGTAGGTGTACAGTTTTTCCAGAATGGTGATGTCTATCAGTAACCTCTATTGGTAACCTCTAATGGTAGGCGTACAGTAATGGAAGGTGTACAATGCTTCCAGAATGGTGAGTTATATTAGTAACCTCTAATGGTAGGTGTACAGTAATAGTAGGGGTACAGTGTTTCCATAATGGTGATGTCTATCAGTAAACTCTATCGGTAACCACTAACGGTAAGTGTATAGTAACGGTAGGTTTACAATAACAGTATGTGAATAGTGTTTTCAGCTTCCTACAGTTTCACCCCTTTGACATTTCCTTTGACTTAAAATACATTTAAAGCCTTATTCTAAGGACTATTAAGACCGATTGAAAGGCCATAAATCCTATATTAATGGATTTCACATTTTTACTTTGTCAAACAACGTTGGTTAATCAGATCCACTGTTAATGGGGAATTAAGCGTATCTTTAACTGTCTCCCCTTTAAATCATCAAAAGGGAAAAGATATCTTCTTCCCTTGTTCTTCCTCTTTGTTCTTGACTATGAGACACTATATCCTTTTTATCCTTCCCCTATGAGTTTCACAATAAAACTTTACTCCTCGGATTGGTTCTGCTCTTTTTTGATGCAACCAAGCTGCATCGATCAATCTTAAATATAAGGCATGTTTTCTCTTCATTACGTTGGGTATCGTCCTCTAATGTTTCTCCTTTACATATTATATCATGTATTCTCCATGCTTCTAATGGGGTTTTTTTGGGTTGGTTGGTGCAGACGTACTTTGGCATCCTCGGGTGGATGCAGTTGTCACGAGGGGAGGATAGTGACTCGTTGTGTGGATAAAGAATGTGAGGAACTGTTTGAGGTAGGGGATTTTTTGCTTCCCTTTCTTTTACATGAAACTGTATTGTTATCATGTTTAATCCCACTGTATGACAATCGAATTGACCTAATAAATATTTTAACCAGATAAATAAATTAATATCGATCGTATATTATTTCCTCCTATTGTTCTAGATACTGTGATATCTATTCTTGCTTCGTATAGCTATTCGTTCTTGACAGTAATTGGTAAAAAATGTAAACTGGGATTAATTGATAATTTTTTGGCTAACGATTTAGAGGCATGTAAATGAATCTTGTTTTTCTTGTTTTAAGTTTGATGTTAACCAAAATGATGCAGTAAGAATGTTTAATTTTTTTTGTGATGGATTACTATTTAGGTTTCCTGAATGTGGAACCTAGGTATAAAAAATCAGTTAATTCAAGAAGGATAAATGAACTGATTGTTTGATAATTTCTTTAAGGGTTTCTGAGTTACCCTCTTGATTGTTAATGGTCCAATAGCCCAATTGATGTGATGTTTGTTTTTCCTGGTGCTTGTGTTGTGATGTGATCATGGATGGTCATTGTGATATGTGGGGGCATTGAGGCTTTGGTTTGTGAAATCATATGACGCCTAGAGTGGCTATATGCATTGGTTTATGCATGTGGGTGTCAAGGATGACACTAGGGATGCTTGAATGGGATGGATGTGATTGTTGGATGCTTCCTGATTCTTTGGATGTTTATCTTCTATACTTTTCCCCACTACTAAAGACAGCTTGTCTTAGATATCCTTCATCAGAAAGAGGTGAAGACATGCGTGGTATTCCACGTGCTTTCTGTGTTTAGATTCTCAGGGATGGATGGGTATATGCTCTTTCTATAAGCGGTAGAGACTCGATGGGTAGTTCATCTACTCTCTGTGTTGATCCCCCTTGTGTTTAGTAGCTTATAATGTTTTTCTACATTGCCTGGGAATGAGGGAAAGTAATTATATAATGAATAATTAAATTAACGGTGTCAACCCATGAGGATTGAGTTGCTGGAACATAATGATGAGGTTGTAATTTCTAAGGAATAGTGGACTTTGGGTGTGATTCTAATGAAATTTAATGTGGAATTGTTCATATTTAATTAATGCTTAAATAATTAAATAACGAAAATTGGAACTAATAAAAAGGGAATGATGTAATCTAATAAAGCTCTTTAAATTGCTATGTGCTTTTAGGATACCTGTTCTTAGAAGTAGTAGCCCAGAGTATGAGAGAAGTTAGCTGCATTTGTGTCTAAGACTAGGTTGTTCCCATAGTGTAGCTATGAGTTATAGTATATTTTTTACTTTTAGTGTTTCTATACGCTACTCCACCCTGTCAATATGGAAAACTAACATCGTGGGGATTCTGAGCCCAAGGGGGTGTTTTCCCCAAAATGGTTGACTACCCCATTTGTCCCTACTCTCATCTCTTGGTAGTTACTTGTGATGGTAGGCACATTAGTTAGTTTTCCCCATATATGTGTGTAGAGGGGTGTAATGGATTATGGTTATTAATGCACATATATTATGGACATAGTTTTCTATGGACTAATATAGTTGTAACATGTATGAGTTGTGATGTCTTGAAGATCCTTACTTGGTGTATGAGTTGTAATGGAATAAGGTATAATACCCGACATATGATACACGTTATGGGAGCTGTGGTGGCTCCCAGAAACTAACTGGTTACATTGGTTTGTGGACGTGGTGATTTTGTTGCATTATGTGCATATTCTGGTGCTTCGCCCAGGGGTCTGCGGGGCAATCCTTTTTTGAGAGAGATTCTCAGGACGTGCGACGTTGGGGAAAAGTGTAACACTAATGGAGAAGTAGTAGCGGGGTACCCTTGATATTCTTTATTATATGATATTTTCTTGTATGTGTTACTTGGTGAGAGTAGCCATGGTGAGGTTAGGAACCTAGTATACCTGTTTAGGTGACAAGTTATTTTTACTTGTTGTTCACTGTGATTTAGCATACTTTCTTTACTGTAACATGAGAGGCTTCAAGGAGGATCCTACGGAGTATATTGTTATACTCATCCTATGTATATATAAACTGTTTTTCTAGTCACTAGGATTAGGTTGGAGATCAAGATGGTTTCTATTAGCTTGGGGATATAGGTGCTGTTCGGGATTGTGCTAGCTATTGTTTGTACATATTTTTGGGTACTTACAGTCTTCCCCTTTTAGTTGTAGTAATTCTGGATGACATTTCATATGTTTACTTGGGTATTCATTTATATTGCTATCTGAGTTGGAGCTGGTTGGTGTCTATCTTATCTATCTCTTCCACATATGTTCTCTTAGAGGGTAATGCCTCACATTTGTGTGTTACTATACCCTCGGTGCTAGTCGCCAACCCAGGGTCTACTGGAGGTTGGATTCGAGGGTCATTATCTCCCTTCTCACATTTTCGGCCTAGGATGGGTAAAATTTGTAGGGAGATGGTCATGATAGAGTAGTATCAGAGGTCTGGTTGAGGGATAGGATGGATTTTAGAGTTACGCACAGGTGAGGTTGCTTGGGATGGTAGGGCAGCGGTGTCATTCATGTTTATCAAGTGAGGTAAACACTGGATACTGGTTGAGACATAGGTGTTTAGGGTACCACAGGATCTGATGTATGGACCATTAGGTTTACAATGGCTACTAAACAAGGTGGTACTAGTTGTAGGGTTGATACCTAGGAAATGACCATGCATCATTCTTCTTTGTTCCTGTGTTTGAATGAGTAGACCTCGGTATAGTTTAACCTAAACTGAATAATAGAAAATAATTAACTAATTAATGTTGAGTCTTCCATATTCCAGGTTTAGGAGCTCTAATAGTTTTTTATTTTACAAGTATGGCTCCAGGTCGACGTCCTAATCAGGCTTGCGCAGAAAATGTCTAGCAGGCTGTTTCAGCAGATCGTCGTAGGGTAGAGGTTGATGATGACGAAACATAGATGAAGATGCTAAAAGAGTTTCAGCACCATAATCTATAGAAGTGTGAGGGATCTATTTCAGATGCAGTCACAAATGACTGGTTATAGGATTTCAAGATCGGCTTCAGTTCGTTTCATGCTCGTAAGGAGCACTGGGTGTCCTTGGTTGTGACGATGCTGCATGGAGCAGCTAGGCAGTGGTTGTTCTTGTTCCTCGGGGATCGTGAGAAGTCATGAATCTCATAGTAGGAGTTTCAAGACAGGTTTAGAGTCAAGATTCTTTCTTCAACTGCGAAAGTGTTTAGTCGCCAGGAGCTTCTAACCCTTCGATAGGGGAGCTTCAATGTATGAGATTTAGGAATCTATTTTAGGAATGTTTTACGATATGCTTCAAACCTGCTACTGGATGAGGAGTCCGGGGAGAGGAATTTCAATGAGTATTTTCATCCAGAGAACCAGCGCTAGGTCACCCCATTTACGCTGAAAACATATCTTGAGGGGATGTTGAGGGAAGTTGTTGTCAAGAGGACTTTGGCCAAGACCGAATCATCACGAGAGGGAAATCGGCATATTTATTCATGAAGTAGATCAGTGGTTCGGGGTTCCCAGTTTTTAGGGAAAAAGAGTTTCCATTCAGCAGGGGGTAGGACCCAACCCTTCACATCTAATTTCTATAGAGGCAGCAAATCTCTTGCCTATGCCAAGGGATATGGTGATTGTATTTTTTGTTTTGGTCATGGTCATTAGCTGCGTGAGTTCCCGACATTTCCGAGTGCTCATCATGCACCAGGTGCTACACTCCAGGTTTCGTCGTTGTGGTAGTTCTAGCCGAGGCACCAGCAGTTGATTGCACTAGATTTATATCAGCAGAAGGTATATGGGGCAGGTAGAGGATTTCCCCATGATTCTCCCCTTCCATAAAGAGTAGATCACGGCCGTGGTGGTGATCATCATCAAGGTCAGAGAGGCCGTGGAGGTGGTCGTGGTCAGATTCATGCTCTAGCGTTGCCAGCTCCAGGCAAGCTAGTCCTCATTCGAGGTACCCTTTGTATTTTTTCTACTTTGGTGTATGCCTTTTTTGATTCCAAAGTGACACACTACGTCATATCACAGACCGTTGTCCATGCTTTGGGACTTGAGGTAGAGAGGCTTCAAGTTCCCTTTGCATTGACTACACCAGTTGAAGGTCGGGCTGACTTGTTTGAAGTATGGAGAGACTGTAAGATATTTTTGGGGTAACAACTCTCTTGGGGAGATTTCCTATGTATATGAATACAACCATATTATGTCATTTATATCATGGATTGGATGTATTCATTGCAGGCTATATTGGATTTCTTCAAGAAGAATTTCCTTTTCATTTGTGCAGATGGAGAGCCAATGGTGATTTTTGGCAAGAGAGATCCTTTAATGGGTCTTAGGCATGTTCCGTCCTTATAATCCATGATGGCTGAGATGATTTTTGTTCGTCATAGGTTCATTAGATGGCATTTCCTAGGGTCATATAAGAGTACCCTTATGTATTCCCAAAAGTGGTGGTAGCATTACCCCCTCGATGAGAGATTGAGTTTGGGATCGAGCTACAACTAAGACCGTCTCCTATCACTATGTCTCCATATAGGATGCCCCCATCTGAGTTACGAGAGCTATGTATATAGCTTGAAGGTCTGTTACAGTGTGTTTTTGTTCATCCATGTGTGTCGCCTTGGGGTGCACCAGTTTTGTTCGAGGAGAAGTTGTCGATTATCATCGCTTAAACAAAGTGAAAATAAAGAATCATTATCCCCTCCTACCGATTGATGATTTATTCGATCAACTAAAGGGTGATAGTTGGTTCTCAAAGATTGAATTCTAGTCATGGTATCTTCAGATGCATGTGAAAGATGAGGATATCCTAAAGACTGCTTTCCATTTTCATCATGGGCATTATGAGTTCATTGTAACGGAATTTGGCGTAAAGAATGATCCTGCTGTATTCATGGGATTGATGAATTATGTGTTCCGTGAGTTCCTGGACAAATTTGTGGTAGCTTTCATCGACGAAAACCTTTTGTTCTCCACATCTGAAGAGGATCATGTAGAGAATCTACAATCCATTTTGAGAGTTCTTCGTTGACATCAGCTATTTGGGAAGTTTTTGAGATGTAAGTTTTGTGATCAAAAAGCCTTTTTCTTGGGGCATGTTGTGTCCCAATAGTAGTAGCTATAGATCCATCGAATATAGAATCTGTTGTGTCTTGGGCAGCCCCCAAGATAGTTTCATAGGTGTGAAGTTTTCTTCGTCTCAAAGGCTACTACAGAAGGTTCATAGACAATTTCTCATTAGTTGTGACTTCTCTGACAGCTTTAACCCTGAATGAGCAAGCATTCATATAGACCGATTAGTGGTAGGCAGCTTTCGAGTATCTAAAGGGGAAGTTAGTAAATTCTCTAGTTCTTTGTCTTCCAACTGAGAGAGTTCAATTTGATGTTTTCTGCGATGCTTTGCATTTGGTGTTAGGCTGTGTTCTCATGCAGCAGAGGTCAGTTATTTCTTATGGGTCTCAACAGTTACATCCCCATGAATGTATCTATTCCACTCATGATATTGACTTGGAAGCTATGGTGTTTTCTCTGATGTTGTGGAGAATGTTCACACTGGTGAGCACCTTTTGGTTTTCACCGATCATAAGAGTTTGAGGTATGTTTTCTCCAAGCATGACTTGAACTTACGACCCTAATAGTGGAAGGAGTTCTTACAGGAATACGACTTCGAAATATTGTACACACCAGGAAAAGGAAATTTTGTATCTGATCAGTTGAGACAAAAGTCACGTAGTGAAGTTTTACATGAATCTGTTGATTTCTGTTGAGTAATGGAAGAACTGTCAGCATTACATCTTGATATGGGAGAATTTGGGGGTAGAGGTTGCCTTTATTAGATGATGGTACAGTCATCCCTGATGTAGAAGGTGGAAGAGTCCCTATTGGGGGATCTTGAGGAGGAGGTCTAGAGAGACCGAGTTGTTTGCGGCGAGGCCCCTGATGGTTGGATTGAGGATCAACAACACTGAGTGTTGTATTATGGAAGGATTTTTGATCCTATGATGAAGCACGAGATGGTTCTCAATGAGTTTCATAGATCGCCATTAGACGTGTATCTTGGGGTGACAATGATATACCGAGCTTTGAAGAGCCGATTTTGTTGGCCTGGGATGAAGCATGTAGTTTTGGAGTTTGTGTCTCGATGTTTGGTCTGCCAGAAGGTGAAGGCTGGACACCGTGTTTCTAGTGTTCTGCTTCAGCCATTAGACATTCCTCAGTGGAAGTGGGAGGACATCTCAATGGACATTCGTACTGGTATACCACAATCATTGGTAGGAAATGATGATATTTTGGTGGTAGTAGATCATTTAACAAATTTTGAGCACGTTATAGCAATCATGGAGTCAAGCTCAGTGGATGTTTTGTCGACGCAATATCTAGAGAAGGTGGTGAGACTTCGTGGAGTCCCTTGGATGATCATTTTAGATCGAGATCCTCATTTTACCTCCATGGTGTGGAGAGGTCTTCAACAAGATTTTTATTCTCAACTATGCCATAGCACTAATTTTCATCCCCAAATGCATGGTCAGATAGAGCGAACCATCCGGACTCTTGAAGACATGTTACACTCTTGTGATCTTGATTTTGATGGTTCGTGGATGAGGCACTTACCCTTGGTGGAGTTCTCTTACAATAATAGTTTTCACTCCACCATCAAGATGGCACCTTTTTAAGACTTCTATGGTCGACCATTCCGTTATCCATTGGGCTAGACTGGGGTTGGAGAGTCCGCAATTCTCAGACTAGAACTAGTGCAGAATAAGACAGAGATGGTCCAGGTGATTCGCGAGAGGATGAAGACATCACAAGACCGTTAGAAATCATATGTTGATCAAACAAAGAGACAGTTAGATTTTAA
The DNA here is from genome assembly GCA_963277665.1 of Viscum album. Classification (NCBI taxonomy): domain Eukaryota; kingdom Viridiplantae; phylum Streptophyta; class Magnoliopsida; order Santalales; family Viscaceae; genus Viscum; species Viscum album. Next base: position 1,561,728,887 of record OY728147.1, read on the forward strand.
TGTTGGGGATCATGTGTTTTGGAAGGTGATTCCATATCATGGGAAGTGAAGGTTTGTTTGTAGATTTAAGATTTCTCCCCAGTTTGTTGGGCCTTTCGAAGTGTTATCTTTTGTTGGAGCTGTGGCGCATCGAGTTGCAATTCCCCCATAGATGAGTCAGATACATGATGTTTTCCATGTATCACAGCCTCGTCGTTATGATGACTCTCACATCATCAATTTAGGAGAGATCGATGTTGATGATGATGCGACCTTCGAGGAGCGACCTTTGGAGATCCATGACCGCAAGGATAAGGTGTTGCGCATGTGTTCTATTACCATGGTTTATGTCTTGTGGTGACACGATGGCATGAAGGAGAGTACCTAGGAATGTGAGTCACATATACATGATCAGTAACCAGAGTTGATTGATTTTTAAATCTTTCCATGTAACAATGTTCCCTTTGTGGTTATGTCGTTCATGTTTTATTTATTAATTTCTATTGTTGCTTTTCTGGCTTGATCCTTTTTGAGAGGTATCAGGATGGGTGGTTTTTTGAACCCCGTTTCTTTTTTTTCTCTTTAGGTGGGTTTTGAGATCTCAAGGATGAGAATGTTTTGAGAGGTATCTGATGTAATGGCCCAGAACTCTTCGTTCCATTACCTTGTGAAAATGTGGTGTTTGAGGTGTTTCAGGTGGTCAAGGTGACTTATCCCCAACACTTTTCAAAATTTCCAATTCTAAGAACAGTTCTATCAGTGAATAGTTCCATCATTAACCCATAATGGTAGGTTAATAGTGTTCTATCAGTGAGGTTCAGTGAATAGTATTCTATTAGTGAGATTCAGTGAATTGTATTTTCAGAATGGTGCGGTCTATCGGTAACCTCTATTGGTACCCTCTAACGGTAGGTGTATAGTAATGGTAGGTGTACATTGTTTCCAGAATGGTGGGGTCTATCGATAACTTCTATTAGGGACCACTAACAGTCGGTGTAAAGTAACGGTTGGTGTACAGTGTTTCCAGAATGGTGAGGTCTATCGGTAAACTCTAACGGTATGTGTACAGTAATGGTAGGTGTACAATAACGGTAGGTGTATAGAGTTTCCAGAAGAGTGAGGTCTATCAGTAACCTCTATCAGTAACCTCTAACTGTAGGTGTATAGTAATGGTAGGTGTACAGTGTTTCCAGAATGTGGAGGCCTATCAGTAACCTCTTATGGTAGGTGTACAGTAATGGTGGGTGTACAGTAATAGTAGGTGTACAATGTTTCTAGAATGGTGAGGACTATCAGTAACCTCTAATGGTAGGTGTACAGTAATGCTAGGTGTACATTGTTTCCAGAATGGTGAGATCTATCGATAATCTCTAATGGTAGGTGTACAGTAACGGTAGGTGTACAGTAACGGTAAGGGAACAGTGCATCCAGCTTCTTACAGTTCTCTCCTCTGACGTTTCCATTGATGTAAAATACATTTAAAGATTTATTTTAAAGACACTTAAGGCCAGTTCAGAGGCCATCAATCATATATAATTGGCTTGAATGTTTTTACTTGGTCAAACCGTGTGGGTTAATGCGATCCACTTTTAATGGGGAATTAAGCGTATCTTAAACCATCACCCCATTTAATCTTCAAAAGGGACAATATGGCTTCCTCCCTTGTTCTTACCCTTTTTTCTCTACTATGAGATGATAGAACCTTTCAACCCTTCCTGTAAGAGTTTCAAAATCAATCTTTACTCCTCGGATAGGTTCCGGTCTATTTTGATGCAACAATGCTATGTCGATCAATATTTGATATACGGTTTGTTTTATCATCATTCCTTTGGGTATCATCTTATCTTATTTCTCCTTTACATATTATAGCATGTAATATCCATGATTCTAATGGGGTTTTCATTGGGGTTTGGTTGGTGTGGTCGTACCGTGGCATCCTTTGGTGGATGCAGTTGTTGTGGTAGGAGGACCGTGACTCGTTGTGTATATAAAGAATGTGAGGACCTGTTTAATGTAACAAATTCATTGCTTCTCTTTATTTAACATGAAAAAATATTGTTGGCAAGTTTAATCCCACTGTATGACAAAGGAATTTACCTAATAAATATTTGAACTGGAAAAATATATCGATATCGATCGTATGTTATTGCCATTTTTTTTGCTCGATACTGTGATAAATATGCTAGCTTCATATAGCTGTTTGTTCTTGACAAAAATTGGTAAATAATGTAAACCCGTATTTTTTTATCATTATTTGGCTAATGATTAAGAGGAATGTTAATTAATCTAGTTCTTCTTGTTTTAATTTTGACGTTAACCAAAATGGTGCAGTAAGCATGTTTAATTTTATTTGTTATAGCTTTTTGTTTTAGTTTCCCGAATGATGAACCTACGTATATTAAATCGGTTAATTCAATTGGATAAAATAACTGATTGTTTGATAATTACTTGAAGTGTTTTGAGTTACACTCATGATTGTTAAAGGGCCAATAGACCAATTGATGTGATTTTTGTTTTTCCCAATTCTTGTGTTGTGATGTGATCCCGGATGGTCGTTGTTATATGTAGTGGAATAGAGGATTTTGGTTGTGGCTGTAGATGATGCCTACAGTGGCATGATTAATCACTGTATGCATGTCAGTGTTATAGAGGACACCAGGGTTGATAGAATGGGATGGATGTGATTGTTGGATGCTTACTGATTCTTTGGTTATTTGTCTGCTTTCCTTTTCCCCACTACTCATGGCACATGGTCTTGCTTACCCTTCTTCCGAAAGAGGTGAAGAAATGTAGGGTATACCACATGCTTTCCATGTTTTGGATCTCAAGGAAGGATGGGTATATTCTTTTTCTATATGTGGAAAAGACTCGACAGGTAGTACATCTACTCACCGTGTTGAGCCCCTTGTGATTAGTAGCATAGAAAGTTTTTCTAGAATGGCGGGGAATGTTGGAAACTAATTATATAATGAATAATTGAATAAATATTGATAACCCATGGGGATGGAGTTTTTGGAACATAATGACGAGGTTGTAATTTTAAAGGAAAAGTGGACTTTTTGTGTGATGCTAATGAAATTTAATGTGTAATTTTTCATGGTTAATTAATGTTTAAACAATTAATTAACATAAAGTGGAACTGATAAAAAGGGAATGAAGTAATCTAATAAAGCTCTTTTAAAGATTGTGTGCTTATTGGATACCTTCTCTTAAAAGTAAGATCCCAGATTCTGAGAGACGTTAGCTGCAGTTGTGTTTAAGACTAGGTTATGCACATAGTGTGGTTGTGAGTTACAATATATTCTGTATTTTTTTTGTTTCTATACACTACTCCACCCTATTGGTAAGGGAAACTGACACCTCAGGGATTTTGAGCCCTGTGGGGGGGGGGGGGGCTTTCCAACATTCTGGTGGGAGGATGGATGGCTGAATACCCCCTTTGGAACCACACTCTTCTCTTGGTAGTTACTTTTGATGGAAGTCACATGGGTTAGTTTCCCCCATATATTTGTTTATAGGGATATAAGGGATTTTGGTTGTTCACACACATATATTATGGATATATTTTTCTATGGAATACTATAGGTGTATCCTGTATAAGTTGTGATGGCTTGAGGATCCTTATTCAGTGTATGGGTTGTAATGGCTTGAGGTATAATAACCGACGTATGATACACATTATGCGAGCTATGGTGGCTCCTAGAAACTACATGGTTACTTTGGTGTGTGGATGTGGTGGTTCTATTGCACGAGGTGCATATTGTGGTGCCTCACCCAGGTGTATGCAGGCAATGCTTTTTGAAGAGAGATGTATAGGACGTGCGACGTTGGGGTAATGTGTAAAACCAGTGTGGATGTTGTAATAGGGTACCCTTGATATTCTTTATTATATGATATTTTTTTGTATGCGTTACTTGGCTAGAGTAGTCATGGTGTGGTTGGGAACATAGTATAACTGTTTATATTAAGAGTTAGTTTCACTTATTGTTCATTGTGCTTTAGCATTCTTTCTTTACTTTTTCACGAGAGGATTAAGGGAGGATCCTACTGAGTATACTGTTATACACACCCTATGTATATATAAACTATTTTTTAGGTCACTTGGAGCAGGTTGGAGATCAATCTAGTCTCTACTAGCATGGGGTTGCATGAGCAGTTCGGGCTTGTGGTTGCTGCTGTTTTTAGTTTCATTTGGGTACTTTTAGTTTTTCCCCTTTAATTTTTAGTACTGGTTCAGGAAATTTAATTTGTGTACTTGTGTTTTCATTTATCTTTCTCTTTGAGTTGGAGTTGGTTAGTGTATATCTTATCTCTCTATTTTTCATGTGTTCTCTTAGAGGGTAATGCCTCCCATTTGTGTGTTACTATACCATCGGTGCTAGTTTCCAACCTGGGGCCTATTAGAGGCGGGACTCGGGAGTCATTATCTCCTTTCTCACATTGCCGGCCCAGGATGGTACACTTTGTGGGGAGGGGTCGTGATAGTGAACATGAAGTGTAATAACATTAAATGATTTTATCATTTATTGCTAGATGTTTATATTGATTTTTATTATCATCTAATTGTTTATTAAAGATATTATTTTTTATAAATACTATAAATTTTATTTATTTTACCAGTTCTACAACCATGGGAAACATATTAAACAATAAATATTAGTGAAAATAAAAATATTTTTCCATAAATTATACAATCTAGAACAATTATAGAGTTCAAAATCTCATGTCTGTTATCACCCTACACTCACAAGATATAAAACATAAAATAAAAATTGTCAATGTCACAAAATGTTACAAAAAATAAAAAAACAATCAGATTGAGTCCTTCATATAGAATCTCCTATAAAAAGTCTGATAGAAGAACATGAAATTGTTTTCATGATTTTGTATGTAAATTGAATTATATTATTGATTTACTCTATTAATCTACATGATGCTAATGGAAGATATACACTTTATCCAATGGGAAGTGGTTAAGTGAAAAAAATCAAAAAAAAAATTTAAAAGAAAATAAATTTATTAAAATATTTTTATTATTTCCTGAGTCAAAAAAATTTCGATCAATTCATTAGTACTTATAAATAAATAATTATAAGATATTAATTATAAGCCTATATTTTTATCATTGAAACCAATGTACTAAAACAATTTTTTATATTGAAAATTAGTATTAATGTGGAAAGGGATTGATGTGCTCTTATGGTTGAAATTGAAATTTAAGACTATTATAAAAATTATTTTTTTGAAAATAAGATTAAAATATAGTTTTCTTGAAACTCAAATTATAAATATCATTGGGGAAATAGTTACCATATTCTGAGAATAAAAAATATGGGATCATGACTGGGGTATTTCATTAATGGAATTGAGAAATTATATACATGTGTAAAATAAGGTAATGAAGAGAATAAATTCCAAAGATTTATGATTATGCTGACCAATATAATGTTATAGATGAAATTCCCACCCAATTCACCTCTCACAATTCAATGATTAAATTATAAAGGTTTTAGTAATTACACAATCCAATACGACAATAAATTGATCAATATGAAAAATTAACTTTAATAAACTCTACATACTTTATATAATAGGAAATATTATGTGTAATATACCAGCGAGGGGGATAAATACAATGTGATGAATCAGATAATTATCATCCACTAAATATCAACAAATACCTGAGTTATTTATTGTTTAATCCACTCCTTAATATCTAGAACATTTTGATATGAAAAAATTCACTATGAAAACAAAAATATATCCAATTATTTATTAATATATATTATGGTGTGATGATTTAATCTATATATATATCTCATATAAATTTCTGTGCTAGGGAAATCACATTTCATATCCCAAATGAACAAATGGAAACCTTTTATTCCTATCCTAACTATGTAATTTATATTTGAATGATTTCCATTCTGTAGGGATTTATATATAATAATTGCTGATATTTTTCCCAAATTAAGATTTAGATAGAAAAAATTATGAATATAATTATTTTTAATGAATATATTATTGTATTTCTTGAATATTTTATTTGTCTTCCCTCGGGATATGTGGTTTATTTCTCTATTGAACTTATACTTGGAACCATACATATATCAAGGTTTCCCCATAAAATAAAACCAATTAAATTATAATAATTAAATATGCATTTGAATTTAAATATGTATTTAATTTTTATTCTCCCTTATTCTTTACCTTGTGGGTCCCCCATCCTTTTTATTAAGAAGAATTAATGATCAACACATCTCTATAGTTATTATCATGAACATAACAAGGTAACTATCAATAAGTATCATTTACCCCAAATGTATGATTTTTTATCAAATATGAGGAATAATACTTCTAAAAACATGTCATTTTTTTGAAATATCATCAACTATGTGTAAAAATGGATGAAATACCAATGGTTTCCTTTCACTTAATAAATTAGATCTATAATTTCCTTGGTATGTACTTCCTTGGTATGTACTTCCAAAATGAAAATTATTCTACAATTTTAAGTGATTCTATTAATATAAATAATATAGATTATATTGATTAGTTATTTATAGTCTTTATTTATGATATTTTCAAAGAAAATAAAGAAAAGAATGATAATGAAGAACATTTGTGAATTGTTCTTATAATATTTTGAAATAATAAACCCTATGCCAAATTTGTAATTAATAATTTTTTATCCAAAAATATACATCATTGGAGAGTTTAATAAATATTTAATAAATAGCTATGAATATATCAATAATAAATAAATTTCCAAGACCAAAATAAGTAATAGTTATAAGTGAATTCTATTGGATAGATGATTCAGTAGATAGTTTCAATGATCTTATAAAAATACTTGTACATTCAGTTTTACTCACAAAAACCTAAAACAATGAAGGGCCATGGATTAATTAGGACCTATCAGAGAATTAAACAGGGTTAGTAATTAGTCAAAATAATAATGCTTTCTCTTTTTCCTTATTTTAAAAAAAAATCCTGGAGAAACATTATATGTCATGTTATTTATTGAAAGTGATAATAATATTTTCATTAAATATATAGAGGCATTGTATCTATAATGAAACATATTATATATATATATTTAGATTTAATTATATCTTAATATAGAATGAATTGACCATTCACCAAATGAGATGTCATATTTGATCAATGTATATGACTACTAAATACATTTCCATCCATTGATGGAAAACAAGGCGGTTGCTGCCTGGAGTAGGAAGGGTTATAAAACCTTATACAGGAAAATAATTGAATACAACCAAACTCTAATGGAATAGAAAAAAACATAATTTTAAAATATAGGTAAATGGGAGAAAATATATTTTTACAATTGATTTATGAATTATCTGTTTATTGGATTATCAAGTTGGAATCAAGAATGATTAGGACCAAAAAGAGAAGGTATACTACATTTTATAGTTCAACATTCATAGCAATTTAATTATAACCAGTACACAACTCGTGCATTTTCAAAGAACAATCAATTAATTAAAAATAAAAATATATTATATGTGTCTTTTATAGAATACATAATAATGTAAAATAAGTTCATAAATGATTGCATTAATATAAATGAAGTTACATTGTATATACACTTATACAAGAATACACTTATTTTGAATATAGAATATAGAATACTAATATAGAAATAAGCTTTGAGAAATATAAATATTATCTATATTTATTACCCATATAAATCACTAAATGAAACATTAAATAATAAATACCTAAATATACATATTTTCTTATACAACTAGTCATCTATGATCTATTTTTGTAAAGCTGAAATGTTGTTAACTAATGTGCAAATTTAACACATTTATATCTACTACTAGCGAAAAATAAAAAAGTTCCTTGTGCATGATTATATAGATAAGACATCAAAAAATTCAAAAACGTCACTCATAAAATGTTTAATGAGAAAAAAAGGCATCCCTTGATGAGCGCATGAGTTGCAGGGTTGACCGTATAACAGATTTGACTATGGTGTCTGAAGATATTTCCCACTGTTGCAGTCCATCAAAAGCAATGTACTAAAATGATTCACTAACTATAGTGACATGTAGATATGGTTGATCTTATACCTAAAAACAACATAATTAATTTTTTTAAATAATGTTCTTCTTCATAATGTATAAATAGGAAAACTGCAGGATATGTAAATATGTTACAACAAATTAATGTTCTATAGAAAAACAGCACCGAAGAGGACATATAATCTACGTCATTTAGCACAGAAAGAACGGAACCTAATCTTATTGCTAGCATGCTCTCATATCAACATAGTGAAATATATTTTAAATATATAAAATGTCTTGTTCACACATTTCAGCCAGATATAAATAGTGTTTTCTATAAAACATTATCAAAATTCATTAATAAAGGCCAATTCATGACCAACCAAACTTAATAGACACACTACCCCCTATAAGAAGCTATTTTTATTCCCATTCAATTTGATACAATGAAAACCATAAAATTAGTAGCCATAGATTCATCTAGGATTAAGGAAACTAGTATATAGTAATAGAAACGTCATATAAAGTAATAGTATAATTGAAAATCATATACAACATTTTTAATTGGTCTATAAGTAATATAAACATCATATAATGTAATGGTAAAATCAATTATTTTAGAATAAATATTCTTGGAGGATAACATAAATATTCTAAGGGAAACTAATCAGAAAGCAGAATGAACTAGGAAATAAATAATTATTTAATACACAACATGTTTAATGGGTCTGTTTGGATCAGTAATACTAAATTAAAAAATATGGTGTATTTCATGACATGGTTGATCGATCACTTTATGTGTGTCATCTAGTATTATTGAAATAAAAAAATATAATGAATGTGCATAACCTCTCTTTAAGTCTTAGTCTAGATTTTCAAAATTCATCTTTTTGATCAATCACAAAGATGCTATTTGAACATGAGCTTCATCCTTTTGTGTTCTCGGGAAATCTGAAGCTGTTTCATCATTCCTTCATTCGAGGTCCCATTTTTGTTCAAATTCATATAGTAAACTCCTCTGCACATATATTGTGTATTACCATTTTCAAAATGTCATAATGAATTTATAGAAATTAAAATATTTAGCATGAAAAATAATATAGCATAGATGGTCAATTTATTGAAGTAATGGAGACATTAAATTAGATTAGACATTATAAATTTGTACAAATGTTAGAGGGCTCGAAGGAGATATGTCAACTATATCAGGCCATTGATCATTAAATCATGATTCATGGTCCAATTTCTACCAGAAAATATAAAATGAAATTAATAATTCATTATTTCATTTTACAGTTTTGTTAAATATTGAATAAACATAATGACATAAAAACTTCCACTGTACTGTTTATATAAACATGATTTGGAACCAGACCTCATTTTCCTATGTAGGCTATTGTAAGATTTCATTTCGTGCACATCATCTATAACAAAAAGTACCTTGAAAGAATTTTTTCACAGGGCCGAGGTTGGTTGTGGATGTTGCAAATCTATATTGTCAATAGTCATGAGAATCATTTTTATTTTTAAATACGTTCATCTCGGTTGGAAAACCAAATTCATAATTGGACTCCATTAGATTAATGTATTTGAACTAATGTAGTGATATGTTGATAAATAAAAATCTCAAATATGAAAAGCATACATGAATAAGATTATTTTGTAGCTCGGATGCTTACTTTGCTACAAATTACATAACTTGTTTCTCAAATTGAACAACATTAGTACATCTAGTAGCATCACGATCCAACAACTGTAATCGTTATCTATAAAAATATGTGATGTATTTAGCTTAAAATTTGGGAAGTAGCATGTATTTTATGAGGACTGTGAGTTATATATTCCGAATTTTTTATAAATTGGATCAATGGTACTCTAAAAGTGGTAAAAACACAAAAAACACTTAATAGAATATTCTTCCTTTCTCCTAATTATTAACTACCAATATTACCTTGGTAAAGTTAACATTGGACTAAAAACACAATATGGGATGTTTTCATTACATTTAAGGAGTCTACCTTCTTTTTGAATGAATGTCATGAATCATAATACCATTTTTAATGACATTATATTTTTTGAACGGTGACTAAGATGGTACATTATTATACCTATACAGAAATAACAATGAAACATTAGTTAAAAAATTATAGACATTGTCAAAGATGTGTATTGAGAAACTATCTCAACGTTGTTGTAATTATCATGTGTTACCTCACAATAGGTTTTAATTTGTATTATGTTTCTCCTATTTGTCAAAGTAGGTAGGTTTCTCATAGAAAAGATGCTAGCACCACAACATTCTCCATTTACTTGTTCGTACTCTTTTATTGTATTTTTAAGCATCCTTTAAATTATTTACAATGAATTTGTTAAGATAAATGTGTTTCAATGTTGATTATTGTAACAGTACTTGAATTTCATGAAGACATTTTTAGTTCTTTTATACAGAAATGATCATTATTCAAACATGTTGAACTAGAAACCTCAAGTGAATAATAAATCTTTAATGTTAGACTTCATAATTTGTCAAAGTGTAATAGTTCGACTTCTAGTCTTCAAGGGATTGCCCAATAAGAAAATCTACATTCAGTAGAATTTTGGTTACATTGAAACACATGATAATTATATTTAGTTCTGAATGAAATAAAAAAATTACTGAGAATTGTAATAAATGGTATTATTAACAAAGTAATACAGTTTTATTTTGGAAGTGTTGAATGGAAAAACATACTAGATAGTCATTTTTCATGGATAAGTTGAAGAACTAAAATTTTACTTGTTGTTTTGTCTCCCAATAGTGTACTGATATTGTCTTCATATTCACCCAAAATTGTATAGTTCATGGTTTCTCCACTGTATGAAATAAATGTGAATTTTAATTTATAAGTATGTTTTAGCATTGACATATTTGTTTTATTTGTAATATTTATAAAACATAACATGTAATCCTTTAATGTAATCTCCATACTTTTGTTTGTGTTTTCCCAAACATGTGGAGCTTGATAATGAAGAATAATATCTACAACATCTATAGCATATTAGGAAAACTAATTATAAAAAACACCATATAGGGAATAGTCAAATTAATCCTTAAACACTGGAGTCATGAACAAGGAATTTTTATATATTCTGTGTAACATGATTTCTTTTTGTTAAAACATAACTATTTGATTTATTATAGATATACTATCTGATTTAATGTCATGTGGTTTTTTATATTACAAACAATTTCTAAGTGGTCTAAAGAAAAAACATAATTTTTAGATGTAAAAGTGAATATATAATGAAAATAGAACTATGTCTTGCAGTTTTTATAAACTATGAATGGTAAAGGGATTCCTATAAGGTAATCACCAAGAACTTTTCCTTCTTTGATATCTCTGAAGGGAGTAAAATGGAATAAAAATAGGGGAAATGGTGAATCACAATGTCTGAAATGGGTACTCCAGTTTACCAGTAATCTTCACTTGTGATGACTTGATAAATAATTAACTTTATTCTCACTGATTTGAAAATTTTTTATAATATAACAGATATCTTCATGATGCAAATAATTTTAGTTTGAAATGAGTTGATGGCCTGTAATTGTTTCTTGAATTGTTGTTTCCAAAAAATTACAGTGTTAGTTATTACAGTAGAATCAATAATTAAACAGACAGTGATAAATAATGACACTATGGACAACAATTTAGTAACTAAGTAATGAAATATTTACCAAACATTAGCATCTAACAGCATTCTTTAGTAATGTCTGAAATAATGTTTTCGATGAAATAGTTTTTTTGAATCATTAAAAATTTAAAATGAAAACAAACATACAGTTGCATATGCAAGAAGTAGATTGAAGAACTACTAAGTCATTTTTAAATTTTTATGCTCTTATTTTCCACAATCGTATAACATGAACTTGTATTTTCAATGTCTCGTCATCTTCAGTGTAAATTTTTTGCAACTCAGTAAAAGAACATTCCATTTCATCTTGGCTATAGTGGATTAGAATGAAAAATATAAATATGCATAAAAGATATTTTATTGATATCAAGTATGAAATGAGTTAACGTTTATGCAATTATATTATTTAAAGTTAATAATTATCCACAGGAAACCACAAACTATACCTATTTCATATTTTAGAAAAAAAATTTGTATATAATATTCATTATATAAATCTTAGGTATGTTCTCACAATCGTATATCAATAGTTTTAAGCCATTTGTTTCATAACCCTAGACACTACTATATAATGTTGACAATGACAGAAGATAGGCTGGAAATGTATAATTCCAACATATGATAATTATTTTCCTTGAATTTTATTAATAGTCATTGAAAATGAGACAATCAAAGGGTATTGTCTTCTCTGATGCTTGAAAGGCCACCTTGAGTCTGAGTGTATAATATTAATCCTTGGTATTAAAGACTTATGTCTTGAATGAGTGCCTATTAGGATCTATACTCTAATACAATGATTTCCTCGAAATGTGATGACCAATAATGTTTCATTGTAATGTCCAAAATATTGGTCGACATTTCTTAGAAAAATAACAGGTATACCCACTTTTAAGAGTAATTTATGAATTGTCATTCAATTGATATTAATTCCATTTAAATCTTCTGGTGTGTATATATTGTCTTGGGTTTCAAAATTCAATCTTTGTTTACAAACTGAATCTGAACTCAAATAAACCTTATCTTATCCATCGATCAAAGAGAACATATAGTCATTTACATGATGCACTTCTTGACGTGTCAGTGCTAGAACAACTCATGCTTCTAAGTAACATGGGTCTATGTAGTTTGATGTCAATGAGGGGTATGTATGTTGAGCAATATCATCCAACATATTCTGAAAACTGTTGATTAAATACTTTTTTGTAAAATCAATATTGGCCTCACCATCATTTCCCCACCAAGTGTTCTATATACGATATTAAGAATCCATTTTGGAAAGGATTTTACATCATGAGAATTAGTAATTGTATCTGAAGATGGTAGTCTAATGTTATTTTTCAACATAATAATTTAAAGTGCCTCCAAAGTCATGGAGACCTAATACTTGAAAAGATGATTTCAGCTCTGGTACCATGTTGTACTAAATGCAATATTTGGTGAAATTCACTACCAAGAAAAAAAGTTTTACCACCAAAGGAAAAGTCATCACTATTTTTAGAATTCATTGACAAAATATCCCATAATGGGTGATCAATAGCCTCAAAGAAATATCTGTGAAACATTGGTGCTTCATCGCAAATAATAATTTTTTTTTGTTGTCAAAGTTAATCCAATAGAAATCCTTGTTATATGTTTCATGTAGAATACTCATTAATGGCTACCGTGATACAAAATTGAGAATTATTTGTTCTCCCACCTTGTAATACTAGTGATGGTATCCCACTTGGAGAAACTGCTAGTAAAATGTTCCCTTCAAAACACAGTTATGAGGCTAAGGCATGACATAAGATTGTTTTCCCACTTCCTCCAAAACTTTGAACTAAAAACAGTCCAACCATCGCTATGCAAGACGGCTGAATAGTTTTAGTGAAAACATGTTTTTGTTCGTTAGTCATTTTCATTCTCAAATCCTAAAATTCATCTTGATGAAAAGCCTTATCATAATTCTATTCAGTTGTAACTAACCTATTCCCAATAAACGTAGTTTTTGAATGTGAAACATGCATTGGAAAAAAGTTATTCAATGATCTTACATTTCTATGAAGGATGTTAACAATTTCTAGTAGTGCATATTTCTCCAATTGAGTGTTACTGAGATTTAAATATGTTGCATGAAAATTTAGTTAGTTGACAGAATAAAATTTATTGAAAATGAATACATATTAAAAATGTTATAAGAATTTTAGTATGAAAAAATTAACTAAAATTGCTATAATAAATATAATAAAAGTCTAGTAAGAAGATACCATCAATTAGAAATACCTTTCTCTAAGCATATAAAATATCTTTTGATATAAATTTTCATATTATTGTTTATAATGCTTCTGGTTGAGAAATAGGGTTTGAGAAAAGCAGGTGAGAAATTAATCTACGTAAGTAATTCTTAGTTCCCAAAACATAAGCCTCTACAAATGCATCTACAAACTCTGTGTCATCAATAAGTAATCCCAAGCTATAACAGGTCTCTAAATGTTTTTAATGTTTTATCATTTACAGTCATGATGACATTATATAAATTTGGTCCTACAACTTTAGTGAGCAATATCCAAAGATAATATAGTTCACTAATGGTGGGAGGCACATAATGAAGTCTCCCAATAATAAATCCTTGTTTTCTAAAATACCATTTACGATCATGCCAGTGGAAAAGAAATTTCATTGGGAATTATACATAATTTAGCCATTATGATCTAGGATATGTTGCAATTTCAACATACCATGAACTAAACATACATTGTGATATTGTTTCATTTTCTAGAATTTCATAAATACTTCATCCATCATTACATGTTATATGTTTCTCACCTGGTAAATGGAATTGTAATCTTTCAAAATAAGGGAGCCTATAATTGATGAGAGAATTGAATATTCACCAATAATCCTCACATGGAGATATATATCGATACTAATATTACATTTTAATTTCATCAACTAGATTCTGACCATTTTCAATACTTAAAGATCCATAGAGAGCTATTGTTACTCAATGGTGCCCCTTATTTATATACATGAACATATATTTAAATGAACTCAATTGATTGCAGATATAAACATTCAGTTGAGCCTAATATTTAGGCAACATGGATGGATTGTAAGGAACAATATAATGTTTATCCAATTTAACACCATTTTTTGACTATTGTTCTATTTTTATCTCACCTCATGTAAGTAGCATAACCATCCTCACCAAAAAAAGTGTTTTTGACAAATTTTTTAGGAAAATATTTTTAACAGCATCGACATTTCATGCATGGAGAACGTGGGTTCGTAACCCCATAAGGGCCATGAAGAATGTAAATTTTTACCACCTTATATAACCAAGGATGAGATAACATATCTGGTATTTCAGCTAAAATAATTCTATTAACATCAATATCACTTATAATCATACGGGAAGATTAACAGAATACCAATATATGTAAATGAGGAAGACCTCACTTTTGAAATTTAGTTGTTTGAACTACTGTAGTAGTACGTAAGACACAAAAATTAAAAATGTAATAATAAGAAATAATATTACTTTCAATCTAGTTTCCATTGATAAGTACATTTACTGTAATCTTACTAGAAATGTGCTTTCCAAATCAAATATTCCCTCCTTGTGATCTTTCATCAAATTTTCGACCAACATATTGAATACACTTGAGAGTAATTTTTGACAGTCTTCGGGAAAAATATTTTGCGTTTGCAGAAACCATTGAATCTCTGACCATAATGGGTTTCCTGTGAAAGATATGAACCAATCTGGATATCCTGCCCAATTAAAAATATCCAATGAAACTTGGTAGTCCTAAATCATGTATATTAGACTACCAATAAAAGATAATGGAAGAATAACGTGTCATCCACATAGTGAGCTATCACACTCACCAATAAAGTATGCTTCCTGCAACCCATTATATAACTCAACTCTCAATTGTTATTTATTAAACCAAATATAGGATAAATGTTGGGTTTCAATCATAGTATATGCATATACTAAATTTTTTTGCATCAGTCTAATGGAATGTATTTGTGAAGAGAAATTATTATCCCAAAATTCTAAATGGTATGCAATGTATTCTCTCATTGTCAGTTTGTGTAATTTTTCAAATTCTATGGTGGAAAAACTATAGTACACAACAATTGAGTACCCATCTTCACCAGTTACATATATCAATGGGCACCACAATGGAAGATATAGTAGGTGTAGTTCATCTATAAATTTTAAGTCACCTGTTAGTCATTGTATGATAATATCCCTAGTGTTCTTCACATCTGTAATGTCACCAACTATAAGAATATCAATTTCTAAATACGTGCGTATGTTTTAAGTATTTTCATCTGAATCCCTCCTCTTAATTAGATGAAATTTCAATTCTGAAATGCTAGTAGATGTCAACAAATATCATTTTGTTCTAAAATGTTTGATTAGTTGGTGGCATTCATCAAACAAACACTTTATATTTCTGACTATAAATGGGTTGAAATTATGGGACTGTTATTTTTTTTGATCTGAAAAGAAATAAAAAGTTAAACATATTAAAATATAACTAATTTCATCCTACAAACATATCAAAGTAGTTGAATTGTGAAACGCTGCTCACAGATTTTATTCTTTTATCTTCTTCTTTCGTTGTTCCATTCAAATATAGATGTGCAAATTTTGGTGGTTGTCCATCGGGTGGCAATAAGCTACCAATATGATGATAATTTTGTCCATTGAGTCTATAAACCCATGGTGGACCACCATGACTTATAGTGTGATCAATTCTGACACCCATAGATGTAAATGAAAACATATTTTATATATGTGAATGTTATCAAGGAATTCTCTGGTTTCTTTAGAATGATAAATAAAAAGCAAGTTCTTCATGTACTCAGGTGGATCTCATATTTTTGGTAACTGGATTTTTCAGAATGAGTATCACAATGAAATCCTTGATGTATGTTGGGTGCTACATCTCTTAACATTCTCATTGAGCCAAAACATTGCAGAACAATAGGTACAACTATTTATAGGATCACCTAATTCCAGGTAATTTTCATGTAATGTAGGTCTAACTAGATTTCTTATGGAAATATAAAATTATTACAGTGTTTGAAAACATAGCAGAGAAGAATTATTATGTTAGTATAAACATCAAAATTTAAAATTATGTACGATAAATAAGAATAGAACAATATGACATGTTGGACATATCAAAAATGTAAAACATATAAGGTAAGTAAACAACTATTATAATATAATTCAACATACAAATGCATGTTAAATTTACCGTGAGAAATCAGAATTAATAATGAGATGGTTCAACTATAAATATATAAATATGTAGATACATACATTAATATGTAAATACCGAAATACATAAATAAAATGTGATGGTTACAATATTATAAATTTAATCACATACAAATAGGGGAAACCGTCAGTTGACTACAAGTATTTGATGTCAGTCTATATTCATTATTGAGGCATTTATTATAGGGATTCACCAATGAGGTATTTATGCATGAATATTCCTATCTATTTTCCTTTCCTAGAACATACTGAAAAGTTAGTTGATATATAAATAAATTGTATAATGATTAAAACATTTAACCGTTAATAAACTGGGTTCATTGAACGATACTTTAATATCCAAGAAAATTCTTTTGGTCAATCTAATTTCATAGTACTTCATTCCTATAATGCAACAATAACATTACTTAATATATATTTGGTTGATAAGAATAAAAGACATTGTATTTTTGAATGTATTCCTATAAGTAGAACAATATATTATGTCTTTATAAGGTATTATCCTCAAATCAGATCCATCGGAACACGACCAAAAAATGAGCATAGATAGTGGGATATCATTATGTGATAAATACCTATCTCTATTTCCCTTATGATTAGCCTAATTTTGATGTTGTTCTCCAACAATGGTGTGTGAAAATATTGAATCAACAATGGAAAACATATTACATATCTATAAATTAATCTTCATAGAATGGGTGAAAGGTACCATTTCCAGTCAATCTTGATAATGGAACTCGGTTTGAAAGCTACATTTGATTGTGTAACAAAGACGAATCAGTTGTTCCACAAGTATTAATCATTGAGGTTTTAGAGATTGAGTTTGCAAATCCAATAGATCATTATCAAAACACAACATAAAGTTAATAGATGTAAATCAAATATTAAACATTGGGTTTATGGGGGAAGGTGTATTATCTTAACAACACTATGAGGATAGTTAAGTTAGAACTCCATCATTAAGAGACTTTTGTTTCATCATCATCTTTCGATGTTGTCTCACCTCTTTGCAGATTGATGGTTCACTTCTACTCGTTTTAGATAGCTGTTCAATAATTTCTATATTTTTATATCGGTCTCTGACAAGGTATTGTGAAACTGCTAATGAAGCAATGGAAAAAATATTACAGATCTATAGTTTTACATGAAACTATACATTAATGTGTTTTTAGACTATATAGTAATCTGCACAGAATGAGTGGAAGGTACCCTTTGTAGTCATGTTCGACAATGGATCTCGGTTTGCAGGATGAATTTCATTATGTACCGATGATGAATAAGTTGGTCCACATGCATTACTCATTGACTTTTTAGATCTTGAGAATGAAAATCCAGCAGATCATTCTATTAGAATAACATAAGAGTAATAGTTGTTATTTATTTAATAAATATTTGTCTTACGGTGGAAGGTTTATAATGTTAACAACACTACAAGGATAGTTAAGACAAAACTCAATCAGTATGCCTTTTCTATTTCATCATCATATTTCAATGTTGTCTCGCCTATTTGTATATTGAAGGTTGACTACCACTCATTTCTGAAATTTTTTCAATAATTTCTATAGAATGTATCTAAAGAGTTTTATTTAATGTATTTATTTATCTGAGAGTTACGGAAATTCATCTATATGTGTTTTTTATACAAATGAATATTTTATTTTACTATCGCCATTATGTGGGTAGTACTATTGTATGAAAATTTCTGGATAAATTCAACAATAAATGTACAGTAGTATAACAATGCATATGATTGTGGTGAAAAAATTAATCTACCACTTATTTAATTTAAAACATAGTGTACAAGAGAAATAATAGGAATTCATTACCAAATTACATAAACTTACCAAAAAAGTTAAATATCTCATAGGAGGTTTCTAACGCAGTGGGAATATTTGTAATATAACATAACAATGCATCAAATTTTCCATCAATATTGGAAAATAATGAAAAATTCTAATAAATTAAAATCGTTTTCATGCAATAATATATAAATCTTATAAATTTTTCAATCAAAATTAGTATAGGCCGGGTGTTGAGGGGACCCTCAACCCGAAAACTATAAATTTTAGTTCAGAACAAAAATTACAAAGAAAAATGTATGTAAAACATAGAGGAAGACGACACTGGCTAACAAGGGTGAAATTGAAGTAGCTATACCTATAAACTGTGTGTACGTAGTGTGATATTTCATGGACGGCATCAGTGAGATTGATTTAGATCCCCTCTTTTTATAATCAGCCTGATGTGTACAGATATCAGGCGATACCAACCATCCCAAACCATCCCAGGTTGGTAATAGATTTGTAGGTGTCATTGTAGAAGGATGAGTCTATGCTGGGTAGGGTTGTCGGGAAGTAGGGATGTAGAATCATAGTATGGGATTGTGTAGGGAATTTTTGTGATATATGTTGAGTCCAGAAGAGATAACTTCATGTGCAACCCTCCCTTGTGAAAGAACAGGTGGTTGTGCAGGGTTTCGAGGTTGCGGAATTGTGAGAGTAGAATGAAACGGTGGGGTAGGTTAGGGTTTTGATGGTTGTAGAATGTCAGAAGGAGCTGGTGGGAGTCATGGTATTATGGGTGGAGAGATGAATAATAGGTGTAATGTATATGGTTTGGAGGTCGCATCAGTGTGGGAGAATAGGGGTGTCACAGGAGGAAGGTGTAGGGTTTGGCGGCCACGACAGTATAGGTGGAATAGCATACTAGCGGGAGGAAGATGTTTGGAGGGAGATGGAGCATGGGGAGGGTTCTACTTGTACCAGAGCCATGCTCATTAGTATATTTAATAGATATTATTATTATAATAATTAAATTTATTAATAAATATTTATATTTAACTATCCAATTAAGGATCATATGATAAATAGAAAAAATAATTATTTGAGGTGGTAGTCTGCACGTACACATTGAGATATATTCAATTTTTTAAATATTTTACAGAAACGTTCAAGTGTAATATTTTACTATTGTAGGATCCTTTTAGAATATGAATAATTATTTTTTTCATATCATTATGGATATAATGAATTTGATATTTTATAATGTGAAATTAAACAAGGGTTCACAATTGAGTACATTACCTCTCCCTTTGTCTATTTTCCATTGATTAACTAGTTAACGTTCATTAGGTTTTTTGTTATTGAAATATCATTATTTCTAGGATGTGGGGATTGTTTTTAGGAGTTAAAGTATAATTTTGTTTAAATAAAATGTTATATAAACTATTTAAAAATATATTGGTGATGGGTGATATTTATTTGTGAGAGCAGTGCCATTTTAGAAAAATATAAAATGAAAAGTCACTATTTGAGGTTCAAAAGCATATGTTAATATAAAAATATAGATTTTTGTAAGGATAAGGTTGGTGTTCCTATAAAATAATCATGTTGAAATAATTTTTTTATGTGTTATAATTTAAATACCCATTGTAAATTTCTTTTTAAATTAATTTACTTTTAACCTGTTAAATAATTCTTTTCCAAGTAAAGTATTTTTTATGAACATTTTTAAAATTGATATTAATACGTAGTTTTAAAATAAAGATACCATTATTATATGAGTATTTGAGTCCATTTTTAAAGGTATATAAAAATTAATTTTAATATTATTTAGAATAACATATAAAACACAATTTTCATAAAAGTGTTTTTATGTTTAAAAATAATGGTTAGGATAAAATTTCAGATTTTATTAATTTACATGTAATTAATAAAATTATTTTTATTATAGGATGAATTTTATTACCTTCATAAAATTATAAAATAAATTCCGAACTCATGATACCACAATTCAGATAAAATATGAGAATAAATTTTTATAAAAATTTAAGAAGACAAACATTTCCTAATTATAATCACATATATTCTAAATTAGAAAAAAGTATTTTTAATTGAATATTTTCCACTAAATAAAATATTATTAATTAATTATTTTAATAAAATATATTCCATTTATATATCATATTAAATTAATAAACACTAAGTTAATAATAGACTTTATTCCTTTAACTATTCACCAATAAATAAATTATTTCAGAAACATACACAAAAATCATCCAAAGTGAACATAGTTTTTCAAATTCATTTTTTAATTGTATAATATTATATTTCTAAAATTGTATATCCAAATTTATACAAAAATTTATAAAAATATAGTGAATATTGTTTTCATATGAAAATAACCCTTGAAATATTAACTATTCCAATTCACTTTTTATAATTTACTAATTAGTTTTAGTATAAGGAAACGATATATATAAATAAAATATTTCAACCTTTTTAATGACAAAAAATAACTCATAATATAGAAACATTTAGAAAAATATTTTTTTTATTCATCAAATAATATTAATAATTATTTTGAAAACTTAAATGAATTAGGATTAAAAATTACATTAGTTTACCAGTCTATATTTCATAATTGCTATAGCCCTAGTTATAATCAATTATTATAAAGATACATTTTAATATTAATTTTTGTCAATAAAAATGTTCTATTTTATCGTTTTGTTTTTTTGTTTCATATGATGAGAACTATTTTACACAATTTTTTCAAAAGGAACATAATATTTAAAAATTATGGATGATATAATTAAAATTTTAAATTCAGGGTTAAATAAATATCAATTTACATTATAATAACCCTATAAGTGTGTATGAGGGAATTCCTGACATCTGGTCATTGTTTTTCCTTTACTTTTCAAATTTGAATCCACTTTTCATGAAAAAAGATATTCTATAAGGATTAGGAAAAGAATATTTTTTAAAATTTCTCAAATGATCAAATATAATAGTAAGACTTATATATCAATTTAATCAATAAAATTTCAATCATTTTACTCCTAAATACTACCCCAAAGTCCATTAAGAATAATTCATTACAATGATTGGGAACCTCTAGTCACAATGAGTCCCAAATACATTATTTTATAAAGGCACTCATTGTGATGATTAAATAATTAAATTTAAGTGCTATCATTAAATTCATCATTATTCCTCATATTCATCTTCCAATATTTCTTATATCAGATATTTAAGGAGTCTGAAATCCATCATTTTGATAAGGTACTCAATGTTAATATATATGTACTAAGATTAATTATTTTCCACTACCTAATCATTAATCAATATATTAATTAACACAGTCTTTAAAAATTTTATTTCCAACTTTAATAAAATATTTTTGAAATCATTAATCATGGATAATTTATTTTATAATAACAATAAAATAGCATCTTCTTACTCATTTAGTTGTTATAATTTGTACTTTTTTTGTTGGTTTTCCCAACTACATGAATGATGTAGCATTGTATACATCACGATTGAATAATAAAACATAAATAAATATCATATGTTTAATTATTGAATAACATTGTATGTTAATATAATTTTATAATTTTAGTATACCAATTAATACTCACTAACTAATTTAATTATTATATAAATAGAATAATCATTAAAATGGATATTTTTTATCATTTAAATAAAACCATTAACAGAAGCTCCATGAAATAATAATACATGTTAATAATTTTTTAAAATAAATATAATTAGATTTGTGGAACATTATTTATATGATGATTCCATGAAAAATGAGTAAGTACATGAGCTACCAAAATGAACGACATTAGAATAAATAGTAAATTTTGAACAAAATATTTAAAATAAGAAATAAAAAAATATTTATATGGAATATAATAAATTAAATTTATATGGTTTTAATTAAAATATATGTTAATAATTTTTACCCATATATAACTAATAAAAAAATATTTTATATTTGGATTTAGAACACTTCAAAATGATAAAACATTTGATGTAATTGTTCCTTAAATCATACATTTAAATAAGTATTATCTATGATTGAATTACTAATTACTTAAATTTTATTTCAATTAACTATAAAAATACGTCTGTTTTATTGTTATTATGTTTTTTATATGGTTTACACGCCTTCTAAATATTTACCATCTCTTCATTTAATAATTATTCTAGAATGATACTTGTATGTGTGGTTAAGCATATATATTATTTATCAATACGAATAATTCCCATTAATATATTTTTTTCATCTATTCATTATTGGATAAAAATATTCATACATCTTATATTATATATGTAAATTTTTTATTTAATTTGAAATTGTAAAAAAAAATCGAAGTGGAGCCATTTTTTAATATTGTCATCATCATCTCATTACAGTTCAATTTCATTAATTTTCATTAAAATGATCTCTTTATATCATAAAAAACTATTCAATGGAGTTTTTATTTTATATATGAAATTTTAAAAATATTTTTTCAAGCATTTTATTTATGAAATATTTGTTTTCATATTGTATAGAATATTTATTTATATATATCTAATCAATTTCATTAGGATAATTTAATATATTTTCATCAGTGTAAATAACCATTATTGGTAATTTTTCTTTATAATGAATATTATCCGATTTTATTATCTATATTATTTATTATGATGTAATATTTTCATCTCTTTTTGATTTTTTTTTAAAATAAATTCTTTCACTTGGGTTATGTATTATATTCCTGATTTATAAAGGTTATCAGGTTTATACGTTAGTGAAATTTAATGTCATTTATTACTAAATTAATGGTGAAAAAATTATATTTCCCTATAATTCATTTGATATAGATTTATATTTCTTGAGAAAACATGTATGTGAATAGTGATTCAATCTAATCCACTATGGGACGTTATCCTTAAGGATATTAGACTTGGGATTCATCCAAATCCATTATAGGAGTCAATAATGTATGTTTATATGAATAGGATGTGTACCCAATCAACTATGTTATGGGTTAGTATTTACTATATGATTTTGGTATTCATTGTTTGAATTTTCATAATAAATTATGTAATATTATTATATGTGTTTCATACTATTTTGAAAAATTTCTATATTATGAATCCCTCAAATGTCATCTTTTTGTATCTTATTATTGAACCTCATTCCTATTCCGCAACTCTATGTAATGAAACATTCATGTCATATTTTTTTGATACACGTTATTGTTGATGAGGTTTTCAAGATCCCATGACTCATGTATTATGGTGTTAAAATTTCCTATCACATGAAATTTTATTTTTGATATATTTATTAGTGGGTATTATTTCATCATGTTTTATTCCACAAAAATTATTATGACCTCATAGCCCCATGTTAACCATATACAATCCAGTCATTTTTTATTACATTTCTTCTATTTACCCCTAACTATGCATATTTGATCACCCATTCATATGTTTTCATTTCCTGTTCTATATAGAATTATTTAATGTATTTTGGTATAATAATTGTATATATGAATGAAATGTATTCATAATGAAACAAATTATATATATATATATATATATATATATATAATTTTATATTTAATTATATGTTAATATAGAATGATTTGATCATTCACCAAATGAGATGTCATATTTGATCAATGTCTATGACTACTAAATACATTTCCATCCATTGATGGAAAAAAGGTAGTTTCTGCTTGTAATAGGA
Source organism: Viscum album (assembly GCA_963277665.1). Lineage (NCBI taxonomy): Eukaryota > Viridiplantae > Streptophyta > Magnoliopsida > Santalales > Viscaceae > Viscum > Viscum album. The sequence goes on from OY728147.1 coordinate 1,561,753,382, forward strand.
GGGGTTATGAAACCTTATAGATGAAAATAAATGAATGAAACAAAACACTAAAGGAATGGAAAATAATATAATTGTAAATTACAAGTAAATGGGAGGAAAATTATAGTTTTCCAATTTATTTATCAACTATCCATTTATTGGATGGTAAAGGAGGCGTCAAGGATGAGTGGGACCAACAAGAGAAGGTATGATACATTTTATAGTTCAATATTCACAGCAATCGAAGTATAATATTCATGAAACAAGTATATTTCCATTAAGTACCATAATTAATTTACTTTTTATATAATTTTAATATTTCATAATTATCAATCAATCCATTACGAATAAAATTTTTATAGAGATCTCATGGAAAATTTTCTAGTGGGACAACATGAAGTGAGAGATTTTATAGTATATATCATGAATATAAGGCTTCCAAGAAATTAATCTTAATTATAACATATTTATAGTGTTGATAAAATCATTACTTATGTATATATTGAAATTGGGTAATATTTATATTGATGTCATCATTGGTATTTTTAAGCCAAATAAAATATATAATGCCATTAGGTATATAGTTTATTGAATTAAACATTTTGTTCACATATTTTATATTCTTGGATATTTTCTAGTAAATAAACATTCTCATATTTAAATAATGGATTTGTTAAGGCTTCATGGTATTCCACATTCAATTATATATAATTAAAATCCACAAGTTTCCTTAATGATCTTGATGAATCATTAATAAGAATTTAAAATATGTATGATATTTCTCATTTCCTTTTATCCTCAATGTGATTGTAAACTTTATGATGGAAATTTTTACTCTGAATGTTTCGATGATATCATGATTCATATATTTCAAATGATGTTTGGATAAATTCTCTCACTTTAGTAATTCTCATATGATACTATTTCAAATTGTAGTATTAAAATAACATTGTATGTGGATCCATATTATAATAGGTGTAGAATTTTATTTTCTTGAAAGAAGTTATAGTGTTGAAAGTATTATTTAAGGATCGTTATAAAGAGATAAAAGTGAATATTAACATAATTTATTAAATTATTAATGTTGCATAACATTAACAAAATATTTAAACTAATAATCCTTAATGATCCATACAGTGTTATGTTTTTTAAAATGTATTCTTTTTTAGTATTATTATATAATTGGGTAATTAAACACAAAAAAGGAAAGTTGAGAACTAGATGAATCTTCCACTCAATATTGATGATCACATGTGGAATTTAACTTATTTTCATATTTTTTGACAAAACCTGTGATATGTTAATGATTTGTTTCTTGTATAAATTTATAGGATTTAAAAACAATCTTTGTTATGTTAAATTTAATCAGGAGTAATATAATTAGAAAATGACCTATATTATAAGGAATAACTAATGGAGATATTGAACGTATAGACATTAAAAAATTAATATTTATACTTAAAAAGTCATATTATAATAGAGAAATCATCAATTTCATGAATTTATGTATGATCCATAAGAAGTAATGAAGGAAAAGAACAATCACTATTTTAATTTTCAGAGAAAAATAATAGAATATAATTATATATTTTTCATTAATAAAAATAATGAGATTAATAACATTAAATACACATGAAATAGACCTAAAATTAACCATAATAAATTTTATTGGAATAAAATATTATAATTATATAAAAAATAATACATTACAAGATTAATGTAAGGAAGACCCTCCAGAGATATATAATAAAAATAAAATATCATGTAAATAAAAAATCCCTGGCCATGGGATCATCATTTTTATTGTTATCATCAAAGATCATCTATCTAAATTAAATTATAAAAAGTATATAATTTTAAATATAGTAGATATTATGATAAATAAGAAAATGAATATAATGAATGAATGTATAGTTATATAGAAGTCTATATTTATTAATTTAATAAAAAAATTATATATATATATATATATATATATCGATCTATAGGACCTATGAACATTGGGAATATCACTGTTGGACATATTGATGATGAAAAAATAGATTTTGGATATATGGATATTGTATATACATTTATCTAGAAGGGATCTTGATGTTGTGTAATTATTAGTAAAAATTTAATGATAACATAATTCACAGTTCTGAAAGAAATATAATAATAAATTTAAATATTATTTATAAAAATAAAAATATATATTCATTATATATTACTAATTTTAATAAATATTTTATTTTCGATTATAAAATTTTATAAATATTATAATAATAAAGGATTGATGAAATTTAATTATTAATAGATAAATAATTATTCAGATATGATTGAAATTAATGAATGTTAAAGAGTTCTAATTATCTTAAAATATTTTTTTATATTTTTTTCATTTAGAAAATTCATCTATGTTAATTAATATTTTCAATTATATTAAATTATTATGTATACATATTCAATTAAATTAGATATCATCTAGTAATTTTACTCTCTAAATACTGAGAATAAATTCCTTTTTAAGTATAAAAATACATTTTTTCCTGAAAATGGGTTTTAATGTGCTGTGTATGTTATATTATAAATAACACAGAACATTTTTATAATTTTAATCTAATTAGTTTATTTTAATATTTTTATTAATAATTTCTAAATATTATAATTAGTTTAATTATATTTTTAGTTATAAAAATGTTATTGAGATAAAAAAAATTACCATTTTAATGGTAATAAGAATAAATGATTATTATCAAATAGGTAAATATGAAAAATAAAATGAAAAAATCCTACTAAATGTGTTAATTGTAGAATTATCAACATTTAATTATTCTATCTAATTCATTGGTCCATTATTATAATCATCTAATAATGATTATCATTATTTTTGAATATTCCAATCAAGATTGACAAGTGATGTAACCTTTATGTACCCACCACCATCCATAAAATTCCATCAGTCTACTCTTAATTAAATTTTAAAATTATCAATATAAAACACCAACTCAATCTTGGGATCCTTTGATCATAAGATGAAGTCTACTGTGCTTTATTTCCATGATAAAATTTATGATAATGTTGTTGTCTCCAATGAATGTATTATCCTTAAATTGTTGGTTATTCTTTATGTTGTTCATCCATCCCCACTTAAATATAATATATCATTATAAAAAATTTGAAAATATTTTATGTTTTTTAAAATTAATATTGTTTTGAAATAAAAACATTTGAAACGCAATATAGTGTTATTAAATATTCTTGTCTTGGTCAATTTAATTACCATCATGAACGATGTTATAACAGTAAATTATTAATGACATTTAAAACAAAAATAAAGGTAATATATTCTAATAATAACTAATTTTTGAAATTAATACATTTAATAGTTTAAAATATTACAATGATTGTTCACTATTAAATTTTGTTATTTTATTATTTCAATAAGAATTGAACGAAATATTTTATTCCCTATTTAAGTACAATAACCGAAACAACTATATAATAATTTTTAATCTTCAGAACTATATTGATAACAACTTTGTGACCTCCATGGCCACTTTTTAGGTGATTACATTATGTGGATGTATATATGATCGAAACCACCATATAAATTATTGCATTGAAAAAAATTTGATCATCAACACATAGATAATAATTTTTAAAAAATAATGATAAGAAAATATGTAATAACATAATTTAATAAAAATAAACTATGTAATATATTTTGAAATATTGTTTTTATATATATTAATAATTGTCCAATATTTTTATACCATAATATAAAGCATGCATGGCCAAGAAATATTTAGAGGGAAGGTTTTATCATCTAATTTTCCATTCATTTGTATATTATTCATATTTATCTATTTTTTTAAATTTTTCAATGATTTTTATTCCCCTTAAAATATTTTATAACATTTAAATTTGTTTAATTTATAAATTTATATTAGTTTCTATCGTTCAAGTTATTTTTATCCAAATTTACCAAACCTAAAAGTGTTTTATTCCAATATATCTTTGAATTCAGTATTTTCTTTGTAAAATATTCAATTCAGAGAATATGTTACATTATATATCCCTATATCCACATTTAGTTTTTTATAAAATGGTTATTTATGGGGTTTTCGGGCATAATTATCATTTCATCAGTCTTTAACTCATTGTTCAAATAAAATATTTCCTCTAATTGGATATAACCATATTTCATCTGTTACGTTGAGAGTCTTTATCCTCCATGTTCATACAAATTTTATTAATTCCATTCTATAAACATGTATCATTTTTTATGGTCAGTTACTACTGTAACCAAATTTCATTACAAAACCAATAAAGGACTCTCATTTTAGTGTTATCAATATGATTCTTTTTTCTTTATTTTACATTGACTACTAGAATGTGAAAGTAATATATTCATCAAAAAAATTTATGAATTATCAAATTTTATTTCAGACTACCTCATTCTTAATTTTGATGATATATTTTGTCTTTTTCATTTTAATCCATATAGTTTTCATTCTCACAGTTTACAAATCATATTTCTTTAAAAAATAATTTCCAAAAGTGAATGATCTTTTTAATTTCAATCAATATAGTTTTATAATGATTTAAAATAGGTATTTTAATCTATTTCATCTTTGATTAAGTATTCATATTAATCACTGTATATATTCATTAAATATATCATCCAAATATTATCTCATTATGGAATATGATTATGTTCTAATGAATATTTAGTGAAACCTATTTCATTACCATGAGTTTCAGAAGCTATTGTATAATTATTATTAATTAGATATTATATTAGAAAAAGAGTGTATTGTTTTCCACAATGTATTATATGGGGTTAGAATTATATAGCCCTTTAATTCTTTTGGTATTGTTTTAGACCTCATGATATTTGTTTTAAGGGGAAATACAGTGAACCAAATCCAATATTCATATATAATTGTTTTTACAAAAATATATGTCTCTCTAATTAAATTGGGAGAATCTATATATCTAAAATGATGATTGGTCAATGAATGGTGAGTAATACCTATCCACCATGGGACTCTTTCCACTATATTAAGTGGGTCTTGGTTGATATCCTTAATATTACTATGTATTTTTCAATGATTTGAACTTTTCCACATTTGTATGATATAAAATATCCATCAATGAATTTATCATGTCTCATGATTATTAAGTCATGTATCTACACTCCTATGGATTATGACTTATTGTATGCAAATATTCATTCATCATGACTCATGATATATAATATATTATTTATTGACCTTGATTCTATTATGTTTTTACATTCACCAAAATTATGTTCACATATCTTTATGAAAATCTTATTCCCACTTGTGATAATCAATTTTCATTTAATATGTTCATCCCTTACTAAGAATCAGATCTCACATTTTCTTATACAATCATATATTGAGTTATGATCATGAGTATTATATAGGAAATTAAAAAATGGATACCAGGTGTGAAAAAAAATTTGTGGGCGATATTAATGAATGCTTAAAAATAAGTTGGTTTTATATCTAATATACAATGAAATTGAACCTATATTTTAATGGTTTTAATTTATTATGATGTTTAATGAGTATTAATGTATAAAATTTTAATATATATATATATATTATCATTTATTTTCATCCGTAAGTATAACTAAAAGGTTTTGTATTTTCTTTTTATTATTTTATAATTATTTAGTTAATAAAACACAAATAAACCTATGATGAACGAACCAAATGAAATGTGATAGGGAGTACAAATTTCACGGCAGTTCTCTCCAAATTGTATCAAGATATAAAAATAAAAAAACATGAAAAACTACCCAAAAAACTAATGATAGAAGAAAAATCATTTGGGAAACTCATATGTTATCATCTACCATTTTTAGTGGGTCATCCTTTATACAAATTATTGAAAAATGTATCAGTGAAACAAAAAATATATATTCCATTATCCATTTCTCATATCATGAAATTATTAATTTTTCCATATATCATTTAGAAGGCTAGGTCAATAAATGGTTGTCTCTCATTAAAAATGTATGTCAAGAAGAAGAACTTGAGTCCAAAAACTGGGAGGATTTTATAATGATAATTTTCAATATTGATTTCTACTAATAATTTAACTCGTAAATGAATTGATAATTCAATGAGATAAATCAAAAGGATTATGAATCCATTGGTACCTATTAGTTGAGTATCAGGAGATTTAAATGTTATTATTTTGGATCTATCATTATACCTAGAACATAAATATTTCATTATTTTTATATCATAACCCTGGTGTCTATAATTATTTAATTGTAGAGGGCCTTAGGTATCTATGATAAAAATGATCGTAGTACATCACATGTAAATTTAAATTGAGACTCTAATTATTCAATTGTTTTGGGGAAAACAAGATAAAAATGGTGTTTTTTAAATTAAAATGTTAAATCCAATTTAGAAATAAAAATACATCTTCATTGAAATTGTTAATGTGATAACATGTATAGTGAAAATTTATTCAAATGGACTAGAAAATGAATCATTTTGGAAAGAGAGGATATAATTGACATGAATACTACTGTTATATATAAAGTACAATTAATGAAATGAATTAAAATAATGATCATCTTAACACAACCCCACACTACAACTATTTATTATAATTATTATAGAAATTATTCCAATTAATGAACCAATATAATGGTTAATCATTAAAATTAATTTCAACAATCCCTTAAATGAAGGGAAAATTATAAATCATGTATGATCAAAAAACTGAATTGGGTTATGATTATTTTCCGTGGTACACTAATTATCCATTCATGATCTAGAAATTTCATTTTTTTACTATTGTCATACACATTCCTCTCTATTTGGAATCATTTAAATGTCAAATAAACCACTGCTTTAATGAATATACAATGAATAATCCGAAAACCCCATATTAGATCAATGATTTCACCCCACCTATATAAATCATACTTGATATAAATTACTACAAATTTTGGTCCTGAAAATAAAATGTCACGACATGTCCCCTGGGGCCCGTATCGTGACTACCTTAAGCCCTCCTTACATAGGCCAGGGGCTGGTGACTTGCACCAAATGAGTAATTCACTAAAACTGGGAATGCATTGCCTTTATAAATTATAAACTCACACAACCAGAGTACAATAAGAAGAGAAAACAAATAAAAACTGTATAACAAGTGTACTGAAATTAAAGGGTGCCTGAATAAAATACCAACAGGAAAGTACAATTGAAAATCCAGTAGAAATGAAAAAGGGAAAAACAGCTGAAAGGTAGAAGCATCTTTCGGATCATCGTCCGGGGTTCCTATGTGAAGGCTAGATACATATGTCATCCTCAGCACTCCACATCTATCAGTCTGCTCAATGTACCGTCACTCCGAGTGGTCCACCTCTGGGTACTATCTAGTCTTGTCTTGCTCTCGGCCTCCCTCAACACTATCTGTCATCAAGATCCAACACCATGAGGTGTGGGCATATCCCGTGCTCTGGTGAGTATAACGATACTCATAGGGACCCAAAGACCCTCAAGGTCTCACAAAATCCAACAAGGATAAACCACAAAGTAAGAAAACAATGGATAACCATTATTAGGTATATGTCCATACATATACCTATGTTATTAAGTAACCCTTATCAATCATGAGGGAAACACAAAGGTCAATAACTCAGCTCAAACCGGGATTTTTAATCACAATGCTGAAACCATGGCTACTGGAGAACACCTCCTCTATCGAGTACAGTGGGCCTGCCGCTACAACCAAGAGCATAACACTAAACTTGGTCTACTGAAGTACTCCACCTATCAAGTACTGTGTGCATGCTGTTACAAACAAGCGCTTCCTACTATGGGTCTTCCGCAACAACAAAACTCTCCCCCTCATAGCCTATAGAGGTACTCTTTCTGTCGTGTACCATGGGTCTACAGCTACAACCAAGAACTCCTCCACCGTGTGTCCGCTGCTACAACCATATTCTCCCCACTGGTCCATTCGAATCACTCCGAGTCGATTAGTCAGCAGTTGTTAAGACTCAAGTAGCTATTAGGTCTGTGTAATCTGCTCTCTCGTTACTGGGAGGGTCCGCTCCATGAGCCACAAGACGATACACCAAGTGTCGTTAAGTCTGACATAGATGTATCACAAAGGACCACCAGGTCATATGGGTCTCAACACAACAGACGTCGCGTTAATCGGACTCCCAGTATGTGAGTTATTAGCCTTCTAGTCTCGGGGGCCTGGTTGGTTTCGTGTATGAACTAACCCGACCATATCTCAACAATACCTCGATCTCCAATGGGGTATACTCAAAGGGAATGTTTCTCAATGAGATTACCATCGCCGTTGAGGATTCGTCCAACGGGCGTCCAGTGCCAATGATATGGGAAAAGTACATAATGGTTCATTAGTGGGCACAGGTCTGGTCCGACCTGGTTGGACCAACTCAGCCCAACCCAGTCTGCATCGACCCAGTCCAGGTCGACTCGGTCAGACTCGCTAGGCCCGACCCAAAGTACTGTGAGGGTACTTCGGCCCAGATGCCACCACGTAGGTGACATCAGCTTGATTGTCGGGTCTAGTTCAGCTAGCTCCATGAAGGGCACGACTCAAGAGGTTGGCAGATGAGAGACCAGTGGGAAGTTTGTGCATAGTTCGGGTAAGCCGGATCAACTCTGGGATGGCCGTGGGTGCACTGAGCAGGGTGTTTTGGTTTCAGGGCAGCGCATGAGGGTGCGGGCATCACGTCGGGGCACCGGGCAGGCGGCCCGCAAGGCACCACGTGGGCGCCGGTAGGGCGCCGGGGTGCCGGAAGGCCGCAGGCTAAGGCAAGGCATGTCATCAGGTGTGTGCACTGGGTAGCACGCGGGGGTGCCGGCCAGGCCGCCTTTAGTGCGCGGGTGCACCGGGCAGGGAGCCGGCCGGGCACGTGTAGCGCACGGGGGCATCACAGGGGTGGCGCTACCTTTGTTCTCCCTCTTCATCGTCGTCGCCTCTTTTCCATGTCGTGTTGCCGCTTTAAGAACATCAAAAATAAAAAATCTGACGAAGGGTGTTGGGTCGTGTGAGGATGGGTTGAACCCTCTGTGATTAGGAGGAAATTTATTAGCTCAACATAGGTAGAAGATTTTCAATAAAAATGTCTGCATAAATCCATTTATATCCTTTGAAGAAGGTTTGAAAAGGAGTAAAATATCATCATGAAAAATCAAACCCCCAACCTTTTGATTGTCGGGAGTTGTTCGACATTCGTTGATGGGGTCCCAAAAGGAGACAAAGAAGTCTTTCGTTCATTATGTTCTTCACACATTATTGGTCTAAGCTTGTGAGTCGGTTCGATGATAACTATGAGGGGGGAAGATGATCCACATCGGTCGGATCTGAGTGAGTAAGTCGAAGGAGGAAGACATCGTCGGCATTCTTTGCATTCTTCGCATTCTTTGTTCGGTGCTTTTCTCCCTATCTTTTTTATCAAAGCCTCCACCAAGAAGTGAAATATTCCAACAAAAATAATATGTGGTTTTGTCTATTATTACATTGGCACGTAATTCAAAAAGTATAATTAATAACCTGCACCCCTAATTAAAACATGAGAGGTTTCATTTTAAATTTAAGGGGATGCCAAGAGGCATCCTTAATAAAACACAATAGTTGGTGCAACAATTAATTTGGGGGGAGAGTTTGGAACATTAAGGTGGGGAAAGTGGTTAGGGAGTTTCTCCCCATTTAATGGGGTGTTGAGGAAATCAAGAGGGCTCCCCCATCATTAATGAGGGGAGTTGGAGAATTTTTCCACTCCCCCAATTATTAGGGGTGTTAGGACCCGTTTGGTCCCCACAATATTTAATCTCCATGGGTGGTTGAAATTAGGTTGGACCCACCACCTTAACCTCTCATGTATGGTTATGGTGTGCTGGACCCTACCACTAATTTCCCTTTGGAGGTTCTATCTACCACTAAATAAAAATATGGCTAACATAATATCTTATTTTATTAAATTAGAAACCCCAAAATATATCATCCAAACTCGATAAAACACAACTATGATGAATGTCTTTCTAAGAAATAACCAATGCTATTAGTTCAACGGTGCCCTAGGATTTCAGTTCTGAGCACTGCTTCAAAAGTTATAAAAATCCCGAATGTACGTTTACTGAATGTACACGAACAAAACTTCAGAAACTGATTCCAAGCACACCGGGACTCAGAATCAAGCACTGTTAGAAATTGGAGACTCGTAAAATTCCCATGTAATTATGAAAAAAATTTCCATAGGAATTTCGGGTCTTTACATTCTCCCCACCTCAGGGCTTCACATTTCCATAATCTACAGCTCACACTAAGGGAACAAATGGGGGTACTTATCATGCATCTGAGCCTCCCGCTCCCATGTGCTCTCATGGAGGTTCCCGTGCTGACAATGAATTCACACCAGAGGTATCGATCGTCCACATAGGACCCGCTCTTGTCGATCCTCAATCTCCATTGGAACCTTCGTGAATGTTTCCCTTTCATCGATGCCCAGCTTTCCGTGGTCGATTATGTTGGATGGTTCATGCACGTATCTCCTCAGCTAGGATATGTGGAAGACATCGTGCACCAAGTTCAACTAAGGTGGAAGAGCAAAGCGGTAAGCCACCTCTCCTAATCTGATGAGGACCTGGAAATGTCTGATGAAATGCGGATACAACTTGCTTCCATGGCCAAATTTCCATAGACATCGTCGAGGTGAGACCCGTAGAAATACATGGTCGCCATCCTCGAACTCCAGATGCCTCCCCCTCCTGTCCGCATATGACTTTTGACTTCTCTATGCAGTCTTCATCAAATTATGGATGATTTTTACATTCTCCTTGGTAGCTCGTATCATCTCTAGAACAACAAGCATTGACTCCCATGGGTCTATCAAGCATAGTGGCGATCTACATAGTCGACCATACAAGGCCTAAAAGGGTTCCAAAAGATGGTGGAGTGATAGATATTGTTTTAGGAGAACTCCAGCAAAGGTAAGTGGTACCCCAAGTTGTGACCAAAGTCAAGGACGCAGGCACAGAGCATGTTCTTGAGGGTCTAGATGGTCTTCTCAGTCTTCCCAACTAATCGAGGATGGAAGGTGGTGCTTAAACGAACCTGAGTCCTGAATCCCTCCTGCAACACCTTCCATAGATAGGAAGTAAACCGTGTTTCACGGTGCCTGAGTCCTGAATGCCTCTTAAGATGATGACATGCTCCGCACCTTCAAAAAATCTATCAAGTGCCCGCCCTGTGGATATCTGAGTACGTCGTGCCTCAAAATTAGTGTCCCCACACTATGCCTCCCTGACTCGTTGAAGAAGTGGAGGTGTGACTATAAGCGACTATATATAGGATTCTCTATCCCTATACACAAAGGATATCAGCAAGGAATCCAGCTACTCTATCACCTCTCCTAGTAGCTGAATGCCAGTCCTCATACTGAGCTCATCCACAACAACATTCCCCTTACCAAGAGTATATACTCTTTGAATTCATAGTCATGGAGGAACTTCATCCATCATCGTTGTCTTAGGTTAATGTCCTTTTGAGAGAAGATATACCTAAGACTATTGTGATAAGAGTACATAGTAAAACATTCACCAATGAAATAGTGCCTCCAAATCATCTAAGGCAAAGACCACTGCTGCTAACTCCTAGTCATGGGTAACATAGTTCTTCTCATGTCGTCTCAGCTGTTGAAAACCATCTGTGATCACTAATTTCTCCTGCATCAGGAGACACCCATGTCATGTCCCTGATGCATCATAGTAAACTACATACCCTATGCCTTACTCATGAAGCCTCAAGATGGGGGCACTAGTTAGCCTCTGCCTCAGCTCTTGAAATCATTGCAGGCATCTCCCCAACCACACGTAGGGTTGACCCTTATTCATCAAGGCTGATAGTGGTGCTGCAACTCTAGGGAATTCTGGAAATAATCTCTAGTAGTACCCAAAAAATACAAGGAAACTCATAACCTCTGTCACACACTCGGGCGGCTCCCATGCAAGAACTGCCTCAATCATTGCTGGATCAACTGCAAATCCAGCCTCCGAGATGACGTGTCCCACAATGTGGACCTATCAAATCTAGAAATGGTATATAGAGAGCTTAACATAATGTTGGTGATCTCAATGTGTGTCCAGTCCTACCAACAAATGCTATGCATGCTCCTCCTCAGTAGTTGTGTATATCATAATGTCGTCAATGAAGACTACGGCAAAGTGATCATGATAAGGCTGGAAGATCCTGTTCCTGAGCCTCATGAACACTACTGGAGCATTGGTTACACAAAATAAAATAACTGAGAACTTGTAATGGCCATACTGATACCTGAAGTCCATCTTCTGCACATCCTCATCTCGAACTTTGAGCTGGTGATAGCCTGATCTGAGATTTATCTTCGAGAACTATCGAGCTCTCTTAAGCTGATCTAAGAGGTCATCAATCCTCTGAAGGGGGTAATTTTTCAATACAGTAACCTAGTTCTGGAGACGGTAGTTGACATAGAGCCTCAAGCTCCCATCCGCCTTCTTGGTGACTAGTATTGGGGATGCCTAGGGAGAAACACTAGGACAGATGAATCCCTTCCCCTACAAGTACTCTAGTGGTACCTACAGCTTGTGAAGCTGAGCGGGAGCCATATGATATTATGGAGTAGATATCAGTTCCATCTCTAGGTACATGTCAATTATAATTCCACCTCTCTACAAGGAGGTAGACCTAGGATGTCATCAGGGAAAATATCCGCGTACTGGCCACTACAGGATAAGTCAGACACTCCACATCAACTGCTCCAAGGGTAAGGCAAGCCAACTGGTGACTAATCGGATGCACCCTCCTCCGAGTAAGTCCGTTTTGTGCTGTAAAGGATCCCTTCTCACTGGTGAAGGTGAACCTGGTACCATTCATGCTTACACACTGCACATTGTTCCTAATACAGTCGATATGAACATGGACTATAGATAACCGGTCCACACACAAGATGACATCATAAGGCCTCGACGATGCTACTAAGAGATCCCAGCCAAATCTCTCACCAACTATATTAAGCTCACACTGTTTTCACTAGTGTGTAATCATCGAATCAGCTCTCATATAAGTCTCTAGCCATAAGGATCGAACTAACAGCTCCTTAGGAATCTCCGAGCTCCGAATGAGGGTTGTGGGTATGAAAGACTAACTAGAACCTGTGTCTATGAGAACTACAACTAAGGTGGAGTAGACATTGATCATACCTCGATTCATCTCCGGAGCACCCTGATCATATGCCTCAACTGCCTGGAGATAAGCTCTCCCTTGCCCACCTACTCCCTGTGGTCGGGGTGGACCTCCAGGTGGTGGTGGTGGAAATACCTCGAAACGTCATCCACCACCAGCTACACGGCCAGCTCCTCTGCCATGTGTTCCTACTCCCTGCAAACTGTCTGGATCGAACCTCTACCACTGCATGGGAGGTCCCTCAATTGATTGGTGATCATATGTATGGCGGGTCATATAGTTACATGTCATGTGACACTGTCCGCCGCATGAGTTGCACTGCTCACTCCTGGTAGGTCTATCTCCACCCCGGGTGCCTCACACAAATGATCATGAGTCATGAGGTCGAATAACTGTGGGTCTGGTCCTCTTGGACCTCTGCGTCATCTATCTACATCCTACTATAGAAGACTCCGCTGCATGTCGACGAGTAGTGGGTCTCACTTCTGGTGAGTGCTCAACAAGGAAACTCTCCACTATGAGGGCTTGATCCAACACCCATGTTTGCATCGGGATGCTGTGGGAGATAACTGAAGCTATGATCTCTCGCATGACCCCTGCTCGAAGGTCAAGGATCTGAAGAATGAGTCTCGTACCATATCTGTGGAGTAGCAAGAGAGGTCGATAAATCAATATGAGTAATGTGCTACTATCATGATGCCATGTTGCAGATGAAGTAGCTCCTATATCTACACCACTTGAAGGGTGGATGGAACAAACACTACCCGGAACAGGCTCTCTAAGTCTATCCAGAGATGTGTCACCTCATCATGCACATGGAGAATCATGCTCCTCCACCTGCCTACTAGGGATTGAAGGAGGCTATTAGTAAAGATCACCATGTAGTCTACTGGTGTCCCTACTAGCCTAAAGTCTCTCGCCACAGCCTCTATCCAATCCTCAGCGGCCTGTGGGCCTATCTCTCCCCTGAACCTGGGTGGCCACTAACACTGGAACTCACACAACCTGCTCAAGTGGCGTGCATCGTCTACTTCTGGGGCTAGTGGCATCGATGGACCAATGGGTAGTGGTTCCGCTGGTGCATCCACTGGTGCCTCAACTGGAAGAGGGCCATGCACTAAGGCCTCATCGCTCAGCGGGATGTCAATACGTACAACTCTCGGGGCACTCACTAATTGTCCGTAGGGAGGAATCCTGAATGATACAGATGTGACAGGTTCAAATGATTATACCTAGTGTGATAACCTGGCATGAGCTGAAAAAACATTTGAAAACACACATGCAATCAGTGTTTTCGTGCACTATGTGGGAAATCTGTAGTCAGGGACCTGGTGTACAGATACCTCGGTTTCCGCACCAACACTGGACTCCCTGAACTGAAGGCCACACTCGGTACCCCTAACACTATTTCTTCAAAGAAAATAAATATCAAAGTCATATGTTCTGTGGTAGAACCCCCCATCTGATAATAATTTGACACGACCCGTCCCCCAGGGCCCATATTGTGACTACCCCAAGCCTGAATTTCATAGACCAGGGGATGGCGACTAGCATCGAAGGCGCAATTCCCTAAAACTGGGAAGGCATTACCTTTATAAAATGTAAAATCACACAACTAGAGAAAAAGCAGAAGCAAACACAAGTAAAAACTGTATAATAAGTGTACTGAAAGTAAAGGGGGGGGGGTAGAATAGAAGCCCAATAGGAAAGTAAAACTGAAATGAAATTCAAATGAAAAAGGGCCAAAAAAATGAAAGGCAGAAGCAACTCCAGGATCGTCGTCTGAGGATCCTTCATAATGGTTAGGTACATATGTCATTTTCAGCCCTTTATGTCTATCTTTCCGCTCTATGTACTATCACGCCACATTGTCCACCTCCAGGTACCATCTAGTCCTGACTCGCTCTCGACCTCCATCAACGATGTTCGTCATCTGCATCCAACACAACGAGGTGCCGGCATAGCCCGTGCAGGGGTGAGTATAACACTACTCAGTAGGGACCCCGAGAACCTCAATGTCTCACAAAATCCAAAAAGGATAATCAAAAAATTATGAAAACAACGGATTACCATTACTTAGTTATATGCACATACATATACCTAAGATATTAAGTAACCATTCTCAATCATGAGGAAAACACAAAGGTCATTTAATCTGCTCAAACCAGGAATTTTTTTGATGATGCTGAAACCAAGGCTATTGGAGAAATCCTCCTATATTAAGTACAGTGGGCCTGTCGCTGCAAATAAGTGCTTCCCGCTAACCCTGGACTACTGAAGTACTCCGCCTGTCAAGTATTGTGGGCCTGCTGCTACAACCAAGCCCTTCCTACCCTGGGTATGCCGCTACAACCAAGCACTCCCCCTCATTGCCTACAGAGGTACTCCTTCTGTCGTGTACTCTGAGTTTGCCACTACAACCAAGCGCTTCTCCACCATGGGGTTTCTCCTAAAACCAAGCACTCTCCACTAGGCTATCTGAATCACTCCAAGTCGATCGGTTAGCAATCGTCAAGTCTTATCCAGCTACTAGTTCTCTGCAATCTCCTCACTTGTCAACGAAAGGTTCCGCTCTACGAGCCAGAAGGTGATACTCCATGTTTCACTAAGTCTCATGTATAAGTATCGTAAATGACCACCATATCATAGGGGTCTCAACGCAATAGATGGCGCGTCAATCGGACACTCGGTCCGTGAGTTATTCACCTTTTAGTCTTGGGAGACAGGTTGGTTTCGTGTACGAACCAACCCAACCGTATATCAACTATACCCCAGACTCCCATGGGTTATACTCAAAGGGACTATTTCTAAACGATATTACTAGCTCTACAGATGGTTCGTCAAACAAATGTCATGTTCCAAATATATGGCCAAAGTAAGTAATGGGTCATTAGTGGGCCCAGTTCTGGTCCGACCCGGTCGGACCGACTCTGCCCATCCCCATCAGGATCGACTTGGTATGGGTCGACCAGGTCAGACTAGATGGGTCTGACTCATCCGATTAGATGGGTTAGCCTGCTACGTTTTGACTCGGTTCGCTGGGCCCGACCCAGCAGTCTGCGAGGGCAGTTCCACCCGGATGCCGCCACGCAGGGGGCATCGGCCCGAAAGTCGGGGCTAGTTCGGCAAGTACCGCAAAGGGCGCGGCTCAAGATGTCAACGGTCGGGAGACCAGAAGGTAGGTCACGCAGGGCGATGGTTGTCTGGTTGGACTCCAGGTAGGCCACGATTGCACCAGGCAGGGCGTCGAGGTGTCGGGGCAACACGCTAGGGAACATGTATTGCGCCGGGGTGCTGGGCAGGCCACCGGCAGGGCGCTGCGGGGGAACCAGCATGGAGCCAGGGTACCCAGAAGGCTGCTGGAAGGGGCCGGCCAGGCCGTGGGCAGGGCGCGGGTGTGCCGGGTAGCATGCTGGGGTGCCAGGATGGCCACCGGCAGGGCGCGGGTGTGCCGCGCATGGCGTCAGCGGGGTGCGGGCAGCCCGCCGGCGTGGCACGGCAGCGCGTCAGCAAGGCGTAGGCTTTGTACGGGACCCAGGAAGCACACTGGAGTGCCGTAGTGGCGGCGCAGCCTTTGTTCTCCGTCTTCATCACTGCCGGCTCTTTTCCATGTCGTGTTTCCGTATCGAAAAACATCACAATGAAAAATACGATAGAGGGTGTCGAGCTACGTGAGGATGGCACGAACCCTCCTCATTTACGAGGATATCAATTGTATCAACATAAGTACAATATGTTCAATAAAAACATCTACATAAATCCTTTTATATCCTTTTAATAAGGTAAGAAAAGGAGTACAATATCAATAAGAAAAAATATACCTAGTACCTTTTGATTGTCGGGCGTCGCTGGACCTTCGTTGATGGCGTCACAGAAGGAGATGAAGAAGTCTGTCGTTCGTTGTGTCTGCCACACACATCCGATCCATACTCGTGCATTGGTTCAATGACGACGATGAGGGGGGAAAGATGCTCCACGTCAGTCAGATCCGAGTGAGGAAGTCAAAGGAGGAAGACGTCTCCGGCGTTCTTTGCGTTCTTCGCGTTCTTCAATTGGAGCTTTTCTCCCTATCTTTTTTATCAAAGCCTCCACCAAGAAGTGAATTATGGAAATAAAAATAATAGTTGGGTTTGTATATTAATAAATTTGAACGTAATTCGAAAAGAATAATTAATTACCCACACCCCTAATTAAAACATTAGAGGTGTCATATTAAATTTAGGAGGACGCCATGAGGCTTCCTTAATCAAACACAAGAGTTGTCGCAACAATTTATTGAGGGGGGGAGGGGTTGGCCAATTACGGCGGGTAATGTGGTCAGGAAGATTCTCACCATTTAATGGGGAGTTGAGGAAACCAAGAGGGATTCCCCCTCATTAATGAGGGGAGTTGGGGATGTTTTCATCTCTTCCCATTATTAGGGGGGTTATGCCCCGTGTGGTCCCCACCATATATAATCTTCATGGGTGGTTGAATTCAGGTGGGACCCACCACCTTAACCTCTCCATGGAGGTTAAGGAGTGGTTTCCCCCAAGACTAACATCCCTTCAGAGGTTCTAACTACCACTAAATAAAAATATGGCTAACACAATATTTTTATTTAATTAAATTAGAAACCCCAAAAAATATCTTCCAAACTAGATAAAATGAAACTATGGTAAGGTTATCGCTAAGCAATCACCAACGTTGCGAGTTCAATGGTGCCATCAGATTTTAATTCCGAGCACTATTTCTATAGTTATAAAAATTCTGAATGTATTTTTACAGAACGTACCCGAACAAAACTTCAGAAATTGATTCCGGGCCCACAGGGCCTCCGAATCAAGCACCGTAAGAAACTGTTGACTCATCAAATTCCCATTTAATTAAGGAAAAAAATTCCACGAGAATTATGGGTCCTTACATTCTCCCCACCTCATGGCGTTACATCCCCATAAGCTACAACTCACACTAAGGGAACAAATGGGGGTACTGAAAACACATCTGAGCCTCTCGCTCCCATGTTATCTCCTGGAGGTAACCGTGCTGCCAACGAACGTGCACCAGAGGTATTAAAAATCCACATATGATACGATCTTGTTGATCATAAATCTCCACTAGAACCTCTGTGAATGTCTCCCCGTCATCGATGTCCAGCTCCCCGTGATCGATGATGTGGGATGGGTCGTGCATGTATCTCCTCAGCTGGGATACGTGGAAAACGTCGTGAACCCAATGCAACTGAGGTGGAAGAGCAAAGTGGTAATCCACCTCACCTTCTCTAATAAGGACCTGGAAAGGTCTGATGAAATGCATAGAAAACTTGTCGCCTCATCCAAATCTCTGTAGACCTCGTCGAGGTGAGACCTATAGAAAGATGTGGTTTCCATCCTCAAACTCCAGAGGCCCCTGCCTCCTGTCCGCATATAACTTCTATTTGTGTTGTGAAGTATTTATTCTCTTCTGGATGATCGGTACCTTATCCATGATAGCTTGTACTATCTATGGTCCCAAAAGTGCTGAATCTCATGGGTCTGTACAGCACATTGGAGATCTGCAAGGTCGACCATACAAGACCTCCAAAGGTTCCATACCGATGGTGGAGTGATAACTGTTGTTATATGAGAACTCCACCAAAGGTAAGTGGTCCTCCCAGGTATGACTGAAGTATAATACTCAAGCACAGAGCATGTCCTCAAGGTTATAAATGGTTTTCTCAGTCTTCCCATCTATCTGAGGATGGAAGGTGGTGCTCAAGCGAAGATGTGTCCTACAAGCCTCCTACAACCCCTTCCATAGCCAGGAAGTAAATCTTGTGTCATGGTTGGAGAAAATAGAAGAAGGTAATCCATGTATCCGCACAATATCATGCACATAGAGGCATCACTTGCTCTCTACTAAGCCCTACTCTTTGATTGGTAGGAAGTCAGCCGACTTGGTGAGTCATTCGACGATCACCAAAATTGTGCCCTGACTCCTAGATTTACGTGGAAAACCCATCATGAAGTCCATGTATATCCCGTACAACATCCAATGTGGGATCTCTATGGGATGTACCAAGCCCACTGGTACCCGGTGATCTGCCATCACTTGCTAACAATTGAGGAACTTTGAGAAAAACTCTACTACTGCATTCTATATACCGGGCCACCAATGTTGTCGTCGAAGGTCCTGGTACAACATCGCCACACATGGATGTAACTCTAGAGTAGATGTGTCTAATTCCCTCAACACCTCCTCTTGAAGTGTACTTGGTACCATGGTACGTCCTCCAAAGAATATGACATTCTCCCCACCTTCAGAAAATCCATCAGGTGCCTGACCTGTGAATATCTGAGCAAGTTGTGTCTCACAGTTAGTGTCCCCACGTTGTGCCTCCATGACTCAGTGATGTAGTGGAGGTGTGACTATAAGAGACTGTAGATAGGATGATCAATACCTATCCACAAAGGATATCTACAGGGCAACCAGCAGCGCTTTCGCCTCTCCTAGCAGCTGAATACCTGTCCTCATTCGGAGCGCATCCGCAACAAAGTTCCCCTTTCCAAGAGTATAAACTATTTCGAAGTCATAGTCAGGGAGGGACTCCAGCCATAATTATTGTCATAGGTTCAAGTCCTTTTGAGAGAATATATACCCGAGAATCATGTGATCTGAGTACATGGTAAAATGTTCACCCATCAGGTAGTGCCACCACATATTCAAGGGGAAGACCACTGCTGCTAACTCCTGGTCACGGGTAGCATAGTTTTTCTCATTTTTTCTCAGCTGCTGAGAACCATATGTGATTACTGCTCACTCATACATCAGGACACACCCATGTCTTGTCCTTGATGGATCGTAGTAAACTACGTACTTTACACCCTCCTCAAGAAGCCTCAAGATGGGGGCACTAGTCAGCCTGTGCCTCAGCTCCTGAAAGCTCTACTGAAATCCGCCTGACCACACAAAGGGTTTCCCCTTCTTCGTTAAGGATGATAGTGGTGTTGAAACTCTAAAGAAGTCGGGAACGAATCTTTGGTAGTACACAGCCAAGACCAGGAAACTCTGATCCTTCGTCACACTCCTAGGTGTCTCACAAGAAACAACTATCTCAATCTTCATTGGATCTGCTGCAACTCCAGCCTCCGAGATGAGGTGTCCCAAGATGTGAATCTCTTGAATCTAGAACTGTCAGTTAGCGAGCTTTCCATAAATCTCGTGATCTTGGAGTGTGTCCAGTACTACATGTAAATTGTAGGCATGCTACTCCTTAGTAGTCAAGTAATTAGAATATCGTCAATGAAGACTATGAAAAAGAGATCCAGTTAAGTCTAGAAGATCCTGTTCATGAGACTCATGAGCACTGCTCGAGCATTGGTTACACCAAAGGGAATAACCATGAACTCGTAATGGCCGTACCGACACCTAAAATCCATCTTTTACAGGTCCTCATCTTGAGCTCTAAGATGGGGATAACATGATCTAAGGTCTACCTTCGAGAACCATCGAGCTCCCTTGATCTGATCGAAGAGGTAATCAATCCTAGGAAGGGGGTACTTGTTTCATACGATCTCTTAGATCAGACGACGGTAGTCGGCATAGAGCCTCAAGCTCCCATCCTACTTCTTGGTGAACAGTATTGGGGCTACCCAGGGAGAAACACTAGTCCAGATGAATCCCTTCCCCTGCAAGTCCTCTAACTGTACCCGTAGCTCGTGCAGTTTTGTGGGACCCATATGATATGCTAGAGTAGATATCAGTGCCGTTCCTGGGTACATGTCAATGTAGAAGTCCACCTCTCTACGAGGGGGCAGACTTGGGACATTATCAGGGAAAATATCCGCGTACTGGTCCACCGCTATAGGATAAGTTGGACTCTCCACATCAGCTGCTCTGATGGTATGGAGAGATTACTTGTGAGTAATTGCCCGCACCCTCCTCCGAGTAAGTCCGTCTTGTACTGCAGAGGTTCCCTTCTCTATGGTGAAGGTGAACCTTGTCCCATTCATGTGGACACACCGCACTTTTCATCTAATACAGTCGATCTGAGCATGGATTGTTGATAACCATTCCACACCCAAGATGACGTCTTAAGGCCTTAAAACCACAACTAGGAGATCCCATCTGAAGCTCTCGCCTCCTTGAGTATGCTCGCACTGTCGGTACTAGTGCGTAGTTGTCGAATCAGCTCTCGTAGGGGTCTCTAGCCGTAAGGATAGAACTAATGTCTCATTCAGAATCTTCGAGCACCGAACGAGGGTAGTGGATATGAAAGAGTGACTGGAACCTATGTCTATGAGAACTGCAGCTAAGGTGGAGTAGACACAGATAGTACCTGGCATCATCTCTAGAGGGTCGTGATCGTATGCCTCAGCTTCCTGGAGCTGAGCTCTCCCCTGTCCAGCCGCTCCCTATGGTTTGGGTGGACCTCTTGGTGGTGGTGGTGGAAACACCTCGAAATGTCATCCACTTCTAGATACACGTCCTTAAGCATCTTTATTTTCCATTTATGTCATACCTTTATGGTTTCCATTATGGGTAAACACAATATATTCATTTTATGAAGTGCGGACTATCGCCCCCTCAAAGTGATTTAATTCGTTAATACCATATGTGGTACGTATAAAGGATGGATTTAATGATATTATATATGATTTTATACTGGAATTATAATATACTTTTATATCATTATGATTCAATTCCATAAAATATGAAATTTAAATGAAAGTAGTGTTCATGCGTACGTACGGCTTACCGTCTCCATGAACGGTGCATTTCTTTTCTTACCTCGACATGTAATGTAATATTATAAACGTGTTTATATACTGTATATATATGATATATATGATATCTACATCATGAATATAACTCCGGATATAATGGATACATGAAAAACTTGTAATTATAAAGAGTTTATTTTTTAATCAAGTACCAATGATCGTTAAAACGGCTGTTATTAACTTAAATAATTAAATAATGTTAATGAAAAGGTACAAAGTGATATAAAAGGAATAATGAACTTGAAAAAGGTTCTTAAGCAAGTAGAAATTAACTCATGTTTATTATTCAAGAGATTAAAGAACGATCGTGTCAAGTCGGATACGAGGTATGGGACTTCATCTCAATCTCCTTTCATTGAGGCATATTTTGTTTTATACACAACTTTATTTTATACGATGTATAAACCCCTTTGACTTTTGCGTTTATTCAAAAGGAATATTTTTTATACGAGTCATTTTACTAAAAGACAAAAGCGAATGTTTTTGTCGTACGTATGCGGCGACAACAACTTCTCTGCCTCCGTGACCCTTATTTGAGTTTCATATTCCACTAAAGGCCATAATTTTTTTTAAAATGAAAAATAAATACCATGTTTTACTTTTATTTTATTCTGGTATCGAAAATGGTTTTCATAATTTTTTTATTATATCAATGTGTTATATTTATATCTTGTGATTGAAATGTGGAAATTTTATGTTTCCTTTATTCATGTTTTATGTGATATGATTATGTTATGGTTCTTGGGCATTGTTATGAAGACAGGTGGTTTCTTGATAAACTAATGACATGTGAGCCCGATATAGCTCTCCAATGCATTGGGTAACGCGAAGGGGTTAAATGTTAAGGTTTCTCTGAAGAGATTTAGGGAATATACTATGATGGGTATTTCAAACGTAACTATGAGGGGTACTCCCTACATTAGAATCGTATGAATGCCTCAAGTTACATTTTTGTCTTATGATTTCTATGATTTATTCATGATATGATGAGGTATGTTTAAATTATTATGTTTTATTAGTAATTTTTGATTTCATACATGGACTAATGTTTTAATTTCATTCTTTTCTATCCCATACTAAGTTTTTTATGCTCATCCCATGTTTTTTAAATGTTTTTCATAGGTCAGGGGAAAGGTACATGATGTGATGATAGGGTCAAGGAAGTGTCCTGAATGAATCCATGCTTTATTTTAAATATTTCCAATGATGGTAAAACTGAGTACTATCTTTTATGTAACAACTTTGTTTAAATGCGGAGTGTAATGCATGATTTATGATCTAATTCTCAAAAACTTTTAACCTGAAAAGATCCTCATCATGAATTCTTGAAATAACTCAAGATTAAGTAATGTTTAATTCTGGGGCCTTATATGAGTACTGAGCTACTATCATGCTTCCCTACTACAGATGAAGTAGTTCCTGTGTCTGCACCACTCAAAGGTTGGCTGGAAAAAACTCTGCCCAGTGTAGGCTCTCAAAGTCTGTCCAGAGAAGTGTCACATCATCATGCACCTGGAGAAACATGCTACACCACCTGCCTGTTGCTTCCTGAAGGAGGCTAGCATCAAGGATCACCATGAAGTCTACTGGTTTCCCTACTAGCATGAAGAGTCTCGACACAACTTACAACCAATCCTCAACCGCATGTGGGTCAGTCTCTCCCCTGATCATAGGTGTCCTATGTTGCTGGAAATCAGGAAACACGTTCAAGCGGCATGCGTTGTCTACTGCTGGGGACGGTGTCATCAGTTTCCCAACTGGTAGTGGTACCATTGGTTCCTCTAATGGTGCCTCAACTATAAGAGGGCCTTGTACTAAGGCATCATCGCTCGTTAGACTATTAGTACGTACAACTCTTGGGGCTCTAGCTGGTCTTTCACGGGGAGGAATCCTGAGAGAAACAGACTCGACATGGTCAAATGATTATACCTGGTGATCTAACCTGGTTTGAGATGAAAAACATTTGAAAACACACAAACAATCAATTTATTTGTACACTAAGTCAGAAATCAGTATTTAGGGTCCCGGTGTATGGTAAGTTGGCCGTAACCCCAATGCTGGAATCCCTGAACTGTAGACAAAACTCGGTACCCTTAACAATATTTATTCACAGAAAAGAAATATCAGAGTCCTGTGTTCTGTGGTAAAACCTCCCTCTGATACCAGTTTTTCCTGACCTATCCCCCCGGGGCCCATATCATGATTACCCCAAGACCGCCTTCCATAGGCCAGGGGCTGGTAACTAGCAACAAAATCGTAATTCTCTAAAACCGGGAAGGAATTGCCTTTATAAAACGTAAACACACACAACCAGAGTACAAGCGAAGGAAAACACAAGTAAAATTTTTATAAAATGTGTACTGAAAGTATAGGGGGGCCAGAATACAATCCCAACAGGAAATTACAACTGAAAATCAAGTACAGCTGAACAAGGGACAAATAGATGAAATATAGAAGCAGCTACAAGATCATCGTCAAGGATTCCTACCTGAAAGGTAGGTACAGATGTCCTCCTCAACACTTTATGTCAATCAGTCCACTCTGTGTACTGTCACGCTGAGTGGTCCACCTCCGGGTACTGTCCAGTCCTGGCTCGCTCTCGGCCTCTGTCTACATTGTCCATCATCTGCATCTAACACAACGAGGTGCGGGCATAGCCCGTGTAGGGGTGAGTATAATGATACTCAGTAGGGACCCCAGACCCACAAGGTCTCAAAAAATCCAACAAGGATAAACCACAAAATATGAAAACAATAGATAACCATTACATATGTATATGCTTATACATAAACCTATGTTATTAAGTAACCATTCTAAATAAAGAGGAAAACACAAAGGACATTGACTGAGCTCAAACCAGGATTTTTATTCATGGTGCCGAAACCACAGCTGCTTGAGAACACCTCCACTGTCGAGTATAGTGGGCATGCCGCTACAACCAAGCACTTCCCAATAACCATAGACTGCATAATTACTCCACCTGTCGAGTACTATGTGCCTTCTGCTACAACAAAGTGCTTCCCACCATGGGTCTGACGCTACAACCAAGCACTCCCCCTCATAGCCAATAGACGTAATCCTTCTATCGAGTACCGCAGTTCTGCCACTACAACCAAGTGCTCCTCCACTGTGGTTCTGCTGCTACAACCAAGAGCTCCCCACTAGGCAGTCTAAATCACTCCGAGTCGACCGGTCAGTAGTCGTCAAGTTTTAACCAGCTACTAGGTCTCTTCAATCTGCTTGCTCTTCATCGGGAGGGTCTGTTCCACAAGCCACAAGTCGATTATCCAAGTGTCAGGATGTCTCACATAGATGTTTCAAAAAGGACCTCCACGTCGTAGGGGTCTCAACAAAATATACGGTGCATCAATCGGACGCCCGATCTGTGAGTTATTATCCAGTTAGTTTCGGGGACCTGGTTGGTTTTGTGTACGAACCAACCCGAACATATCTCAAATAAACCCTGAACTCCCATGGGGTATACTCAAAGGGACTATTTCTCAATGAGATTTCCAACTCCACTGAAGGTTCATCAAACAAATGTCTGGTTCCAAAGATATGACAAATGTAAGAAACGGTTCATTAGTGGGCCTGGGTCCGGTCTGACCTGGTTGGAATGACTCAGACCAACCCCATCTGGATCGACCCAGTCAGACTCATTGGATATGACTCGACCTGTTGGGCGGGTCTACCCGCTATGTTTTGTCCTGGTCCGTTAGGCTCGGCCGAGCGGGCTGTGAGGGCAGTTCGGCCTAGAT
Source organism: Viscum album (assembly GCA_963277665.1). Classification (NCBI taxonomy): domain Eukaryota; kingdom Viridiplantae; phylum Streptophyta; class Magnoliopsida; order Santalales; family Viscaceae; genus Viscum; species Viscum album. The sequence goes on from OY728147.1 coordinate 1,561,779,099, forward strand.
GCCGCCACGCAAGCGGCATCAGCCCGAAATCTGGGGCCAGTTCAGCCATCACCACGTTGGGCGCAGATTGATAGGTCGGATGTCGGGAGACCAATGGGCAGGATGCACGGGGCATGGGTAGGCCGACTAGACTCTGGGCAGGTCGCGGGTGCACTGGGTAGGGTGCCACGGTGCCGGGGTAGCGCGAGGGTGCAGGCATCACGCCGGGGCGGCAGGCAGGCTACCAGTAGGGTGCAGCGAGGGCGCCGGGGTGCTAGGCAGGCCGCCAGCAGTGGCCGGGCAGGACTCTGGCAGGGCGCAAGTGCGTCGGGCAGGGCGCAGGCGGGGGGTGGGTAGGGCGCTGGTGAGGCGCGGCAGCACGCAGGTAGGGTGTGGGAAGCGCGTGGGGCGCAGGCAAGGGTGTAGGTAGAGCGTCAGGGCACCATGGGTGTGGTGTGGCCTTTGTTTTCCATCTTCATTGCCATCACCTCTTTACCATGCCATGTTTCCGCTTCAAAGAAAATCACAATGAGAAAATCTGACGTAGGGTGTCGGGCCGTGTGAGGATGGCCCAAACCCTCAGCATTTAGGAGGAAATCAATTGGATCAACATAAGTAGAATATGTTAATTGAAAACGTTTACATCAATTCATTTATATCCTTTAAATAAGGTAAGAAAAATTAGTATAATTTCAACATGAAAAATTAAACCCCTTACCTTTCGATTGTCGGGCGTCGTTTGACGTTCGTTGATGGCATCGCGGATGGAGACGGAGAAGTCCATCCTTTGTTGTGTCTACCACACACTTCCAATCCAAGATCATGTGTCGGTTCGATGATGAATATGAGGGGGGAAATATACTCCACATCAGTAGGATCTGGGAGTAGAAATTGAAGGAGGAAGAAGTTGACGGTGTTCTTCACGTTCTTCGCGTTATTCATTGAGAGGTTTTCCCCCAAGTTTTTATCTCAAATCCTCCACTAAGAAGTGAATTATGACAACAATAATAATAGGTGGGGTTTTCTATTATTATGTTGGCACGTAATTAAAAAATAAGAATTAATAACCCACAACCCTAATTAAAACATGAGAGGTGTCATATTATATTTAGGAGGATGCCAAGAGGCTTTATTAATAAAACAAAAGAGTTGGTGCAACAATTAATTATTGGGGGGGGGGGGGTTGGCACATTAAGGTGGGTAAAATAGTAAGGGAGTTTCTCCCCATTTAATGGGGAGTTGAGGAAATCAATAAGGCTCCCCCCTCATTAATGAGGGGAGTGGGGGATGTTTTCCTCTCCTCCCATTATTTGAGGGGTAAGGCCTAGTGTGGTGCCCTCCTTATTTAATCTCCATGGGTGGTTGAATTCGGGTGGGCCCCACCACCTTAACCACTCATGGGAGGTTATGGGGTTGTGGCCCCCAACACTAGATTTCCTTTGGAGGGTCTAACTACCACTAAATAAAAATATAGCTATCACATTATTTTTATTTAATTAAATTAGAACCCCAAAATCTATCTTCCAAACTCGACAAACACACAATTGTGGTGAAGGTCTCGCTAAGAAATCACTGATGCTGCGAGTTCAACAGTTCTCTCAGATTTCAGTTCCATGCACCAGTTCAAAAGTTATAAAAATCTTGAACATCCGTTTACTGAACGTACCTAATCAAAACTTCAGAAATTTATTCCGGGCACACCGGGCCTCGGAATCAAGCGTCATCAAGAAACTGAGGACTCTTAAAATTACTATTTATTTAATAAAAAAATTTCCAAAGGAATTCCATGTCTTTACTTAAAATTAGATCCTATTTAGATAAATTTAATTTTATTTCAAAAATAGATTTTTTTCATTACCCATAGAGATCATATTAATTTCTCAAATAGGGGTATAACATTTCAAATACCAAACCTACATATGATTAAATATTTGTTATAGGATGGCTATATATTATCTATGGTGATTAAATACTCTATATTTTTTTAATACCCAATAAGTAGTGGTATTTAGCTCAAATGGTTGAGGATAAACTCATTACTAAAGATATGTTGATTTGAATGAATACATTGATTTTTTACAGAATGTATCTTCAAGTCATCTCCCCAATATTATGGTTTGTTTTTTCATAGTACTTATACATAGTGTTATTCCAATATCAAAGTCTCCATATTGATGGACTATATTTTTATTCAAATAATTGATTAAACAAATCAAACATTACCATTAAATGTTCTATTTATACCCATGTACTCACTATGGGGTGAACTAATTCACGTATTTATGATGAAAGCCATATCAATGAAAATATATTTTGATTATAATGAGTGAAATAAGATAAAAATCAAGAACATGTATCATCTACCCTATATTAATTACATTCATGAAAAAAATGTAAATCTATTTATTTATTAATGATTTAAATTCAATATCAAAATTAATAATTATGTCTAATGAGAAAGGATATATCCAAATATACCTTTTTTTTATGATATTAACACTATTAATTCATAGGGATACCTTTATAAAATAAAAAAATCCCCAAATTTCCTCAATGATATGATTAATACAAACTTTATAGATTATATTGATAAAATATTTGATATATTTTGAGATTATATTCAAATATATTCCAAGGGAGAAGATAATAACTATGGTCATTTGATGATTGATATTCAAAACACGTGATCAGTGAAAATATATTTCAAATTTTAGATGAGAAAATGTGGTTGACAAAATGAATGAATATTTGGGTCATATAATAATAGGTGATTTATGTCAACTAATTCATAAAGGATATAGTCTATTTAATAATTGATTTGATCAATTATAGTAATATAGATCCATTATTTTCCTAATTTATATATAAACAAATGAAAATTTTGGAAAAAAATTAGGTCTTTCATATCATATATCCATGTTTACTAAAAGAATATTCATGATTAATTTGAGAGGGAGATTTCATGAAAATTTCATGCTTCACAAATAAAGACTGGGAACTACAATTATACTTACACTACCCTTCATTAGATGTCTATTTGTTATATTTATCTGAAAAACCCACCCAAACATTCATGAAAACCCATCCATGTCAGACCGTTATTGTGTTGAGGTGTAGCTAGATAAAAAAATAAAGACATTAATATAAAAAAACAATAAATACAATAAGAGTAAAAAAAATTAATAAAGAGATACAACCGAGGTCCATTAAATCCAAGCCAAACTGGATAGAAATTGAAAATATGCACGTACAGGATGAGCAAGTGTCCATGTAACCAACTTTCACCTCCAAACCATCCTTTTTTGAAGGATACAATGGAAATAAAAGTTTACAAGTTATAAAATTACCGTCCCATTACCTGGATCATGTAGAATAAAATCTATAACCCCTCATTGGTAAATATGGTATCTAAGAACAAATCCTAGTAGGATTCCACCAAAAAAATATATAAATTTTAAGAAAATAATTCTACAGTTCTACCATTAAGACAATTATAATTTTAAAAATTATTTTCAAAGGCTAATACCATTTATAAATAATCCCATGGGTTTTCATGAAAGTCGTTCATATATAAAAATATGGAATTTTTAAATCATAGGTGAATAAGAATGAGACATGAACAAATGCAATCCATGAATACACCAAATGGAAAACATGTAAACAAATAAAAATGACCAATCTATAATGTAAAATCATGTGAGAAAATAACTATGACCAATCCATCATGTGAAATAAAGGTTTCAAAAAAACCATACCACCATTTATGTATAATTCAATTAAAAATTTGAAGGACCACTTTCTAGGATATAAATTATGGGTATATGTAATATACCTAAATATAAATTCTAAATCTAGGCCTATTGTGTATCCAACCAGTATAACCTCTAATAGAATTACTCCCACTAATTTGAAATAAAACATCTAGTGGAATTACACCCACTATGAGTGACTTGACTAATCTTGATGATAACAAGGTTACACAATATGAAATTTTTCTTAAAAAACCATTTAAATATTCATAATAAAAAATTACGAACCATTCTCAAATAAAATAAAAAAATTCATTAGTGTTTAAAAACCAATATTTAAACCAGATATAGAATTCAAATATAAAGAAATCTAAATGGTGAGAACAATACATTTTTAATGAAAACCCATATTAAAAATATTATTCACATCTAGAATAATAAATATTAATCACAAATAAATTCAAATAAATTAATTAACAAAGTAATTCAAATGAATAGAAATAAATTCAAATAATTATACCTTTTATATAGATAAATATCACGAGATCATAGGTATAAATAAATCAATTTGATAAAGGAGGCCCATGAAGAGTAGATAATGCCCCCATAAACCTAAATTACTAGGAATCGAACAATTCCACTATAAACACCTTAGTCATAAAAACCAACTTCATGTTCGAAAATATGATAGGAGTAGATATCTGATGAGGATCTATGATGAAAATTAATAAATGGATCAAAAACACATCATATCATTATTTGGACTATCAAGAACAATGGATATACATTAGAATCAAATGGATGATATCTCTCCATTGATGGTGAAATATTAGGTCTTGTCAATATGAGAATATATGGTCATTATTAGATAATCATGGTTCTGGTGGATTAAAATTATAATTTTGGAGCATTAAAAGTATGTGTGCATGGTTTGATAGAGAGGCTTCACTACTTCAAGTAACCATGAACCATTATTATCAACCCAATACAAAAAATATATTAAGGGTTCAATGTTTGGAGGCCTGATTACATTAACTATATTCTCACAATGTATATCTCCCCTTTTTTGTAGTCTGTAGTTTGGAGGGCTGGTCACATGGTTTGGAAAAACATTCTTCCCCTTCCAGAAGACAATGCTTAGACACATGTTTTCCCATCACAATCTATATGGGTTTCTTTCATCGTGCATAAACCATAAACAACCATAATGTATCCCAATATTTTCATAAAACTCATGTAACATTACAATTAAAGACACAACTAAATCATGGTCAAAACAAGGGAATGAGTTTACTTATAATATTTAAATTAAATTTAACAATTTCCAATAAATTTTATTTTTCCATCAAAATAGAATAATACTTCAAACTCTAAAAAAGTAAAACCATTGCTGCTTCACCATTGATTCCTTATTCCACATATTGTGGTTATCCATTTGAAACTTCCATATTACATAAACAAGGGAATCATTTTACCATGTAGTCCCATACCTGAAAATAAATAATAAGAATAAGTTGTTCAACAGCAGAGTTGTGGGGATCATGATCAATATCCTTCCTTTTAATCACAATGTATTTATATGGTTTATAAATATATAAATATGAATCTAAAAACATGTTATGAATCAATTTCATGTGATATATTAATTATATCATACATTCCAACATTTAATGTTGACCCATGATCTCATATGGGCCAATTAAAATTGGTTCCAACTGAACAGACATAGGAAATGATGTTATTCCAAACGTGGTTAAACTGTAAAGATAACTTGGTCACTAACCACATTCTCTAGTTTCCAATGAAGATAGACTACATATGATTTTTGACAACTCTATTCTTTGACTGACCACTTCGAGATCAATTTCCCCATTTATATCATCTCTTGGATAAGACTCACCCCAAACAAGGACCCCTCTCACAACATTTAATGGCATAAAGTAGTTTTAAAAATCATCCCATAATGGATTCATCATGATGAAATCATTATAAGTAATTGTTTATGAAAATTTGATGATAATAAAATATTATTCCCAATATCCACCAAAATTAAGATCTCTTGGTCGAGGCATATCCTCATGAACTGGGATAACTCTATTTACCCTTCAATCCATATTTGAATTATAATACATGATTAATTTCAACTTGCAATTCAAATCATCCTATAAAAAATTTGAGCACATGTATGTGAACATGGGGTCCCTAAAAAAATAATCACCGAAGAAACCCCAAGATGAATCAAAATCTCTTAGATATACAAGCATTAAATCTATTCCACTTTTCATGTATCTATGATTGTTATTAAATTAGAAAACATCAAAATAACATCAATGATAACAAAAATCACATACTTCCGACTATAATTCTCTTTGAATCCAATGAAAACATCAATGGAAATCTCAAATAACATCCATACCGAAATGAGAAAAGGATGAAAAAAACCCGAATGTCACAACTGTTCTGCAATAAATTTTTTATGAATTAGACACCTTGTTACAAAATCAATATTTGTATGCCTCAGCCTTGTAAAACAATACTAATTTCCCATTTCATGAAAAATTTTGCTATACATTGGGTTTATGGAATATGATGATTGGTTTCCACTATCCACAAAATCCAATTTAAATGATATCATTATAACTAAATTCTTAAGCAATTAAAAAGCTGCATAGGAAGAACAATAACACTCACCTGATAACTCCCCTCTAAAAACATTTCTCTAATAAATTCTAATTCTTGTTTATCACTTTTCATGATGAAATCCCTCATCAAAAGATGAGTCCTCTTTTATCAACCAAAAAGACCTATACACTAACCTCTTCATCTCCCAAGCTCATCTCAGTAAAAACTCACAGTGACCACACATCAAATAATTCTTTTATGTCTAGTGTCTTTAAATATCATCTCAACTCATCAACCAAAAAATTATATTTCCATATATTATATGAAATTTCATAGTAAATAATTTAAATAAACTCTATCTAGTGTATGTATTGTATGTTCTGATCCCTCTTTGTGAAAATATATTTTAGGCTCTTAAGGTCAAAATACAATTTAAACCACTCCTCAAATAGACATTGATTCCAAACTTTGAGGTAATGAATGAAAACATTCAACTCAAGTCCATGGCTATTGTATTTATTCTCATGAGGACATAACTGGTGAGAGAAATTATCCCCCACTAGTTTCCCCTACATAAAGAAATATCTCAAACCTATATCAGAAGCTTCAAAAAAATCATAACCCAAACCTAGCTCTAGATGAATAAAAAATGATACTCTTACAACATGAACTTTATCTCCTCAAAATATTTTTTAAATTTCTTATTAAATTTAAATTTGACACCCTATAAATATATATTATTCATTTAATATGTGATATAGGAAAAATCATAAAAAATAAGATATATTAATCATCCAAAACCATGAAATTTAGGATCTAAATCACAATTATGTTCTTCTTCTATGAAATAAAAGAATTTAATTTCTTAGGATCCACTATGACTCTTCTATCTGATATGAAATTCCCCATAATCATCACTTCCATGATCCAAAACTATCATTTGGAAATATTACCATATAGATGATGTTCCTTAATATTTTAAATAATTATTTGAATATGGTATGTATACTCATCATCTGACTTAGAGTATACCAAAATATCAACCACAAATATTACAATACAATATTTTAATAAATTATTAAATATTTGGTTCATAAAAACAATGAGTACTATACGAGAATTAGTGAGATTGAATGGAGAACCATAACCCTTAAATTAAAATACCTTATATTATATTTTTTTAGAAATATCCTATTATAAAACACTCAAATTCTGGTAAAACCCACCAAAGGTCCATCTTTCAAAACCAATTACCCCAAATAAGATTTTATAATAAATCATCAATTCCATGAGAGATATTTTTTTCTAAACTATCACCACATTCAACTTTTAATGATTGATAAAAGAATAAGATAACTATTTTCCTTAATGGATAATAGGATAAGTGAAGCCCATTGTGAAAATCATGAATGAATAATTCCATTAGCCTCTAGGTACGAAACTAGACATTAATTTCCCACAAACAAGCAAATTCAATTTGATATGATTTCATTGAAATTGTCTTTATACCAATGAGTAGAACAATAATAAAAGAAACAGCCCTATATATTGGTAATCTATAAAAATAAACTAAAAATACCTCAGGGTATGAAAAAACCAATTTAGGAAGTATATACACAAAACAAATGCATTTCTTTTAAAGAAACAAATAATAAATTTTTCATGATACTACCAAATTATAATGAACACCATGCCCTTCCCTTCCCGATTAATAGTCCCACTCACTATGTGAATCATGATTAAACCCTTTGGAAGAAAAAAAATAAATGTGAAGATAATAAAATTCTTTCTGAGCTATATATTTTTTCATTTAATTCATATAATGTATCAGGTAAAATATATAAATATCTTGAACTATAAAGGCACACACTATGTTGAAATGAGTAATCACCACTTGACACATGGGACACATGAATCCTTGATCATACATCTCTCTTAAAGGTGTGGTAAGACACATTAAGAATAAAAAATGTTTACAATATAATCCCAACATGTCTACTAACACCGGTGATAAAATATAATGATTAGAAAAAGTATCATATGATGATAACACCACATAAGATAAATTTAACATAGAATATATTATAATAGATATAACTACTTCATAATCCTCTAGTACGCACTCCAAAATAAAACTCCATCATGAAATATCCATAAGAAAATCCCCTATATAATGTGCATTAGACCAACCACTATTAAAGGAATTAGAATTAATCATTGGACCCTTTTATAGTTTAACTATTGTTACATCCACATGATATCCATCCAAAAAATACCACATATGTCCCAATAGTCTACAATGATGACGTTTATTATGAGTCTCTATACTTTTTGTCTTAGTATTACCATTCTTTCTTCATTATTAGTAGAGAAAATACCAATTTACTAAATAAAACCATAAAACAGGTTTTAAGGATAATTTACCACCATTCCATTTAAATTTATATCCAAAAGGCAACCCATATCTAATGACTTCACCAACTGGTGTTCCACTAAATTCAGTCATTCAAAAATGTTATACTCATCCAAATATGCTTTATTGAATACCATAATGAATATTGTAAGAATATAAATATCCATGTTGACTGAATATCATTCCTCAATCTGAACTCAATCATCCAAGACTTTATGAACAAATTAGAAAGAAGCCCTATATCTAAATACACCTACTAACCAATATCGATGGAATATTATAAAACAATATTCACTCTGTTCTCCATGTCTAAAACTCTCGAATACTTAATACACCTATCTTCTCAGTAAATATTTCATATTAAATATTTATTCAAAATTTGTCAATTTATGTAGGCACTCTGGCCCCTTATCCTGGAACCAATAAATTCTTTATTAAATGGGCATAAGATACAAGGAATCACATCGAGAAAGGATAAATAGTTTATTATTTTTAGTGAAAAAGATACATATATTATTCCCATATTTTGTTATAATACACAGAGTATAACATATTTTTCCCATTCAATAATTAAATTATTCATTTTAACACATCCATACCTATCAAACAATGTCAATTTCATGGATTCCTAAGAACGTAAACAGGACAAGGGTGATCCCAAATTTCTATTAAGGGTTACGTAAAGAAGAATATAATATTATTCAATGATGTATAAACAATATGAAATGAAAATTATATAAAAGAAAAATAATAGAGAACATGTTCCATTTAAAAAATTGAAAATCATAATTTATTAAAAGGCAAATAATTGGAAAATCATGGTATATAACCAATAAACTATATATCATAACTAGGATGTTCATAATCAATGTTAAAAGATAAATAAATTTAAAAACAATATTAAATAAATGAATAAAAATGAAATAAATATAAATATAATATTATATTAAAAATAACATTGAAAATAATAACTATTAATGATGAAAATAATTATTATCAGATTTTATGTTCCCCAGTAACTTGATACCATTTAATCAAGACCTTTCACAATTATATTTAGAATATATTATGTGAAAAACCATTTTACTTAGGCTATACAATTGATTCAACCAATGATACCAATGATGCATTGATCGGATTTCCAAAAATAGCCCCAAACTCATGACTTGAATATTCAAATAATTCCACATATATTGAATAAATGATTAAATTCATGAATAATTTTCCCTTTAATTATATAACAATATTGATTAAATGATATAGATTTTTCAATATTTCCATAATTAATCAAATAATATTCAAATGAAATATAATATGTAAAAATGAAATAAGATTTTGGAATGAAATTTTTTCATAATAAATGAAATTAGAATTTATAATAAATTTAATTTCCATATGAAATATTACTATTGAAGGAAAACATAATAACTATAAACAATAATTTAGATAGTGAATTTCTTTGATTTCTTGGGTAAAAATGATTATAAACCATTTATACTAAGATTAGTGATTGTATTAATTAAATATATACCCATTAGCTTATGAATAAAGGTTTTCTTCATTGATGAGTAGAAATACAATATAGTAATATTTAAAAACATTCTTAAAGATAGTTTCATATCAATTTTGGAAGTTTTTTTGAAAGAACGTTTCAATGATATCTATTTTAAACACCATTTCATTAAAAATAAACATAAAGATGAATTATAAGATTCAATCAAATTATGGTAATGAAGTAGGGAAATTCCATAAATTTAATAAATACTAAAAGGAACATTTGTTTTTCATTATAAAAAATAATGGAAATTTATATTTTTGGAAAATAATAAGATGATTCATTTCAAATATTCCATAAAAGATAAATGTAAAATTTATTTTATATGAAAATATATTCAATTGAAAAAAATTGATATAAATGGGTACATATTACCTTGATTAATCAATTTTAAAAATATAATCAACATTTTTAGAAATAATTTTTGAATACATGGATTTTGAGGAGAACAGATTTATGAAAAAATAGAGAAATAAAGTACAATATTTATAAGTCAATTTTTATAATTAATTTAATTACTAATGTCTAAAAAATGGTACTATTATATGAAAATATCATAAATAACAATTTGAGACTAAAATGAAATGGGTATATGAGGAAATATTCAAATAATTTATTTTAACTTAAATTCATGAATAAACAATCGTAGTTAGAATGAGATTGTGAAATAAAACATTAAAACTATCATAAAAGATGAGTGAGAAGTAAAAATTAAATAAATTATGAGTATTAATATAAATCTTCACAACTAAAATTTAAATAAAACAAAATATAATAATATTCATTACCCACAAAATTTATACACAACATAATCAATAAAGTAGATGATTAATCCAATGAGTTGAAATTGGGTTATGAAATCTCATACCACATGGTAATTCATATGTAAAATAACCATATAATTTATTCAAATTATAACATAAAATATTATGAGTTTAATAATCATGATATTACAATTTAGTGAAATGAATTTTAGATGAAATCATTTAGATCGGGATTCCATTTTATTGATTGTTATTTAAATTCCTATGTACTAAATTTAAATATGTTTTAAACTAAAACCATAACAATATTAAAATTTATAATGTAATATATAATCCTTTTACAACAAATTATTATCCATTAATTAATAATCATTCATTATTTTCATTGTTTTTTGGTATGAAATGACTTGGTTTCACATGTATGATTCATCATGATTGATATAATTCTTCCACATATTACATAGTTTTATAATATCCATGATAAAAATAATAATTACATAATTACAATATTTTTCATAAATTTTACATTCCTAACCAATCATGGCTGATGGTTATGAAAAATGAAGTCCATTATGATACTACAGACTTTAGTTCATTCAAAAGAAGGAGTAACATTTCTATTTTCAAATGATCACTATGTAAATAAGTTATATAATATATAATCATTAAGTAATTATCTTATAATCAAATATACCATATTATATTCTAATATATATTATCCATGTGATTTGGTGATGAAACTATAGTCAAATCACATTTTGAAGGTGGTAGTCCACACTCACAAGAATGATGCCATCATCTTCAAATGGGTCAAAAGTTAGGAAAGAAAATGATATATTATCATCAATTAATTATCTAAATATCATTAAAATAATAATTATTTCATTTATATAAGACATGATAATTACAATTATCCTTATCACCTTCCATGTGTAGTGTTAATGAAAGACAAATCACATCCCTTCGTAGGGTGGAAGTCCACCGTACAAAAGAGCGATGTATCCATATATCATATGGAATGGAAGATAAAATGATATATTTTTTATAATGACTCCATACGTATAATTATGTCATATATATAATATATATTTTATTTATATCAATCATCATACCCAAAAATTAATTTTGCTAATGGAATCACAAAATACATCGATTTGTGAGGTGGTAGTCCTATGTATACATGAAATATTATTTTGTAACCCATTTGATATATGTGTATATGGTGGGAGGTTGTTACATTATTGTAATAAACTATAATTTAATGCTAGTTATTAAGGTTATTATATCATAATGTTTTAATAATAATAATTCATGGTTGTGGAGAGTGAAATAAAATATTGATATTCATTGAAAAAATTACATATTCTTTTGGTATCCTCATTATGTTTTCACTAAATCATTTATCGTATTTGTTTATTCAAAAAATAAGTTTTATAGTATGATGGTAAGGATTTTGGAAAGTTAATTTCCTAGATATTTATCTAATACAATGTCATTTGAAGGTGTGAATAATAGAGGATGGTGGTGGACTTTTATAAGTGGGGGAGATGACACACTTGGTATTTTTTAAAATAATTATGTGCTATCATGTTTTCCATATTCCAAAATGGTCCAAAATAGTCCATTCACAAACCTCATATGTTTTATGGTAGGAATGTTTCCATAAAATAATTTTAGTCAATTAATATTATTTTAACCCTTAGATTTTTTATTTTTTCCCTGGTTTGATGATTTTTCCCTTAATTATGGTAATTGATTTTCACTATGTTCATTAATCATTTTTAAAAAAAATAAATTTTTAACATGTTATAAATATCAAAATATACTTCTTCAAAATATTGAATCCATTTTTTATATTAAATACACATAAGTCTAATGTTATAATTTAAATTATATCATGAAGAAAATATGAGAAAAAGGGGTTTTGAAGAGAATATGTCCAAATGATTACAATGTTCCATTATCAAAATTAAATATTTATTTAATTACTTAAATTATATTCATTGATATAATGTTTTTCTAATTATTCATTAGAAGGTTTTCAATAAAAATTATCATTATAAATTAGTTAAATGAAAACAATTTTTTAATTGCAATTCAGTATTTTCACTGGTCATTGAAAAAATAAACCTCTCTATGAAATTCTAAAAAATCAGCCCAATTTTGTTTTGGTATTACAATTATTAAAATTATTATTAATTTTTTAAAAAATATATATAAATTTATAAAAATATAATCTTAAAATTCATGTACAATATTATATTAATATTCTTTTATAAAAATATTGATTTTCAGAATAAAAAAATATTTTTTTAGATGATGATTATTTTATTTATCCAAAATACAGAAAAAATAATTTTTTGTTAACTATATATTTTAATAAATTATTTAATCCTATTAATACCATTTATTCTTATAAATAGATGATATTATAAATTATATGTTTAGTAATATTGTTTTGATCGATAAAACATTTTATTGAGAGTAAAAAATGCTATCAGAAGAAACTCATTATTGTGTGTAGCACAAGTAAAATCAGTATAATAGATAATATAATTAGTAAAATGAAATTTTATTAAGTTAAATTTTTCTAACTTATATATTCTCCCTAACTTAAATAAATTTCTCCCTTACAATTTCAACTTGATCTCGGTAGTCAATGGATAAATTTTAAGAAGTATAATTGGTGAATAACCAACAACATTAAAGAGTTTATAAAACAATTCATGTTAAAATTAGAAAAAATGGCTGTGAAAAGAACATATATAATAACACATAACTAGGTTTCACTGTTGGATAGCATTGTTTTCATATGAATATATGAACATGGATGTAAATCTGAAATTATTATAGTGAGTGATAGAGGTAATTGATCAAAAGCATGTGAATGAACATTTTAAAGGATAGAGAATCAAAAAAATAAATCTAATATATGTGAAAAGGTTATTGATATCATTAGAAATAATGGAAATATGTTAAAAGTTTCATTCAAAATCATTTTTATAATAATCATGGATTCTTTAACTATGTATGAATATATTTAAATACACTAACTTGATATGTTCCAAATTTATAATCTCAATTTCAAACATTGTTTTTGCTTAGATAAATTACCAAGTCAATCCAACATTATGAAATGAATATCAAATAATTATATTTTATATTTTTATGCACTAAAATTGTCATTTAATTGAATTAATGATTCATAAAATAATGGTATGTTTTTTCAAATGTCTCTAACTATTTTCCAAAACAAATTTTTGTTAGTACAATGTATCTAATTTAATAAATTAATCCATAACCCTCAAAAGTATCACCAATAGTCTATTATTAATATTTATTTTGAAATTATTATACCTAAAGACAATGACATATTAACTAGGAAAACGTGTAGTCTAGTGGTATGTGTTATACCACTATCATTCATCAGTTATGGGTTCGAGCACTACAACCTTATAAGATCCGTTGGGTTATAATCCAGCCTTACTATTGTCTTTTTTCTTAAAAATATATAAATATTATTGTTAAAATGTTTACAGAAAATTATAATTTAAATCATTTAAATAAAATTATCCATTAAAAAACCATTATTACTATGGTTTTCAATACACCATTTTTTACAAGGCCTAATAATCATATTTGACTATTATACAATTATCATTAATGAACATATTAACCCAAACTATTCCCAATAAAATTAAACATATTATTTTAAAATGTAAATGCATTATTCCTTTGAAAAATATTCCACTAAAAAAATTTCCTTCTACAATTTTTCTCCCAAAATATCTTTAAATATGGTAGACTTTGATTACATAAAATCTAAAAATGGGTGAGTAAATAATTGAACATATTATCAATATGAAACTCATTAATATGTGACGGTAACTATAAATATTATTTTAATGATAATATATATGTTTTTGAAATTTAAAAATGCTCTTTGACAATTATAAATTCCTAAAACAAAAATTCCATTTGTCAAATACATCAATTATATAATTATGGCTTTCCAATAGATACTTCAACCATCATATTTTATCAAATGACCTTTCTTTTCATAATAATTAAACTCTTTATGACGTTTTTGACTAAATTAATTCTTATTTTATCTGCATTTTTGGAAAAAACTATAAATGGATCTCTATGATGATATTTGTTTCCTACCATCATACTATTGTATTTTTCTTTGAAATAATTCAAATTATCCCCTACTTTTCCACACATAAATAATTTTTTCATTCTATTATGACACGTTTTTTCCAATAAATGAAATATTTTGGTTTGTCTAGGTAATTCATTGTCATCATCTATTAATATAATTCATTATTTTTTGTGATGAAAATTTTAATTATGCTAAGCATATCTTTCATGAGTGTCAAATCACGCTCATCATAAGACCCTTTTCTATACACCCTTATATGATCAAATCAATCCTAATGCACCCTTTTTAGACTTATAATCCATAAGAACATCTTTTATTGAACCATGTCCACATTTAGTATCCAAATAGATATTAATTCCAAGGAAAAAAATATAGATTCTATACCATAAATATAATTAGGACTCTCTTTATTATATATTATATGAATCTAATATATGATCAAGTTAACTAATATATATTCTCATAAATTCATTTTCCAATGTAGGCATTACATATCCATTGATACACACTATAGAGACCCAAACACTAGTAGCTCAGAACCATTTCCTTCATTATTACATTCGCATAAGATACAATGAATCACTTATCAAAGGATGAAATAGTTTTTTAGTCTTGGTGAACCAGATACATATACGATAACCATATTATAATTGAATATATAATTTAAAAAATAATTGTTTTAATTCGATAATAACATAATTACCTCATATAATTACATATCAAATAGATTATACTATATGGATTCTCAAGAAAGGAAATAAAATTAGGAAGATCTCAAATCCACAATAATTGATAAGTACAATATAAGCTACTATGAATAAATTCTACATAAATTATAAAATAATATATAATTTTTAAGAGTAAATATCTAAATACAAATTTTATTTAATTAATTAACATTCATAATTATTAACAAATTTACTAACTAAAAAACACACTATAATTTTTCAATAAAAGAAATACAATTACTAGATCACGAATAATGAATATAGAATGGTATGTAACTGAACACAATACTATTTATTAAATTACTGATTGTGAAATTATTCCTGATTAAATATCATGGATAATAACACCTCTTAATTCAGGAATTAATTAATTATAATACATCATGTTTCCCGTGAACATTATCCCTTCACTTTCAAGACCAATAAGAAAATGGATTAGAACATACTACGTGAACACCCATTTAACTAAGGATTTCAAACATATTCATCCCATTAGATTAAAAATGAATCAAGGGAATTTCAATAAATGGCCCAAACCCTTGTGTTTCATCTCCAATGAATTAATTATATATCAAATATATAATTTCATTCATAAATAATTTTTTGTATCATTAAAAAACCACATTGAATAAATGATATTCATTTATATATATTTCCCTAATAAATCAAAAAACTATCAACATAAACACCATATATATAAAGGTTATATGATTTAATAAATAAAAATAATCATTATAAATATTTTTTAAATTTAAGGTAAATTCAATTCATACATGAAATGGAATAATTCAATTAAACGTTTATGACTACAAAAATGAATCATGTGAATGTCAATAATTTCCATGGTCAAAACAATCATAAAACATCAATAGGAACAATAAAAAATTTTATTAATATAATATATACCCATTTTAT
Source organism: Viscum album (assembly GCA_963277665.1). Taxonomy (NCBI): domain Eukaryota; kingdom Viridiplantae; phylum Streptophyta; class Magnoliopsida; order Santalales; family Viscaceae; genus Viscum; species Viscum album. Next base: position 1,561,795,989 of record OY728147.1, read on the forward strand.
GGAAAATAAATTATTGTTTTAATTTATTATTAAATATACCAAAAAAATATCTATAAAAAATTCATGATGATATTATCCTTTAAATTTTGAAAAAAATTAAAAATACATTTATTTGAATAATACTTTAAAAAAAATGTAAATTTTTTCCCATAAAATTTGTATTAAATATTCTAATAAATATTGATTATGATGTTTTTTAATTCCATACATACCTAAATAGTTAAAAAGAACATTCTATTTACATTATAAAAAGGATTGGAATGTTTATTATTTTGAAACAATATGATGATTCCTTTGACATTTTCATTAATAAGAAAACGAGAATTGTTTTGAAAATTTAATAAAATTAATTTGAAAATATATTATAAAGTGTAAAAATGGGTGAAATTTTTTTTATAAATATTTTTTTTTAAATTATAGAATAATTTTATAAATCATTTTTATAAAACATGGTTTTGGAAGAAAAAAATTTCTGAACCAAATTGTAAAATTAGGTCGAATTCAAAGAAAAAATATTATTTATGTAAAACCTATTTGGAAATTTAATTATTACATGATAATTTCATGAATATAAATAGGTTAAAAAATTATTTATTTTGAAATAGTATAATAAATTTGATCAAAAAACATTGAATAATTAACAATCTAAATTAGAATGAGATTAAGAAATAAACCCTTGAAATGATCATGATAATGATGTAACAATTAATCGATGAATAATTTATGGGTATTATATTGTATGAACATAATAAAAGATAATATTATAATTAATGTTATAAAATTATATTACACACATAATCTTATTCATACATAATCTACGAATTTTATATTTAACATGATGAGAATAAATAGAGATAAGAAACATCTTAACACTAGGTAACACTTATGTAAAATAATCATGGCTGAAAAAATATAAATTGAAAGATAAAAAATAGTAATTTTTAAGTAATCAGGATATTACAAATAAACATATATATATATAAACCATATAAAATAAATTAGGGGTATAAAATTATTATATGCCTCAATGAAATAAAATTGACACAAAATCCCTTACCTCAAGCTTTCTTTGAATTGAGTGCACATTAAAAAAAATTATAATGGGTTTAAGTATACTATTAAAATTAAATATATCAATATTAAAATTTATGATATCATATATTATCCTTTTAGAAAATCATATCACCCTTCATTAAAAACATTTTATTTTTTAATTATTTTAGAGGCAAAATGCCTTACATTCCCATCTCTATTTCCCCATAAAAGATCCAATGCATGCATGAATTACACAATTTTTTCATATAATGAATCATAATAATGATATAATAATCATATTTATTACATAAATTTTAATTTTAAAAGCAATCATGGAATATGGTTCAAAAAAATGATGTACTCTATAATCTTAGAGATGGTAGGTCGTATGCACGCATGAGTAACATTTAAATTATGAAATTACATTTATTGAAAGAATATAAGTAATATATAATAAATAAATAGAGAAAATAATATCAAATATACTATATTATATTCTTCTATATATTATCCTTGTTATTTGGTGCTAAAGAGAGAGATGTGTCTCTCCATAGAGGCAGTAGCCCTCAAGTAAACAAACAATGTTTTCATCTTTATGTGAGTGAAAAGTATATGAAAAAGTGGTTTAGTATCATAAAAAAATGATAAATATGTAATAAATATAATAAATATGTTTCTTATATCACATTTTATCTCTAAAATGATCCTTATCAACTTTCATGTAAAGAGATAGTGAATGACGAATATAATTGCCTCATGAGGCGGTAGTTCACTGTACACATGAGAGACATTATAGTACCTCTTATGGAATGGAAAGTAAAAGTATGTATATGTCATAATAACTATATAGGTATAACTGTTTAGGAAATATTATATATATATATTTATATATACTTTATATCCATCATAATACCCAACATTGAATGTTTGTAATGGAATAATGAATGACATCGGTGAGCGTGGTTGTAGTACGCCACACACAAGAACGATTATTTTGTAACACATTTCATGGTATTGGAGATGTATGTACCCAAAAAAATAATTATTACAAAAAAATTTAAATTTAATATATTTTTTTATTTTATATGTTGGGTTTAGTAATTATTGAAGGAGGTGGATGATGAAATAAAATGATGTCACTAGTTGAAGAACATTACCTCTTCTTTGGTTATCCCCCATAGGTTTTCACGAAATCTATCCTATGTTTTAATTATTAGCAAATTATTTCTTCTAGAATGATATTAGGTATTTTGGGAAGTGATTTGGGATGATAATTACTGATGCAACATTGTTTGAGTGTGTATAGAATAGTGACAATGGGGTGGACATTTATAAGTGGTGGCGATGGAAATCTTGATATTTTTTAAATTAATTGACTCCAACATTGTATTAAATAGCCCAAAAAATCCCCAAATGTGAATTTATAGTGCCTTATATTGTTATTTTTGATTTATTTCCATAAAATAGTTTTTATACAAGTTTATATTTAATTTTTATGGTTTTCATTTTAGTTTACCCCACAATATCATGATTTATACACTAACCTTGATAATTAATTTTTAACGAAATTCTCATTCATTTAGGTAAAAACATATGTTGAAATAATTATAATTTATATTTTATATTGATTCAAAATATATAATCTATTTTCCAAAATTCAATTTATTGACGTGTAAAATTTTCATTTATGTTTTTTCCTGCAGACAAGATGAGGAAGGATGTTTTAAGAGGTAAAATGTAAAAGTTTAAAAATTTGTTATCTAAAAATTCAAACAAAATTCCAATCCCTTATATTTAATTTAAAATTTTGACTTATTTTATTTAAAAATTATTCAAAATAATGTTTATTGTTATTATTTTTTAAAAATTAAAAGTCATATTTTGATTAAAATAAATTATTTTTTACTATTGTCACAACACGTCTTCAGGGCCCGTGTTGTGAGTACCCTCTGCCCGCCTTCCATAGGCCAGGGGCTAGCGACAAGCACCAAAGGCATAAATACCTAAGCTATGAAGGAATTGCTTTTATAAATGTAAACACAGACAAGACAGTACACTATTGGAAGCAACACTAAGTAAAAACTGTATGCAAAAGATATGCTGGAAAGAAAAAGGGGCCGAAAATACATTCCCAATAGTAAAGTAAAGGAAAAGAAAAAATAGTTAAAACTAAGAATTCAAATAGATGGAAGGTGTCTAGAAGCTCTTGGAATGTCCACCACGGATCCTACATGAAGGGTACGTACATATAGCCTCTTTAGCACTTTACATCCATTCATCTCCTCTGAGTACCGAGACCCTCAAGGTCTCACAATATCCCACAAGGATAAACCACACTGTAACAGAATCAACAGATAACCCATACTTAGGAATATTCTCATACATATTCCTATGTTTTCTAGTAACCCATCTCAATCAATAGGAAATACAAAAGTCATTGACTTAGCTCAAACCAAGATTTTTTGTGTAGCATAGAAGTGAATATGATTAGTCGCGAATCTAGATCATCTTATTCTGACAAGAGACACTACTTCTGGCCATATAGAGTCTGACCCACATAGGATAGATAGGTACTAACCCCCGTAATGACCCTCACAGTATTAGTTTGTGCTAACCCACACAAGATCAATGTGCGCTGACCCACACCGGATCTGACCCACATAGGATCAATATGCAATGACCAACAAAAAGATCGTTGAGTGTTGACCTCCCTATGATCTGTCTCAAACCACTACCTCACTCTCAACCACTAGATTCCTTGCACCCTGTGTGCTCTAGTTTCATAGAATCTTCCATTGAGATATCAGTCATATCTCAAAGACCACTAAACTCCACAAATTAGTAACCCAAATAGACCGCCATGTCTTAAGGGTTCCAACACGATAGACAGTGCGTCAATCGGATGCCCGGTCTGGGAGTTATTGGCATTTCCGTCCGAGGGGCCCAATTGGTTTTTAGGTTCAAACCATCCCGAACATACTCCAAATGTGTCCAAACCTCATGTGGGGTGTGAAAAAAGAACCGTCTCTCTCTATGAATTCAATCACCATTGACAGTTCATTGATTAGACACTCATAGCCCAAGATATGGGCAAAAGGTGTAAACTGTCCAAACGGGTCTGGGTCCGGTCCGATGGAGTCGGACCGACCTGGAACGAGGGTGCGTCCTGACCCGAGGGGGCAGCCCGGCCTGAAGAGGCAGACCGACACGACTGGTCCAACACGAAGGAAGGACCCAACCCGAGGGCGGCCCGCATGGCCAGCGGGCGGGCCCACGTGGCATGCTGGCGGGCTCGTGTGGCCGGCGGGCCACACATGGGGGTTGCGGGGCCCCCCAAGACTCAGCGGGAACTAGAGATACGCACCTGTTCAGTGACTGATGGGACCCGAGGGGTCCCACCTATAGCATGCACTGGCGGTCGGCTCAGCTGGCCGCCCCTGCCTCCTCCACCGCGGCATGACGACGTCGTGGTTCTGCTGGCCTCTGCTCAGTGCGACGGCGTCGCACTACCCCTGCCACAGCCCGACCTGGCCGTGACCACCAACTTCACCATGCGGCGCGACGGGTCTGTGGACCTCCTAGTTGTGTGCCCTTCTTTCATAGTGGTGCGACGTCATCGCGCCCCTCCGACATCACCGCGACTTGGTTCCATGCGTGGCACGATGGTGTCGCGCCCTTGTGGAGACTCATAGGCCTTGTGGCGCCGGTTTCTCCATGCTCTGTCTCCATCGTAAACAACAAGAACATCCAAAGGGGGAGGGTCGGGTCATGTTCATGAGGTCATATCCCACCTAGCCAGGGATATAACATTTGGCATACCATAATCTTGAAATTTTAACAATGAAGAAAGGAGGTTTATAATCATATATAAAAAAACTCAAATCCCCCTACCTTGTATAACGGTATTCATTGACGAATTCTTGTTAAGGCAAATGTTGTTCTGTTGATGTCAGAAGAAGAAGATGACGTTAACGTCATCAGCATTCTTCAAGGATGGTGGTGTTCCCTCTTCTTGCCCCTATTGAAGAGGGATAGAGAGATGTCCGTCATTCATCGTTGGATAAGGGCATTCTTCGTTCGAAGAATAAAGTTCTCCAAGGGTTCTCCAAAGCTACAACAAAATGAATGTGCCAACCAAAATAATGGGTTAAGCTGACCCATTATTTTGTTTATGGACATAATAATTCAATGATTACAAATTAATTAATTAATGCCATTAATTAATTTCTGGTTTGTCTCACTTATGAGGGAATGTGGAAAGTTACAAATAAATGAAGAGAGGGTTGGATTCTTCAACTAAATGTCTGTTTAAGGGTTAAATCCAACATAAATGGGGTGTTTGGGGGGTTTAAAGCTTATGTGGACCCAAATTAAAATATCCTCCTAAGGGAGGTTATGTGAGTGTGGGCCCCACCACTAACCTCCCCTTGGAGGTTTTAACTACCAAGAAATAAAAATAAGAAAATATTATTTTTATTTAACTTAATTAAAAACCCCCCAAAATCTGACATGCATTATCATTAGAACACAACTGTAGTGATTGTCTCACTAAGAAATCACCTACACTGCGAGTTCAATGATTCCCTCATACATAATTTCTAAGCACCGGTTCAAAAGTTATAAAATACCATATGCATATTTAATGAACGTACCCGATCAAAACATCAGAAATAGATTTTGGGCACACCGGGCCTCAGAATCAAGCGCTGTCAGAAACTACGGACTCGTAAAATTCCAATGTATTTATGAAAAAGACATCCAAGGAAATTCAGTCTCTTTACTTTCTCCCCAACTCAGGGATTTCCAACCCCATATGCTACAGCTCATGCTAAGGGAACAAATGAGGGTAGTGAGCACACATCTGAGGCTCCCGCTCCCAAGTGCTCTTCTAGATGTTCTCGTGCTGCCAACGAATGCACACTATGGGTATTGACCATCCACATAGGACGCACTCCTGTTGATACTCAATCTCCACTGTAACCTCTATGAAAGTCTCCCCATCATTGATGTCTAGCTCCCTAGGGTCAATGATGTGGGACGGGTCATGTATGTATAACCTCAACAAAGATACGTGGAAGATGTCGTCCTTGTGGTGCAATTGAGGTGGAATTTATAAGCGGTAAGACACCACACCTACTCTGCTAAGGACCTGGAAAGGACAAATAAACCTCAAAGATAACTTTCCACCACAGCAAAATCTCTGTAGACCTCGTCGAGGTGAGACCTGTAGAAAGATGTTGTCTCCATCCTCGAACTCTAGAGGTCTCCATATCTTGTCAGCATATGACTTCTGCCTACTCTGTGTAGTCTTCATCCCCTCGTGGATGATCTTCACCTTCTCTATGGTAGTGCGTACCATATCTGGTCCCACTAGTGTTGACTCCCCCGGGTCTATCCATAAAAGTGGGGATATGCAAGGTCGACCATACAAGGATTCAAAAGGTGTCATACCGATGGTGGAGTTATATCTGTTGTTGTATATTATATCAACCAAAGGTTAGTGGTCCTCACAGCTATGACCAAAGTCGCGGAAACAATCACAAAGCATGTCTTCAAGGGTTTGGATGGTATGCTCGGTCTTTCCATCTGTCTGAGGATGGAAGGCGGTTCTCAAGCAATGATGTGTCCCAAAAGCCTCTTTTAACCCCTTCCAAAGTCGAGAAGTAATGTGTGTGTCACGGTCAGAGACAATAGGAGGAGGTACTCCACGTAAATGCACTATCTCATGCACATAGAGGCATCCCATGCTCTAAACTGATCCCTAATCTCTGATCAGAATGAAGTGGTCCAACTTGGTGAGTCAGTCAACAATCACCCAAATATTTTTGTGACTCCTAGATGTATGTGGAAGACCCATCACGAAGTTCATGGATATCCCATCCCACATCCACAATGGAACCTCTAAGGGCTGAACCAAGGCAATTGGTACCTAGTGATCCGCCTCCACTTGCTGAAAAGTTGGACACCATGTAACATACTCATCTACTGCCTTCTTCATACCTGACCACCAGTTCTCTTATCTGAGGTCCTGATTCATCTTCACCACACCTGGATATACTGCTATATGTGATTTGTGGAACTCCCTCAACATTTATTCCCGAAGTTCTACTGGTACCATAGTATGTTATCTGAAGAGGATGACATGCTCCTAAACTTTAGAAAATCTATCAGGTGCCTACCCTATGGATATCTGGGCAAGTCGTGTCTCGTAGTCAGGATCCCCATGCTGCATCTCCCTGAGTTCATGAAGAAAAAGGGGACTGACTGTAAGATACTGTAGATAGGATAATCTATCCATATCCATAAAGGATATCTATATGGAAACCAGCAGCTCTATCACCACTCTTAGTAGGAGAATACTAGTCCTCCTGCTGAGCACATTTTCAACAACGTTCCCCTTCCTATGATTATAGACTATCTCGAAGTAATTGTCCTGGAGGAACTCAATCCAATGCCACTGTCTCAGGATCAGGCCCTTCTGAGAGAAGATATCCCTGAGACTCTTATGATCAGATTACATGGTAAAAAAGTCACCCATAAGATAGTGCTGCCACATCATAAAGGAAAAGACCACTTCTGCTAATTCTGGGTCATAGGTAGTGTAGTTATGCTCATGTTGTCATAACTGCCGAGAACCATACACGATCACTGCTTGCTCCTGCATCAGGACACACCCGAGTCCGGTCCCTGATGCCTTTTAGTAAACTATGTATCTTGCGCCCTCCTCTAGAATACTCAAGATGGGGGCACTAGTCAGCCTCCGACTCAGCTCCTAAAATCTCTACTGGAATCTCTCTGACACACGAAGGGTTTCCCATTCCTCCTCAATGATGAAAGTGGTGATGAAACTTTGGAGAAGTAAGGAATGAATATTCGGTAGTATCCACTGAAACACAAGAAACTTCGTACCTCCATCACACTACTGTGTGACTCCCAAGCAACTATTGCCTTAATCTTCGCTGGATCTACTGCAACTCCATCCACTGAGATTACGTGTCCCAAGAAGTGAACCTCTTGAATCCAAAATTGAAACTTCGAGAGTTTAACAAAAAGCTACAGTTATAGGAGTGTGTCTAGAACCACCTGAAAAAGGTAGGAATGCCCCTCCTCAATAGTCGAGTAGATCAAAATGACATCGATGAAGACTATGAAAAAGTGATTGAGGTATGGGTGGAAGATCCTATTCATGAGACACATGAAAACTGCTGGAGAGTTTGCTATGCTAAAGGGCATAATAAATAATTCAAAGTGGTCGTACGGACACTTGAAGGCTGTATTCTGTAAATCTTTTTCTCGAACTCTGAGCTGGTGATAGCCTAATATGAGGTCTATCTTTGTGAACCATCGTTCTCCATTGATCTGATCAAAGAGGTCGTCAATGCTTGGAAGTGGGTAATTGTTCTTCACGGTCACCAAGTTCAGGAGATGATAGTCGACACAGAGCCTCGAGTTCCCATCCACCTTCTTGGCATATAAAAGCAGGGCTTCCCATGGATAAACACTGGGACGGATGAATCCCTTCCCCTCCATGCCCTCCAACTATACCCCCATCTCATGAAGCTCGGTAGGGGCCATACGATATGCTGAAGTAGATATAAATGTCGTCTGAGGGTACATGAAAATGTAGAAATCCACCTCTCTGTGAGGAGGTAGTCTTGGAACATCACCAGGGAAAACATCCTCATACTGGTCCACCACTATAGGATAATTCAGACACTCCACATCAACTACACTGAATGTAATGCCATCCAACTGATGAGTGATTGGCTGCACCCTCCTCTGAGTAATTCCATCCTATGCTGAAAATGTTCCCTTGTCGCCGGTGAAGGTAAACCTGACCCCATCCATGTGGACACACTGCACATTGTGCCCAATACAACTAATCTATGCAAGGACTATAGATAACCCGTCCATACCCAAGATGACCTCATAAATCCTCCATCACACTACAAGGAGATCCCAGCTGAAGCTATTGCCTTCTAGAGTAAGCTCACATTACCGGCAATAGTGCTTAATCATCGAGTCAACTCTTGTATGAGTCTTTAGCCGTAAGGATCGATCCAATAGCTCTGTCGGAATCTCTAAGCTCTAAACGAGTGTAGTGGCTATGAAAGAGTGACTGGAACCAATCCCTATAAGAACTGCAACTAAGGTGGAGTAGACACATATTAAAACATGAATCATCTCTAGGGATCCTTGGTATTATGACTCAGCTGCCTCAGGATGAGATATCCTCTATGAACATCCTCTCTGTGGTCATGGTGGACCTCTTAGTGGTGGTGGTGGTAACACCTCATAATGTCGTCCACCGCCAGATGCTCATCCATCTCCACTGCCACATCCTCCTATGGCCTGCAGACCGCCTCTTTAGAATCTATGCCATTACCTGGGAGGTCCCTCAACTGCCTACTGATCATCTGAACGGCCGGTCAGGCAGTCACGAGCTATGTGACACTGCCTGCCGCAAGAGTAACATTGTCTGCTTCTAACAGGTAAGTCACTGCCCCGGGTGCCCTGCACAAAAGATCTTGGGTATTGCTGTCGTCCACCTGTGGGTCTGTTCCTCTTGGACATCTGTGTCATCTGTTTATTTCCAGTAATAGAAGACTCCACTGCAAGTTGACTAGTAGGAGGTCTTACTGCTGGAGACTACTCAGCATGGAAAATCTCCACTAGTAGGGCTCTCTCCAACAATTCTACATGCATTGGAATGCTGAGGGAGTACATCGTGGTTCTGATCTCTCTCCTCAGCACTTGCTCAATGGTCCGGCCCGTGAAAAATGGGTCTCGCGTGATATCCGTGGAGAAGCGTGAGATGTCAGTGAACCTCGCTGAGTCACGTGCTACTGACATGCTACCCTGCTGTAGATGCAGTAGCTTCTGTATCCGCACTACATGATGGGTGGCTGGAAGAATCTCCACCTAGAACTTGCTCTCAAAGTCTATCCATAGAAGTGTCACCTCAACATGAACATGGAGCATCAGGCTCCACCGTCTTCCTACTACTGCTTGAAGGAGGCTAGCAGCAAGGATCACCATGAAGTCTGCTGGTGTACCTACTATCCTGATGACTCCCACCACAGTCTCCAACCAATCCTCAACCACCTGTGGGTCCATCCCTCCCCTGAACCTAGGTGGCCTCTGGCACTGGAACTCATGCAATGCGCTCAGGCGGCATGCACTCTCTACAGCTGGGGCTGGTGGCATCGGTGGCCCAATAGAGAGTGGTACCGCTGGTGACTCCGCTGGTAAAGGGCACTACACAGAGGCCTCATCGCACAATGGGCTATTAGCGCGAACAACTCTCGGGGCTCTAACTGGTAATCCGCGAAGAGGCATCCTGAATAAATAATATGTGACACAGTCAAATATTATACCTGGTGAGCTGACATAGTAAAACGTTTCTAGACACACACATAATCAGTTTTTTCGTGCACTAAGTCGTAAATTAGTAGTCATGGTCCTGGTGTATAGATATGTCAGTCTCCACAACAACACTGGACTCCCTGGACTGAAATCCACACTTAGTACTTTCAACACTATTGCATCACAGAAAAGAAAGATCATAGTCTTACATTCTATAGTAGAACCGACTCCATTGATAACAATTTTTCACGACCCGTCCTCAGGGCCTGTACCGTGACCACCCCAAGCCCGCCTTCCATAGGCCATGGGCTAGAGACTATCACCAAAGTCATAAATCCCTTAACTGGGAAGGAATAAAATTTATAAAAGTAAACACACACAATATAGTACACATATGGAAGAAAATAGTAAGTAGAAACTGTATGCAAAAGATGTGCTGGAAAGAAAAAGGGACTGGAAATACAAGCCCAACAGTAAATTAAAGGAAAAGACAAAACATGTACAAATAAGAAGAAAACAGGTTAAAGGTGACTAGAAGATCATGGATCACCCACCACGGATCCTACCTGAAGGGTAGGTACAGATAGAATCCTTAGCGCTCCATGTTCGTTCCGTCTCCTCTGGGTACTGACTCGTCACGAGGTCCACCTCCGGGTAACATCCAGCCCTTATACACTCTTCCTCGGTCAGTGTTGTCTGTCATCTGCTTCCAAGACAATGATGTGCGGGGATAGCCCGTGTAGGGGTGAGTATGACGATACACATTAGGGACCCCGACACCCTCAATGTCTCACAATATCCAATACCGATAAACCACAATGTAATGGAATCTACGGATAACCCATAGATAGGTTTTTTCCTATACATATTCTTATGTAATCTAGTAGCCCATATCAGTCATGATGAATCACAAAATTCATTTAATCATTACATACAATGATTTTTTGTGTAGAATAATAGTGCATGTGATTAGTTTCAAAGCTAGATCTTCTTATTCTGTCAAGAGGCACTGCTTCTGACCATATGAAGTCTAACCCACACAGGATCGATAGGTATTATCCCCCACAATGACCCACACAGGATCTGACCCACACAGGATTGCGAAGCGCTGACCCACATATGACTCAACCCACACAGGATCGGTATTCCCTGGCCCACATAGGATCGCTGAGTGCTGACCTTCGTATGATATATCTCCAACCTCTACCTCACTGTCAACCAGTGGATTCCTCACAAATGGAGCGCTTGAGTTCCATAGAATCTTACCTCGAGATATCAGTCGTACCTCAACTACCACTAAACTCCATAAAGGAGTAACCCAAAAGACAATCATACTGTAAGGGTTTCAATGTGATAGACGGTGCGTCAATCGGGTGCCCAATTTGTGAGTTATTGGCAATTCTGTGACAGGGGTATGGTTGGAATTTAGGTTCAAACCAACCCAACCATACTCCAACTATTTCCACACCTCATGTTGGGTACGGAAAAAGAATTTTTTCTCTCTATGCTTTCCATCGCTATAGACGGTTCGTCGATCGGACACTCATAGCCAAAGATACAATTAGAAAAGTGTAAACCGGACAAACGGGTCCAGGTCTGGTCTAACGCAGTCAGACCGACCCAGCCCAACCCGGTCCAGAATGGGGTCCATCCCAGTCCATATGTCCGACCCGGAATGAGGGTGCGGTCTAGATCGAGGGGGTGGCCCGACCAAGTGTAGCCCTGCTGGATGGCTCGCATGGCCGGCCGACCACGCTTGGGGGGGATCAGTTCCCCTCGGCCTCCGAAGGAACTAGCGCTAGGAGTCAGTTTGTTGACCTATGGGACCTGAGGGGTCCCACTTATAGTGTGCACCAGCAGCTGTCTCAGTCGGCCACCCATGGCTCCTCCACCATGGCGCGACGACGCCGCGATTCTGCTGGCCTCTGCATAGCGCGAAGGCACCACTCCACCTTCATTGCGTCCCAGCCTGGCCGTGGCCACTAGTTTTTTCGTGTGGCATGACGGTGATGCACTCCTCGTCCGACCACCACGGCCCTCTTGGATGTGGGTCCCTTCTTCCGGCATGGTGCGACGGCCCCGCGCCCCTTAGCCACTGTCGCGGCCCACCTGGCTGCGGCTCTTTTCCATGTGTGGCACAGTGGAGTCACATCCTTGTGGTGACCCGACAGCCTTGCGCCCCCCGACTTCATCATGGTCAGCCTCCGTCATCAACAACTCGAATAACCAAAGGGTAGGGTTAGGCCGTGTTCGTGTGGTCTGATCCCACCTCGTCATGGTGATAACATTTTTCATACAATAATCCAGAAATTTGAAAGACGAAAAATGGTGGTTTATACTCATATATAAAATAAATCAAATCCCCATACCATGTATAATGATATTCTTTGACAAATTCACGGTAATGCGGGTGTCATACCGTTGAGGTCAGAAGAAGAAAAAGAAGTTTTCATCCTCGGTGTTCTTCAAGTATGACAATGTTTCCTCTTCTTGCCCTGGATGAAGAGGGAGAGAGAGAGATATTCATCATTCTTCATTGGAGAGGGGCGTTCATCGTTGGGAGAATAAAGTTCTCCATTGGTTCTCCAAATCTACACTAAAAAGAAAGTTCCAACTAAAATAAGGGGTTACACTAACCCATTATTTAATTGTTGGAAAAAATAATTCAAACTATTTCAAATTAATTAATTAATGCGATTAATAAATTTGTGGTTTTGTATACTAATGAGGGAAGGTGGAAGGTTACAAATAAATAAAGAGAGGGATGGATTTATTAACTCAATAAAAGTTTAAGGGTTTCATCTCTCATAAATGGGGGGTTTAGGGGGTTTGAAGCTTGTTTCGGCCCCACCTAATAATATCCTCCCAAGGGAGGTTATGTGTTGGTGGGCCCCACCACTAACCTCCCCTTGTAGGTCTTAACTAACAAGAAATAAAAATAAGCTAACTCTTAATTGTGTTTAACTTAATTAAATACCCCCAAAAATTTAACTTCCACTCTCGTTAGAATACAAATGTGGTGAAGGTATCATTAAGATTTCACTGATGTTGTGAGTTCAAAAATGCCCTCAGACTTCAATTCCAAGCACTTGTTCAAAAGTTTTAAAATCTTGTACGTACGTTTACTGAACAAACCCGAACAAAAAATCAAAAATTGATTCAAGGAACAACGTGCCTCAGAATCAAGCATCTTCAGAAACTTTAGACTCATAAAATTCCCATGTATTTAAGAAAAAATATTCCATGGAGATTCTGTGTCTTTTCAACTATTCATTGATAAATGAAACTTCAGAGAAAAATAAAAAAAATACACCATTGGATAATTATGGAATTTTGATTTCTGGATTTATTTTTATTTCATGAAATAAATTTTCAAAATATGGTAAAAATTAAAATTATATTATATTTGAAAATATCAATTAAACCATCTTTTATAAAAATATTGTTTAAAAAACATTCTGTTTATTTTAAATGATAATAATTTTATTTTTATTAAATATATATAAATTTTATATGTATAAAATATATATTTTAATTATATAGATAATCTTATTAATAAACTCAATTCTAATAGATACGTGTTATATACTAGTGAAACTTTTTAGTACCATAGTCATATATGTGGAAAAACAAACCATAAATTCGTTTGGAGTCTTCACGATGATGAGGATCCTTTAAATACTCTCACAACTATATTCATATTCCTAAGTTAAATTTTTATCACAAAATACATGTGGATGATTATTAGTAAATTTATAACCATGATCCAGCACAAATCCTAGGTTCCCAACAAAAACATGACATATAGTTAGAATTGTATTGATTACATCATAAACAAAATAATGGTCTATGAAAATATTCTGATAGAGATTATGTTTTATATAATCCCTTATAATATTTCGAATATCTATTATCATATGAATTTAATATACACAAAAATGAACCATCATCATTAGAGAATATTCTAAAATTAGGGGGCTGACATTGGGAGTTCATTTCATTTCTTTAAAACGTCATGAATTTAAATAAATAAAAAATATCTAATCAAAAGACAAAACTTTAAAAGGGAAAATGCCCTTCTAAATTAAATCCACATCTGATTCATTCAGATAACCAAATAAACCAAGTTGAAAACCTAGTAAAACTATTTTCACCATCGATTGGAATATCAGTTTAGGCATTGATGTGAGGTATCCATGAACCCTCTCGTACTTCTTGTCCAAATTCAGAAGATCATAAATCACGTATACCTAAAACATGAAACCAATCACATGATGTTTCAACCCAATTTTTTCTTAAGACACCTCTGATAAACTCTTATAATGAACCAACCAGAGTCAATTAATCAAGAAACCTGATCATCAATTCATAATTTGGAGGCATATTATGATAAAGAAAAATAGACTCATATTTATCAAAACAAGACATACTACCCCTGTTCAAATCATAATAAATTTATAAAAACGGTTCAGAAAATCCAATAAATACTATATATATTTTTTTGACATGATACGACCAACATGTCTCGATGTGAACAACTTACACCTTGAAACCATCCTTCTCTAAAGTATACTATTAGAAGAGAAGACAATGTGATACAAAAGTCCCCTTTAACCAAATTCTAAAAAACACCATCTAAAAGTACCTAAATATAAAATTATTTTGGTTGAAGAAAACCTAGTAGGATTATAGCACAGAATCCCAAAAAGACTAAAATAAAAAATTATGTAGTTCTAAGATTTAATTTTATAAATTTTTAGAAAATATATTTTTTGATCAAATCCATTTTTAAATTAGCCAATAGTTTTTATATAAAAGGCTTTCATATTCTCAAAATAATAATTATTACTATTATAATTGATTTCAAACCCAAGAAAAAACAAATAAAATCCATGAATACTCTATAAGGTAAATGTGTAAACAAATAACTATGACCAATTAATCATGTCAAATATTGTGAGAAAATAACACTGACAAATCCATCATGTAAAAAAATGTGAGTAAATACCCATGAATAGTACATAATGTTTTAATACAACCAAAATAGAAAAATCATATTTTTGGGCTCTAAACTATATGTATACATACTATAAATAAAATGAAATCCCAAAATAAATCCCTACAATGGTCTAGCCTATATACCATCAAGTACAATAACAAAGAGTAATGTAAAATCAATCCTCAAGTTTCATTATAAAAACAATTATTCAAATGTTAATTCCAAAATCACCCATTTTTAAATATTAGAAAAAGTATTTTTAAAACCTTTCAAAATTACATGTTCATAATTAATAACCCAGTTTCAAGGAAAATAAAAATCCTCTTCATTTCCTAAAAATCTATTTTTGACCAAAATAAACAATCTATTATTTTATAAGAAACAGATTATTCAAAAATATTTCTTTAAATAAAAAAACCTTTATAAAATTACATTCTATTAGAAAAAATACATTCCAAACAAAAATGAAATCAATTCAATGAATGAAATAAAGGAATATAAATCTGAAAACCATAAATTCCAAGAATGATCACTTTCTATGGAGATAACTAACTTATGAATGAAGATAGATCTAATCATCATCATATTTTATGATCTTAGATAAGTAGATTCGGTTTTGAGTATCCTATCTCCAATGAAATAGAAACCCCATCAATCAAACACTTTCGATCGACCATACATATTCCTCACAGGGATTCATAATATTAGAGGATAGGAGATCAATGAAGATCTTAGGAGGAAAGAAAAAACATCGTAAAAATGAAAACATACCTTGAGTTGATCTTCCAATAATAGGTTTCTATTAGATTGCTTCGGTCTAGTGTCAGAATGAGTCCAATATCTCAATTGGGTGGTCATCTCTCCCTTTCGGGCATCCAATGGTACCCAACCACATCGATCCCTAAAAACCATCCTCACCAACTTCTGTTCTACCATGTTTTGCTGCTCATGAATGTAAGGCCCCAACCTTAAACATTACACAATCATGATTTTTTATCAATACTTTAATTTCTTTCACATTGAGGATATATTCAGGTTAACCGTTTTAGATAATTAGTCCATAAAAATAACATTAATCTCAAATACTACAAAGTATACACTTATAATATATAACACCGTGATATTTTATGAGAGTAGTTTTTTATGTGTTATGTTATACACAACATCAAAGGAATCTATCACTGCACACAACACTAGTTTGGATTGTGTTATATGCAAAAGCAACCTTCCTTGATAGCGTGTGTTGTACGCAACATCGAGTTTCACTAAACAACAATATATTATATAAACTAGCCTTTATCAATAGTATTAACTAAATTTTGAATTTTATAACATTATAATATATCTTACACATTTTCTAGAACATGGTATGAGACCAAAATAAAATTTTCCGGTGAAATAAGTATTTTTTTTAAATGCATTTTTTATGCCTTTTGATGGCGCACCCACATTAAAACTTGTTTTTGAAATGTTTATAAGTTCATGTTGAAAAAATAAAATTCTTCTTTGGAATCAGGATATAAAAATTAACTTTGGATAAATTTTTCATATTATTCTTATAACTTTCATATTTTATTGAATAGTAAAAACACGCTATATTTTAATTAAAAACAACTTTTTACATCGCAACAATTTATATGGTTAAATTATAATATTGAATGGTTTTAATGTATAAATATAATATATTTTTAATATTTTATATAATTTATGTCATTCCTATTAATTTTACAATGAATTCAAAGGTAAAAACATTTCAATCATTAGCAATGTTTAAACTTTCAAACCCTATATTCTTAACAACGAGATTAATTTTAAATTAATTACTTCAACTTCTGTATTTTAAATTTTGAAAAATTGAATCCATATTTAGATTCAGTGGGTCGAAATTATGTTAATAGGTTAGTTTTATTTTTTTTATTATGAATAGTAACTACCGTAATATTTATTTACTACAGTTAAAGGTAAATCGGGTAATTAAGGGGAAAAATAAGATTATTAAATTATCTAAACTCTTTCCAAAATTCAATTGGATGAATGAAAGTTGACCCATATCACCTTATGGTTAGACTATATTCATTTTATGGAATTTCTACTTTGAAATAATATAATTCTTATTAAAACCAAAGAAAGTGACAACATGACACTCTCTTTAATCTTATAAGTGTAATAATTTTAATTTAGTGATAAGCATCATAAAACTTGAATATAAATAATCCCTAGAAATCTAATAAAATTATCTACATGATATTAATTTATTTATAATTTTTATTTAATAAATAATTATCATTAATTATGACACAATAGTGATGTTGAAATTATTTTTTTGATTGATATTTCGAATAAATGATTTTAGAAGTATTAAAATAAATATTATATGAACTATTTAATGTGATGTAGTAATTTTATAAATAAAAATGACATGTTATGTATCTATTAAATCTTTTATTTCTAACATATCTTCACTATATATTTTATTTTAATTCAAATAAATGAATACTGTCAAAACTGACACTATTGTTATTTTATAAAAATTACATATTATAAATTTTTTTAAAAATCACAAAAATATTTTACAAATTATAAATTAAAATTTATATGTTCGATAATGTAATAAAGTATAAAATTATGGAATAGTCACAACATATATGTAATTATTTATAATGATTTAAAATTTATAATTTTATTACCAAAAATAAAATTAAATAGATTATATAAGGATAAATCATGTTGATAATGTTTAAAAAAATTCCCAAATTGTCTAAATTTTCTTTTTTGATGAGATTAAAACCCTATCTCATCTAATCTTCGGATTTTAATTATATTTGATTTTTTTACATGGGGTTGGAATTTTTTATAAATTATTATTTCTTATAAATCCATAGGTTCCCCTCTCCTCCCATATAAAAGGGCTCCTCCTCCATCTCCTCCTCAGACCATTTTGAGCCTTAATGATCATCCAACCCCTACCCATTTCCCTTCTCAACTTCCTTAGAAACATACTAGAGGTCTTGGTCTTCTTCAATGACAAATTTTAGTGCCTTAAGATGAGGTTTTAAAGAGGCGTGTCGAAGAAGAGGTAATACCCATTACCGATTCATTCAAATTTATTTCTTCTTCTACTTCATCTTATTTAGTTGATTCATTATGAAGTAATAACATAAATATCACTAATATGCTGATATGTTATTATAAATATGAAACAACCCTATTTCACCTTCTATACATCCTACGGAAACTAAAATCATCGTGCATGCGTACGTATGGAATACCGTCTGCACGTCATGGTGTAATCTTTTTTCCACCACCACCTTACTTGGATGGGTATAATGGTGTAAATAAAAACTATATATGATTATTTTAAAGTTATATTGATTCTGAAATAGTATAAATACACTTCAATACAATTCCACGATCATGGGAACGATATCATCGTTCGTGCGTATGTACGGCCTACCGTCTCCACGATGTGATGCAACTCGTTCTACATGATATTAATTGATTAATGATTATATAAATTAATATAATGAGAAAATATGATATATATTTCACTAATACCATTCTGTAAATGAGGAATATATAACATAAAAAGAAGACTAAGAATTTATTCGACAAAACACGCATAAGAATATGAATTAATAAACACCCGAATAATAAGTAGAAATGAAATATTACTAACAAGAAGCTAAGAATATGACCACATATGATATCATAACAATAATAATGATTCGATAATAAGTCAATTTCATTATTTAAATCATTATATAGGAGGTTCAGACACGTACAAAGCATATCAGACCTAATATATTAGAAAATCTCACAATCTCATTTTATTCCGAGATTGTTTATACTTCAAATTTTACTGGGGAATATTTATCACACACGGACATTTTTCCTCAATATTTAATAATATTTCTATCCTCCTTCAATTTTTTAAATCCAATTTTACCTATTGGTAAATTATTAGTAAAATATGTGAAAGGAATCTTTTTTTGTTTTTAATACGAGATACTTTTTGACTTTTCCGGCCAAAGTATGATATGAATGTTTTTTTAACATATACGGCAAGAATGGATTTTTATGATTCTATAAAAAATTATTTCCCTGAAGTTTCCTTTACATGTTTTCATGTTTAATTTTAATTAACTTCTTTAAATTTTCATGACATGTTAAGAAAGGAAAAATCTTTTTGAATTAGAAAGGATATTTTCCTCAAGAATGGAGTTCAAGTATTTTATCATAATTATTTTACATATAAGATAATATAGGGTTCTATTTATATCACTATAATTACATTGATTTTATTATATTGTGATGGAATTATTTTTATTACTTCATTTATCTTATATGAATTGTTTGATGATGTTACGATGTTTATGAATCCCATTATTTTTAAATGGGTTATGCTATGATATATGAATTATGATTTTGTGGAACACATAAGGATGGTTTCATTATGATTAGGGTGGGACCTATATCTCCCACCAATACATTGGATAACGATTTATATCTAATGATATAGACATGGATGGAACTGTAGGTTAATCAGGTTCAGTGATACAGGATTGAAACAAGGAGTGTACTCGGTTCAGAAATAGACTTTGTCTGCTACGATAGTCTTGGAAATTAGTCTTGACTTCTAAGAAATGATTATCTATGATTATGTGTGTGTGCCACAATGTTTCATGTTATTATTATTGGTATTAAATTTCACTAATATGATTTATCCCATGTTATGAAATTATGATCTCTTTAACAGGTTATGATTTCCAAAATGTTATGTTCTTATGAATATGATGAGATTTATATTTTTTTGTTTACCCTTATTGAGACTTTGAGCTCACCCTTTTGTATGTTTTCTTTTCCCCAGGCCAGGAAGAAGTATATTAAGTAGGATATGCCAAAAAGGGACTCTACATATGATGAAATTAACGGGAGACAATGTAGTTGATTTTATGAACCAGTTGTTTATGTTTCCCAGTTTATAAAGACAATATACCTATATGATCCTTTCATGTTTTTTATATGTTTTAATAAGTATGCTTCAATTGTGAAGTAATAACAATGTATGTAAGGTATGGGTCATTATAGTTGGTATCAGAGGAAAGGTATAGTCAACCTTTGGAAACATGGATGTGAAAGCCTTAGTAATAACCCTAAGGATATGTCTAAGAATAATCATAGACATTTTGAAATGGAAATGAACAACCAATGATAAGACCTTACGTGTAAAATTTTATTCATGATTATGTGGTTTTCCAATTTTTATTAGTGTTTCCAACACTATGCTTATTGGTTTTAGTCAGTGGATGGAACCCGAAGGAACAGTGTTAATGCTGAATGTGACGGACAATGCAATGATTGTCCCCCTGAGAAACCAAACGTTATGGGAGCTGGAATGAAAAATCTTGTAGCCATGCTCACATAACATTCTCATGGTATGAATCATGCTAGACTTCCAAACGAGCAAGGGAATGAGCAATATTCTGTTGAATCCTTCATGAGGCATCATCCACCTTCATTCAGTGGGTCTTATGATCCATTAGTGGCTGAATAATAGATCCGTACCACTGAAAAGATATTTTCAGTTCTACAATGTTCTGAGCATGATTAATTCATCTTAGCAGTATATCATTTGGAAGGTGTATCTGATCAACGATGGAATATTATTAAGAATATGAGGCTAAGGGATGAAATTGAGTCCAGGGAATGGGACAAGTTCAAGAACTTATTTTTTAATAAGTAAATTCATCATATTCTTTGAAAAAATATGGAGAAGGTGTTTCTTGAACTGAAGTAAAAGGATGATGAATATGTTGGTACCTACGAAGAAAATTTTACAAGACTAGCAAGGTATACTTCCGGAATTATTATCCAACCTGAGAGTAAAATCAATCGATTCTTTAGTGGCTTGAATCCAAGCCTTTGAAGGGCATTAGCCATAAAGGAATTCAATATCTATGAGGAAATTGTTCAATGTACTCTCAAGGCTGATATGGATATTAGAGTAACACATCAATCATATGGGTTTGATAAGAAGAGGAAAATTGAATTCAATGGAAAATCTAAAGACCACACTGAAAAGAAGATGAGTTTTCCTTTATGCTCAAATTGTGGAATGAAACATGGAGCAAATTGTATTAAGGGGACATGTAAATGTTTTATGTGTTGAAAATAAAGTCATCGAACAGTTAAATATTTAAATAATTGGGAGAAGATGTCTAATGATTCAAAAAAATGATACATAGAATGCACCTCCTACACTTTAATGTTTCAAGTTCAAGGAAATGGGGAATTATGACAATCAATGCCCTAATCCAAGGGTTGTTGATGAAGATCAAATTCAACAAACTCTTAAGGCCATAGACAAAGGAAAGTCACATGAAATTACTATCAGCAATGTGGAGTACGATAACAAAGTGGTGAAAGGTACACTTACCATCCAATCTATAGTAGAAAATGTTTTATTTGATTCTGGATTGACCCACTCTTTTATTTCTGAAGAATTTTCTATGGGTGTCGCCGTATTACCTCAAAAATTAGATGTTGAGTTAGTTGTGACAACCCCAAATGGCACTACAGTCGCATCAAAAATTTATAATTCTTATCCAATTGATGTTTGTGGGAAATTGCTTCTTGCAAATCGTGTGATCCTTCTAATAGTGGGATTTGATTTGATTCTTGTCATGGATTGGCCTTCTTTACACAGATCTCATAACAATTTTCAAATAAGGGAGATCACATTTAATATTCCCGATCAATCTACAATCATCGATTGATGCAAGTATGAATATAACCTTTCAGTGGAAATTTCTTCCATTTTATGGGTCTTGATTCCAATAAATGATGGTTATTTATCTCAAATGGTTGGAGAGAAACTCACGATTAAGAATACACCCATTTTACGGGAGTTTGATGATGTCTTTCCGGAGGAATTACCAGGTTTACCACCAAATCGTGAAGTTGAGTTTTCAATAGAACTCATACCGGGTGCTATGCCCATTTCAAAGACACCTTATAAAATAGCCCCAATTGAGTTGCAGGAATTGAAGAAGCAACTCGAAGAGTATCTTGATAAAGGATTCACACACACTAGTGCATCACCCCAGGGATCCCCTGTTCTATTTGTTAATAAGAAAGATTTATCAATGAGACTCCACATTCATTATCAAGAACATAACAAGATCACTATCAATAAAAAATACCCTCTCCCATGTATTGATGAATTATTTGAAAAACTACATGGAGATCAATACTTTTCCAAGATTGATCTTCATTCAGGGTATCATCAATTAATGGTCAAAAAAGTGGATATACCAAAGATGACATTCCGTACATGGTATGGACACTATGATTGTATAGTGATGCCATTTGGTCTTATTGATTCCCCTTCTATCTTCAAGGATATAATGAATATAGTCTTTAGTTGCTATCTTGATCAGTTTGTGGTAGTATTTATAGATGATATTATTGTATAATCAAATAGAAAGGAAGAACGTGAAGATCACTTGAGAATTGTATTAAAGACCCTCCTAAAAGAGATACTTTATTCCAAATATACCATGTGTGAATTTTGGCTTCAAAAAGTTTCATTTTTGGGTTACATAATCTCAAAAGAGGAGATATATGTGGATCCATAAAAAACAGAGGTTATCAGAAGATGATCAAGCCAACAACACTAAATGAGATACAAAGTTTTCTTGGTTTGGCTAGATGTTATCGACCTTTTTTGAACGATTTTTCATGATTAGCTAATCCACTCACGAGGTTGACTCAAAAAGGAGTTAAGATAACGTGGAAGGAGGAGTTTGAATAGAATTTCAAGGAGATAAAAATAACGTTATCCAGTGCACCTATTCTCTCACTGCCTTGTAGTGGAGAAAGGTTTATGATCTACAATGATGCATCCAAGAAGGGATTGGGGTGTTCTCACATGAAAAATGATATGGTGATATCTTATGCCTCATGACAGTTGAAAATCCAGAGAAAAATTACCCAACTCATGATTTAGAGTTATCTGCAGTAATATTTGCATTAAATATTTAGGGGCATTATCTTTATGGTAAAAGGTGTAAATTTTTTACTGATCATACAAGTTTAAAGTATATTTTCACACAAAAGGATAGGAATATGCGGCAAAGAATATGGTTGGAGCTGATTAAGTATTAAAACTGCTCAATTCATTATCCCCATGTGAAAGAAAACAATGTGGAAGATGAATTAAGCTGACAAGACCATGCTGGAATATTCATGACGAGGATAAAAAACTGATCCAATATTTATGGATTTACAAAGTATGGATCTTTGAATTATAATGGAAGGGGAAAAATCTTATCTTTCTCAAATGAATGTTCAACCATCTATACATGTGACTATTAAAGAGGCACAAAAATAAGAT
Source organism: Viscum album (assembly GCA_963277665.1). Classification (NCBI taxonomy): domain Eukaryota; kingdom Viridiplantae; phylum Streptophyta; class Magnoliopsida; order Santalales; family Viscaceae; genus Viscum; species Viscum album. Next base: position 1,561,819,784 of record OY728147.1, read on the forward strand.
GTAGAGTTACAAATGAAAGTGAGAAATGTTCATGAATTCCATCCTGATTGTGATGGGATAACACGTTTTAGAAATTTGGTTTGTGTTCCTCCCATCCTAGAATTAAAGAAGGTGCTGCTGGATGAGGATCATAGTTCATCATTCTCTATTCATCTTGGATGCACGAAGACGTATAAGGACCTGAAAGAATACTTCTGGTGGGATGGAATGAAAAGAGATGTTGCTGAATATGTCTCTCGATGCTTGGTTTGTTAGTAAGTTAAAGATGAGAGACATAAGTCTAAGGGGATGTTACAACCATTACCCATAGCAGAATGGAAATGGGAAAACATCACTATGGACGTTGTCAATAGACTTCCTAAAACATCCAAAGGCAATAATGCCATCTGGGTCATAGTTGATCGTCTTATGAAGTCGACAAACTTCATTTCTATTAGAGAATATTTCACTCTGGATATGCTTTCCAGGATATATGTGAAGGAAGTGATAAGATTTCATGGAGTACCACTTTCCATTATATCTGATTGGGATCCGAGGTTTGCCTCGAAGTTCTAGCGAAGTCTTCAGCATACTTTAAATACAGAGTTGAGTTTCAGCACAACTTATCATCCTTAGACAGACTGTCTTTCTAAGAGAACAATTGAAACTCTAAAATACATGTTGAGAGCTTTCTCTATGGATTTCAAAGGTGGTTGGGATCAACACATACCTTTGGTGTAATTTTCTTATAATAATAGCTTTCACTCCAGTATTCTGATGGCTCCTAATGAAGCTCTCTATGGAAAGAAATGGCGAACTCCAACTTGCTGGGATGAAGTTGGGGGAAGAAATCCATTAGGACATGATCTTGTTGATGAGATGGCAGAAAAGGTCTGATCTATTCAACAACACATAAGAGCAGCTCAGAGTCAACAAAAAATTTATGCAGACAACCGAAGAAAAGACATAGAGTTTGATGAGGGTGATAAAGTGTTCTTACGAATATCTCCTTAGAAGAGAGTTATGAGATATGGAAAGAAGGGAAAGCTGAGCCCTAGGTATATCGGTCCTTTCGAAATACTATATTGTGTTGGGAAGGTAGCTTTATGATTGGCCCTTCCACCAAATCTCTCTCAAGTTCACGATGTGTTCCATGTATCTCTCCTGATAAAGTACATACATGAACCTTCACATGTACTAAGCTCAGAAGTTTTACCTCTAGAGAAAGATCTTTCTTATTATGAACAAAAGATAGAGATTTTGGATCATAGCAAAAACGTTCTACAGAACAAGACCACTCTCTTGGTGAATGTTTTATAGAGGAACCACCAATTAGAAGAAGCTACATTGGGAGCTAGAGGATATGACGAGGGAGAGGTATCCTCATCTGTTTGTTACGAAGTGACGAATTTCGGGGGTAATTCATTTTAAGGTGGGTAGAATGTAACTCCCTGATATTTTATGAGATTTAATTTTTTATTTGTTATGTTATATGCAATATCAAAGCAATCTATCACTGCACACAACACTAGCTTCGCTTGCATTATACGCAAAAGCAACCTTCTTCAATAGCGTGTGTTGTACGCAACATCAAGTTTCACTAAACAACAACATATTATATAAACTAGCCATTATTAGTATTATTAACTAAATTTAAAATTTTATAACATTATTATTCATCTTAATCATTTTCTAGAACATCGTGCTAGAACAAAATAAATTTTTCGGGTAAAATAAGTTATTTTTAAATAAAGGCAGTTTTGCCTCCTTTTAATGGCGCACCCACTTCAAATATAGTTATTGACATGTTTATAAGTTCAAGTTGGAAAAATAATATTTTTCTTTGGAATCAGGATAAAAATATGTACTTTGGAGAATTTTTTCATATTATTCTGATAACTTTCATATTTTAATGAATAGTAAAAAAACTCTATATTTTAATTAAAAACAACTTTTTACATCGCAATAATTTATATGGGTAAATTATAATATTGAATGTTTTTAAATTATAAATAGAATATATTTTTACCATTTAATATAATTTATGTCATTACCATTAATTTTACATTTAATTCAAAGGTAAAACATTTCAATCTTTGGAAATGTCTTAACTTTTAAAACCCATTTTCTTAACAACGAGATTAATTTTAAATTAATTACTCTGACATCTATATTTTGAATTTTGAAAAATTTATTCCATATTTGGATTCAGTGGGTTCAAATTATGTTAATAGGTTATTTTATTTTTTTATTATGAATAGTAACTACGATAATTTTTATTTACTATAGTTGATGGTAAATCGGGTAATTAAGGGTAAAAATAAGAATATAAAATTACCCTAAAAGTTGCCAAAATCCTATTGGATGAATAAAATTCTACCAATATCACCTAAGTGTCAGAATAGATTCATTTAATGGGATTTTTTCCATGAAATAATATAATTTTTTTTAAAACCAATGAAATTAACAACATGTCACTCTCTTAAATCTTATAACTGTAATAATTTTAACTTATTGATAAACATCATAAAACCAGTGATATAAATAGTCCGTATAAATCTAGTAAAATTATATACATCCTATGAATTTATTTATAATTTTTAGATAACAAATAATTGTCATTAATTATGACATAATAGTGATGTTGAAATTATTTTATTGACTGAAATATCAAATAAATGATATTAAAAGTATTAAAATATATATTTTATAAACTATTTAATGTGCTCCACAAATTTTCTAGATAAAAATGACATGTTATTAGTCTATTAAATCTTTTATTTATAACATATCTTCTGTATATATTTTATTTAAATTCAAATAAATGAATAGGGTCAAAATTAAAACTATTATTATTTTATAAAAATTATATAGTATAAAATTGTTTAAAAAACCCAAAAAATTATTTAAAAAATTATAAATTAAAATTTATATGGTAAAAAATTTAATTAAGTATACAATTATGGAAAATTAACAATATATATGTAATTATTTATATTGATTTAAAATTAAGAATTTCATTACCACAAATAAAATTAAATAGATTATATAAGGATAAATCATGTTGATAATGTTTAAAATAAATTCCCAACTTGTCTAAATATTATTGGTTGATGAGATTACAACACTATTTCATCTCATTTTTTTATTTGAATCATTTTTTTGTTTTTATGTGGGGTTGGAATTTATTATAAATGAATATTTCTTATAATTTCAAAGGTTCCCCTCTCCTCACTTATAAAAGGGAACCTCCTCCCTCTCCTCCTCACACCATTTTGAGCCTTAATACTCGTCAAAACCCTGCCCATTTCCCCTCTCAACTTCCATAGAAACATACTATAGGTACTCGTCTTCTTCAAAAACCAATTTTAGTGCCCTACGATGAGGTTTCAAAGAGTCAAGTCGAAGAAGAGGTAATATCTGTTACCGATTTTTTCAAATTTATTTCTTCTTCTACTTCCTCTTATTTAGTTGTTTCATTATGATGTAATAACATAAGTATGAATAATATACTGATATGTTATTATAAATATCAAACAACCCTATTTCACCTTCTATCCATCCTATGGAAAATGAAATCACTGCGTGTGCGTATGTACGAAATACTGTCTCCACATCATGGTGTAATATTTCTTCCACCACCACCTTTCATTGATGGGTATAATGGTGTAAAGAATAACTATATATGATTATTGTAAAGTGGTATTGATTCTGAAATATTATACAGACAATTCAATACAATTCCACGATCACGGGAATGATATAATCACTCGTGCATATGTACGGCCTATCGTCTCCACAATGTGATGTGACTCGTTCTACATGATATTAATTGAATAATGATTATATAAATGAATTGAATGAGTAGATATGATATATATTACACTAATACCATTCTGTAAATGATGTATCTATAACAGGAAAAGAAGAATAAGAATTTATTCAACAAAACACGCTTAAGAACATAAAATAATAAACACCCGAATAACAAGTATCAATGAAATATTACTAATAAGAAGTTAAGATTATGGACATATATGATATGACAACAATAAGTATGATTCTGGAATAAGTTAATGACATTATTTAAATCATTATATAGAATTTTTGGACATGTACAAAGGATATTGGACCTAAGGTAAGGGAAAATCTCGCAATCTCATTTTTATCCGGGATTGTTTATACTTTAGAATTTACTGGGGAATATTTATCATCCACATCCATGTTTCCTCAATATGTAATATTATTTCTATTCTCTTATAATTTTTTAAATCCAATTTTACGTATTGGTGAATTTTTATTAAAATATATTAAATGAATGTTTTGTCGTTTTTAGTACGAGATATTTTTTGACTTTTCCAGCCAAAGTATGAGAAGAATGGTTTTTTTAACTTATACAACATGAATGTATTTTTATGATTTCATAGAACATTATTTCCATGAAGTTTCCGTTACAAGTTTTCAAGTTTATTTTAAATTAACTTCTTTAGAATGTTATGACATTTTAAGAAAGGAAAAATATTTTTGAAGTAGAAAGGATATTTTCCTCAAGAATGGAGTTCAAATGTTTTATCAAAATTATTTTCCATCTAAGATAATATAGGGTTCTTTTTCTATCCCTATTATTACATTGATTTGATTATGTTTTGATGGAAATATTTTTATGAAGTCCTTTATCATATATGAATTGTTTTATGAGGTCACGATGTTTAAGAATCCCATTTTTATTAAATGGGTTATGCTATGATGTATGAATTATTATTTTGTGGCACACATAATAATGATTTCATTATGAGAGGGGTGGGACCTATATATCCCTCCAATGCATTGGTTAAGTAATTATATCTCATGAGATATACATTGATAGAACGGTAGGATAATCCGGACCAGTTATACAGGACTGAAACGTGGAGTGAACTCGGTTCAAAAATGGACTTTGTCCGCTAAGATAGTCTTTGTAATGATTCTTGACTACTACGAAATGATTCTCTATGATTATGTGGGTATTACAAAAAGTTTCATGTTATGATTATTGGGATTACATTTCACTTATATGATTTATCCCATGTTATGAAATTATGATCTCTTTTGTAGGTTAATATTTCCAAAATGTTATGTTCTTATGAATATGATGTGAATTTTATTTCTTTTGATTACCCTTATTTAGTATTTGAGCTCACCCTTTTGTATGTTTTCTTTTCCCTAGGTCAGGAAGAAGGATATTAAGTAGGATATGCCAAAAAGGGACTCTAGATATGATGAAATAAACAAGAGACAATGTAGTTGATTTTATGAACCAGTTGATTATGATTCCCAATTTTTAATGACAATATACCTATATATTCCTTTCATGGTATTGTTATATGTTTTAATAAGTATGATTTAATTATAATGTAATAAAAATGTATGTAAAGTATGGATCAATATATAATCTATCCAATATTTTTCACAACAATAAAAATCCTTAAAAAATAATTCTTCTATTGATAAAAATATTCCCAAATATTCCCTTTTTATAACCCTTCCATATACCTTGTGAAAAACTATTTCAAAAACAGGGGATGAGCATAAAAAGCTCAGTAAGGGTTATAAAATAATTAAATAAATCATTATCCCATGAATACATACAAATCAATGAAATCATAATTTGTACTCCTAAAACATATTCTCATTATCTTAACTTTAGAAATCTTATGATTTATGAATAAATCATAAAAATTATAAATCCTAATGGTAACTTGTGGCATTCATAACATACATACATTGTAGCTTTCACATCCTCATTGGGAGTAACCTTTATGGTTATATTTGGAATAACTATCATAGTATATTACATAAATATCATATGGGAAACCTTAAAATTTACCTTGGTCTTGTCACCCAATGCATTGGAGAGCTATCATGGGCTCAGTCGTCCTCATTTTATCACATAACCACCTATATACACAAACAATTCCCATGAACCATAACCAAATCATGCAACATGAACATGCATAAAGGAAAAATACTATTTCCACATTGAAATCATAAGACATAATTTCCAGATAGTGATATAATCAATCCATTCAAAAACCACTTTTTAATACAAAAATACCTAAAAAGGAATAAGGTTTTTACATTTATTGTTAAAAACATTACATCTTCTATAGAAAACTAGATATAAGATAATGATTGTAGTGGCATAATGTTTGTTGTCACAATGAATGTTAAAAACATTTATTTTTCATTTAGTAAAATTATTTGTAGAAAAATATAATTTTTTAAAACAATTAAATTATTTTAAATGAGAAATGCTATAATTATACACCGTATAAAATATGCTCATATATAAATCAAAGTACTCCATAATGAAAAGAGATTGAGACGAAGTACCTTACAAAGATCATGTCATTATATTAAGGGTAAGTAAATTACATAAATTTGTGTGAAAAATATAAATACACACATGTTATGTGAAAATTAAATGTAAAAAATAAGAGGTCATTCACAAATATTCTTGAAAACATAAACAATGACATGTACATTTAACACAATGAATAGATATTTAGTTATGATTTCAATTTCCTTGAATCCGACTTGTATCGTTCCTTATTTATATTCTGAGAAAAATAAATATATTTTAATATCTAATTTCTTGAGAACATTTTTAAATTTTATTATTCCTTTTATATAACTTATTTCCATGTTATAAAGATTAAGTAATTATTTATGTTTATATTGGTAATATTGTCGATATTCAGTACATGAGTCAAGAAATTACCTTGTTTGATGTAACTTGTCCATATGGTCAAATTTCTATCATATATATAATATTATTAATTATCAAAATATAATATGTATATAATATATATATTTATTTAAAATAGTCCATAACATTTAGATATAATAAATGTAATGCACTATTCATGGAGACGGTAGGCCATACGTACGCATGAATGCGACATTCAATTCATTGTCATATTAAAGGAATGAATACAAAATGATACATAAGTATATTATAATTCTAGTAAAATATAAATGTTATGTTTGTTAAATATGTTCATTAAATCTAGCATTTATACATTTGATGTTTTTCATGAAAGATTCTTATCATTTTGAGGGCGTGGTAGTCTACACTACATTATGGAATGCAAAATGATATGTTGTAAATAAATATTTCAGAATCATATGGTCAATATAAATATAATATATATCATATTTTTTCATTCCATTCATTTATATAATATTGGTTCAATGAAGATCATATAGTATGAATTGCATCGCAACGTTGATACAGTAGGTAATACGTATGCACGAGCGACGATATCATTCACTAAATGGTCAAATGGTATAGAAATTAATGGTATATTAATTAAACAAAATAATTATCTTGTTATATTCATTTTTTAAAACCATTATACTCATCATTATACCCCATCATAATTATTTCTTATTGAATAAAAAATTACACAATGGTGTGGAGACATAAAGTCATATGTACGCACACATGATTATATTGTTATTCATAGGATGGATAAAAGGACGTATAAGGATGTCCCATAATTTTACTTATGTATAAGAAAGTAGAAGATGCTATATTTATTACGTTATTATGGATTCTATATAAGAATATGAAGTATAATAAGAAAATAATTTTGAATTAGTTGAAATAAATAACTCTCTTTCGAGTATCACTTTTTGATTTTTACAAAATGTCTCTATAGGATTGATTAATACCAAATGTGCGGCCTCTAGGAGGAATAAAGTGATGTTGGGAGATTATTTGAAAATAATTTGGACGAGACAATGGTTTTGTGTGGTGTGAATATGTGGGTAGATATTGTGTCCTTTTATAAGGAAAAGGATCACTTTAGAAATGTTTTGAAATATTATTTTATTTTAAAATTATTTTCGAATTATAAAATTTCAAAAGTGATAAATTCCTAAGATATAATGAGGATTGTTTGGAATCCTTTCAACCAATATGTTTTAGAGAATTTTATATCACAAAATCAACCATATCTTTTATCGTTAACCTTTAGTTAAAAACCCTAATTCTTACCATGTCTTCTCGTATCTTCATAATATAAGGTTACTATAGTGACTATGAAATGCCAATAGATCCAAAAGTGGATCTTTAATGACATTTGTACCATTAAATAACTCATATTACCTAATATTATATTTTAGGACTACTATATCTTTTAACAATAAATTATTTGTTTTCAAAACTCGTTTATGTTAATATTGACTCTATTTAGTAATATATACTTGTTAAAGTCATAAAACCTTCATTACTTTGAAAAAAGGAATAAAATCATCCCTTACATGTCAATTTCAGAAATTTTTTTGGATGGAATCAAAAAATTCAAATTACATTAAATTTAATATTTTATATATCATTTATTTTATTCTTTTATTAATAAGGAAATCACTACAACATCATTGGGTCAAAATTAATTTATTCATATAATGTATAAAAATTATAAATAAAATACCATGATTTAAGAAATCATATTATATTTCCAATTACTAATTATATTAAAATATATCAATTATGTAACTGTATATTAACATTATTTTAGTAAAAGATACATGCTTATGTTTTATTTCCCTTTTCATTAAAATAAATATTATAAATGTCATATTCACACCCAAGTGGCTTCTAAATGCCAAACGTTCATCATAAGGATGGCCATGGTCAGAAATAACTAATCCAATAGTAATAGGACATAGTTTGGAGTAGTTTTATATTATTATAATATTATTTTTACCCATTATTACCTAATTTGACCATTATGCATGGTAAATAAAAACAATTTGTGCAATTACTACTCATAATGTCAAAAAATAAAAGGAACATATTTACATAATTTGGACCATCTGATTCCTAATAAGGAAAACATTTTTCCAAATTGATGACACAAAATTTGTATAAATTAATTTATAATTAATTCTTGTTGTCTAAAGCAAAAAACATGTTTTTAAGAAGTAAAAACTATCCAAAAATTGATACGTGTTTATGTCAAATTAAAATAATTTTTTTCCAAAGACCATAATTAGATTAAATGATAAAAAATAACATAATTAAACATTAATAAAAATTTAAAGGTAAATTTAGATGTATAAATAAATTTTTTAAAAATTCAGTTATTAATTAAATGTATTATTTTTTACTATTTATTTAATTTTTTTTTCAAAGAATAATACCAAAAATTCCACCAACCTAAAATTTTATGTTCCGATTTCAAATAAGAAGTGTATTTTGTCAAATAAAAAAATATAAAAGTGACAATGCTTTTTTTAAAAATGGTTCCACATTAATATGAAGTAAGAAGACATTTTAAAAATATTGGAGTATTTTATGAATATAATTGGTTTCATTCTCTTTTTTTGACTATATATTTTTATGTATAAATTTAATAAAATTGAACATACATGTGTAATACTATGCTTCATAGTTTTTTCATTAAATCTAATACATAATCAATGTATTAACTATAATTTAAAATAATAATATTTTTTTATAATATACGTTTTGGTATAACTCAGAGTTCTGTGCAACATAATGTTTTGGAGAAGTCTATTGTTGCGTGTCGGGTACACTATTTTTCATAGCAACCCCTAAAAAATTAATATTAATTTTAAAAAAATTAATAAATTTGAATATTTATTATTCAATAAATACATGGGATGTTAAATCCTTCCACACTTTTTGAAATTAAATCCTCACAATTTTAAAATGGGGATCAGTAACTTTATTGAAAATACCATATCAGAAAAATGGTCAAGAAAAATATCACATTAAAATAAATAAAGAGAAGTGAAAAGGTTACTCTATTTAAAAAAATACTAAGATATCATGTTGGAAAACATGGATATGGAAGAAAAACTAATCATGTTGTTCTGATAGAGTGTCATAGAAAACATGATCAATAGAAAGTTAATAATCTGAAAACCACAAACTTGTGATGGGTTAAACAATAATTGACTTCCATTATGAATATTAAACATTCACCACTTTTGTTTCATGGTCCTTTTAATAATGGTGAGGAATTATTTTACTACTTATAATAAGAATATAAGTAAAATTACAAACATGAAATTTAGAGTTTCTTCCATTATTCAAATTCCTTTAAAACTCATATTTTTCCCCAAACGATGAGTATTATAGAAGAATCAACTTATTAATACACAATTTATAAATGAAATATTCCTCGTATCTTAAAATATTAACACAATAAATAAATGTTTAGTAAATTATTAGACAATCCACCAAAAGAATTATCCATTATATGGAGAAGGACAACTTTTAATCTCTAAATTTCAATTATAATACCCAAAGTTCAACATAGATAATTTAAAAAACAAATTTCCTTAAAATTACTCTAAATAATCCAACTAAGATTGAATCCCAATACACAAAAGTATATAATAACATAGTATTCCTAGAAAAATATAAACATGTACATCCAAATTAAAGTGATCACTCCTAAATTCACTTAATGAAAATTTCTTAACCTAACTGCATATTCTCCATGATAGGCTAATCATTTACATAAATAATAAAATTACCATAATTCAAAAATTGAAATAATATATTCTCCAAAAATAAATTTCAACCATTACTCTAGAAAAATATCATAGTATTCAATTAACCTGAATAAAATAAATTTCATAAAAAAATGAACGTCTTTCAAAATATCATCTATCACTTAATACAAAATTATTTTATTATACTAAATATATGTATTTGATAAAACATATTTCTACAAAATCAACTTATTGTTAATCCATATAAATTATTTACCTAAAAAGATCAATTCATGCAAACCATTGATTTCTTGTAGGAAAGTGGTAGGCGATAAAGCCATGTCACACCCTAGAAATGGGTTCGATCCCGACAACCTTGTGCGACGTGACGGGTTATCACACATTCTATGTGATAAACATTCTCAAAAACTGTATAATTATTATAACATTTGTAAAATGAGATAAAATAATCAAGAATAACTAGAATATAATTTAACCTCAAGGTTATCTCATGCCTTTCATTCTGCATCTCAAAATGTTATAAACCATAATTAAATCAAAATAAACGATCATATAAACCCTAAAGATTATTTATAATTATATCCAAAAAATAAAAGGTAATTCCTTCTCAAATAGAATTTTCACATAAAAAACTTTTGGGTTACACATAATAAAGAAAAGACATTCAATGTAATCACATTAACAAAATTCAACTAATATATTTAAATATATCATCGCTCATAGATCTAACACAACTATCTAATTTCTAAAATGTATAAATCATAATCATATAGAATTTTTCATGACCCCTTAACAATATTTTTATAACTTATTAGTTAATACATATTTCCTAAAAAAATCATGAATCATGTCCTTAGATTCAGTAATTTCAAACCTCAAGAAAAGATATAACCCAAAACATTCTCATGTCATTTTCATTTTTCATCAACCTCAATTGAAATAAAATTAAGTATTTATAAAAATATATTTTTAGAGTTATTCTGACTCCATTACCAAAGCTTCATTTTCATACATCTATTTTCATAATGATCGTACTCCCCGCATTTAATTAATTCAATTGATAACTTGGAAAGAACTTCTGTTCCTTTCCTGGATTCAACTGAATGATTCTTTTTTCTATGGAAGGTTATTGAATTACGACATTCATTAGCATATATCTAACATATTGTCATCCCATTGAGACAATTTCCTAGGTTTTTCTTTCCACATACATGACACATAGGTCTTTGAATATACTCACATTTATTATTATTACCTGAAATTCCATTTGGATCCATTTCTCACAAACATGATGCCTTAGAAAAAATCACCAAGGTTCAGGTGGTAAATCATTACTCTAGATAGTTGGTTAAGAATAACCAAAATATTTCTCATTGCAGCCCACATTTCATTTGGATTCTTATTCCGAAAACCACCATAGTTTCCAACACATCCATTTTTACTTTGGTGCCTATTTGATCTAGCCATTTAATAAAATAAAAAATGTTAGTGTGAATATATCAGTAAAGTCATCATATAGTATATTATGTGGAGGGTAAAAACTAAGATATACTTGTTCATGTTATCTTAAACTCATTTAATTTTTCTAAAATAACTATGAATATTTCTAATATTCTAACCATTGTGGTTACATAATCCATGTCACTTATACTTAAATAAGACCATAACCCCTAAAGTTATCTAAATAGACCTTTTATACCAACTATAATACCCCATTATTAAACATTACATAATTTTGTTTTTTTTTCAATAATTTACTTTTATTCAAACTGTGGATGTTTTAAGTTTTAGAGTTTTAGGGAATTATTACTTAAATATTACATTACATCTCAAATAATACATACTAGACACTTATACTCTATCCATTATTTTTACAATAATAAAAATCACTAAAAAACAAGAATTATTTTCATGATTAAAATATTCATGAATTATTCTTTCCTCATAACATTTCTTATTCCTTGTGAAAAAAACTTCAAATACATGGGATGAGTAGAAAAATATTAGTAAGGGCTGCAAAATAAAGAAAGAAAACATTATTGCATGAATACATACAAATCAATGAAATCATAGTTTTTACTCATAAAACAAAATATCATTTACATACCTCATGAATTTATATTATTTATGAATAACTCATAGAAATCATAAATCCCAATGGTAACATGTGGCATTAATAACATACATACATTTTATCTTTCAAAGACACATAGGGAGTAAAATTAATGGTTATGTTTAGAATACATATCACAATATATTTCATAAATATCTACTAAGAAACCTTAACATTTACCTCCTTAATGTTAACCAATGCACTAGAGAGATATCACATGCTCCCTCGTCCTTGGTTTATCATGCAATCACCTGTATACAAATGAAATTTCCATGAACTATAACATAATCAAATCACATGAACAAGCATAAAGAAAAAATAACATTTCCACATCAAAACCATAAGACATCATTTCATGATATTGATATAATCAACCCATTCTTAGAATCATTTTTGAATCCAAAATACCTAAAAAGGAAAAAGGTTTTTACTTGTATTTTTAAAAACATTATGGCTTGTTCAAAAATATAGATATAAAACAATGCTCGTGGCAACAGAATGTTCATTGTCACCATGTACATTGAAATGAAACATTACATTATTTATTTAGTACAATGATTCATAGAAAATATTTCCTTTTGAAAAATTTTGAATTAAATTAAAAGAAAAAGTGTAAAAATTTACACCATATAAAAGAAGCTCGTATATAAATCAAAATATTCCTCAATAAAATTAGATTGAGATGAAGTCCCTTTCAAAGATCAGGTCATTTGAATAAGGATAAATAAATGACTTAAATATATGTGGAAAAAATACACCCAATATAAGTGGATATTCAGTGTAAAAAATAATAGGTCATTCAAAAATGTTCTTGAAAAAAAACCAATGGCATGGATATTTAACTCCATGAATTGAGATTGAGTTATGATTTCCCTCACCTCGAATATGACTTGTCTTGTTCAATAATTATATTCCTAAATTATAAATTTTTTTAATTTCTACATTCTTCAAAAAATTCATGTTAATTACTCCTTTTATATCACGTAGTACAATGTCATAAAAATTACAAATTTATTTAAGATAATATTGGTCATTTTGTTGATATTCTATAATTATGATGAAAATGAACTTGTTTGATGAGAATTGCCCATGTTGTCAAAATTTAAACGCATTGAGATTATTATTAATGATTTAAATATCCCACATTTATAATATATAAATAAATTTATAATATTCCATAACATTTTGAGATAATAAATTAAATGCACCATTCATTGAGAAAATAGGTCATATATACGCAATAATGCGACATTCATTTTGTTATCATATTAAAGGAATATAAATTAAATGATAAATAGGTATATTATAATTAAATTATAATATCAATTTTATATATGTTACATATCTTCTATAACTGTATCCAAAATATATATTCCAGGTATGGAATGAATGACTCATGTCACATTGAGGGGGCGGTAGTCCACACTTCCTCAAATGCAATTATTTTATTTACACATTATGGAAAGAAAAAAGGTATGTTATAAATAAAAATTTCATAAGCATAGTGACAATATAAATATAATATATATCTTAGTTATTAAATCCATTCATGTATATAATCGTGTTTTAATAAAGATCATGAAAAATTAATCACATTGCAACGTGGAGATTGTAGGATGTACATATCGATGAGTGATAATATAATTCACTTAATGTTTAATTGATATATAATTGGATGGTTTATTAATTATACTGAATAATAATTATGTTATATTCATTATGTAAATTCTTTATACTCACCATTATTCCCATCCAACTTATTTCATGTTTAATAACAATTTATTCCAAAACTTAGAGATGATAATCCATACTTATGTACGCATGGTGATATTGCTATTCATGTGATGGATAAAAGAAGGAATAAGGTTATCCTATAATTATAATAACATATAATCTTATACAAGATACTGTATTTATTAATTTATTGTGGAAATGACATATGAATATGATGTAAAAGAAGAAATGAATATTGAATGAGGTGTGAGAAAGTGGGTAGAGGTTGTAGCCTTTTATAAGATGGATGAGGGGCTCTCTAGGATAATTTGGAAACATTGTTTTTCATAAAATTATTTTCGAATTATAATAGATCCAAGTGAAAAATTTATAGGATAAAATGTGTATGGGTCAAAATCCCCTCTCCCAATAGGTTTTACAAAATATTATGTTACAAAATTAACCGAATCATTTATCTTTATCACATATTTAAAAATAGTAACTCTTAGCATGTATTCTTTTATATTCATAACATATGGTAACTATAGTTACTATAAAATGATAATATAAACACACGTTCATCTGTAATAATTTTTTAAACAATATGTATGTTAGTTGGCTGAATCATATTTTTATAAGACTATTATATCATGTAATAAAAAATTAATTTTTTTGGAACTCATTTATGTCAATTTTGAAACAATATAGAAATTAATTTTGGTTAATTTCATAACAACATTAGTTTTTAGAACTAAAGGCATTTAAACATCCCTCGAATGTCAATGTAATCCAAATAATTTGTTAATGGCATCAAAATATTAAAATTATATTTAATTCAATATTTTTAATATCATTTATTTTCATCTTTCATTCATAAGGTAATCATTGCATCATAATTGTTTCACAAATAAATTAATTCATTTAATGTCTAAAATTTAAAAATAAAATACCATGAAATATTAAATATTTTTATATTTCCAATGCCTGTTTATAGTCGAACATATCTATTATATGACCTGATATTAATTTTATTTAAATATACTTGTTTATGTTATATTTCATTTTTTATTTAAATTAAATATTATAAAATGTCATTTTCATCCCCAAGTTGCTCCAAAAAGAAAAACATTAATCATAATTATGATCATGGCCGAAAATATATCATACAATAAGATTAGGACACATTTTATTATAATTTTATAGTATTATACTATTATTTTTAACCTTAATTACAAGAATTACCTTTTCACCATGGTAAATTAATATAATTAATTATGTTACTATTCTTAATTTCATAAAATAAAATATACATATTTACCTAATTTGGAGCTTATGATTCCAAATATGGAATCCAATTTTTCAAATTTAATTCAATAAATTGGCATAAATTAATTTAAAATTTATCCTCGTTGTCAAAGCGAAAAAATCGGATCTTATGATGTAAAATCAATCAAAATAATTGACACATGTTTATGTACAATTAAAACATGAAATTAGTTCCAATGACCATCACTGGATAAAATGATAAAAATAATAATCCAATTACTCTTTAAAAACAATTAAAATAAAAATCTATGTATGTAAAAAAATTAGATGACAATGATGTTTTGACTAAAATGCAGTATTTCTCATTATTCATAAAAATATTAATTTTATCAGAAAAATACCAAGATTTCAGCCAAAGTATGTTTTGATTTTCTTAGTTCAAATATGATGTTTATTTTGTCAAACATAACATAAAATTGTGACAAAAAATAGTTTTGAAAATGTTCCACATCAAAAGGAGAAAAATGACCTTTAAAATTATTAGAGTATTTTATGGTTAAATTTAGATTCATTCTCACTTTATGCCTCTAAAATTCATTTGATAAATGTAAAAACATTTAACAAAAATGTATAATAATATTTTAGTTTGTTCTGTTCATTCTCACAAATGCAACATTTATGCATTAACTGTAATTTGAAATAATAATAATAATATTGTATTATTGTTTCATGTATATCTTAGTGTTGTGTGAAATGTAAGATTTCGGAGAAACCAGTTGTTTGTGTGTTAGGTACGCTATCATACATAGTGTCCCCTCTAAACATAAAATAATATTAAATTCAAATATATTAATATATATGAAAATTTATTATTCTATATATAATTGGGATGTTATAATGAACCTCCATGTTTCCCGAATATGATCAAGCTGAGGAGATACAAGAATGGTAAGGGAATCAGTATTATGATTTCTTTATGTGTCAACACTTCATATAAGAATGTTGTTATTTATGTTATGGCTACCCATGATGGTTGGAGGGATGATCCAATTCTACAGAGTATCCCAACAATCAATAGAGCCAAATGAAGTGTCATTGTTGTTTCTAGTTCGTCTAAGGAACAAGTGGTGGTTGTTCCTATGACCCAAATGACTATAGATGGTATGATTAGGGAAATTGGAATTCAGGATCAACAAGATTCTTCCCTGGCTACCCATAACAATTTTGATATCCTTGGGGACTTCAATCATCCAAAAAAATCCAAAAATTTGGGGATGGAAAGATATCTCTCCAATATTGGTGTTTCCTCACAGGTCATTGGTAGAAAAGAGGTGTCAGGCAGGCTGGGTAGGATGTGCAACTTCACCACTAGCCACAAATATGATATCGTGTCTAAGGATTAGCTTCCTGATTTTGAGTGGGAATAAGATGACATCGAATGTATGTTTTGGGGATGATTTTTGTATATAACTTGCAGTACTCACTCAACCATAAGAATGATCTATCAGTTTGTTCTAACTCATGCCTGGAATTGTAGATCCTCTTAGGCTTGATTTCTGAACTATGGTTCTTGTGCTAAATCCCACATTTTCCCTAAAAGTCATCTTGAAATTAATATTTTAATTTTCAGTCTATTGATCAACCATGAATGAAGCGACATAGACCCCAGTGACCTAGATCTAATGTCTACATTATAGCATTGGAATAATATACAAGGAACCACATTCCAATGAACATAATAGTGTAGTAGTCTTCATAAACAAAATACAGACATGAGCCATACATTACATTTGAGGAAAAAAATTACAAAATATTTATTTTCATGTTTTTATTATTCCACAAACATATACTTTCATATCAAACTAAATACACAGAACATATTATTGATAATATGAAAAAATAATTGTGATGTAAAATGATTATTATGGGTTATGTATAGTGGAATATATCATGAAAGAATAAGCATAATAAACCAGGTATTGTAAATAACTGAATGCACATCTATTTATTAAAAAATATGGATATCACAAAAATATAAGTCAAAATCAATATGATAGGATAAATAATGGAAAATATAATCCATTTCATGAATAAGATAAGAATTAAATTTCTAAATATTGAATTCCATTTAAAAAAATCCATGGATAATAATAAGTGAATTATGAATTAATACAATCCTTGGTTACTATTGTAACATCCCATGTATATAAAGAATATTACATTTTAATATTTATTAATATTTTTGAATGAAATACTAATTTTACTTAAAAAGATATTCTATGTTCGATGACATCCTCGATATGCAACAACAAGTTTCTTTGAAATCATAAATTTCAGACAATGTTGAGTTATACCGAAAAAAAAATAATAATATAATTATTTTAAATGGTAGTTAACACATAACCGTTATATTGGAGGGAATGTATATAACTAACTAAAATATAATTATACATGTATATTAAATGTTTTTACATTTATCCAATAAAATTTAGATGCTTAAAATGTGAGTGAATCCAATTTTAAGCATAAACGCTGAAATATTATTTAAAAGGTCGATTTACCACCTTTTGAGGGAGAACCCTTTTTAAATATAGTTTTTTTCACTTTTATATTTTCTATATGAAAAAAAATATTCATATTTGTAATCAGGATATCAAAATTAACGTTGGTTGAAATCATGATATTTTTTTGATATTGTTCATTCTTAAATGAATAGTGAAAAACAATGCATTTTAATTCAAAACTGTATTTTTATACAATTCATTTATATAGTTAGATTATTCTTTTAATTAGATTTAAAGTGTAATTGGATTATATTTTTACTATTTAATCCAATTATGGCCATTGGAAATAATTTTACTCTTAAATTGGACATAAACAAATGCAAATGTTTTGATAGTTATTATATCATAAAAACACGCATTTTTTTCTTTGACAATGAGAATTAATTTTAAATTAATTTCTTCCACTTATATGTTTTGAATTCGAAAAAATGCATTCCATATTTGGAATCATGAGGCTTGAATTGTGTAAATAGGTATCTTTTATTTTTAGACATTATAAATATGTACTTCAGTAAATATTTTATTTATCATGTTTTAAAGGAAAATATGTTAAATAAGGGTAATAAATTAATATTATAATAATATTAAATTACACTAATATGTGTCTTAATCCTATTGTTGGAAACATTTCTAACCATGGGAATCCTTGGGTCAATTTTGGGACCCCATGGAGCCATATGGTAATGATAATAAAAATTTATACTAATTAATTTAAAGTAAAGACAAAAGTAATATAAACATATATCGTTTTGTAAAAAAATGTTATATGGGGTTTTATAAGTGATCAGTTAGACTATAAATATTCATTTCAAATATAAAATGATTTACTACATCATGTTATTTTATTTATAATTTTTAGAAAATAAATAAATAAATCTAATTATAACAAAAGAGTGAGGTAGTAATTTCTTCATTAATAAAGGAGTCATATAAATGATTTTATAAATATTTAAATAAATTCATTTTGAATCTTTTTATGATATAAAAAATTTTTAGGGATAATAATTTCTTGTTATATTGAAATTAATTAATGTTTTTATAAATAATAATTTAGTAATATAATTTTTAAATTTCAAGATATGAATAATTTATAAATTGACATAAATGAGTTTTTTAAAAAAATTATATTTTATTAAATGATAAAATAGTCCTAAAAATATACTATTCTTCCAAATGACATATATAGTATTAATAATGTAATTAAAGATCCATTTTTGGTCACTTGATATTTTATAGAAAATATATTAACCATATAGTATGAATATATTAGAGGATATGGTAAAGGGTAAATAAGGTATCAAAGGGTTAAATAAAAAGGATATGGATTAAAACAATAACAAAAACCTGTAAAATTATTATTGGATGACTTTATTTAGACATATATGGACCTTATCTTCGAATGAAATATGTTCTTGACCTTTTGAAACAGATCATAATTTTATAATAATATAATACCTTCAAACTTTCCTAAAGAGCCCCTCCTCCCTCTTATAAAAGGAAACCACATCTGACCCATTACTCACACCTCTCAAGCCTTTTAGCTTGTCCTAAATATACTCCAACCATATACGAACATCCTTATCTTCTTATATAATCCACTCCCATAGCAAAAGGAAATTCATGAAATCCTTTTGGTTTAAACCAAAGGGAGTTACCCAATTTATAGGTAACGTCTTATCTCAAGTTCATTTCTTGTATTTTCCTTCTCTAACCCACTAAAATCTCTCTATTACATAATTTAATAACAACACCAGTATCCTAAATACACTGGAATGCTTTTATTAGGGTTATTTGAACTACACTTCCACTCACCACCATATAAGGGATACGAACGTACTGTTTCTATTGACAGTGAACTACTGCCTCACAAAACGATGATTGTTCAATTATCTCCTACAACCTCTCATGGTGGCCATTATGATGAAAATTTATTTATATATGATATATTTTATATTTATATTTTCTCTATACATATTTATTTTTATTTATATCATACCTTTATGGTTTCCATAATGGGTAAATGCGATAATTTCAATTGAAGAAGTGCGGACTACCGCTCCATCAAAGTGATATAACTCGTTCATACCATACGTGGAACGTATAATGGTTGGAGTTACTGAAATTATATTTGATAATATATATAATTATAATATACTTATGTATCATTATTAACCTAAATTATTATGTAATGTTTATAACGTTATAATAAGTGTAATAAAAGGAATAATAAACATGGAAAATTTTATGAAGAAAGTAAAAAAATAGTTTATTATTTAGCTGATTAAATAATGAACAGGTCAAGTCAGACATGAGGTAAGGGACTTCGTCTCAATCTCCTTTCATTGAGGGATATTTTGATTTATACAACAATTTCTTTTATACGGTACACAAACCCATTTGACTTTTCATTTAATTCAAAGGGAATATTTTTCTATGTACCATTTTAGGTGACTAAAATAATAATGTTTATTTTTAACGTATGGTGTGCTAACGACCTTTTCGCCACTGCGAGAATTATTTGATATTGGGATTCCTTTACAAGTTGTATTATTTCTAAAAAGGAAAATAAATACCATATACTATTTTTTATATTTTTTGGTATTGAAAAAGGTTTTGTGATTGGATTGATTATTTCAATATCTTGAAATGATATATTGTTATTGAAATGTGTAATTGTTATCTTTCCTTTATGTTTGTTTTATATGTTATGAATATATTATGGTTCTTGAGAAATGTTTACGTATACTGGTGGTTCTGTGATAAACCTATGGTGGGTGAGCCTGAGATAGCTCTCTAATGCATTAAGTAATGTGACAAAGGTAAAAGATAATGTTTCTCTTAAATGATTTAGGGTATATACTGGGAATATTATTACAATGGTAACTCCCTATGTAACTCTGAAAGATGCAACGTAAGTATGCTATAGATGACAAAAGATTCATTTATGAGATCATTTCTATGTGTTATTAATAAATCATATGATTTCATGTGGTATGTTAATGAGCTTGCGGTTAGTATTTATTGATGGAATAATGTTTTTTTTCTTTATTTTATAACCCTTACTAATATTTTTATGCTCATCCCGTGTTTTTTGGAAATATTTCTCACAGGATATAAAGATGAATCTGGTCAAGGATGGGATCATGGAAAAGTCATGCTGTCTAAAACATGGAACTAGACATGACTCTTTTTTTGGAAAGTTTTTAATTTTTGAAAAATTTAATATTGAGTAGAAGTGTTTACATTGTAATAGTTGAGATGTAATGTAATAGTTATAGCCTAATTCTCTAAAAATATAAACATAAAAATATTTTAAATGTGAATTATTAACTTATTTCAATATTATGTAATGTTTATGGATGTGTTCTTATAGTTGGAATCATATGTCAGTTTAGATAACTTTAGGAGTTAGAGTATTGTTAAATTAATATCCATAAATTAATTTATGGTTAAATTGAAATGATATAGCCTTTATAAATTACCATTGTTCTTTTCCTAAGATAATTTTATGATTAGAATGTTTTTTTTGTGGAGGAAACAGGGCAGCTGTGCTAGGAAGTCCTCAGGAGGAAAACAACCATCCAAATCAGCAACCTGAGATGGTCAAAATCAGAATTGAACAGTTTATTGTAGTTATATCTAATATAACTCAGGTGATAAATGGTGGTTGTGTTTATTGATGATATTTTGGATTATTCTAAAATTAAATATGATCATGAATGTCATTTCATGGTTTTCATGCAAACATTAATAGAAAATAAACTCTATAGAAATTTTAGAAAGGGTGATTTTTGGTTACAGAAAATTTCTTTCCTTGGTCATATTGATTCTAAAGATGGCGTAACTGTTGATCCTACAAAATCAAAAATTTGTTGAATAATGGAAAATACCCCATATTATAACTGAGATTCGTTGTTTTCTTGGTTTAACAGGTTATTACAAGAGGTTTTTTTTAAAAAAATCACAGTTATCTAGTCCAATAACTATGTTAACTCGAAAAGATGTTAATTTCATCAGGACAAAATAATGTGATGATTGTTTTCAGGAACTGAAAAGAATATTGGTGATTGTTCAATTTTTGGCCCTACATTCTAGAGATGTTGAATATGTTATCTACAGTGATGCTTAATTGAAAGGAATTGGTTGTATCCTAATGAAGAATGATCAAGTAATTGCTTTTGCTTTATATCAGTTGAAACCTCATGAGATAAATTTCCTTACACATGATTTGAAATTAGATGATATAGGTTTTTAAAAAAACGATTCATCATCTGTATGGAGTAAAATGTAAAATATATACTATTCATGAATGTTTGATGTATATATTTACTCAGTAAGAATTGGACATGAGATAGAGGAGATTTCTGAAAATTAATCAAGGATTATGATTTGCACGATTCATTACCATAAAGGAAACACATATAAATTGGTTAATGATTTGAGTCTAAATAGTAATGATATATTAACCATGTAACATTTGGAACAAGATCCTTTGATTAATTATTTGATTAAATTTTTCAAAGACGTTGTTGGTGCAGGAAATTATTCTGTTTTGAATCAGGTGTCAGTGAAATCATCTCTATCAGATAGAATTAAGAAAAAAACATAAGGAAGATAGAGAGATGCAAAAAAATGTATTGTTGGTACAGAAGGGTATGTTGCCTGATTTTAGCATTGATAGAAACTAGTTTATGTGATTATGGAAGAGATTAACATTGCCAAGTGATCCATAGTTTAAGAAAGAGTTATTATGTGAAGCTCATAGTTCTATTTTTTTAGTTCATCCAAGCAGTTCAAATATGTACAGAGATATTCGATAGTATTACTGGTGTGATGCAAAGAAAAGAGATATTGTTGACTTTACTATGATGTATTTGAATTTTCAATAGGTTAATGTAGAGTGGTAGTCACCGAAAGGGATACTTCATCATTTACCAGTGCAAGAGTGGAAATGGGAAAATGTTTCCATGGATTTAATCATGGGATTACAAAAGGGTTCTAGAGGTAATAATGAAATCCGGGTTATTGTTGATCGATTAACTAAATCTACTCATTTTTTCTTATTCAAGATATTTTCTCTCTAGATCAACTTTATCAATTTTATTTTAAAGATATAACCAAGTTTTATGGAGTTGCTCTCAATATTATATAAGATAGTGATCCAAATATTAATTATAACTTTTGGAAAGAATTTCAGAGTTTGTTGGGTACTAGATTAAATTTTTTGTATAGATTTTAATCCTCAACCAGATGGGAAAATAGAATGAAAAATACATACACTGGATGATATTCTTAAAGCTTTCTCAATGGATTACAAGGGATATTGGGACCAAAATCATTCTTTGGTTGAATTTATTTATAATAAAAGTTTTTACTCTTGTATACAAATGGCACCATTTGAGTCATTATATGTAAAGCGGTGTTGAACTATAGTTTTTTGGTTGAATTAGGTGAAAAGAAACTGATAGGACCAGAATTGGTAGAAGAGATGGAAGAAAATGTTCAGTTGATTGAGAAGCACATGAGAACAGATCAGAGCAGGGAGAAACGTTATGAAAATAACTAAATGAAGTATCTTTCATTTAAGTTAGGTTATCTTGTCTTTCTAAATGTTTCCCCATGTAAAAGTCTGATGTGTTTTGGTAAGAAGGGAAAGATGAGTCCAAGGTTCATTAGACCCTATGAAATCTTAGAGAAAGTTGGATTGGTTTCTTAATGAATGGATTTACCTCCAAGGTGATCCCTGGTACATAATGATTTTCATATTTAAATGTTGAGAATTTGTATTCCAGATTCAACTCATTTTTTGAGTCCATAGGTTGTTCAATTGGATGATAATCTATCTTTTGATGAATAACCAGTCCAGATTCTTGACCTAAGAGAGAATGTGTTATAGAATAAACTAATTCATCAGGTAATGGTTTTTTGAAAAACCATACGTTTGAAGAGGTAATGTGGGAATATGAAAATACTATGATAGATAAATACCCCCATTTAATTGATAAGTGAATAAATTTAAGATGACACAATTTCCAAAAGGGGGGTAGGATATGACATCCCAGGTAAATATAGAATATTACATTTTAATATTTATTAATATTTATGAATTAAATATTAATTTTACTTAAAATGGGATTCTATGTTCAATGGAATACTCGATATGCAACAACGGGTTTCTTTGAAATCCTACATTTCACACAACATTGAGTTATATCAAAAAATAATATAATATTATTATTATTTTAAATTGTAGTTAATGAATAGTCATTTTATTGTTGAAAATGAACAAAAATTAATACAATATGATTATAAATTTTTTTAAATGGTTTTACATTTATCAAATAAATGTTATAATGTTAAAATGTGAATGGATCCAATTTTAAGCATTAACAATCTAATATTCTTTAAAAGGTCAATTTACCACCTTTTGATGGAGAAACTTTTATAAATATAGTTTTTGTCACTTTTATATGCTAAATTGGAAAAAATATTATACTTATTTGGAATTGTGATATCAAAATTTACTTTGGATGATATTTCGTTATTTTTCTGATAATGTTAATTTTAAAATGAATAGTGAAAAGTACTGCATTTTAATTCAAAACCACCTTTTAATAGAATTTATTTATATAGTTTTATTATTATTTTAGTTGGTTTTAAAGTCTAATTGGATTATATCTTAACCATTTAATCCAATTTTGGTTATTTTATGTAATTGAAATCATAAATTGAACATAAAAATGTAAATCTTTTGATAGTTATTATTTCTTAAAAACACGTTTTTTGGTTTGACAACAAGATTTAATTTTAAATTAATTACTACCACCTATGTGTTTTGAATTCAGAATAATGGATTCCATATATGGAATCAGGAGGTAATAATTGTGTAAAAGGGTATCTTCTATTTTTAGACATTATGAATAGTTACTTGAGTAAATATTTTATTTACCATGGTTAAAAGGTAAATCTGGTAAATTATGGTAAAAAATAATATTATAATAATATTAAATTACCCTACCATTATCCTGCTCATATTGGATGATACCCATCCGACCATTGGAATCACTGGGTCAATTTTGGTACCCCATGGAACCACATGGGAATGATAATGACACTATATATTAATTAATTTAAAGTGAATAATAAAGTAACATAAACATATATCTTTTAGTAAAACATTTTTTATATGGGGTTATATAAGTGATAGTTTTGAGTATAAATATTAATTTAAAAAATGAAAAGATTTCATACATCATGGTATTTTATTTAAGTTTTTTTGACATTAAATAAATAAATTTAATTATGAAACAATGGTGATGCATTAATTGCTTCATTAATAATGGATTCAAATAAAGGATTTTACAAATATTAAAATAAATTTATTTTGAATTTTTTATAACATACATGAATATTAAGGATAATAATTATGTTTTATATTTATATTAATTAAGGTCTTTCGAAATAATAAAGTTTTTATTTATTTTTTATAATACATTATATGAATAATTTATAAATTGACATAAATGAGTTTTTAAAACAATTAATATTTTATCAAAATTATAAAATAGTCCAAAAATTTTAGAATTCGTCAAAATTACATATATAATGTTAAAAATTTCATTAATGATCCATGTTGGGTCACTTGTAATTTTAAATTAAATATATTAACCATATATTATGAATATATAAGAGTACATGGAAAAGGTTAAATAAGTTAACAAAGGGTTAAATAAAAAAGATAAGGATTAAAAACAATATCCAAAATCTATAAAATTATTATTAAATAATTTTATTTAGAATTATATTAAATTTATCTTAGAATTAAATATGTTTTGGACCATTTGAAACTGAAAAACATTTAATAATAAAATAATACAATCAAATATTCGGAAAGAGAACCTCCTCCCTCTTATAAAAGGACACCATTTTGAACTGATTACCGACACATATCAAGCCTCTTTTCTTGTCCAAAATATAATCTAAAAAGCAAAAAACATCCCTATATTCCTCCAAGAGTCCTTCTCTTAGGTATAATACAATTCAATAAAGGATTTTGGTTCAAACCAAAGGGAGTTACCCGATTTAAAGGTAACATCTTTTCTCAAGTTCTTTTATTTTATTTTCGTTCTCTAACCCCATAAACTTTCTCTATTCATTTAATTAATAAAAAAACTAGTAACATTAATATAATAAGATTTATTATTGAGGATAATTATAACTAAACATTGAAACACCACCATCTAATGAATACAAACATATTGTTTCAGTGGACGACGAACAACTGCCTCACGAAACGATGATTGTTCAATTATCTCATACCAACTCTCATGGTGGAAATTATGATGGAATTTTATTTATATATTATATATGTTATATTTATATTGTCTCTATTCTTATTTATTTTTCATTTATATCATACCTATATTTTTTCCATAATGGGTAAATGTGATAATTTTATTTGATGAAGTGTGGACTACCATCCCCTTAATGTGATATGACTCATTCATACAATATGTGGAACATATAAAGAATTAAGTTACTGAAATTATATATGATACTATACTATAATTTTAATATACCAATGTATCATTGTGTTTTCATTCAATTAAAAATGAAATAGAAATGAAAGTTGTGTTCATGAGTACATACGACTTACCGTCTCTATGATTCGTGCATTTCATTTCTTATCGCTAAATGTTATCTACTATTATAAATACATATATATAATGGATATATAAGATATATATTATATCAAAATAATTAATATAATTATTTAGATATTGTTCTTTTGAAAACATGTATAACTTGTAATTATTCTAAGTTCATTTTTGACTCAAGTACAAAATATCGACAAAATGAACATTATTAACTTAAATGATTATGTAATTTTTAAAACATGGTAATAACTGTTATAAATGGAATAATAAACTTGAAATTTTTTCTTAATCATGTAAAAATTACCTCTATTTTATTATTCAAGAGATTAAATAATGAACAATTCAAGTCAAGCATGAGGTAAGGGACTTTGCCTCAATCCCCTTTCATTTATGTATATTTTTATTTATACAAGTCCAAATTTTATATGATATATAATACCTTTTGACATTAAATTTCATTCAAAGGGAATATTTTTCGATGTAGAATTTTTCAAAATGAAAAAAAATGTTTATTTTTAATGTATGTGGTGATAAGGACCTTTTCACCTCCGTATGAATTATTTGATATTTGGATTTCTCTACAAGTCGTAATGTTTTTAAAAAATTAAATGAATACCATATACTATTTTTTACCTATTTTGGTATTTAAAATGGTTTTTAGAATGGATTTATAATTTTAATATATTGAAATGATATATTGTGATTGAAATATGGAAATTTTATCTTTCTTTTCTGTTTGTTTTATTTGTTATGAAGTTGTTATGTTTATTGGGAATTGTTTACGTATATGGGTGGTTCTGTGATAAATGTAGGGTGGGTGAGTCGAAGATATCTCCCCAATGAATTTTTTAACATAATGGAGGTAAAATTTAATGTTTATACTAAGAGATTTAGGGAATATACATTGATTTGTATTCTATGTGTTACTCTCTACGTTGCTATGAAAGATACAATGTAAGAATGTTATGGATTCCACATGTTTCATTTATGAGTTTTTATTACAACATGATATTCATAAATATTATGATTTCATGAGTTATGTTAATGATCTTATGCTTGGTATGTATTCATTGAATAATGTTTTCATTATTTATTTTATAATCCGTACTGAGATTTTTATGATCATCCTATGTTTCTTTGATATGTTTTTCATAGGACATAATGATGATTAGGGTCAAGGATGGGATCATGGGAAAATCATGTTGTTTAAAGAATGGAACTAGACATGAACAGTTTTTTTCAAGAGTTTTTATTTTATGAAAATATGGATACTTAGTAGAAGTGTCTACTTTGTAATATAATAGATGTAATGTAATATTTATGGCCTAATTATCTAAATTATTAACTAGAAAAGATCCTCGATTTGAATTATTAACTTAATTCAAAATTATTTAATGTTTATGTCGAGGTCCTTATAATTGGATTCCATTATCTCATGCATCATGATGCCTCTACTATAAACACCTTTCACAAGATTATTTATAACTGTATGAATAATCCCTTTTATTTTTGGAATACAAATTTTCATCATGATAACTACCGATGCATCACATGTTTATATAATACTAAGACCCACCGATCAGTATGTATCAATATTTCCTCCAATATCAAATAATCTATTTAATTCATTAACCATGTTCTGTATATTCTAATATCCTTATAGAGTAAAGAATATTTATTTATAAATTTTTACACAGATAAAAAATAAATTTAAATATAGAAATCCATTCATATATATAATTTATGATTTAAATAATATAATTACCCATGAAAATTTATATGAATATTTTCGAGAAAAATTAATGTCCAATAATCATTCAAATGTGAAAATTTCCAGGAATGAAAATAACTACAATAACTGAATCAAGAAATTGAATGTCAATACTTTTGTTATTAAATTTATATTAAAAAACCATAAAAATATTAAATATTGTATCAATAAAACATATACCAATTATTGTATGAATAATTGGGTCTTTTTAGTGATGAATAAAAATACCATGATAATAACATTAAAAATATTTTTGAGGAAAATAACATTTTTCATTTAAAAAAAAATATTTAAAACCAAATGTTCAGTTATTATTTTCAAAATAAATTTTCATGAAGCTAATCTTAGAAAACTATAATGTAATAATTTAAAAAATTAAATCATCATGACAGTTGAAAATTCTTTTCATGGCATACATGTAAAACCTAAAATTCCATTCACTATTTTGGTAAAAGAAAATTGAGAATTTCATTGAAAACAAAATTAATATTACTTTGAAAAAATTAAAATTAAAAAATGGGTAATAATTTATTTAATAATTAATTTCAAAAAATTCAAATTTATTTTCTAAAAAAAATTGAAAACAATGTTTTGGATAAAAATAATATTCTTACCAAAGAGGGAAATGGAATTTGATTTTCATAAAAAAGTATTATCAATTACTTTATGTATCAATGATTAGAAAAAATTGTACTATTAAATGAATATATCATGATTAAATTGAGTATAAAATTTCATTTGTTTATTGTTTAGTGTTCAAATAATTTCCTTTGACTGAAAATAACGAATAAGACATATCTAATAGAAAGAAATTATGAGATAAACCCTTAAAATGATTATAATATTGATGTAGGATTTAATAAATGAATAGATTATGTATATTTACTGTAAATAAACATAAAAAATTTTATATTCATCCAATGAAAATAATGTTTCATGTCACACATAATAATTTAATACAAAATATGATGAAGATGTAATATAACCTAATGAAAATAAATTGAGTTATGACATTCATTACACCTTAGTATCATTTAAACCATAACCCTTGTATATGAAATATTTATAATAAAAACCTAATATAAAATAAATATTTTATAAATATTTTATATTTAAAACTGGTATTATATACTTAACATATAATAAATTATGTGCATAACATTACAGTATGCCTCAATTATGGGAAATTGCGACGAAGTCTCATAGCTCCCAATTACTTTTGGTTAAACATTATTTAACCTTCAAAATAGTGATAATAAACATGTTATTACCTTTTTATATTACCATATTAATATTTACATTATCAAATACGATATCACTATAACAACATATAATATTTCGATTAATAAATTTTAATTATTTTCATTATTTTGAGTATTAATTGCCTTTTTCTCATGCGTGGTTTATCATGAAAGATCTAGTTGAGGATTATATTTTTATATTCCTACAATATCCAAAATAGAAATAGAGAAATAGTTATATTTTTTAATACAATTATAATTTTAATAGTAATAATGAATAGTGGTAATGAATAATGGATAGTGATACAATCATAGAGATGGAAATTCATACATATTCTTAAGTAAGATTTCTGTTTATCAATGGAGATTATGGAATGGATGTAAGTAAAAGTTCCTATTTATGTTATGATAATAATATAATATATAAATTATAGTTTAATTACATATATATATATATATATCATTCATGTTGTGTGGGGATGAAAAAAGTGTCACATCACTTGATGAATGTGGTAGTCCACACATACATAAACGATGCTACCAATGAAATATTATATTTTCATAATGAAAAATATTTACAAAATATCATAATTGTATCATTTATATAAAATATATACTGATTAATTTTACCTTTATTACATTCCATGTAGAGAGTTAGATAAAGATGAATCACATCACATAATGAGGCAGTTGTGTGCTACACACATGAGTGACATTATCTTATCCCCCAAAAATGGAATTTAATATGATTTATTTCATATAATGACCCAATATGTATATTTATGAGATATATATAATATTTATAATTTATTAAAACCATCATACTCAACAATGATAGATTGTAATAGAAAAAATGAATTATAATGGTTTAAAAGGTGGTAGTCTATTTTACACATTTATTATGATATTATAACCCATTTTATGGAAGTGATGATTGTTCTAAGTCATAAAATTTATATTAAAAAAATAATTATATCAAATATAATTTTTTATCATATAATTAGTGTTTGTTAATAATTTTAGAATATATAGTAAGATGGTAAATAAAAATTCCTACTAAAAAATGATACATCTTCTATAGTAAACACATTATACTTGCACCAAAACCATAACAAGGTTGGATTAATGCCATATTTAATGATTATAGGACGTGTTAATTGAATTTTTTGGTACATTTTTTCGATGTATCCCCAATCGAAATATCATGAGATGTGTAATGATGTGTTGGGAGTGAGTTCCATTTAAAATTGAGGGGGACTGCCATTTTCTTAAATAATCAATATTATTCAACAAGTATTCATTCTCAACTCATGTGGATCTAAAATTGTTAAATAATAATGATTTGAGATTATATGTTTGAAACATAATAAAACAACACAAAATATAAACATTTTAATCATTTTTTCATTTTATTTAATTTTTACCCCATTTTTATGAATTTATTTTCAGCCACGATAATTAGTTTTTCTTAACCTAGGTATATAAATTTTTAATCCAAAAATTAAAATATTACTAGTATATTATTTTTATTATATTATTATTTTCATGAATTCAAATTTATAAAATAATATCATATGTATGTGGAAAACTAACTAAAATTAAATGTGTGTAATGTTCAAAGACACGGGTTTTAACCATAATATATTTAATTAAATAATGTTTTATCTTATAATTATTAATAAAAACAGTTACAATATTAAACAATATGAAATAATGTTGTCCATCTACATAATAAAATTTATCAAATTAAATTCATTATACTCGAAGAATCTTATTTATAATTAGTCCCAAAAATTTGAGGAGAGAACAAATTTTTAATGATAATATGTTTCAATGTTTATAAGGTTTTTATATTATAATTCCTTAGGAAATAGATTGAAATTAAATAAATTGG
The DNA here is from genome assembly GCA_963277665.1 of Viscum album. Classification (NCBI taxonomy): domain Eukaryota; kingdom Viridiplantae; phylum Streptophyta; class Magnoliopsida; order Santalales; family Viscaceae; genus Viscum; species Viscum album. Next base: position 1,561,851,515 of record OY728147.1, read on the forward strand.
ACAAATTTATATATAATTGAAATAATATTAAATTTTGAATAATTTTAAATATAATTTATTATTATCAATAATATAAAAAACGGTAGTTTTTAATTATAATTATATATTTTTCACTATTATTCAGAAAATGAAAAATTTAAAATAAACCTAAATAGTTAGATATGATAAATTTGGTATTATTAATTTAAAAATAATTTTAATTTTATGAAATTTATTTTCTACTTTTTTGTAAAATTTAAATTAAATTATGTCTAAAAATAATCGATAAATCATCTATTTGAAAAAAATTATTTTCATAAAATGAAAATATTTTTTAAATGAATATTATTTTATCCACAATAAATAGATAAACCATGGTTTTTTTCATGTTTAACACATATATTTCATATAATTTAGTAGTTATTATTCATAATCACCAATTTAAGAACTTGGTTTTTATGATATACTATATTATAGTACATTTAGATTTGTGCGTGTCTGTTCCACAAGCTATTTAAAAGATTAAAGATAAAGATAAATATTTTATAGATTTTTAAGAACTTATTTTTATATCAAGTAGTATATTGAATAAAATATAATTATTTTATAATATCTAGGTGAAACATTCTACCCACCATTAATAAATTTCACTAAGAATATTTATGCATGATCTCAGAAATCAAGGGTTTGATATTTGAATATTTGTTTTTTGAAAAAAGACACATTATAATAAGGAAAAATAAAATGTCATATTAATAATATAGAATGTTAAAAACCATGTATATATGTAATAACACATAAATAGGATTCGTTTTAGGAAAAAGTTAGTGACAGTTAATTATATGGTGATGGAAGAAAACCCTAAATAAATATAGAGACTCATAGAGGTCATTGATTATAAGGATGTGAATAATAAATGGAATGATAAAAACCTCACAACCATAAATTTATGATTATTTAAAAGTACGTCTGATTTATCAGATATGATGTTAATAGGATCACATTTTCAGAGAAATATCCTCTTTCAAATTTTAGGTAATTATTTTACAATCTATGAATAAATATAAATATACTCATTTGGAAAATTATAGTTTTATAAGTACATTTTCACCCAGCAAAAGTGCTTAATTCAAATTTCATTACATCTATTTAACAAATAAATGAATATTTTTTCCTAAATCAAAATAATTAATTTTTAACAAATTTTAGTATTGAATCATCTTTTTTTATATCTCAAAATACATTGAAAACCGAATGTAGTTATAAAAAGATATCAAATAAAATACACTAATCTATAAAACATAATATTATAGACACTATTTCATCAGTAATGTTTAATTTTAAAATAGTTTAATAAATTTAATGTTAATTATGATTTCATGTAGGCAAGTGCTTGGTGTTAATCCCTTATCAACCTTCAGTTTTGTGTTTAATATCCATGACATTGTAAGGAATGATGGGTTTTCACCCACTATACAGGCTATCATTTTTTTTAAAAAAATAATAATATAAATCATATAGTTTTCAAAAAATATAATAAAAATTAATATGGACATCCTTTAAGTAAAATTAATCATTAAAAAAACATTTTAGTATGTTTTTTCCATACAATTTTTTTTTCATATTTTATAACAGTATGGATATTAATAAAATCTAATAAACTTTAATATATAATATAATCAATATCAAAATATTTAAATATATTTATAATATAATAAAATTATTCCTCAAATCTATATTTTATTAACAAAATAAACTAAACCAATGGGTTATGCTTCCATAAATTTACCCAAAAATATATTTAATCATTGAAGACCCCCATCACCTAAATACAAAAAATGTGTTTAGGATTTTTAACATATGATAATCCTTAATCTCACACACTCATAATTATTTCCATAACTTTTGTGATAATAAATAGATATTTGATTTTAAAATTTAAAATAATACCCTGATGATTTATTATTAATATATCAAATATAATATTATTAAAAATACATCTACATATTAAATCATAATTCCAAATACATAAATAATTCGTCCATTTAAATTCATCAACGGTCATTCCATGGTATAGTGTATAACATTTAAAAAATGCAACTAAATCAGATAATTTATAAGTTTTCAACATTTATGAAAATGAACTAGAAATTGATATCAAGGATGAAAATTATTTCTATTTATCATAATCCTAATATTCTATGACAGTAGTTTATTTATGACTTTAATTTCCGAAAAAAAGCATATTCCAATATTATTGATCAATTTTTTAATCTTAGACTCTATAGGTCTGACCTAGTTCATTCATTTGAATTATCTATTTAAATTCATATTATTGGTTTTTAAATAAAATAGTATTTATCTTATGAGTAACCTCTGATTCTGTCAAACCATGTGTGTTTTAAAGACCATTTTTGTGCACTAATAGATTAACTAATTAATCCAAATGTTCAATATTCAGATATATATTAAATCTAGGTATATCTATCCTTGATCCATGTCAACTTGTAGTATCTAGAAAACAATTTATTTCACTGAAAACACATATAATTATTATATTACATAAATATTAGGTTTTTATAATATACAAATACTCAAATCTTATCAGATGCTTTTGTTATATAATACATGATTTTATAAATATAGTTCCCACATTTTCTCACTATATCTTTAATGATAATAACTTCAGTGACCTTGACCAGAGAATCTCAAAGACAATGTCAACATTAGTACATTTCCACAAGATATAAGTGATCACATCGTTACAGTTTTAATAATAAAATATTCTTATTAAACTAATACATGTGTCTTTCATTATATTTGAAAACAAAATTACAAAATAATTATTTCATGATAATATCATTAATTCGTCAATATTATCCTTGTGTTTCAAACATTGAACACTTCAGGGATCGGTGATAAATGAAAGAAAATAAGAGAGAGCTCAAATTCTCAATAATTTTTAAGTATTGTGGAAGGAATCATGAAAAAATAAGCATAATCAATTTGGGAAGGTAACTAATACAACACAAATGAAATTTGATCAAAAACCTGTATATAATTGTTAGATATGAATATATTAATATGTCATGATAAATAAATGAAAAAAATTCCATTTAATCAATAAAACAATAATGAAATAAATCTAGATATAACATCACCTCAATAATATCATGGATAAAAATAATTTGACTCTAAATGAATTTAATGATTAATTATTGGATTCCATAATATGAGTAATCTTTATCCCTCTACCATCATAACCATTCACATGTCAGTTTAAAACCATAGGTTGAAACCTATTTAATGGTATATTTTTTATACGTCTCATCATTCCTACTAATTCATTGAGGGAATATATAATATAGGGCCCCACCTATTGATGTACGTCGTAACTATCCCTCACATATCAAATAATCAATTCAATTTGTGAAAAATATGTTTTATCATCAACTATTGGTTTTTATCAAATAATGTGGATATATAAATATTATCCCAGATAATTTAATATAATTAAATGTATAATATCATGCATATAAATGATAAATAGTTTAATAAATAAGATAATACATGAAAACTATAATGAATATTTAGGGGAAATTTAATATCAAATGATTATAGGAATGTGAATATTTCATATGAAAGATAATTAATACAATAAGTGTGCCCTGAATTAGAATGTATGCAAATTAGATATTCAAAATTTAAATAAACATTAAATATAATAAAAATTATGGTATCAATACATCATAAACCCATTTGGGTCTGGAAAAAATGTTTTCATTTTTGATAAAAAGAAATACCATAAAAGGACCCTTAAAATTTATTTGAGCAAATTATTATTTTTATTTTAAAGATATTATTTTAAAACTAATTTAAAACAAAAAAATTTATAATAATTGTAATTTAATGTAATATTAAATAAATATAATATAATATTTTAATCATTTGGGTGGTCTTCATTACTAGAAATTTATTCCATGACATACTTGTTAAATCAAATACTCCTTTAAAATTTTCAGTAAAATGCAGACATGTGTTGTTTTGAAATTGACCTGGTGATTACATTAAATAAATTATAAGAAGTATAAAAATCAGTAAAAATGTATTAAATAATAATTTTGAAAGTGTAAAAATAAATTTGAAAAAAAATTTGGAAGACACATTTATGGATAAAATATCTTTTTTGATAAAATTGATAAATGAAATCGATATTTCATAAAAAAAGTATTCTATAGTATTTTATGTAAAATTTTGGGGAAATAATTTAATACTATATGAAAATATCATGAATCTCTAATAGATAATTAAATTAAATATTATTGTTATGAAATTTACATATAATTTCTTTCATCATAAATTCATGAAAAAAAAATCTCGATTAGAATAACATTGCTAAATAAACCATTATGATGAAAATAATATTGAAATGAGAATTAATAAATGGATAGATTATTTGTATAAAATATTATCCCACATATAAAAGTTTAAATAAACAATAATATAATCATGATTAATTTCACACATAATCCTAGAATACCAAAGGTGATGTTGAAGTAATATAAACCAATGAAAATAAATATAGTTATGGAATTCATTGTAAGATGTTAAAATTTAGGTCAAAAACCCCATAGTTAAAATATTTCAAGTTTAAATTAAAAATAATTTAAATTATTAACCATTATATTAAATTTAAATTTGATCTTCTTACACTATATATTAGAAATTAGGTTTATAACATTACATTATGCCTCAATGAATGTAAATTGAGACGATGTCCCTTACCTCCGACTTCGTTATAATTGAACATGCTTTAACATCCTATATAGTGCTTTAATGTTAATAATAAACTTATAAAAACCCATATTAATACTTATAATATAATATATTATGTTTATAAAACATCTTATCAACCATCCATTAGTAGTCATTCATTATTTTATTTGTTTAATGTGTTACTTTTATTATATTATGATTCATCATGAATGATATGGTTCTTTAAAAAATAATATAATTTTATCATTTAAGAATAATAATAATGAGATGATAAAAATAATTAAAAATAAATTAAAATTTTAAAACCAATAATGGATCATGGTTAATGAAAAATGTACTGTGTTATAATCATGGAGATTTTAGGACATAAGTTCGCATGAGTAAAATATATGTTTAATATTTACAATAAAACAATAAGTATTTAATATATTATCATTATATAATGATAGAACAATATCTTATATAACACAATATTTTATTAAATATACTTATATATAATATCTATCTGTTGTCATGAATAATATAGATGTGCATCGCTTCGTGATGGCAGTAGTCCACATATACATGAATGGTGTTATCATTTTATTGGGAAAAAAATTATGTTTCAATTTTTTAGAATGATAAAATTTTAATTAATACCATAATAATTTCATCTATTTCACATATAATCATTTAATTTGTCTTTATTACTTTCCATTTAATGTGTTAATTAAAAACAAATAATTTCTATTTGAGAGGCGCCAATCCACCTTATGTATGAGCAATGTTATCGTATCCCCTACCAAATGGAAAATAATAAATTTATTTATATGATATAATGAAATGAATATTTTATTGATGTTAATAATACCATATATATATATACAAACTTTATATTTTTAATCATAACCAACTATGTGAAATGGTCTTGGAAAAATGAATGACATCAGGTCACGATGCAATCATCTACCGTACACATGAATGATGATTTTGTAACCAATTTTTTGTAAGTGGGGATTATTTTTGTTCATTAATATAACATAAACAATATTACTATTTGGAATAAAATTTTTCTATAATGTCATCATGTTTGATAAATAATTGATGTAGGTGTAAGGGAGAAATAATATAAAAACACTAATTGGAGAACATTAACACTATTTTGGGTAACCTAGTTTGGTTTGAATAACAATCCTTCCTTGAATAGATTTATTATTAATATAAGACTTATAGGATGGGGGATTGATTTTAAGAGTTTATTTCGGTACTTATTGGTTGATCAATGATTGATTATAGATGTGAATAACTGAGGGGGGAGAGTTCCTTTTTACAATTAAGGAGGAGTGGATTTTTTGTCAATACCCAAAAGTATTAAATATATGGAAGGTAAAAATCACCCAATCTAAAGAAAAATTAATAAATAATATATTATATGGATTATATTTTATATAAACATCCCCACTAAACAAATATAAAATTAAAATTTTAAAACATGACAATTTTTAGCATTTAATATTACTCAATTTTACCACATTAGTTTCCACAATAGTAATAATTATTTTAAGTAGATAATTAAATCATTCCGGATAAAATAAAATAATTCTTATTTGAAATCATTTATATATATATATGTAATATTTTTTTTGAAAAGAAAATACTACTTTTTTGCAAATTAGTTTTAACACATGTGTAAGTAATGTGCCAGAACACTTTTTTAACCTTAATTGCAATAAATAATTATTGTTTTATTTTCAAATTATTATAACCAATTTTATGTTGAACATATAAAAAAATATTTATTATCACAATTCCAAATATTTAATACATTCTAAAAAATTAAATTCACATTAGTGAAATAATTTTTTTAATATTAGTCTTACAGATATGATAAGAAAGCCTATTTTCATGAAGAAATGATCAAAAGTATACAGTCGTTTATAAAAAATTTACATGAAAATGATTACAATGAACATAATTTGATTAATTTATATATTATATAAATAATTTTTATTTTAAAAAGTTCAACATATAATTTATCTTTATAAAAATTTAAATTAAAATGTAGTATTCATTTAAAATTCAGTATTTTTCAATTTTCCTAAAAAAACACATTAGAAAAATTAAAAAAAACAATGATTATTTTTTTATGATTATAATTTTTAAAAAAATTTAAAATAAATTTTATAATGTAGTTGAAAATTAATTTTATATTTTCTGTGCAAACAGTTACTAAATCATCTACTAGAAAAAATATCATTTCTCTAAAAACTATTCATTTTTTTTTAATTGAATCTTAATTTATTTATAATCAATAGAAAACCAATGATTTATTTAAAATAATACAACATATCCTTTTCATAATTTAATTTTCAAAATTCATAAAAACTAATATAATTGTTTGATTTTAATTTTATTCTCTATTAGGATTCATTTAGACTCATGGTTGGGTGTTCTATAACCAGTTGAAAAGATTAAATTTAAATTGATATATTTCATGTGTTGATTAATATTTGTGTTTCATATCTCATTCAATTTATATAATAATTTTATAATTTTATAATTTCATGGTGCTACATATAATGATGGAAGTCTACATATAATGTAATTGAAGATGCCTCTAGAGTTTCGGGGAAACATTATGTCAAGAAAATATGAGATTAGGATTTCCTTTGAGGTTATATTGGGTACTTGGAAATTTTAATTGAAAATTTAGATAATTAAAAGTTCATGTTCATGGGTTTTTGAGAGGCCACATGTTTAGGAGTAATATTTTTTCTTAAGAGTTCAAAAATATAAAATCATATATTAGGGGTGCATATTTTGGATGCATGGTTACTTTAACCATGGTTTAGTAGTGAATAACCTATATAGAAATCGGTAAATCATTAGGAGGGGTGGACTCTCAGAATGGAAAAACTATGTTCCCCATTCCATTGGATAAAAAATGGATTCATAGTATACAAGGAAAAACTGTAGGATTTTATCTTTTTAGTCCTCCACCATGTAGAGCCCCAAAGGCTCCTAGAATTTTTGGAAAACTATAGAAACAACCTAAAGTAATGGACCAATTAATGAATCGTAGAAACAAGGGTCAAGAAGTACTTATATGAAATTAATATAAATATACGTAGAATTATAGATCAAATAAGTGATAGGGATGTGACCTCTAAACAAATGACTTGGTGGTAGAATAAAATTATATGTAACTAATGATGCATTATAAGAATGGCCTACCATATGATTGGGAGATATAAATTGTAATATTTTCTCAAATGATATAGAATAATTATCATTATGGAGAAAACTTTATTATATATTGTTATAAAAAGTAAATAGATTAAATATTTAATTTGAAGGGGTTGAATATGCACCAAATATGATCATCAAGCTTGATTTAAAATAATGATCTACAAATTTCCACATTTATAAGCAGAATATTGTTGGTGAATCAGTATGTAGGATGGACCATGATATATTGTCATTGATAAAGATTGAAATAGATCAAATAATATTTATTTTACTTGTTATATACCTTGCTATCATATGGTATGACTATAAATATTATATTTAACGAATGATTGTTTAACTATCCACCCTTGATAAGATCAATGGACTATATGAGGAGGGCATGTAACTAAAAAATATGGTATGAAATATTCCATAATTAACTAATAAAATGATTGAATTACAGGGTATATATCTCATCATTCTCTATTCATCCATGAATTATACAGATTCATGGATATGGAGGTCGCATTTTTTTTGAGACACCATGAAGATTAAAATTAAACTTTATATATCTCTATTAATTATATTCTGTCATGTTGAAGATGAATGTCACGACCTGTCATCGGGGCCCGTGCCATGACTACCCCAATCCCACCTTCAATAGGCAAGGGGCTAGTGACTATCACCAAAGGCATGAATCTCGATAATTGGGAAGGCATTGCCTTTATAAAAATAAACACATCCAATAAGAGAACAAGCGGAAGTAATACACTAAGTACAAAAAGAACTGATGAGGGGTAAATGGGCCAGAATACAAACCCAACTAAAAAGTACAACTACAACTGAACGAAAGTACAAAAAATAAAACAAACAACTAGAAGATAGAAGTAGTTCTTGGGTCATCCACCTCGGATCCTACCTAAATGGTAGGTACATATAGCCTCCTCAATATTATCACCCGCCAAACTCCTCCGAGTACCGTCTCGTCGTGATGTCCACCTCTGAGTACTGTATCATCATGAGGTTCAACACCGGGTACTGTCAGTCCACATACACTCGGTCTCGGTCAGCACTGCCTATCGTCTACATCAAACACAATGAGGTGTGGGCATATACCATGCAGGGGTGAGTATAATGATACTCCGTAGGGACCCAGAGACCCTCATGTCTCACTAAATCCAACAAGGATAACCACAAAGAAGTATCTCAATAGAAAACCCTTACTTAGGTATAATCCCATACTAATACCTAAGTTATCAAGTAACCCATATCAATCCCGAGGTAACACAAAGGTTATGATATCAACGGATAACCACCACATAGGAATATTCCCATACATATACCTAAGTTATCAAGTGACCCATATGAATCATGAGGTATACACAAAGGTCATTCGCTCAGCTCAAACCAGGATTTTATTCATGATGTCGAAACCAGAGCTGCTGGAGAACTCTTTCTCTTTCGAGTAGTGGTCCTGCCGATACAACTAAGCGCTTCCCACTTACCTTGGACTGATGAAGAACTCCACCTGTCGAGTACTGTGGGCCTGCCGCTACAACCAAGTGATTCCCACCATGGGTCTGCTGCTACAACCAAGCGCACCCCTCATAGCCTACAAAGATACTCCTTCTGTCGAGTACCATGGGTCTTCCGCTACAACCAAGCACTCTTCCACTGTGGGTATGATTCTACAACCAAGTGTACCCCACTGGGCCATCCGAATCACTCTGAGTCGATTGATCAGTAGTCCTCAAGTCTCAGCCATCTACTAGGTCTCAGCACTCTGTATGCTCGTCTCTAGGAGGGTCTGCTCCACGAGCTACTGGTTGATACTTACATGTGTCATGTAATATCACGTGGAAGTATCTCAAAGGACAGCCTCGTCATAGGGGTCTCTATGCAACAGATGACGCGTCAATCGGACGCCTGGTCTGTGAGTTTTTAACATTTACATTCCAGGGGACCAGTTGGATTTCAGGTACAATCCAACCCAGACATGCTCAAATGAATAAAAAAATATAGTGTAGAGTATACCAAAAGAACTGTCTCATCAAAAGGAATTCAACGTAGTCGATGACACGTCAATCAGATGTCTGGTCCTCATGTTATAAGCGTTTCCGCTCTGAGGGCCCGGTTGGTTTTGAGTTCAAACAGACCCATCCATACACAAAATTCACTGAATCCTTGAGTGTAATATACCGAAATGACCGCCTCGATCCATGGAATCCCACGCAATATAGCGTGTGTCGATCAGAGATCCACAACTCAAATTATGGCCATTTAATCGAAAACGGTCCGAAAAATAGGGTGATTGGGCCCGGTCCGACCCGGCACAATATCCACTGGGTCGGCCTGAACTGGGTCGACCCCACTTGGTTCCTAGTCCGGCCAGGCCCGGTCGGCGTGGCCTGACACGGCTGTGGGGCCTGCCTCAGCTCGGCCAGCGTGGCTGAGCAGAAGCCGTAGAGTGGGGGGCGCTGCCCCTCGCCGCTGATTGACACCGACGGTGCTTTGTGTCGCCCCACTGTCCCAAATCCCACAACCGCACATGATCATCCACCTCGCAACCGTGGCACAGCTGTGACGGTTCTTCTACGGGGGCACGCTGGGGCGCCGCCGCCTCTAGGCGGCCAGACGACTCCAGCTGCCGCCTCTGGTCACCGGCGCCGTCGCGCTGGCACGGCACGCCGCCGCTACCATCTGTGGACCACCGGACACGCTCCGGTGGTACGTTTTGCCGACCATCTGTGCCAGCGGCTCTCCCGGGACCCGTTCTTCCCTGCGACAGCTTCCAAACACTATTTCAGACCCATTTCATTGTCACTGTCAATCTTCACACAAAAAATATTTTTCGAAGGGTCCGATCATGTTCGTTAGCCCGTGCACTCCACTTTAGAGGTTTTCAATAAATTCCAAATTCAAATCCAATCCTGAAAATTAACCCCACATCCAACCTGCATGAACGAGTGATCCATGAATCAACCAGGTAGGGGTTGGACCACGCTCATCGTTCTTTTCTACAATGGTAACGAGAAAATCAAATATAATTCCCCTACCTCAATAAAATTTTCGGGCGTTCGTTCATCGTGAGGAAAGCATTGCCACTCTTTCAATGAAGGGAAAGAACCGTGGTCATTGGCGAGTTCCCTACGGTTGTATTTCCTCCCATGATGTAGAGGAAGAAAATGAAGCACGTCGTTGAACTTCACGGAAGCCGCGTTCTTCGTTTTAGAAGCGTTATTCTTTGTCTTAGGGATGTTCTTTCATCTTCACACCAAAACTCTCCGAAAAACACTAGAACATCACTAATATTTCTCCACACACCCAAATCTCAAACACAAAATAATATCTCTTGATATTATTTTTATTCCCATCAAAAAGAATTTAAAATTAAAAAAAGAACAACTTAATTCATTAAATGAAGCTCATCTCATCAATTAGGGCAGGTTGGAATGAATTTAAGAGAGGAAGAGGAGGAGGTGAGGGGTCTCATATATTGGAGTGTTGACAAAATTAAACAAGGGAGCTTTAATGGGGGTTAATGAATGTTATGGGGAGTTCACAAATTAAGAAGGGGGGTTTGAGGATTTTAAGGGAAGGTGAAGGGTTGGGGCTCATGTGGGCCCACCTCACTTTTTTTCTTCATATTGGTAGTTAGGTACTTGTGGGTGTGACGCTAACTCCCCTATGTAGTATAAAACCACCTTGGATATTAAAATAAAATTGTATCAGAATTTTATTCATTCTTCATTTAATCCATAATTTTTAACTTCTCCATCCATGCAAATGAAACCGCGGAAAAGGCCCCCTTATGCAATTACCGGCACTGCATGTTCATCGGTTCCTTCATATTTCAATTCCGAGCACCAGTTCAAAATATAGAAAAAGTAGCTCATTCGTTTACTAAACGTACCTGAGCTAATCTTCAGAAATTGAATCCGAGCACACAGAGCCTCAGAATCAGGTGCCGTCTGAAACTGCGCACTCGTAAAATTCCAAAGATATTAAGAAAAAAATTTCCGTGAAATTTCTTTGACTTTACATTACTCCCACCTCAAGGATTCACCTCCCTGTAAAGCTACAACACAACTAGGGAAACTAAAAGAGATATTGAGCTCACATTTTAGCCTCCTGCTCCCATGTGCTCTCCCGAAAGTTCTCGTGCTGCCAATGAAAGCGCACAAGAGGAATCGATCATCCCTGTAGAACCTGCTCATGTCGATCCTCATCCTCTACAGGAACCCAGTGAAAGTATCCCCATCATCTATGTCCATATCTCCGATGACGATGATGATGGATAGGTCGTGCACACATCTCCTCAGTTGAGATACATGAATGATGTCATGCACCCGGTGCGATTGAGGTGGAAAGGATAGATGAACCTCAGAGATAACTTGCCGCCTCAGATAAATATCCATTGACTTCATCATGGTGAGACTCGTATAAAGACATGGTCGTCACCCTCAATCTCTAGTCGTCATGTCTCCTATCAGCATTGTACTTATGTCTACTCTATGAAGTCTTCATCCGCTCCTGGATGATCTGCACCTTCTCCGTCGTAGCCTGACCATTTCTAGGGTTACACATGCTGAATCCATCACTATCCACAAAGGATATCTGAAACGTGGCTATCAGTTGTCTCAACAGTTATAACAGAAGAATGCCCAATATCATACTAAGAGAATCTTCTACAATGTCCCCCTCTCAAGGAGTATAAACTTTCTCGAAGTCATAGTCATGGAGTAAATTAAGCCATCAATGCTATCCCAGGTTCATGTCCTTCTGAGAGGAAATACACCTGATATTATTGAGATAGAGAGAACCTTAAATTGTTTTCTCAACAAACAAAGGGTGAGACTAGAAAATTGTAAGAACTCATCTCCACCCTTCGTTTACGTTCCACCAAAGAGCTGCTGGGATTTATCCTCTATCGAAATGATAAATCTGGTCTCATTCCCTTGATAAACTACATTCTTCACCTAATACAGTCTATCCTGACATGAACGGTACTATTTCATGCCATGGATGATATCGCAAAGCCTCGACGATACTACCAAATGATCCAACTGTTACTCTTGCCTCCATGGGTCGAGTCACACTGTCGGAAGTAGTGTGTGGTCACTAGGTCTCCTTCCATAGGTATCTCAAAAGCGAGGATCAAGTCAACAATGTTAACTTGAACCTATTAGTATCAACCATACAAAAAGTACAGTAAGGTTAACGTCACAAAGATAAGTGTCTTTTATTACTACAGATCGAAGTACAAAGACACAAAGCAAACACAATGACAACAAGACAAGAACTAGAAGCACCCAAAAAAAGGCCTTCATGCCTTGAACTAGTCCCGCTCATGTCCTCCCAATTCCAGAGTTCCATAGTCGTATGCTTCAGCTACCTGAAGGTGGGCTCTCTCATGTCCACCTGTTCCCTCCAGTTGGGGTGGACCTCCTTGTGGTGGTGGTGGAAACACCTCGAAGTGTCGTCCTCCTCCAGTTGCATGGCCAGCTCCTCCGCCTCGATCTACTGCTCCTTGCGGCCAGCCTCGATCGAACATCTTTCTCTACCTAGGAGGTCCTTCGCCTATCTATAGATCATCTGTATGGCGGTTCGGACAGTCATGTTCCATGTGTCCAATCCCGTCGCAGAAGTAACACTATCCTCTCCTGGTAAGTCGTTCTCCACCCCAGGTGCCTCGCACACATGATACTGAGTCATTCGGTCAGCCACCTGTGGTTCTGGTCCTCCTGGACCTATGCGTCATCTATCTACTACCAGCTGTAGAAGACTCTACTGCATGCTGGCTAGTGATGGGTCCTGCTATTGGAGGCTGCTCAGCAAGGAAAATCTCCACTATGAGGGCTCACTCCAACACCCCTGTCTGCGTCGAGATGCTGTGGGAGACAACTGAAGCTCTAATCTCTCATCTGAGCGCCTGCTCGATGGTTCGGGCCCTGGAGAAGGGGTCTCGTACCATGTCTGTAGATTAGCGCGCGAGGTCTGTGAACCTCGCAGAGTACTGTGCCACTGTCATGCTACCCTGATGTAGATGCAGTATCTCCTGAATACGCACCGCACGAAGGGTGTCTGCAACAAACTCTCCGCTCGGAACATTCTCTCAATGTCTGCCCATAGATGTGTCGCCTCATCGTGCATCTAGAGAATCATTCTCCACCATCTTCCTGCTGCTTCCTGAAGGAGGCTGACAACAAGGATCACCATAAAGTTTGAGGGTGTCCCTATTAGACTGAATACTATCACCACAGCCTCCAGCCAATCCTCAGCCTCCTGTGGGTCCATCTCTCCACAGAGCCTGGGTGGCCTCTAGCACTGGAACTCATGTAGTGAGCTGAAGAAGCGTGCATCGCCTGCTGCTGGGGCTGGTGGCATCGTTGACCAATGGGTGGTAGTACCATTGGTGCCCCCACTAGTGCCTCAACTGGATTAGGGCCCTGTATCGAGGTCACATCACTCGATGTCCTGTAAGTATGTGCAACTCTCAGGGCTCTAGATTGTCGTCTGTGGGGAGGCATCTTGAAAGAAACAGATGCGATACGATCAGAGACAAAACCTCGTGATCTGACCGGGTTTGAGCTGATTTAAAAAAAACTTTTGAAAACACAAATGCAATCAGTGTTTTCGTGCACTGAGTCGGAAATCAGAAGTCATGGTCCTAGTGTATGGATACTTCGGTCACCCGCACCAACACTGGACTCCCTGAACTGAAAGAGACAATTAGTACCCTTTACATTGTTGCTTCATAGTAATAAAATATCAGAGTCCAATGTTTTTCGGTAGAATAGACTCCTCCGATACCAATTTGTTACAACCCGTCCTCGGGGTCCATGTCGTGACTACCCCAAGCCTGCCTTCTGTAGGCCAGGGGCTGGAGACTAGCACCAAAGGCGTCAATCACAATAACTGGGAATGAATTTCAATTATAAAACATAATCACATCCAACTAGAGTACAAGTGGAAGTAATACACTAAGTACAAAAAAAGTGCTGAAGGGTAAATGGGACAGAATTCAAACCCAATTGAAAAGTATAGCTATAACTGAACCAATGTACAAAAAAACAAACAACTGGAAGATAGAAGCAGCTGTTGGGTCATCCACCTAGGATCCTACCAGAATGGTAGGTACAAATAGCCTCCTAAACTCTCTCACCTGCTATCTCCTTCGAGTTCCGTCCCGTCGTGAAGTCCACCTTCGGGTACTATCTCGTATTGAGGTCCACCTCCGGGTACTGTCTCATCGTGAGGTCCAACTTCGGGTACCATCCAGTCCTCTTACACTCGGTCTCTGTCAGCACTGTCCGTCATCTACATCCAACAAAATAAGGTGTGGGCATAGCCCATGCAGGGGTGAGTATAAAGATACTCAGTATGGACCCCGAGACCCTCATGTCTCACTAAATTCTACAAGGATAACCGAAAATAAGGATGTCAACAGATAACCCTTACTTAGGTATAAGCCCATTATTATTCCTAAGTTATCAAGTAACCCATATCAATCCTGAGGTAAGACAAAGGTTATGAAATCAACGGATAACCTCTACTTAGTTGTATGCCCAAACATATACCTAAGTTATCAAGTGACCCATCTCAATCATAAGATAAACACAAAGGTTATTGACTCAGCTCAAACCAGGATTTTATTCATGATGTCGAAACCATGGCTGCTGGAGAACTCCTCCTCTGTTGAGTATAGTGGGACTTCCTCTATAACCAAGCAGTTCCCACTAACCTTGGACTTCTGATGTACTCCACCTGTCGAGTACAGTGGGCCTGCTGCTACAACCATGCACTTCACACCATTGGTCTGCCACTACAACCAAGCGCACCCCCACAGATCCTACAGAGGTACTCCTTCTGTCGAGTACCACGGGTCTACCGCTACAACCAAGCGGTCTTCCGCTATGGGCCTGCTGCTACAACCATGAGTACCCCACTGGGCCATCCGAATCACTCCGAGTTGATCGATTAGTAGTCGTCAAGTCTCAGCCAGCTACTAGGTCTCAGCACTTTGTACACTCGTCTCCCGAACAGTCCACTACAGAAGCTACTGGACGATACTTTCAATTGTCATGTAATCTCATGTTTAAGTATCTCAAAGGACCGCCTCGTCATAGAGGTCTCAACGCAACAGACGGTGCGTCAATCGGACGCCCGGTATGTGAGTTATTAGCATTTCCGTTATGGGGGCCCGGTTGGATTTCCAGTACAATCCAACCCATACAAGCTCAAACAACATCCAAATATAGTGTAGAGTATACAAAATTAACCGTCTCATCAATAGGAATCCAACGTAGTCGACTGCAGATCAATCAGTTGTCTGGTCCTCAAGTTATAAGAGTTTCCGCTCCAATGGCCCGGTTGGTTTCGAGTGCGAACCACACCGATCATACCCAAACATCACCAAAACCTTGAGTGTAATATACCTAAACAATCGTCTCAATCCAAGTAATCCTAAAAACCTAATGGTGCATCGATCGGAGGTCCACAACTCATGTTACAGCCATTTAACCGAAAATGGTCCAAAAAATAGCGGGTTTGGGCCCGACCCAATACCCCCTGGGCGGCCCGAACTGGGTCAACCCGACCCTGGTCTGGGTCCGGCCCAGTTGGGCATGGTCCGGCCTAACCGGCGTGGCCCAGCCGCGCAGAAGCCACGAAGCAGGGGGTACTGTCCCTCGCTGCTGATTGACACCGGTGATGCTTTGCGGGGCCCCGTCGTCCCAGATCTCGTGGTTGTGCGGGATCTTCCACCTCGCCTCCATAGCACATCTATGGTGGGTGTTCTCCCGCGGTACGCTGGGTTTCCACCACCTTCGGTCACCGGCGCCGCCGTGCCGGCGTGGCGTGCCGCCGCCACATTCCGCGGACCACCGGATCCCTTCCGGTGGTCTGTTTTCCCCACCGTCTGCGCCAGCGGCTCTCCCAGGACCCGTTCTTCATTATGAAGGCTTCCCAATGCCTTTACAGACCTGTTTCATCATCAACGACAATCATCACAAAACAAATATTTTTCGGAGGGTCCATGCTTGGTCGTTAGCACGTGCCCTCCGCGTTTGAGGTTTTCAATCAAGATGAAACTCAAATCCAATCCTGAAAATTAACCCCGCATCCAACCCACATGAACAAGCATTCCACAGATCAACCGGGCATGGGTTGGTCCACGCTCATTGTTCTTTTGTCAAAAGGTAAATAGAAAATCATATATAATTCCCCTACCTAAATAAACTTGTCGGGCATTCGTTCGTCTTGGGGAAAGCATTGCCACTCCGTCAACACTGAGAAAGAACCGTCATTGTTGGTTATTTCCCCGCAGTTGTATTTCCTCCCTTGACGCGGAGGACGAAAAAGAAGCACGTTGTCGATCTTCGCGGAAGCGGCGTTCTTCGTTGAAGAAGTGTCGTTCTCCGTTAGAGGGAAGTATTTTCTTCTTCACAACAAAGCTCTCCCAAAAATTCTATAACTTCAGTAATATTTCCCCACACACACAAAGCTAAAACATTAATATTATATCTCTTGATATTATTTTTATTCCCATCACACTGAATTTAAAATTCAAAAAATAACCACTTAATTAATTAAATTAAGCTCATCTCATTAATTAGGGCATGTTGGCAAGAATTTAAGAGGGGAAGAGGATGTGAGTGGTCTCATAAATGGAAGTGTTGAAAAAATTAAACAAGGGAGCTTTAATGCGGGGTTAATGAATGTTATGGGGAGTTCACAAATTAAGAAGGGGGTTTGAAGATTATAAGGGAAGGTGATGGGTTGGTCTATTGTGGGACCCACCTCACTTTTCTCCTCACATGGGTAGTTAGGTGCTTGTGGGTCCCACCCTAACTCCCCCATGTAGGATAAAACCACCTTAGATATAAAAATAAAATTATTTCACAATTTTATTCACTCCACATTTAAACCACAATATTTAACTTCTTCACCTGTGTAAATGCAACCAAGAAAAAGGTCTCCTTAAGCAATTACCGGAGTTGTGAGTTCATTGGTGCCCTCAGATTTCAATTCCAAGAATCGGTTCAAAAAATAAGAAAAACCCGCTCGTTTGTTTACTAAACGCACCTGAGCTAAACTTCGAAAATTTATTCCAGGCACACCGGGCCTCGGAATCATGTGCCGTCTAAAACTGGGCACTCGTAAAATTCTAAAGAAATTAAGAAAAAAATTTCCTTGAAATTTCTGGGTCTTTACAATGAATATCAGAATTATATAATGTTTTTGAATCCATTATCCAAATATATTTTGTTATGGGAGAACAATAATATGTCATTAATAATAGAACTCCCCAAAACATATATTGAAAACAATGATATCTAGTGTCTGTTGGATCTCTATAAAATTTAAGTACATTTCATACTATTAGATTGAATTTTGCACTCCATCAACATTATATGATATATATAAAAGAAAAGGTAAGGATTAATGAAGTAACATTATGATATGTATCATATTAAAATTTTGGGGTTACTCAATGATATAGAGAATTCATCAACAAGTATTGGATAAGATGCTGCGAATTATCAGTTCTTATCATCATCAAATTGAATAAAATATAAAAGAATCACTAAAATATTAAAGGATACTCATATTATATATTTAATGGTTCAAAATTATGGTAGGTATAAAGAAATATTTTATATATTTCTCATATGAAAACATTTTTCATTTACATATTTAATTGGAAAATATATCATTCTTTGTATGAAAAGAGGTGTAGAAGATTAATATGGTGGGATCATGTTATAGAGAGTAATATGGTATGAAAAAATCATTATTATGAGATGTAAATGTGGATTCAAAAAATTTATAAGAAAAATAAAACAATATTAAGTTGAAATGAAATATATAATTGAAATTACATATGCAGTTTGAAATTTTATTTTATTGATAAGGTATTCATACAAATATATATATGTTAGAGGGATATAAAACTCTCAAAGAATGGAACATTGAGTCCCATATATAGTATTTTAATAAATATACATCATGTGTTTATGGTTTCTTATCATATATTAATTCTTTTGAACATATCATTATTTCATGAAGTGTTCTATGAATCAATTTTTAGAATGTTAATTCTAGATCTATCACAGGTTTTTAGCTCCATGATTTTAGAGAAGGAATAAATTATTTTATATGTGGAACAAATTATATAAATTATGGATCTCAGAAATAATGTTGTATTAACGAAACACACTCAACATTTTATTTTTCTAAAAAGAATTCATATGTTTTAGGATGAAACATAGAAACCATATTATGTAATTAGTAAAAATAGACTAATTTATTTCTATATAATAATAAATATTCGAGGGTTAAATCTTTTTAAAGGGGTTATAATTATACACCAAAAATTAAAATTATAAATTATAAATTTAAATAAATTGCATGTATTCATTATCTTTTAATACCTGAATAATTGAATTAATATGAGTAATACCATAATATTTTTAAGAAAACAATATCTTGTAGCATATAAAACACTCAATACAAGTTATAAACAAACAAAAAAAATATTATTATTTAAATATTACCACTATAATATAATATTTTCATTGGTGGGTATGAATATGATAAACGATATTTTGAAGTGTATATAAATTAAATAATAAAAATTTATTTAGAAATTAATTACTATGAAATAAACAATCAATTTTTGTAATGTCATGTTATTTTTTGAAAATAAAATTTTCTTGAATATATTCTTATTTTACATATTGGGTGCGATAATTAGAATAAATATAGTCTATTGTTAAAAATACATATTATTTAAAATTCAAATAATTTTTTAAATAATCGTGTCAAAATTAATGCATGGTGTTATTTTGGTATTTTTATGTAATGATTTATTTTCATTAGAAAATAAGAATAATACTAATTTCAAAAAATATATAATTAATTTAAATAGTTCCATTTTGTTTAAAATTATATTATATTAAAAAAAATTATATATTATTATGTGTAATCCAATAATGTTAACTGGAATAAATTTTAATTATTTACTTTTCTTTAAAAACTTTTTATATAGATTAAAATTACATTTTCAACAAATAATTATTGTAATTGAATATTAAATTTATTAAAAATGTTATTTATATAACTTATATAAAATAATTCATGAAGAAATGATTATAAATTTGGAATTAAGTGATACCTATTTTTTACATATTTCTATTTTATTTTTAAGCATTATGAATAGTAATTGCCGTGATATTAATCATCTTAGAAATGGATAAATCAAGTAATTACGATAAAAAATATATTTATAAGGAATTACGAATCATAACAGGAGTGTAATTAATTTAATTATATGACACTATTTTTCCATAATCATCCTATATAAAAAATTTAACATTTTTTAACATTTTCAATGATTTTGACCCTGATAATTATTTTAGTGAATGTTAATGTCAATAATTTCTCCTTTTTTTAAATATATATAAAATTTTGTGATAGTGATAAATAAAACATATGAATAATGATAAATTTTTATTTGAATGATACGATTTTTTATATTGGTAATTTAGTTTAATTTTTTTTTGATATGATAAGAATCATAAATACATAGGAAATGGTGCACAATATTGATTAAATTAATAGAAAAATAAAATAAAAGATTTCAAAAATATTAAATGAATAAATTTTTTTATCAATTATTATGTTAATGAATTTTATTGATAATAAATCCATTAATTGAATGTTATAATGGATTATATTTGAATTGAATCTTTTTCATTATATATATATAATGTAAAATTAAATCAATAGTTACACAAATATTATTAATGATATTTTATAACAAATAATATATTATTATATGATTTTAAATTCATAAAAATATTACATTTTGACAAATTAATGGGATATCTGTTGAAATCATCATCCGAAATCTTTTTATTGGTCATCTTCCAATTTATATTAATATTTGTGACCTTATATTTTAGGAACAAATTAATATTGTGGTAATAGTCATAATGGTTTACAAGGGGTGTTAAAACTAAATGATAATGTTGAAAACATTACTAAAAATATCGAAATTTTAATTGTTGTGATTATATTGAATCTTACTCATAATTTATTCTATATATATAATTTTAGAGACATTGTATCATATGATGTTTTTAATTTAATAATTTTTGAAACTGCAACAATACATATTGCCTCACTAATAAAAGGACACCCCTTTATATCTCTTATAAACACAATATTTAGAAAAATATCTCAATAAAAAGTTTTAAATTCCCTTATAGACATCATTTTTTATTTTTATTTATTTTGGACCTTCCAAAATACCATCCCTATATGCCTTAAGAGGAGATATAAAGTTAGTCTATCAAATTAGATATAATCATCTTCACCGACTCTTTAAAAATTATTTCTTCTTATAATTCAAATGAAAACGTTTTAAATAACATATAATAATTACTATGGTATGATAAATATAATTAGATGTTATTATTGTTCTTTGATAACCATATTCCCTCTACTTCCCATTATATGAAAAGTAAAAACTTTGATCATTGTATATATAACTTATCTTCTCCATGTAGAAATGTAAATAATTTTTCCTCACTACATGACACATATTTTTATAAATATGTTACTAATGAATATATAATATATTTATAGATAAATATGATTCGGAAATGAAATAATCATGTATACCGTCTTACATTACAATATATTAGAAAACAATAACAAAACTATTGCGTACATGTGGACTATAACCTCCACAAAGTGATGTGATCCATGTTTCATGATACATGTGGACTATTATCTCCACAAAGTGATGGGATCCATTTTTAATTTATTATTTAAATAGATGTTAATAACTATAGATTAAATCAATATATATGATATATATTATATAAAAATTATTCTATTATGTTTTGTTTTTACAAGTATTTATTTGAAACCATCATAATGTGAAAGCAATATTGTTACATAAGTAATGCCTACTATCTTATTGAATTATGTAATTCATTTTTTCTATATATAACATTCCTGGATAGGACTATAAATATATATATAGACATATATATTAATTATATATCATGAATAACATTATTTAAATCCTGGAAACCTGAGATCTATTTATTGATCAAAACAATCCAATGAAAACATACATGAAAAACGAAGAAGATGACACCCAATTTAATGACCATAAAATAGATTTCTAGAGAATGAAATAATTTTTAACTGAATCTTATAAGGTATTACATATTTGTTTATAGTTAATTTTTTTACTTATATTAATTATATATTTAATATATTGGGTTTTTAATGAACATATGGGGATATTAGGCCATGATATAAGAGGTTTATTAACTCAATTTCCATGAATTTTGTAACACTTCAATATCATTGAATATAGTATTCCATATACATGTGTGAAATGACCAATGATTTAATATGACTATATTTTCATTTTTTTGGATTTACATGTCATGCATATAATAACTTATTATATTAATTCTCATATAACTATTATGATCATTTAATTTTATTTTGAAACAATTTACACTCCTTAGAGACATATTTCTGATAATGCACCAGTTTATTTTTATGTGTTGTATAAAATAATACATTTAGGTGTTTAATGTCAATATAAATTTATTATTTATGATTAATATTTTATTTATAGATTACTATTTTTAGGGGTTTCAATTATTAAGTTACCAATTTTGTAAGAATTTATTTTATAATCTCTTGTATTGGGATTTATCTTATTTTATTGAATGAAATATTATAATCTATATTTATTAAACTCCATAAATTTTCTTATCCAATGGATATTTATGTAGTGCACATATTTTATTCAAAATTTTTTCATTTTTAATTGAATTATAAAATAAAACATTTTAGTAAAAGTCAATGTTATATATCTTTTTGATTGTGTGTATTTTCAATATCTCTATATATTTTAAAAAATTGTTTTATGAATAACATTTTTAATTATCAAATAGATTTATTAAAAATAAATTTTTATACTTTAAGTTTTACATGATATTATTATAATTTTTCTAATGTTTTCCATAATATTTCATTATCAATAGTCATTATAAAAATTCATAATGTCTATTTTTTTAACAAATTAAGTTTTATCAAAATTATCTACAACCAAAACCATTTTACACCATTTTCTTCAACTGAATTATTCAATGGGTTTACAATTAACAAATATTTACTGAAAAATTATTTAATATTTTCACCACTATTTTCTAATAATTCATAGCTTGGTTTATTTTTCTATGATATCTTCTTTTTTGATGGTCATCTCCCATCTCTTATATAATTTTTTGGATGTTAACATTTTCATAAAAAAAATATATTTCTTATGAATAGTTTTCCTTGGAAGATTTATTTCTATTTAATATCCACATCCTTTATATCATGAATACTCTTATTTCTTAATTTGTATACTGTTTCTATATATAATCTTTAAATATGAGTGATATATAATTGTCTGAGGGAAAATATTATAAATATATCATCATTACCCAAAATAAATATTCATTTATAAGGAATATTATTTCTGAATTTATTTTATAACTCAATATATAATGAATCCATTTGACATGTATTGAAATTTGGGACTATTTATGTAGGTTTCCTTGATTTATCAAACGGTCGAATGAGAAAAATTACATAGGCAAAGTAATTGTATTTTTTGCAGCCTAACTAGAGTTTTAAAATTTTTGGTGAATGATATTAATGAAAATTGGTATCAAGACGTCTAAGATCATGATTTGTAAGAGTAAGGGTTTCGTTATTTTATAATTTAGTCATTATTTTTTTTTTAATTCCATGATAAAATCTAAGTATTTATTTTTTTATCATGTTATAGATTTAGTCCAATGATTTTATGTTACAATCCATTAAATATTTATTATTCCTTATTTATTATTGATATCCATTAATGTATATAACTCTAGCTGAGTATATAAGGTCACCATTTATTATTTCGATTTCGCTGTATATCAAAGAGGATAGTATTAATAATATCATGGATATAGTAAGGTTTTTTCTATATATATTATATTCTAAATCTAATAATGGAATCACCTATATAATTTTCTAATTTATATTACTAATCTAATCAGTCCAAAAGGAAGAGATCCTTTGTATTTTATAATAATGTCAAAATTTAGTTAAAAACTATGGTTTATGAAAGATGGGGTTATAAATTTTTGTATAAAAAGAATTTTTGTATAATCAATTTGAATTAGATTTTAAATAAAAATATATAACATGAGAATTATGAGAATCCATTATACTATTTGAGAATTTTAATAAATATATGGAATTTTTTGGCACCATATTCATGATTATTATGTGAAAACTTAGCATGTTACTTTATTCAGTATTGTATCCTAGTAAATGAAATGGTGTAAACACCTTGATAAAATATAAGGATGTCTACATTATGTAAACTATCACTATTGGAATTGAAATTGAGAATATTGAGGCCAACATTGTATACTTGATGCTGATTTTGAAAAATAATTCTATGCATATAGAAGAACCTATTGTTCCATAGTGCTATTATCTTATGATGGACCACTTAGAGAGATTGAATCTCTATTATTTTGTTAGATCTAATCATACATTATTATCTAAAAAATGGATTTTATATACTGAACATTGATTCCTTGATTTTGGGTTTAAATAAATTGAAAATTTTATTTTAGATGTTTATTTTTCGAATGGAGATGCCTATAAATGGGGGGAATTTATCCAGAAAACAATGAAGATTAATAAGAAGAAATCATGGAAAGGAAAAAATTTAAATTTATATTATTTAATAAATAATACCCTTTAAAATTTATAGATGAATTAGAGAGTATATTCATAAGATTAAACGATATGGAGGTAGAGAGTGTGGGTTGATATATTAGGCTGGTTTCAAAAGAGAAACATGACATTCTATAAACAACATACATAATAGTAAGTGATGGATTATCCTATTCCATTAGGAGATTAACTCGAGTCTAAAATGGGGACAATTTACTAATTAATTTTAATCATATGATGATATAGTATTACATTCTATTTTGGTGTAGAATTAATATTCAATATTATATATCATCAAGAGAAATGATGAATATAATTGTTCGAAGGAGCACCGACAAAACAGTAAAGAATCAATGAAGAAGGAAAAATGAATAAATTTCCATAATTTAAAACATATAAAGTGAAATTACATAGAACATTCGTTAATGGTATGAGACTTTTTAAAATATGATAATATAAGCTTTATCTTGTTAATTAATTTAGTTAAAGGAAATAATTATATACAATAGAGTCTATCAACTATAATGAGATGGGTCATTATTCAAAAAAAATCCTTATTCTTCAAGGTTACTAACCATTTTAAGACATAAGGAAAGAAGGAAGGGATTATTCTATTACTATAGATGAAAATCAATGATTAAAGATATTGTGTAATTTTATTTTGTAATTTTTTAATTTTTTAAAGAATCATGAATCATTTAAGGTTTTTATTTTAGTTGTTTCCCTTGAAGGATTATATAGAATATGTTGAATAAAACTAATTACCTAGAATATATATATTTTGGTAATGTAATATTTGTGGAGAATATATGGATAATTCAAAAAACAACCCATAATATGTTTCAAATGTTGATTTTACAATGTTTTCATGGGATAAAAATATGGTAGATATTGAATAGGTAAACGTGATTGTATTAATGATATTAAAAATTGGTAATCATTTTATAAAAAATAATTTATGATAATGTTTACATAACATTATGAATAAAGTGATAAAAAGAATAACAATAATGTCAATTTTTATAATTTTTTAAACATTTTTGTAAATTTTTAGATTGATATTAATTATTAGTATAATTTATGAAAGTATTTCATATTTTTTTCATGTTTGATATATGAAACTATGAGTTACAATAGTCTTTTTGGGAAAAAATAATAAATATATAATTCAGATACTTTGGTATTTAATTTCATAATATAAGTTTTTATAGAGTATTAAGGTCAAAAATTTATGAACTTAATTAATTTAAACATTTTCAGTTATTTTTTAGGTTTTATAAAATAATGAAATATTAGATAAAATTTTATAAAAATTTTTTCGTTTTGGAAAATATCAAGATATGGGTGTAAGGACATATAATCTATCATAGAAAATGAGATAGGATAATGTAAATTTTAGTACTTTAGAAATAAAAAATTCATCATGGATTTTAATGGTCGAATACAAAATATAAATAAATTCCACGCAATACGTTCCTCTATTTAGTGGGATATAGAAAAGAACCAAAGGTCTTAAGAATAGATAAAGAAAAATCAATGAAAAAATGGAAGAAATGAATTCATATACATGAAACATAAAAAGATAATCAACTCATATGAAACCAAAAATACAAATCAACCCAAACTAAACAAGTCTCTATTTGACAATTTATCACTAACAACACATCCCACTATGAAGGAAATGAATGAAAAGGGAAACATACTTGATACATGAATAACATTACATTTCATAACTCTGATAAAAAATATACTTAAACCTTCAAATGGTAAAGGTGGTTTATGAGTACAATCCCATTAATATACCACCAATTAATCTAGACATGTTATAATATTATTAATTTTTTATGTTACATCATTTATGAAATTATAATTTATAAACCACATTTAAAAAAATTATTTTCTAAAATTACTTTGATTTCCCTAAATATATACCATATTCATAAAATCCTAGAATATGTCACATATAAAAGAAAATATTGAATACAAAAAAATAACAAACCTTTTATAAGTCATTTTATATAAATGTGAAAAAAAATCCATGAACTCTTATTATTCAATAAAAACAATGTATAAATGAAAACAAACACTACATCAAAAAAATAACAATTGGGAAAATTTATTCTACATTGTAGGGACATAAATAATGAATATGTTTTCTCTATAGGATATATATACCTACCAAATGTTTTAATATTAGTAAACCTCTTCTTTCACCACACATAATAAATTGACATGTCAATCTCTCGATGCAATTAACGTTACCAATGTCATATGATTGTAAGAAAAACTTTGGAAAATACATGTTAACATTTAATAAAAAATTTAATATAATATAAAAACAATTTATAATGTCAATTCCCTAAAAAGGATAAAAATACAATTTTATCCATAACACTTTTGAGGGAAAAGTGGGAAACTGTGTTGTCCAATGCTAATGAAAAACCAACACAGAAGGAAGTCACATAATAATTAAAAATGTATTAAATTATTAGAATCTCTTAACCATAAGATCCTCTGGTGATTTTATTTAATGTTTTTAATCATGTATTACTTGATTAGGTTCTCTAAATGAGTTACAAGATTTTCTCATGAATGTATGTTATCCTCTACAGTTATCTCCCTTTCATTGAATCCCCTAGCCCAAATTGTGTCTTGTTGATCGATGTAGCCCCTTTAACAATTTATAAAATCAATTGAATCAATTATTTCAATAATTATATCTAAATACTCCCTTTTTGTATTATGTATGATTATATTTTCATACATATGATCCTTTAAATGGATAATTAACTAATGATAAATCTTTTTCTCTCTAATTACCTCCCTTTTGGCATTACTCTTCCATTGATTCTTAATGTCTTAACACATGGCCATTATCATTCCACAACTTAAATCTGAAACTACCTTTTATTCCAAGATTTGTGGTCTTCTTTCATGAAAAATTTCCTTTGCCCTAATATCTAATCTTTTTTTCACCATATTAACTAATTAGGAGTAGGCATTCCTCCCTTTATATTTAATGTATTTTACCACCATGCATCCCCTCACATTGCATAATACCTTCCTTATCATATTATTCCTTAATATATGTAAACCTCTGAATCCACCATCTATACTTGTAATAGAGAGTTGGATACATTTATTATCATTATAATGAGAGTTTATGTGAATGTGTATTACTATGAGGTGCTTCAATGGTAATGGACTTTGAATGTCTATGTTGGATAGAATATCCCCTGGTCTTAAGTTAGTTATAGTTCTTATAGATCATCAGTGGGGAGTGATGTTCATACTAGTTCCTATACTATAACTACTTATTCATCTATCAACACTTCAAATAATTTACCAAGCTTGATATTAATCATTTAAATTATAGAAATACACCTCCCCACTTCCTTCTTTCCAACCCCTAAATCCTACATATGTATGCAGTATGATGAATCTTCCTCATAGGACATTTGAGACACACCTACATGGTCTATTTCAAGACCATGGTGCACATCCTCAACCATGGTTGACCCCTTACTATAGATATATACATTACCTTGTTTCACTAACTCCAGGAAAGACTTAAAAAAATAATAGAATCCTATTTAGTTCACATCTATTGAGAGTGAGCAGAAACTCATATCATCAAAAGATAATTTTTCTAGAGTTGTGCATGAGGACCTCTTTAGGTGTGTTCCTCTAGGAACCTGTCCTACCACATTTAGAAGACCAAAACCCAGAACTTAATAATACTGGACATCTATAGATCTTACTTCTCCAAATGGGCCATGTGTCAGCCTACAGGTGACCAAATACCATTTATGGTGATCAATAATATCAATAACCTTAGGATCATATATCATTGTTCTATCCTCACACTTAATAGAAACGATCTGATCATAACCAAATCAAATCACTTAGAGGGTCTCAGAGACAAAGGGCCTAAACTCCAATCATGATATAGAATAATTAACTTTATATACTATGAAAAAATAATGACAATTTTATTAAAGGTTCCCCAACCATTTACAAGATGTGTAGAAGTTGGTCTAGGACTCAAAATCCATTGCATGCTTCTAGTGGAGATCCTCTCATACCACGATCTGACCACAATCCTATAAGAGTTTTGAGATTTCAAACCAAGCCTAGATTAAAGTAGAGAAACAGTGAATAAATTGAATGCCTAACTAACAATTCTTAGGTAGCGACTAACCACTATTCCAATCATACATAAGAACATTTGATTTTTTAATTGAATGGGTTGTTTTGGAATCCATCCCCAATCCACCTTAAAAGGAGAATCATGATTCAAGAGGAAATAAAAACACTATATAAAGTGGTAAAAAAAATACCCATCGAAGTATCGAGGAGTTCTAGATAGGGATAGATTCATAAATTCCTCTTAATAAAATCGTATCACAAAGTGTCAATTTTAAAGGATACCAACCAATGCTCACTTCAGAATACTATATGAGTTGAAGACAATCCTTTCAATGATTTTGACAGAATTCCTCTGATTCCTAAAGAGAGACACTTTGGTCAGATTGATATGATTTGAAATCATAGAGAAATAATTGTGTGAAAGTAACATCTAAGAAAAGTTGTTGATAAGAATCAAGACCTTATAGAAAATTTGAATAGAGGGGAAATGATGTAAAGAGGAAGGATCTTAGAACATGTAAAAGGAATGATTCCTATAGAAGGAATGTGGAGGAGGTAGAGCATCCCCATAATCCCATAGGGAGGTTGGGGCCGGAGACATGACTATCGTTTCCTCAGGTCATTACTTCTTGGGTAGGAGGAGATGTCGAGGATGATCCGAAAATCCTTATCAAAATATGAATCCTTTCTTGAATGTATTTCTGAATGTGAAAACATACATTTTCATTCTACAACTAAAATTAATAAAAATATTGAATATAAATTCAAGAATTAAATGAACATTCATAGATACAAATACCTCAACAATGATGGAAACCTATACTCAAAAAAATTGTATTTTAAACCAACTTATTTGGTTCTATAAGACACTAAATGAATGAAATATACAAAGTATCAATAGAAAACACTGAAATATCTATATTTGAATCACATATGATTCCAACCCCACTACCATATCCAACAAGAGTTACATACAAGAGTACCACTTACTCAGGATTTGAGACGCAATAACCACAAGATTCAAATGGTGAAGAGAGTTATCTAATCTTAGGGATATCATCCAAAATATCTCCACAGTGACCTAAATATTTAGAGGGTGGTCTCTATAGTAGATAAAAATAAGGGTTATGTGGGTAGCATAGTTCAAACCACTAAACCATAATCATTTATATCGAGAAACCCTATCTTATCATGAATTAAATAAATTTATAGACCACCAATAATTTAATCTACTCGATATAAATTAAATCTTGATATACTCATTCATAGGTTTTAGTGGTTTCATGGACTATAAATATTTATTTTATGAAGAAGACAAATAACTACATATCTAGAACAATTTCAATGTTTTAATTCATTCATGATGTGAGTATGTCTAATGGGTAGTGAATTTACGAATTCCCTATAAAAAAAATCCCCAAACCCATTCGTGAGGATCTCTGAAATAAAAAACAACCCTTCAAAAACATTTTCACATTTATAGCATGTCTTAAGAATTTAAAAAATAAATAAAACTCAGAAATATGTTCTTTTTCCAAATTGAATTATATATAACCCCTAAATTCTATAATATACCCATCTAAATGTGTAAAATTTAGTCAAATAATATCCAAATGGAGGTGATAAGGTGTTAAAATATATCCACTATAAACAATTTCAATCCACCAAAAGTTCTCAAGATCCCAAACATGCAATAGGTGAAAGCCATTATTTCCTCGACAATAATTTCTTCTCCCATATCTCATGTTATTCTCGTTATACCATCTATAGAACAATGAATATGGGAATAATTTCACTAGGTGACACCTTTTCTTAGTGATCCATAATCTAAATTTGTTTCTCAACCATAGCGGTGTCAGGATAATGATCTGTATCATCCCCTTAAATAATATTCTAAGGATCTTGATGATACTTCATCATCTTGAAAACATGGATCACATCATGGATGGAAATAAAACAAGATGGAAATCCCAATCAATATTCTTCCTTTATAAGTTATCCAATGAACTTAATGGGACTCACAAAGCACGTAATCCACATAATTTATTACCCAACCGTCAATGTCCAACGCATGGTGAATCTCTATAAAAAACCCAATCACTATCAACAATATCCGTATTGTGAAAATTATATTATTCATATGAAATATAATTAATCTTTGTTGTGATCAATCTATTTTAGACCAAAATCATCATTTTCATTATTTAATTAACAACATATGACCCAAACAATGACCACTCTCCCAATTTTTCCCAGAATAAGGGATATTTAAAACACTTCCAATATAAATTTTAATAGGACTCCATTTTTATCGAGTCGTACAAATAATTTTAATATGAAAATTAAACTAAAAATTATCTTCCGATGTACCAATGAAATAATCAAACTAATTTCAGATAATATCCTCAAGAACCTAGTTCTCACTCACTATCAACTATCCATATTCAAATGATCTATTATGCTCAATTACAACTAAGATCCCATTTTCTCCAAAAAAACATTTCAAAACCTAGATTTGAACCTCAAGTACCTATTAGTATCAACCACATAATGATACCCACGAAATATCACACTCGCTAATTCATGATGATGTTCATGGAAATATAATCCCCTACTTATACCAAAATATGTATGGGGTGAAAAAAACTAGCACATATCTTGAAATCCACCTCAATTGTCTTACATGTATAAAAATGTGATAACAAATTTGCAATAAACTAACTCACCATTGGTCACCAATATCAATATATCCAATCATGATAATTATTTAATGTATATGGGTGGAAGATGATAAAATAATGGTGTCCACTATCCACCATCTCATGCCTCATAGGAAAAAAAATAAACCAGAAAATTAAAAACCACAAGTGCCAATGGGATACTCAGACCACTCAATCATAGTCTCCCAATCGTAATGGATATTAATAATTCTCTAGAACTCATGGATATATATATTATCTCATCAAAACTTCTCATAAAAATATGATTCATCCTTTTTTTATTCCAAACATACTTTCCCATCATATTTATTAATTCCTAGTCTCATATCTATAAAAACTAATCTCAGACCACTCTTACATTCATTACTCCATTTCATGTGTCTGTAACATATTTCTCAGTGCATAAAAAAATTAAATTTTATTGGAGTGTAAAAAATATCAAAATAAAATACCTCAATATAATCAACAAAATTCCTCTTATAAATGTTTAAATACCTTTATGTTAAAATATAATCGAGGTTGTGTTGACTATAATATGTAGTAAACTTTTCCATAAATATGTAAGTATTATATATTTTGAGTGAATGATGTTTTACATCCAACTTAATATAATGGGTTGGGTAGTTCATATCATTGGTTAAAAATTGGTGAGAGCCACATTGTACTACTGGTTCCCCATGAATAAAGACACCTCAAACTAATTTCAAAATCAATCTTAAAAAACTATATAAGAAAAACCTAGTTCTAGAAAAAAAAATTTTTTTGCTGAATTCAATATCTCCTTGAGTTACTCAAAGTTTCATTGACATTATCCACTCAATCATTACCCAAATACATATTTATGGTATCATTGAATATGGAATCTTGTAGAAGTACTAAAAAAATGACCCAGAAAATCCATCAAACCCCAAGAAGAATCAGATGTAAAATGAATTTCTAGTTTGCTCATATTCAATAAATTCCTATATATTTTTAATATTCAATGAGACCCCCTTATAAAATATAATATTCCCTAGAAAAATTAATTCTTTAATATAAAACTCACATTTGTAAAACATACCATACAAATGATGTTCACTCAATGTTATATTTTTTTTCCTAAATATCACATGTGATCCTCCATTGACTTGGTGTGACAATAATATCATCCATGAATTCAAAAACAATGTTTTCCAAGATACAATAGATGATTCCTGTCATCAATAAAAAAAATTATAGTACTGTTAGTAAGATTTAATTTCATTACATAAAAAAATACCATACATGAACTAAAACAATATCTTAGGAATGTCATTATCTCTAAAACTCTACTAGTGGTTCACTAATAAGTGGTAAATCATTGCAAACAAATTATCCATCAAAGGTTATCAAGGTAATCACAAATCCTACTCATGGGGTATTTTTTCATCATGGTTACCAATCTTACTTGTCAATAATAAATAAAAACCATAGGAATACTACATTCCTTGTTAGTAGAGAGTACACGTAAATCCCCTGGTTAAACCGCAATAGGAATAACAACATTTTCCTCTACATCATCCATGTCGACCTTATGTTCTACCAAATTAGTTTGAGTCATTTGATAAAATATCATGGAAATGTGAAATTTTCTAGGTATCTAATCATCGGTAAACATGAAATTTCTATATGGTGGAAGACAAAAAAAATCTGGAATATTTATAGGGTAATCACACACCACCACTGGAACTGGAATTCTTTTGGAAAGAACAATTTCATCTAGGAACAATCCTAAAAACTAGCATGAGATCATCATAAAATAGGGAAGTATATTCCATTCTCCCATAGACATGGAATCCCACCCATCCTGAATGATATGAGTGATACCATGTAGGGATGGAAATTGAACACAATGATTATGATAATAATTATGGTAATTGATGATAAATATCCAATCCATTCAAATAATTGTGTCGATGATATCAATATCAAGCAAAATTAAGTCCAACTCTACATCATGGTCTACTATCAAAACTTGAAAATCTATACCCAAGAATCCATATCAAAAATCTTTCCCAAATGTGTGTAATGATACAAAAAGAGGGTAATATGATGCGAACACATTAAAAACAAAACTACAAACATTAAAATATAAATGAATGGGTATCACCTATATTAAAAAAATATATAACCACATAATAGGAAATAAACACCATCCCCATAAACCTAGAATTCCATATTTCATATTCCTCCAATGTGTACTTCAATGCATAAATAAACCTTGTCTCACCTCCTCTATAATGATTTATAGTGACAATAACATCCCCCATAGACCAGGGATAAGGTATCCAGCCATAGAAATCGTCATTTTTAACCAAATAACTTTTAATGAGAGTGGATGCATCTTTAATTCCTTGGAACATATTTAATAAAGCATTTCAGATAAAAAGATTATCCAATGTAATGATAATTATTAGGATCCATATTATAATTTGGATTCAAATTCCTAGTAATTACACATTGATAGAAAACAACCTACATGTTTTTAGGGAAGTCCATTTAATATTTTACTTAAGAACGCTATATAATGTTTTTGTTCTTTATCAGGCCATATGATATACCTATGCTAATGAAAGTATGAACACATTCCCTATAAAACGCAATTTTCCACAAAATTTATCCACTTTCAAATATATATTATTTAGTTCCTCTATAATGGTCAAAAGGAACATGAGAATCTATAAATATAGAATATAATCTCTTGTCCTCAACACAATCTTCCAAGCCTTCATGTTCTCTTTGGTTACTAGATCTGGTATAATGTGAAACAACCTAACAAAATGTGTTGAATACATCAAAAAAATATTCCATCCTTTTTCTATGAGAAAAATAACTTGCTTTTTTATCCTCAAAATTTCCTAAGATAAAATAATTGGTTAAATATTTTCATCAATGATACCCATGTGAATTCATCTTTCAAAATCGAATAAAAAATGTAGTATAACCATCTTCTTTATAGATTAGATAAAATATACATTGGAAACCCCATCATAGAAACAATATGTGTCTTAAATAATATGAATATGAACTCAATTAACTCAATCCATTATTTATATTCCTGTGGTAAATTTACAACATTGATCATAGGTGGATGTTGTTTTGTATCTTCTAATTTGTGATCCACTGGCCATCCCCGAATTCTCAAAATGTCATAACACAAAATATTAATAGTGTTTATTAAAACATATACTATAGAAGAATACACTAGGGGGTTCTCCTATAAAACATGGCACATATATTTCTCACTCAAATATGAATGATCTCTTCTAGGGAGAATTTTCTAATTCAAAATAAAAAAACCAAACAATCATTGGAACAATAGCAGATATCCATATCCATGATTTTTAAAATTAAAAATATTATCATATTATGATTTTCTTTTTCTCTAATGCTTTTAAATAATAATAATGAATATTTCTAATTAAATAAACATAGTATCTAGTTTATTTATAAATCCGCAACCACCATGCCACAACCAAGGAAAACTCCCTAAAAATACATAGTAACATCGATTCAAACATGAAAGTAAGTGGGCTAGGAAAATTTTCTACACCAACTACACAAATTATGGTGGTCCAAATAATATTCTTCAAAATCATAAATCCACACCTATGTGGTGTAGAAAACACCTCATAATAAGAATTCCCATTAATACCAATTTATAAAGATGCAGCCTAGGTCAATAAGATAAGACACCATATATGTTTCATTATAATGGAAGAAATAGAAATGAACCATAAGTACAATTTATAATAGAAAAAACATCAAACAGTAAATATTAAAAAAGAAATACATATCTTTGAGACATAAAATGATCATAGAAATAGGAAAACCCAGAATATTTAATTATTACAGTCTAAAAATTTATTGAAGTGACTATCCATCACGATGAAACAATACCACTATGAAGGCGACGAATGAAAAGATAACCTGGTATGCTACATTATTTTTTTCCCATTACTTGAGTACTATATAACAATTTCTACAACATCCCAAATTAAAATGTGGTGTTTTTGAAAATATCGTACTAGGATATAACCAAATAATTTATAAAAGGTAAAATATCTCAATTATATAATTTTCTAAATTAAAAATTAAAATTTATAAAGCATTCTAATTAAAATATTCTCAAATAATTCATTATTTTCTATAAATGCATACCACATAAACAATGTCCGTGAATTGTTCATGTATAAATGAAA
Source organism: Viscum album (assembly GCA_963277665.1). NCBI lineage: Eukaryota > Viridiplantae > Streptophyta > Magnoliopsida > Santalales > Viscaceae > Viscum > Viscum album. The sequence goes on from OY728147.1 coordinate 1,561,887,384, forward strand.
TGCAGATAAGCATAAAAAACTGACCATGGATACACCATGTGTTATGTAAGTGGGAAAATATCCATTAACTAGTAGATCATTAGATATAACCAGTATAAATGTCCAAGCACACAATTGAGTTCATATCATATGGGAATACATTCTATACATAAAATTATACTAAATGAAAAATATATTGGTTCTAATTGATATTGATTCTATACAAAGTATTTTGATATCACAAAATATATTTTAGAACAACGCACACTAAATTTACATTTCAATTTTGAGACACTCTCATGGTTTCCAATATGCAATGTTTGTTAAAACCATGTAAACGACCATGATAAAGTTAATTAAATCCATTTAATATCACTAAAAATTCATTTATATGTACAATTAATTTAGATATTTTTATTACTCTCCAATAAATCATTTGAATTGAAAAATAATTAATTTTCATTCGATATCCCAATGGAGTTGATAAGATTAAAAAAAATTCAAGTATTAAGAACTATATTAATATATAAAAATTCCTTAAGAAAAATAGAAACCTATCCCCCTGGAAAATGATGTTTGTAAATTAAACACATTCAAAAGACATTACTTAAATGAAAACTATAAAGGATCAATTAAATACACAAACTGATCAAATTTTGAATAAAAAATGTCACATACACCACTACCATGTACAACAGAAATAGTGATTTAGGAATATCTCTTAACAGGGACATGGGTTTCAACCACCATATGAGTCATAAACTAAACATAGTGATCTATAAAGAGGTACATCACTCAAAATCACCATAATTATTTGGAGTGAGGTTTTACCACTAGATAACACAAATGGTTCTATTTGTAGTATGGGTAAAACTACTGAACTTTATCAATTCATGTTGTTAACACCTTCACAGTGTGAATTTGATGAATATGAAGAATTCCAAAAAAGAAATTCTTCTTATTATATTAAATCTAATTTGACCCATTCATGATAAAATAATGATTTCTTTACATTTCAATTTTCATGATCCAAAAAATACTCAAAACATCATCCTCACAATATGTTCACATTATGTAATTCATTCACCAAGTGAATATGTCTAGTAGATAGTTCATAGTCCAATTTCCTATTGAAAATCCATGATCCTAATATAGAGGATATATAAACATATATATAACCCCTTAAATATATTTACTCTTTTAAATATTTTCCCAATTACTTTAGACATACATACATCCATGGAATTTCAGTTATTTAACCATGAAAAATATCTCCATCTACAAGAATCCCACAATACTACAAAATATAAAAATTAAACTAAAACAATAGTCAATTTGTAATGAAAACTATTTTGAACCGGGTTAAAAAGTGAAAAAAAAATTGATCTTTTTCAATTACTGAACCAGTCGCTTTTAGAATCGGGCTTCGGAATGAGGTTAAGAAGGTTTGAACACCTCTTTTTAATGTTTTTGGACACGAACGAATGCCCATTAAGTTTCCCAGGTAGTGTGAGGTGTTTCGGGTGCGTCGTACCCATAAGGTGCACTGTTGGCACATAGTTTCCCAAACCGTGTGGCCCAAGACATGCGGCCAAAATCAGGGAGGCAGAGGTGTCCGAACAGCCTGCGCACGGTTTACCCAAACCATGCAGCCAGCCCATGTGAGGTTCCCTGGGTGTCCAGTGGGGTGCCGCACAGTTTGCGCACGGTTTGGTAAACCGTGCGGGAAAAATCATTCATGGACCTCCTTTTGTGTTTTTAGATATTTTTAAAATTAAAATTAAATAAAAACCTAAAATCTAATAAACTTCACCCTCTTCCTCACAGAACAAGCACGAACCCTCCCCCTTGGAGCCGCCGGCCTCGTGCGTAAGCCCTCCCTAGGCCGCACCTCATTCCTCCTCCTTTCGTGGCGATTCCTCCTTCGAATCTCCACGGTAAGCCTCCTCCCTCCATCCTCCTCCCTTATTAGCCATTTTTAGGGCTCCTCCTTTCCTATTTCATTCGACCGAACACCCATGTTTAGTGTTTTTGGTTTGATTCGTTTTGTTCTTGATCCTTCTTTTGTAAAAGGGTGTGAAAGGTCCCTCGGGACCTCGTTGGTGTGCGTACGACAATCACTACCAAAGGAGAGGTGGATTGTGATGATTTCGGTCCACCAGTTTGATTTTGAGGTAAGGGTTTTACCCATTCATTGTTTACACAGCTCCAAATTTGTTATCTTTAGTTGGTTTAAGGTTCATAGTGTGTTTTTCTTAGTGCGTTGGAGGGTTGGGTTTGGTTTCACAATGTTGAAGCTTAGGCGCCTATTAGATAGAAAGTGTCAAGAGTCGGAGTGGATAGATGGATCCACCTTTAGGTAGGGTCCCTCTCCATGCTATTAATTTAATGTGAAGCCTTTAAATAGTTTAATACTACAATGTTTTAGTATTTTAATTATGCATGTTTATTCGTGTAAATGCTTCTCTGAAAACCGTGTGAATTTCTAGAACAAGATAAGAGTGGTTTTTGGTCACTAATCTAACGATTTAATAATAAAACCCCTCGATCAGAGGTGTATTGTCTTTAAGATAAAAAGTAGGAAGTAGAGATTTGTGCTTTCCCTCTTTGCCTGGCCTTTGTGATAATTACTGAATGGTATGTTTGACAGTTTGTTTCTACTTTGTTGAATTTTCCCAAGTTTCCAAATGCTGTGTTTCCATAACACCTCACTTTGCACATGAAACCATTGATTGTAATTTCCCTTGAGATAAGGGGGATAAATGAAAATGACTAGAATGGATTAAATTAGATGGTGGAAACTAGGTGCAATGATTATAACTCTTGCATTATTAATCATCCTTTCAGGATTAGGAAACTAGATGGAATGACCCTCATGGGGAACCCTTGCCCAATTTTCCGTTTATAGGAAAACTGGATAAAATGACATTGAATAGGGAAAGTGAACTGAATGAAATAGTTAATGGGTTGGTTTGTGATTTTGAGATGGCTAATTGGACCGCATAAGATGTAATGCCTTATGTGTTGTTTGATAATTATGAATGATAGTTTAACTAAATAGAAAACTAGAGATGGTTAGAGCATGACCCTATTGTTTATTGTTATGATTGTGAATGAGTACCATAATTGATTATGGGTGTTTATGAATGTAGAAAGTCTGGTTGAAATGAATAAGTGGTACTGACTTATGCATTATAATATAATTCTGATACGAATGTGTGTGGTTATGGATTGGACTTATGTATACCCCATGCCACCTTACTTGAGTATGGGTGGGAGGCATGTCTACCCTACGCGAGTTGCGATCTCTTTACGTGTATGGAAGGGAGGAATTTATACCCTTTTCCAGTTGAATTATAGGTTCGAGAGGCATTATTACCTCGATCCCGCAATTCTCTATAGGTTTATGGAGGGGACGCATTCATACCCCTTTCCAGTTGACTGATAGGGACGAGAGGTATTCTTACCTCGTTCCCACTAATCAGGAATAATGGAAGAGAGGCATTCATACCCCTTTCTGGTTGACCAATAGGGATGAGAGGCATTGTTACCTCGTTCCCACTAATAACGAATGATGGAAGGGAGGAATTCATACCCCTTTACAGTTGAACTAAAGGGAAGAGAGGCATTCATACCTTGTGCCCTCTATCTTTAGATGATGGGATGGAGGCATGCTTACTCTATGCCATCTTTTATAAATATTTACATATGTAACAGTAGTGGAATGATCTGACTGATATCCCGGAAATTTGCCGAAGATGGTAGAGCCGTCAGGTTTCCTTGGGAAACCTGGATAGGTGTTGTTATTCTATTTTGTTCTACTTATTGAATCATAATACACCTGCTTACTATTTAATTATTTTACACTGTCTGGTTTGGGTTAGACACAGGTGGTTCTGGCCTACTGATATTTAAATCTCGCACCCAACTCGGGACGCCATTGCACTGGGGTACCCGAGTAGACCTAAGTTGTTTGTAGGACCTAGGTTGGTTGTTTTGTTGCTTTTACCTGGGGATAGGAGCAAAGGACCGAGTGGGAGCTCGAGATGCTCCGGAGAACACCCATTGGGCCTTACTGTTTTTTATTTATTTTTTTACATTGTATTGTAAGAATTCTGTAATGTTTCATTCTTTCACATTGTATCATTTATCATCCCTACATCGTGTAAAATAGCTTTGTCCACCTTGTATAAAAATTATCACTATTTTTCTTCCACTTCTAGTTGTCCATTTTTTATCTATTACTAATTCCCTTATTGAATGTTATTTACCATGAGATACTACTGTGCAAATCTAATAAGAGGGTATTGTCTCCCCACTAACACCTTCTGAGACCCTCACTGCTAGTCAGCAGCCTCTGACATATGGGGAGATGCGTTTGAGGCCATGTAGCGACCGCTCCGGCCACCAGTTCGTTGGTCAACTAGGTCGGGATGTTACAAAGTGGTATCAGATGAGTTTTCTCTTATAACTTGTTTTACGGTTTGGTGACATTAGACAGGGATCAGAAGTAATTGGATTTTGGTAATAAGTTATGCTCGAGAGTAGCTAACCCGTGTATAGGGAAAAACCAAATTTTCTCGAATGAAATTTTTATTGTAATGATTTTGATTATTACGGTTGATTCAATTTGACCATTAGGGGACATACATTTTTTTGTTGACATTGTTTATGCAATTTTGGGTTTAATTTCTATTGTAACCCGATTATAAGAGGCTATGACACCTCATTCATCATATAAGAACATTGTTAGAAATCACATGCCATGCCATCTATGATGCATTAGTAATGCATGCTGTTGTGATAGGTATTGTGGTAGATATTCTATGATTCTATGATATATCATGTTCTGTGTTACTGCTTATGATAACATGCTCATTTTAAAAAAAATTAAATTGGTTGTGTTTTCTAAATTAAGTGATTGTGGTTACGACAGGAGCCAATTTTCAGTTGTAAGGTGTATGGGTGCCTTATAGCCGGGAAAGGGTAACATGTGTCATCAGATTTCTGAAAAAGGTATGCTATAGTTTTAATTGTAAAAAGAAATTGGTTTTGATTAAAGGGAGCCAAATGCCAAATTTTAAAGTTTATGGGAACATTACAGGTTGGTAGGTGGCCACCCGTGTGACTAGATAATTTGTTTGAGCATGTCAATTTCTGAAATGTGTTTTGTTTGGTATGTTGAGAGCCAATTTTCAACTCATGGAGTGTATGGGTGCTTCATGAGTTGGGAACTGGTAACACATAATGAATGTTATGACATCATTCCTTGCAAAATGCTTATGTGTGTAAAGGTTGTTTGGTTTGAAAATGATGTGAATTTAATTTTTGGGACCCTCGTATGTCAACTAGTGGTTAAAAGGAAGTTGGAGGAATCTTTCTTGTTTTTCCTTGAGCTGTTTGATAAAATTTTCAAGTGCATGGTGAATTTTTGTTTGGAAAAGGGTACTTGATGTGTTGAATTTAATATTTTAAATTGAATAAATGATAAATGTGAATAAATATAAAGGTCTTGGAAAAGGGAACATGTAGTGGCGTCCTCTGTTGAGACCTCATCTGTGGGTTGGTTAAGTCTTTCTTGTGAGGGCCTTAGAACGGAACCTTATGCATTTTCTACAGGCTATTTTCTTTTAGCAATGAATTTAAATGTCAGGCTTTGAGTGCGATGATATTTTTTGGGTGGGACCAAGTGCTTGGGTCGACACATGTTTTTCGTGAGGAGCTAGCCCATGGTAGGTAGTTCCCTCAGAGCTTATGTGATTGGCTTTTTCGGTGAACTTTCTGAAGTTTGGAACTGCTCGGGTATAGCCATCCCATACAGGACTTCTAGTTATAATGAAACCCTTGTTCGGACGGGTGGTCAAGCTTCTTTTGATCTTTTTAATGGTTTGAGCATCGGGATATTCTCTGTATCAGTTGGTTGGACATTCCTAGGGCATGGTCAGTCGCTTTGTTGGTCGTTTGACCTTTTTTTCTTGCCTAGTAATGGATTACTTGACATGTCATCGTCTAAGAGAATGGTCGTATGGGGTAATATGACGTTTGGTTGTATCTCTTGCACTGTTTTGTACAGTATCGGGTCATCTCTGTGGTAGAGTGACCTGAGCATTTGAGAATTAAGTTTTCCCAATCCTCTGGATGATGTTCGGATGACTCGGGTGGTTTACACGTTGATATTATTGCTTTGGTTTCCTTGTACATATGACATGGTGATCATGGCTCGGAGGAGGGATGCACGTCCGTTATGTTATTTATGAACAAGTATTCTTATGATCAGCTTGAATTTCTCCTTTCGATGATGCCGAACCTTCTAAGGTGGGAAGTGTTGTTCCAGTTGAGTAAAGAGTGTCCTTTTGGGTAGAAGGAACACGCCATGAAGGACCATCTAGGAATGGTCAGGTTTTGTTTGAATGCATTTGAGGCTTGTAGGTGTCATTATTCATCGATTCATTCTCGGTAGCATGACATGATCTGGTTGGAAGTGTAAGCAACCATTTTTAAGAAACATTTTTGGTCATGGCAGACTTCAGTGGTAGATCATGGACAATTACAGAATTACTTATGCGGAAAAAAGGAATTGTTGTTTGTTTAGAACTCTTGATGTGTCGGCAGGTGAATCCTAGTTTCTTATTTAGAGTCGACTAGGGGTGGTTTGACTGGTCTCCTTTCCAGTTTTTGGGTATAAATAACTAGATTCCATTTTCAGTCATGTTAGTGAACTCTGTTATGTGACGAGTTTGTCCCCTATCTTGCTTTCGTCCTGGATGCACTAAGAGAGCATCAGTATTACGCCACGCTAATGTTTTAAAAAGATTTTGAGCTTGGTTGGTTGTTCCCTTTTGGCATTGCACACTACATGTGTGGTTTCTTGTGTGTTTTGATCTTAGAGGCGTCACCGGGAGTCAGGTATGAGCATCAGAGAATGTTCTCATGGTATGTGTGGGATGCCTTGGGAGAAGGCATAGTTTTTCAGCTTGTAAAGCGCCTACCGTCTACACCAGGCATCTTTTAGAATAGTCACCTGGAGTGTCTTGACTCTTTTCAACATGTGTATAGAGGTTGATGGGGAAATCGGCCATATAATCGTTCCGAAATCCCACTAGGTTCGTCGTTGGAACGCTTAGAGCGTGCTTTTTAAAGATAGCTCAAATGGTGGTGGAGCGGTGGTTTGAGTCTTGGTCGTTTAACGTGAAATTTCTAAGGTGGGAAGTACCTTGGTTTGGTTTCATGATGAGATGACGATGTGATCATGTCTCTTGTGGAATGGGCTCGAGTAGGAGCTTTTGTGTTGGTTTGGTCGGAAAACGAGTGTTGGCTTGGGTGTTGACGACTTAAGTGGCGTGTTCTTAAGTGGGTGATCGTGGAGCAATGAACGTTTTGAAACATAACGTGATTGATGAACGAAGCTTCACGACCCTTTAAGGTCGAATTACGTGTGATTTGTTCCCAAGGGCTTCTCAGGGATGAGAAGTTCTAAGGTGGGAAGGATGTAATGACCCTTATTTTGAACCGGGTTAAAAAGTGTAAAAAATTTGAACTTTTTCAATTACTAGACGGGTCATTTTTACAATCGGGCTTCAGAATGAGGTTCTGAAGGTTTAAACCCTCCTTTTTAATTTTTTTGGACATGGGAAAATGCCCGTTATATGTCCCGGGTGGAGTGAGGTGTTTCGGGTGCATCGTACCCAAATGAGTCTGGTTTTTAAAGATCAGCTGAAGGTACACAGTTGGCGCACGGTTTCCCAAACCGTGGGGATGAAGCCGTGCGGCCTAAATCAGGGAGGCAGAGGAGTTCGCATGGCTTGGCCATTGTTTACCCAAACCATGCCGCCAGCCCGTGCGAGGAGCCCTGGGTGTCTAGTGGGGTGCCACACGGTTTGCGCATGGTTTGGAAAATCGTGCGGGACAAATCGTGTGCGGCCCTCCTTTTGGGATTTTAGACATTTTTAAAATGAAATTTAAATAAAAACCTAAAATATAATAAACTCTCCCCTCTTCCTCACAGAACGCGCATGAAACCTCCCCCTTGGAGCCGCCGGCCTCGCGCGTGAGCCCTCCCTCGTCTGCACCTCCTTTCTCCTCTGTTCTTAGAAATTCCTCCTTCAAATCTCCATGGCAAGCCTCCTCCCTCCTCCCTCCTCCCTTCTTAGCTGATTTTAGGGCTCCTCCTTTCCCTAATTTAATTCTTCTGAAACCCCATGTTTAGGGTTTTTGGTTTGATTCGTTTTGTTCTTGTTCCTTCTATTGTAAATGGGTGTGAAAGGTCCCTCGGGACCACATTGGTGTGCGTACAACATCTGCAACCAAAGGCGAGGCAGATTGCGGTGATTTTGGTCTGCCAGTTTGATTCTGAGGTAAGGGTTTTACCCCTTCATTGTTTATGAAGCTTCTAATTTGTTATATTTACTTGGTTTAAGGTTCGTAGTGTGTTTTTATTAGTGCTCTAGAGGGTTCGGGTTGGATTCACTTTTCCGAATATTAGTAGGCTCTTAGTTAGAAAGCATCAAGAGCAGGAGTGGACAGATGGATCCACCTTGATGTAGGGTCACTCTCCTTGCCTTTAATTTAAAGTGATGCCTTTAAATAGTTTAATATTGCATTGTTTTAGTATTTTATTTATGCATGTTTAGTTAAGTAAATGATTATGTGAAAACCGTGTGAATTTCAGGAACACGATAAAAGAGGTTGTTGGTCACAAAAATAACAATTTAATAATAAAACCCCTCGATCAGAGGTGCGCTTTCTTAATGATAAAACGTAGGAAGTAGACATTTATGCTTGCTTGCTTTGCCTTGCCTTTGTGATAATTACTAAATGGTATGTTTGGTTGTTTGTTTCTTTTTTTTTGATATTTCCCAAGTGGGAAAATGCTATGTTTCAATAATGCCTCACATTGCCCTGGAACCCTTGGATTGTAATTTCCCTTGAGATAAGGGGGTTAAATGAATTTTATTAGAATGCATTAAATGAGATGGTGGCAACTAGGTGAAATGACTATGATGCTTACATTATTAATTGTCTTGTTGGGTTTAGGAAACTAGATGGAATGACCCTCATAGGGAACCCTTGCCCAATTTTCCGTGTATAGGAAAATAGGATAAAATGACTGGGAATAGGGAAAGTTTGTTGAATGACATAGTAAATGGGTTTGGTTGTGATTTTGAGATGGTTAATTTGAGTGAATATGTGGTAATGACTTATGTGTTGTTTGATAAGTATGATGATGGTTTAACTGAATATCCCACTAGAGAGGGTTACAGCATGACCCTAGTGCTTATTGTTATGATTGTGAAAGAGTACCATAATTGATTATGGGTATCTGAGAATGTGGAATGTCTGCATGAAATGCTTAAGAGGTATTGCCTTATGCATCATAATATAATGCTGATATGAATGTGTGTGGTTATGGATGGGAGGCATGCATACCCCATGCTAGCTTACATGAGTATGGGTGGGAGGCATGTCCACCCCACACCAGTGACGATATCTATAGGTGTATGGAAGGGTGGCTTTTGTACCCCTTTCCAGTTGACTTATTGGTACGAGAGGCATTCTTGCCTCGGGGGAACTATTCTCTATAAGTTTATGGATGGGAGGTATTCATACCCTTTTCCAGTTGACCGATTGGGACGAGAGGCATTCTTACCTCATGCCCACTAATCATGAATGATGTAAGAGAGTCATTCACATATCTTTCCAGTTGACCGATAGGGACGAGAGGCAGTCTTACCTCGTGCCCACTAATCACGAATGATGGAAGAGAGGCATTAATACCCTTTTCCAGTTGACCTAAAGGGACGAGAGTCATTCATACCTCGTGCCTGCTATCTTCAGATGAGGGGTGGGAGGCATGATTACACCATGAAAACTTTTAAAAATATTTACTTATGTAACTATTGTGGCATGATCAGACTGATATCCCGGCAACGAGCCAAAGCTTGTATAGCCGTAATGTTTCCTTGGGAAACCTGGATGGGTGTTGTTATTCTATTTTGTTCTGCTTATTGAATCCAACTACACATGCTTACTCTTTATTTATTATACACTGTCTGGTTTTGGATAGACACTAGTGGTTGCGGCCTACTGAGATTTATATCTCACACCCTACTCGAGCTGCCGTTACACTGGGGTACTCGAGATGACCTTTCTTGTTTGCAAGACCTAGGTTAGTTGCTATATTGCTTGTACCTAATGATATGAGTATATGACCGAGCGGGAGTTCGAGATTCTCAGGAGAATGCCCGTTGGGCCTTGCAGTTATTTATTTATTTTTTCACATTGTATTGTAACCATGTTGTATTGTTTCCTACTTTCACATTGTATTATTTGTCATCCCTATATCGTGTAAACTGGCTTTGGCAAACTTGTATAAAAATGATCACTATTTGTCTTCCGCTGCTGGTATTCCATTATTTATCTATTACTTATCCGTTATTGAATGTTATTTACTCTGAGATACCTTGGTGCAACTCTGATAAGAGGGTATAGTCTCCCCACTATCACCTCCCGTGACCCTCGCTACTAGTCGGTAGCCTCTGGTGTACGTGGAGACGCACTTGAGGCCATGTGGCGACCCGTACGACACAGGTTAGATGGTCTTCGAGGCTAGGACGTTACACAAATAATACCTAAGTAAAGATAATAGGTGGTTACATGATTACGTATTGATTAGATAAAGCATGATATTGTGATAAAAATGAAAATTAATAAATTATAGTAGTAAAGAATTTATATTAACATATGTTCTTTATATATATTGAATGCAAATTCTATAACTCTAAAGAAGGATTTTGTATATATTTTTCTTCTAATTAAAGTCACATACAATGAATTTATATTCTTTTCACCAATTATAGATTTTCGGTTTTGTCATAATTAACAATCTCCTAACAATGATATCTATCAATCTATATTAGAACATACAATTTATTTTTCTTCTTTATGTATATATTTTTAATTTTTAATAATGTTGTACTATATGGAAACCTAGTTTTATGTAATTATAGATAACCTTTATATTTCACCTTGCCTCTTTTAAGAGGATGTTGTATTAACATTTTTTATGATGTGATTTGTCTAGAATTTTTTATTTTCATATTTCATACTGAGAAAATTCTCAAATGGGAACAATTTAATTTATTTATTAGTGGGTATCTGACTCTCTCTGATTTTAAATTAATTCATTTTAGATATGGTATACAGTATGAGCACCAAGTTTAAATGAACATGAAAATTTTATTTTGTTAACATGATGGTTTTAAGCTAGCTGTTCAATTAGAGTGTATGGATAGGATAAACTACAATATGATATATATATATATATATGTGTGTGTGTGTGTGTGTGTGTGTGTCTATGTGTGTGTGTGTATCCATTATAATAAAAATTTAGTCATTATTTATTTTGATATAGAATCCTATTTTTAATGTAATATTATTCTTTAAAAATGTATTTTTTGTTAAAAAATGATTCCTTTTTATATTTTTTTGATTCATAATTATATATAATTGTTACCAATATTAGAAAAAATATTTTTTAAAAAATAATAAAAAATTAAATTAAAATATCAAAAGTAACTATGGGAAATATTTTTGGATTTTTTCTAAAAATATTTATTTTCTAATGAATAGTTAAGACTAATAATTTTTATTGATATATTTGTATCATGATTAAGGAATATGAAAATATTCATTTAATTTTAAAATGGATTCAATGAAAAATTAGTTCAATATTATTATCAATAAAACTTTTTATTATTTAGAATCCATTTTATGGTCAAACGTCATATAAAAAAATTTATACATAAAACTACAACAATGAAACTATTTTTCATTGTATTTTGTGTATTTATATTAATATAATTTATGACACTTATTGAAATTGAATAATAAAAAATGTACTTATATTTTTATCTAGGTTGTTCTTTAAAATTGGAATTCTTATTTTTAAGTATTCTGAATAGTAACTATGGTAATATTTATCACCACAATAAATAGAAAATAGAGTAGTTATGGTTAAAACTAATGTTAAAAGTCATTATAAATTGAACCAAAACATAGAATAATTTCATTGAATGATTATATTTTATCCATAGTCATCCAAATTTAGAAATATTTCATTTTTATTCTATTTTACTATGATTTTAACAATTATAATATACAATGGAATGATAAAAAATGCCACTTTTCTTATTTTTATATATATAGTATTCTTTGAATGGAATGAATAAATCATAGGGTCAGTTATAAAGATTTATATTAAAAAAATATAATTTTAATTAATTTTTAATTTATAGTAATTTGAATATTTAACAGAAATACTTATTCAACATTGATTCAATATTTATTAAATTAATTTGAAAATATAACAATACAATATAAAAATAATAAAATTTATACAAATCTGATTATTTAATATATTAAATGAATTTTATTTAAACATTTATAATGCTATGAATTTTTAAAAGGATTATATTAAAATTTCATATTCTTCTTATATTTATGATATCAAATTAAATTACAACAATAAAAAATAACCGTATTTATTTTTTATAATACAAAATATATTTATCAAATGATTTAAAATTCATGAAACTCATAATTTTATCCAAAACAATTCTATATGGTTTATAAAATTATCATCAATCTAATTATGGTTTCCTATTCTATTTGTGGAATAATTCATGACCCATAAAAATTAGAAATCATTAATTTTATAGTAACATTGAAATGGGTTATCATAGGTTAGAGATAATATTTAATGGGAAAAAAATATAAAAAAAATCTTATTTATTATAGTGTTAATTGATTTAAACTCTTAATGTAAATATATTTAAATTATATCAATTATAATTCATTTGAAAATATATATTAATTTAATAAAATATAACATTCTAAGAATTCCCCTCCCCTAACCTATAAAAGGAAAACCCTTTCCCTCGTTTATCTATAAAAAATTGAGAAAATAGGTTCATAAACCATGAAATATAACATTATAAACATACATAACTATGTTAAATAGGTTTTCACCTCGTATAATACAAACACATGGCGCCTTCATATGAGATCTAAAGGAATTCTACCATAGATGATGTAATTATCTTTACCGACCCTTCCCAATATATTTATCCACCTAATTCGTCATTATATGTTTAAACAATCATAAAATATTAAATTCAATAGCATAAATGTACTTATATGAAATTATTATTATCTGAATGCCATATTCTATCACTTTTCTCTCATATAAAATGTAACAATATCATTCATGCGTAGGTATAGCTTGTTGTCTCCACATAGCGGTGTAATTAAATTTTCATGACCAAAATACTTGAATATTAATAAAAATTGAAATAGTGAACATATATATTATTTATGAAACTATGATGATTATGAAATTATTACATTATAAATAAATACATACCATCAAATCTTTTAGAACATGGTAACATTTCTTAAGAATATATGTGGACTACCACCTCCACTATGTGATGTTATCTATTCTAGATTTATGATTTACATTGATATAAATAAATATATATTTAATGAATATACAAATATATATGAAATTTTTTAAATATTATTTATCCTAATAATTTTATTTTTTATTTAACTTTATTTTTTTCAATTGGTTAAAAAGATAAAATAGTTTTCATGCATACACATCACCTACCACCTTCATTAATGGTGTAATTCATTTTTCTATATATACCTTTCATGGATGAATATAAATATCTATATATCAAATATATAAGATATTTATATCATGAATAAAATTATAGAGATTATTGAACTATCATAACAATTCAAAGACCAAAAATATCAAATCAAAATATAAATAACAAATAAAGAATTTAACACCCAAAAAATGATAATTTTAAAAGATTATTTACTAATAGTGGGAAAATGTTATAAACTAATCATATATGGTATTGTGGATATGTATATGGTGTTCACATCATGGAATAATAAGTATAAATTTATTATTAATATATTGTAATTAACTTTTGAGTAAATTGGAATGTGTGGTAAGAGGATTCATAATTCAATATCCATTCAAGGGGTAATAATTAAATTTTTTAGAAAAAGTTATTGAATTATCCTATATGAATCAAAAAATTTATTGTAAAATGTTTTATTTAAACTATTTTTAAATTTTCATTTACATTACTTTATCACTTCATTTATTAATCCTTTCATCAATGTTATTATAATTTTAAGAAATTTCTTCAAACTTTTCCCACTATCGAGACATATTGGGTATAATGAAACAATTTTGAATGTGGGTTATATTATTACAATTGTAATTATTTAACATAAATAACATTGTGATAATAAAAATTACTATTATATTTAAATTTTAATCTTTAAAGGGTAATTTTATTTATTAATGTAATGCCCTGAACCCAGTTACCTAGAATCGGTACATTTTTAAATAACGTTGGCATGATACAAGGAATCATGTCCTAAAAGACTGATGAAATTAGTAGCCTTGGAATTACTTGAAAAATACATAAGTTTTTTATTAAATCCTAAAATAAAAAACAACAACATCGTGTCCCCTTGGAACACTCTTATATCTCTTAGCCTATTACACTATATTATATGTAATATACCTCTTTGAATCTTGGGAAAAATAAAACAAAATAATGGGTCGAGATTAGATTCTTAGTAAGGATAATAATATAGTGGAAACTCTCATAAATAAGAAAAAACATTTAAAGCAATCTATATTACTAGAACACAAACCTTTTAAACATAAACTTTAACCTAATATGGAAAAGATAAATCAAATAATTCCATTTAATTATTCACATGGATATTCTACTAGTCGAATAATCACATGTAATATCAATATCCAATTTCATAATGATGGAATGAATAATGCCAGACATCATAACCACATAGTCAAGGCATTGTGCCAAGAATACAAATAATATTTGGTCAATAACATTTTCCAAGACACTAGTTTGTCTCATGAGACCTACTGATTCATCGAGGAGCTATAGCAGGCTCCAACCAACACTTACTAAGTCCAATGAATTCTTTATATGAAAAATTTTAAACATAACATAATCATTCATGTTAAAACTAGCATACAAAATGTAAATATTTTATTTATGAACCATGAATGTTATAAAAATAACAGATTATAGTCAAACATATCACAAAAAATTAAATACAGTACAAATGAATTGTATCATAATAAATCAACCTCGATCAATAATAATATCCGGTAAATTTATGTTGGCATAGTTCAAAATGATATGTAAAAATCAATGAGGAAAATATCAAATTTTCAAGAAAACATTTAAAAGTCTCACTATTTATCAAGAAGCTGTTTAAAATAGATATTTGAATCAAAGTGGTTCATTCCACTTTGAAACTGTTAAAATGAATTTCAATTTTAAAACCTTAATTGCCATACAAATAAAACCATAAAACCATTTTTATAACCTGGAAATTAATGAAAACTCTTTAGAAGAATAAATTTATAAAAGATTCAAAATGATATTTTAGTTAGAGTCCTTAACCAAATGAGAGATCCTTGAATAAAAATAATTGAGGTAATAAGAACATTATAATATCATGATTATAAAGGGATTCATGATATACTATGTCAAAGTACAATATATACTCCAAATAAATGTGAATTGTCGTATAACAATAAAGAATCTTGAATGGAATGTAAGTTGAGATGAATTCCTTTATAAAGACTGTATCATTAAGTTAATGATAAATCCTTGAAATAATTATCTGTGAAAAATATAAATACCCTCAATATGATTGGATTTTCAGTGTAAATAAATCATGGGACATTCACACATATTCTTGTAAGAACAGCACCAATGACATAGATGTTTAACTCAATTAATGTAAATTGAGTTAAAATTGCTCTTATCAAGTTTATAACGATGACTTGAGAATTTATCAAAGGTTTGATTATGTGTATCAAAATTATATCCACACAAAGAGGATTGGAAATTAATACATAAGTAAAAAATTACTGATTTTACACATAATCTTGGAGCAAAGTAATCAATGAAGTTTGCGTAGAACCGAATGAGTGGAAATTGAAATTTCAAATTCCCTTACAAATTTGGTAACTTATAAACAATACACCACATAAAATAAGGATCGTACAATGATGATATAAATACCCATAAATTAATGTACATTAAACAAAAAATACAATCAGGGGCAGTACAAACACCGCATAAAAGGTAATAGTGGAAAATATAGCGAGAATCTCACGGGAATAAAAGTGAGATGAAAACCCCTTACCATGTTGTAATGAATCAATTTGTAAGACCAAAAGTCAATAACAAAAAAATTAATCATACAATACCATGAATATAAATTTAATCATGATAATATATATCAAGTGGTCCTACACAATACACCACATGCAATAAATAAGTGGTGAACAATAGAAATCTCACGAAATTAAATGTGAGATAAGAAACCCCTTACAACATTATAATTTATTTTTTCATAAGAAAAAAATTTAATAACCACCAAATTAATCAAAGAATAACATGAATATAAATATAATGCTGATAATATATATAAAGTGTCAATACACAATACACCACATGAAAAAAATAAGTTCTGAACAACAGATATATCATGAAATTAAAAGTGGGATAAGAAACCTCTTACCATGTAATTTTCCATTTTATAAGGTAGGATAAACTCTTATATAATGCTGTAATAATTGTTTTTAAATTATTCAAGAAACAAATACAAAAATATGATATCGTATATGATCTTCTAATATTTCTATGTTAATAAAATTTCAGTAGAATCCCCATTTCGGGTGTTAACTGATTTGTTTTCCCTTATATGATTGCTTATATAAGAAATGGTTTTTTATGGATATGATGTATTTTATTCATATAGATAATTATATTATGTTCATAAACATTAATTTTTAGCATAAAATTAAAATTATTCTTGAATTATTAAGATGGAGAATGAATCTCATCACGTTCGTGGAGGCGTTAATTCATATGTTCACATGAGCGAAAATATAATTATAGTGATGGTATAATATTATGTAATTGGATGTTATATCATATATAAAGAATCATTATCATGTTATATTTATTATTTACATCATTTATACTCATTATTATACCTATCCAAATTATTAAGTGTTTGGATAATAAACTACACTACGACGTGGATACTGTAAGCCGTATGTATGCATGTATGATGTATTTGTCATTTATAAGATGGATAGAATAAAAAATATAGTTGTACCATATTTATAATAAAATAAATTTATGAAGAAGTTGTTGTAGTTATTAGTTTGGTAATTAAACATAAAGGTAATAGGAAGTGGAAGAAGATAATAACATGAAATAGGGTGGTGAAATTAATACCTCTTCCTCGGGTGTTTCCTTTTGAGCTAATCAAAAGGGATTTTTTAGGATGGCTTTTGGATAAAATTAAGGACTCTAGGTTGATGTGAGGAACATTTGTGGGGATATCTGGGTAGGGGTTGGCCAAGAAAAATGGATTTAGAGGTGTGAAATTAAGATAAGGGGAAGTTCCCTTTTATAAGATTGGTGAGGGTCACTTTAGGTAAACCTTGAAATATTATTTTATATTAATATAACATTCTGTTTCTAATGGCTCCAAAATGATTTATATCAAAGGAATGGTTGTAATGGGTCAAAAAACTCTCAACCAATAGGTTTTATACAAGTTTTACTTACCATTTTTACCTTATCATTTAGATTTAACTCAATGTTAAATAGTTTAACTCTTACAATGTCTTCTTGAATTCTCACACAATATGGTTAATAAACGTACTAAAAAATACCAAGAAAATATAAATTGGTTCATTAGTGACATATATAATATTATTGAATCGCTATGGTCAGTCCTTATATTTTTATTAACATTATATTAACCAATAATAATGTATTTGTTTTGAAAAATCATTTATGTCAATTTTAACATTATTTATTATTTGGTTTTTTTGAAAATTATAACAGCATGATTACTTCGAAGAAATTTATTTAATCACCCTAACAGGTCATATTAACCTATAATATTAATTTAATACATCAAAAGTTTTAAATTACACTTATTTGGATATTTATAATATCAATTATCATAATTTTCATTAATAGGGTAATTTCTGCATCATCATGGTGTCATAAATAAAATTAATTATTTAATGTTTAAAAATTATAAATAAAATACCATTATTTAGTAAATATTTTTATATTTATAATTAATATTTATAGTAAAATTCATCTTATGTATAAACCTATACTAAAAATGATTTAGTTATTATACAATTAATTTAACTCTTTTAACACTTCTTCAAATAAAATAATAATAAATTTTCTATTATAATCCAGGTGGAAAAAAGAAGAAATTATTTTTTTCCTAAGGTTTTTTGGTCTAATTAAACTTATCCAATAGAATTTTGACATCTATTTGGGTAATTATAATATCATTTTTACACTTAATTACCCTATTTACTTTTAACAGTGGTAAATAATAATCAAAAGTTACTATTCACCAATATCATTTTCTTCATATTGAACCAAATTTTAATTTTTGATGTCAACTGTGTCTCTTGGATTTTTTAAATTCAATTCACAGAAGAGGTAAAATTATGTTTTATGCAAATTTGAAATTACTCATAGAAGGTGGTTAAAAGACGACAAAAAGTTTAATAAAAGTTTATACATCAAATTTTATTTTAAAACGATTCGAATGAATTAAATTGAATTTATATAGGTATTATATATCTATTTTGGCTTAAAATTAATTTAAATAAATTAAATAATTAAAGAATTAAAACATCAATTTTAAACTATAACGTAGTGTTTTTCACTATTCATAAAAAATTGAATGTTTTCAAAAAATACCTAAAATTAACCATATTCTAATTTTTATATTATGAATTAAGAAATAAAATCTATTTTACCAAATTCAAAACATAGAAGTTGAATTAATTAATTTAAAATTAATTCCCATTTTCGAAACCGAAAATTGGTTGTTAAAAATTAAAAAACTATCAAAAGATTAACATGTGTTTATGTCAAATTTAAATGTGAAATTAATTATACTGACCTAAATTTTATTAAATGATAAAAATATAATCTAATTATACATTCAAACCATTTAAATTCATAATCTTACCCTATAAATTATTCCAATTAAAAATTTTGTTTTCAATTAATATTTATTATTTTTCAATATTCATCAAAAAATGAAAGTTATCAGAAAAGTACCAAAAATATATTCAAAATAAATTTTTATGTCCCAATTCAATAGAAAATTTTATTTTTATTAAATTGAATATATAAAAGGGTGAAATATTGGTTTCAAAAATGGTTTTCTTATTAGAAGGTGGTAAAATTGCATTTTTTTTTCAAAAATATTTCTTTTATCTGAAAACTATGAATTTGATCATATATTATGTCTAAGAAACACATCATATAGATTCTAAAATTATATGGAGTATATAAACATCAAAATTATATTAATATTATTCATAGTATCTTTTGAACGACTAGTTTAGTAGGTCGTGGTGCGCTCAAACTCGGTGTTGCGTGTAGCACAAGCTATTAAATTACTTTAAAGAAAATAACATTCTATGAAATCATGGGGTGTTACTGTCATGACCCACCTTCACCAAAAAGTAGGAGGGGACATCAGATTTCCATGAACTTCCTTCTTTATCTTTAAGGAGAGATATTGACCCCTCGAAACCCGCCTTCAATAGGTCTCAGAATGGAGACCAGCACCAATGGTATAGAATCTCACACAAAATGGAAGGCATTACCCTTTTTATTTTTAAATGATCAAGAGATAAGATAGGAACCCAAAAAACACCAAGGATGAATGTAAATGTGAAGTCAAAATCGACCCATTCCCAAATGCATGTTCAATAGTAAATGATACAAGGCACAAAAATTCCAAAGGTAAGGTACCAAAAAAAGACAACAGAAACTACACCAAGCTCCGAGCTAGTGTGGTCCCGCATGATCCCTGACGTCCTCCTAGAAACCTGAAAGAAGTTTTACCTACGTAGGGTGTGCATACAAGTAAAATCATTAAGGAAAACTCAACACTCTCATGTACAAGTGGGGAGGCATTCTAATTCCCTATGAGAAAAGACCCAACCAATTCACCTAGCAAGGAAAACTATCCTCTCAAGCCTCACTAAGGCACACTCCCCAAATAACACAAGTCAAGTAATGTATAGTAATAGCATATTGATGTTTGGGTACCCCGTCCCACTTTCCCACTAGTTATTGTAGATATCCTATGCATCAAACCAATCCCACCATTCTCACCATAGTCCCAATGCCACACACTGCCAATATCATTGCAGTCCCACTGCCAAACCTCGCTCGCAAACACCTGGGCCACTACCACACATCCCTTTTACAAAGACTTGGTCCACAAAAACCACATGTTTCCGAGCCTACAAATACATGGGCTAGAACAACCACTGCCACGTCCGAAGACACCTGGGCGAGAAAGATACTGTCACGCCGGAAGACAACTAGGCCTCATCCCAAAGACACTTGGGAAACAACCTCCTCGCAAACACCTGGTCCAACCACCACAACTACCATGCCTGAAGATTCATGGGATTATAATGGACTTCAGGACATCACAACATGCCCGAAGAGTCTTGGGATATTCGGGAATGGGAGCAGAAATGGAGATAATAAACAGCAACTCATAGGAGTGTTGGGAAAACACCCTCCCCATGAAATGTGGTGTGCAGCACTAAATGCTCAACTCAGGTGGGGCGTGAATAAGAAACATAAGAAATACAATATATGTATAGGTAAAATGAAATCATCCCAACCCATGGGCTCCGAAACCTAAGCACAAACATCCTCATTATTATTATTCATAAGGAAAAGCAGAGCACTCGCGGCTAAGTCACAACTCATCCCCAAAACCAATTCCCCATGTAATCCATTCTTATATTTCTTGTCTAAGTGATCCCATTTGGGTAAATTCTACACTACTGGGCAACTAACAGTCACAACCATGATCCAGGAATGGAAAAACAACCGAACAACAATTTATGCATTGACACCCAGTTCTCTTGTGATGTCACAACAACAAAGGGATAATTGAGATCCCTCACAGTACTAAAACCAAAGAAAGCCTTGAGATACAGCCCCACACAGCTCCGGAACCGCAACCAATCATCTGTACAACAACAGGGGATCCCATCCCCATCAATATCACCTCATAAGCACAAAGCAGAACAACAAACATACTACCAAAACAAAGTAGGAACTTCCAGGATCAAACACATCATTCATTAGGTTCTTCATTCTATTCGTTAACCGAGGTGGTCACACAGGGATTCTTGTTTTACTGACTATTCATTTAACCCATATGATCTTAGTTGAATAACCAATTCCCTGTTACAATCATTCAGTCATCACAAAAGACAAGGGGTTATTAGTACGCATGGAAAGACCAACAACGACCATTATTTTCAGTGAGCACAAGCCATTACAGTTCAAAACACATATCAACATAAAAAAATACAACAGAAAATCAATCACACCCCATCATTATTAATGGTCTGTTCATTATCATCATCAAGTTGGTTTCATCAATCCCCATAGAAAGAATAGAATACCCACCCCACATGATGCACAATATGGAAAGACGAAGGAAAACCCTACCTAATTGAGTGAAGATCAACGTTTTCTCCACGTGCCAAGAATAGGGGAAAGTGTGACTTACATGGGAGGGACATCAGAAACTCCAAGGATGAGCAGAAAGACTCCAGCATAGGCGCCCCACAAGCCTCCTAAAGGGTAACTCCAAATGAACTATGAAGAAAAAGGATCCAGCCAAGAGGAAGAAGAAGGAAGGATAAATTATCGTGCTACATATAGTTATGATCTTGTTGTTACGGGATATGGAGATTTGAACAGATTTAAATTTAATTCATGGTTACCCACACGGTTGGGTGGTTACACAATATGGGATTAATTTTTATTTAATATCCCTCATATGGCTGGTTCCTCGAGATTTTCAGGTATTAATTATGGGTTTTAAATGACATTGAACCGCTTGAAATGGGTTAAAAAGGCCCAAAAAGAGGCATTATGGGAAAAACTGTAGAAAAGAAGCCCGACAAGGCTGGGTAACAGCGATCGGTCTTGCCGATCAGTCACACGCTGATCAGTCGCATGCCGATGGGTTGCACATCGATCAGTCGCACGCCGATCGGTCACACGTCGATCGTTCCCACGCTGATCGGTCGTACGCCGACCGGTAACACACCAAAATGATGTCCTACCACCAAGAAGTCTACCATAGGATCTGGAATTTGGAAAAGGGATGGACTGTGAGGGTTTGGGATATCACATCAGATACATCTCAAATCATTCTCACCCTCGAGAATTTAGAGCTATTCCTGAATAAAGGAAACAGGGTCCGAACAACCACCCATAAGATACCTCTCAAAAGTGAACCTCTCCGAAACATGGGAACACCATCCCTCCTTAAGAAATGATGCAACATTTAAGTTTCAAGCAATCCAGTATTACGAGTTAGTGAGTTTCGTCCTCCATGTCTGAATACTATTCTCTTTGGGGAACACTAACTCGCCCGCACGGGTTTAATCACATCCATATTAATGCGTCTGGATTGGGGATCAGGTTCTCCCCTCCCCACATACATGATTTTTCACACACAACTATAGAATTGGGAACCCATAAATTCCATTGTTAACATGGTAAAGTGTTCCATCACAACCAAGTACAACAAATAGATCTACTCAAAACAGCTCTGGTTACTGGGCACACATCTGCGACTCCCATTCCCAGGTACTTTCTCAAGCCTACCATTCCTCTACAACACATGAGCCAGAGGAATGGTTCATCCATGAGAACCCTCTTCTCATGATCCTCAATCATCACTGGTCTCTCCACAAACATTGCATCGTCTTAGATTTCTAGCTATCCCTAGTCAAGGACGTGTGAGTTTTCATGCAGATACCGACGAAGCTAGGACACATGGAAGACACCGTGCACTCTTTGTAGCTGTGGTGGCAACGGAAGCTGGTAAGTCACCTCCCCGACCCGCTGAAACACCTGGATGGGTGCCACGAACCTAGGAGAATGTTTTCTTCCCCTGCCGAACCTCCGCTACCCATGCCGAGGGGAGACCATCAAGAACATGTGGTCCCTGACACCGAACACCAAGGGTCACATCCTATTATCAGAATATGACTTCTTCCGGTCCTGAGCCACCTTCAACCTCTCCCGTATAAGCTGCACCATCTCTCACGTGCTTTGAACCATTTTTTGGCCAAGAAGACCTACTTCCCCAGCCTCGGTCCAACACATGGGTGAGCGACATGGCCTCCTGTACATGGCTTTGAACAGAGCCATGACAATGGTAGAGTGATAGCTATTATTGTAGACAAACTCTACCAGAGGCATGTGTCCTACCCACGATCCCCCAGAATCCAGAATACATGCTTGTAGCATTTCCTCCAACGTTTTGATGGTGCACTCTGTATGTCCGTCTGTCTGGGGGTGGAAAGAAGTGCTAAGATGTAGCTGGGTTCCAAAAGCATGCTGTAATCTTCTCCGGACTCGTGAGGTAAATCGTGCATCCCTATTAGTGACTGTAGACCTCGGAACTCCATGCAACGGCACCACCTCATCCACACACCTCTGCACTAAGGCATCCACTAGTCTAGACTCCTTGATTTCCAGAAATTGATCCGATCTCATCAATCGGTCCACCACTACCCAGATAGCGTCACAACCCCCTTGAACCTTAGGTTTACCTATTATGAAATCCATCATGATGTCATCCCACTTCTACTCGGGGACATCCAAAGGTTGCAACAATCCACATGGAACACAGTGTTTATCCTTAACCTGCTGAAACACTAGGCACTATTCTATGAACTCTATTACTAACCATTTCACCAAGGGCCACCAAAACTGTCTCCTTAGAATCTGGTACATTTCGGAAACTACCGGGTGAACCGCTAGGGGTGAGTTGCGGAACTCACAAAGATATTTCTTGCACATCGTCTCTGGAACAAACATATTTCCTCAGAAAATCACATGATTCTAACCATCCTATGTCCACCCTTTTAGAGAATCACCTTGGTAAACCTGGTCATGCACCACTTCGCTTTCTGGGTCTCCCCACTAAGACGCATCCACCTACAACTGTAGAGAATACTACACTGTCATCTGGTACCAGAAACCTCTTCCACCTTCAAACCTTGCATCTAGGTGTAGGGCAGCCAATTCTTCCATCTCATTCCAAGAATCTACCGACTCTCGGACCACATACTTCTACGACTTCTAGCTCAAGGCATCATCCACCGCATTCCCCATTCCTGAGGAGTAGGAAATCTCAATGTCATAGTCTTGAAAGATCTCCTCCCAACTACCCACCCGCATGTTCAGGTCCTGCTGGGAGAAGATATACTTCAATCTTTTCGGATCAGTGAAGACCAAGAAGCACTCCTCGATGAGGTAATGCCTCTACAACTTTAGTGCGAACACGATCACCGTATGCTCCAAATCATGGGTGGCATAGTTACGCTCATGGGGGAGTAACTGCCTAGACCCATAGAAGATCACCCCTAACCGCTGCATCAACACACATCTGAGGCCTTGCCCTGAAGCATCATAAAACACCTCATACACCACTCATTCTTCTAGAAACCTCAGCACTGGGGTAGTAACCAACTTCTTATTTATATGGCTGAAGGCTGCCTCACACTACCCATCCCATAAGACAGCTCGATCCTTCTTCATCAATGCTGTGAAAGGTGCTACAACTCGAGATACGTTGGGCACGAATCTCCGGTAGTAACCTGCCAGCCCGAGGAAACTACCAAGCTCTGCCACGTTCTTGGGTGCTTCCCAAGAAAAAACCGCCTCGACCTTCAATGGGTCCACTACTATTCCTTTCTTGGACACCACATTCCCAAGGAAGTGCACTTCTCGTGTCTAGAACTTTCACTTGGACAACTTCCCATAGAGTTGGTGCTGTCAGAGGACCTCTAAAACCGTTCTCAGGTGCTCAGCGTGATCCTCCTCTGATCATGTGTAGATTAGGATGTCGTTAATAAATACGACCAAAAATCGATCCAGGTACACCCGGAAGATGGATTCATAAGCCCTATGAACACATTCGGAGCGTTTGTAACACAGAACTACATGGCCAAAAACTCAAAGTGCCCATATCTTCACCTGAAGGAAGTCTTCAAGATGTCTCCCTCCCTCATCCTTAACTAGTGGTATCCTGACCATAGGTCAATCTTAGGGAACCAAACTGCTCCCTTCAGCTGGTCCAATAGATAGTCTATCCTCAGGAGGGGGTAATGTTCCTTGACTGTTGCCAGGTTTAGTCTACGGTAGTCTATGCATAGCCTGAGACCAACATCTTCCTTCTTGGCGAATAGGACTGGAGCACCCCATGGCGATGCACTTGGTCGAACAAAACCCTTATTCATCAGATCTTCAATCTAAATATGAAACTCCTGCAGCTCCGAAGGTTCCATCCAGTAGGGTGCCATCAAAATCAGATGATCACCAGGTTGTATGTCTATCTTGAACTCAACATCACACTGAGGGGGTAGAGTCGCCACTCTTCAGGGAAGACATCCATGAACTCACTAACGATTCCTAGGATTTACACCATCATTTCATACACCGATTCCACCGATAGTTCATCCAACAAGGAAAGGAGGGGATCCTTTCATCTGCTGCTTCTCTGGAAACCCCACTCGCTAATGAAAGTCACCCATCGGCCAAAAACATCTGAAAACACAACCCTTCCTCGACAGCAGTCAATAACGACACATACAGAGAACAACCAGTCAATGTCTAGGATGACATCGTATGGTTGTATATGCAATAGTAGATGATCCATGACTGACTGACGTGGCCATATCATCAGTCTGCATCCTTGAAAAATATACAACATATCATTCTGACCTCCGACTGTCGTGCTTAATACCAAGGGCACTGGAAATCTCTCAGGGTATAAACACAAATCGTGGTCTAGACTAGGTGTAACTAAGGAGTGCGAAGCTCCTGCATCGAAAAAGGAATATGCAAGGGTACTAAACAAGATGGTCGTACCTCGAATGACCTCTGGCCTTCTGGAACTACTGTCTCCATGACGTGAAACTTCCCATGCCCTGGTCCTCAGTCTCTTGGCTATTGGAAACCTCCCCGACCATGCCCAGGTCGAGGTCCTGGAGGAGCGCCCGGAGGTCGGTCTCCTCAGGCAACGTCTGGCTTTGGCGGAGCAGGAGCCTGCTACCCATGTTGCTGCTGCTGAAATGGCCATCCTGGAAATTGCTACTACTAAGGTGGGTGATGGACCTTACCACCTCCATCGTACTATACTCAATCTGGGCACTTATTCTGAAGGTGCCCGTGGATTCTACAGATGAAGCATCTCGGCCCTGGGCCTGGAAGAAAAGGGCGACAGATGGATGGTCGGAACTGGAACTGCTGAGGCCAATTTCATGCTGGTCGAAACATGGAGGGTCCTGATGCTAGAGGCCTACTGCTGACGACCTTCCCCTTTGACGATCCCAAATGGATCCCCTCTCATGACACACCTCCCAGCATGTGCATCCTCTCCACGACTTTAGCATTCTTCTGCACTAGTAGGTATGTTGATAGGGTGAAGGGAGTAACAACGTACTGAAGAGAAGGTCAGAGTGCCTCCTCTAAACATCTCACCTAAGACTCCTCATCAGGAAAGATGTCCAGAGTAAAGCGAAAAAGATCCTTGAACATGATCGCCAACTCTCTCACTGACATACTCTCCTAATGGAGGGACTGTTTCTCCAGCCTCTTCTCAGTCTTCATCATGGAAGAGAGGAATTCTGCCTGGAACTCCTTCTTAAAGTCTTCCCAAATCACCTCTATCTCCATCTTCTCCCCAAGATACAGCATCCACCAATGACACGCTGCTCCACGTATCTGGATCACAGCCAGAGGAACCTAGTACTCTATCGGAGCCCGGATCAAGCTGAAGGCTATCACTAGCTCCTCTAGCTAGCTCTCCGTCTCCACAACAGAGATTCTACCCTCCAACTTTCCAAGGTTCTATCACTGAAAGGATCAAAGCGTCTTCTTCCACTGATCATCATCCTCCTCTCAGTCGGTCCTCTACCGATCGGCCAAGTCAACCTCCTGGGCCTCGATCGCCCACACTACTCGTGGTCGCCTCCCAGGTGCCATAGCTGTATGGTAAACATGGAATGCCTAAGTCTGAGTAGTGTAGAATATTTTTCTTAAATTTTCTTAGAATTCTTTATTTATTTATTTATTTATTTATTTTTTTAATTCCCATGACACCCATGAAACATAAGAACACAAGTCATTATGATGTATGTAACTTTCCTCGGGTCTCTACCCTGCAATTAGTGTAGCCTCACTTGGTCGTTTGGTAGGTCTAGAGTCCTTGCATCAGATCATGGGGGGCCCTAAAATCCCATATCTTAGTCGGTATTCCTTGGCCTAATTCATGCACCAAGTTCACCTAAAACTGTTTCCCAAATAACCCATATAATCCTCACTGTGCCTAACTGCAGACTCTGTCCTATCTCTGAACCTCCCTCTGATACCTTTTGTCATGACCAGCATTCACCAGAATGAGGTAAGGGACAGAAGATTTCTAGGCCCTTCCTTCTTTTTGTTGAAGGGCAGATAATGACCCCCAAAACCCATATTCAATAGGTCCCATAGTGGTGACTGACACCAAAGGTATATAATCTCACACAAAATGCAAGTCATTACCTATTTTATTTTCATAGGATGCAGAGATAAGATAACGACCCCAAAAACACCAAGGATGAAAGTAAATGTGAATTCAAAAGCAAACAATTCCCATATGCATGTTTAAAAGTAAATGATACAAGCCACAAAAACTAAAAAGGTTAGGTAACAAAAAAAAAAGAAAATGACAACAGCAACTGCCCCAAGTTCCGAGCTAGTATGGCCCCGCACGATCTGTGATGTCCTCCTGGAAACCTGAAAGCAGTTTTATATACGTAGGTTGAGGATTCAAGTATACTCAGTAAGGAAAAACAAAGACTCTTGTGCACAAGTGGGGAGTCATTCTAATTCCCTATGAGAAAATTGACAACCAAAACACCTAGAAAGGAAAAATATCCTCCTAAGGCTCACCAAGTCACACTCTGCAAAAAACGCAAGTCATGTAATGTATGTTAATAGAACATAGATGATTGGGTACCCCACACAACTTTCCCACTCGTTATTGAAGACATCCTATGCATCGAACCAATCCCGACATTCTAACTACAGTCCCACTACCACACCCTGTCATTCTCATCGCAGTACCATTGCCACACCCTACCCATACACACCTGGGCCACTACCACACATCCTGCCCACAAACACCTGGGCCACAACCACCGCACGTAGCCACGCCCACAAACACCTGGGCTTGAACAACCACTGCCACGCCCGAAGGCACCTATGATAGAAAGATACTATCATGCTTGAAGACACCTGGGCCTCCTCTTGAAGACACTTGGGAAACAACCTGCCCGCAAACACCTGAGTCAACCACCAAAACTACCCTACCTAAAATTTATTGGGCTTATAATGGACTTCAGGTCATCACAGCCTTCCTAAAGAGTCTTGGGCTATTTGGGAAAGGGAGATGACCAGGAGCCAACAACCAACCACTCATAAGAGTGTTGGGAAAATCACCCTTCACATGAAATGGGGTTTTCAGCACTAAATGCTCAACTCGGGTAGGACGCGAATAAGAAACATATGAAATACAATATATGTATAGATAGCAGGACTCATCCCATCCTAGGGGCTCTGAAACCTATGCACAAACACCCTTGTTTCAATTCATCAACAAGGAAAAGAAGAGCACTCACAGCCAAGTCACATCTCATCCCCATAACGAATTACCCATTTAAAACATTCTTATATTCATGTCCAAGTGATCCCATTTGGGTGAATTATTCACAACTGGGAAACTAACAGGAAAAACCACAAGTCAAGAACGGAGAAAAAGGAAAACAAAAATTTAAGAATTCACACCTGGTTCTCTTGTGAAGTCACAACAACAAAGGGATAAGTGAGATCCCTCTATGTACTGGAACCAAAGAAAGCCTTGAGATACAGCCCCATATGGCTGGAGAACCACAACCAATCAACTGTACAACAACATGTGATAATATCCCCATCCATATTACCCCGTAAGCACAAAGTAGAACAACAAACATACTACCAAAATAATGTCAGAACGTCCAGGTTCAAGGACATCATTCATTAGGATCTTATTTTAGTTAGTTAACCAGGGTGGTCACACAAGGATTCTTGTTTTATTGATCATCCATTTAACCCATATAAGATTAGTTGACTTACTAGTTCCATGTTACAATCATTTAGTCACCATAAATGAAAAGGGTTTATTAATACACATGGAAATACCACCAACGACCGTCATTTTCAGTGAGCACAAGACCTTGATGTTAAGAACACATATCAACATGAGAAAATACAACAGAACATCAATCAAACCCATTCATTCATTAATGTACATTCATTATCTCCATTAAGTTTTTTTCATAGATAACCATAGAAAAAAAATTATACCCACCCCCCATGATGCACAATATAGAAAGTCTAAGGAAAACCCTACCTGATTGGGCTAAGATCGAAGTTCTTATCCCCATGCCAAGAATAGGGTAAAGCGTGACTTGCACAAGAGGGATGTTAGGAACTCCAAGGATGAGCAGAAAGACTCCATCACAGGTGCACCACAAGCCTCATGAATGGTAACTCCGAAAGCACTAAGAAGAAAAAGGGGACATCCAAGAGGAAGAAGAAGGAAGTAGAAATTCCAGTGCAACATATAGATAAGTTCCCATTGCTATGTGATATGGGGATTTGAACAGATTTAAATTCGGATCGTGGATCCCCATGCGGTTGGGTGGTTACACACAACAATATTAATTGTTATTTAATATCCCCCAATGGGGATGTTCCTCGAGGTTTTCGGGTATTAATTATGGGATTTAAATGGCTTTGAACCACTCAAAAAGGGTTTAAAAAGCCCAAAAAAGGTGTTACGGGAATAACTGTAAAAGAGAAACCCGATGAGGCTGGGTGAAACTGATCGGTCACCCCGATCGGTCACACGCCGATCGGTCGCACACCGAAATGAAGTCTTACCACCCAGATGTCACCCTTAGGATCTGGAATTCGGCAATGGGATGGACCATGAGGGTATAGGTCATCATTGTTACATTATTCCCCATTTTGTAAATTGCATTCTCATAATTTTAAAATTGGGCTTGGGAACATCATTAAATGTCCCACATCGAAAAGAGATTCAATAAAACTATCACTTTAAAATAAATAAAGAGATGTATAAAGGTCACCCGAGATAACCCATTCTAGGATTCCATGTGGGAAAACATAGATATGGAAGATAAACTAAGTGTCATTTTCTAATGGAGGGTGATAGAAAACATGATCAAGATAAAGTTAACTACAAGAAAACCACAAACTTGTGATAGGATAAATTGACATTTTTTTACAATTAGGCAAATTAAACGGAAAATGTTTTTTTTTGTTTTATGTTCAATTTCATAATGTTGAGGAATTTATTTATGATATTGACTAAGAACATAAAGAGATATACTTAATTTTTAATTAGTGTTTCATCTATTAATAAATTTCTACCACTCACTCATCATTTTTTTCAAATAATGAGTATTCAGGACGACTTGGTCACACATGAAGCACTATAATCAAATTCTAGAGATTCACATGATCCACAAAGTAGAAACTATATATTTACTTTGTATTTAGAGATTAATAAAAACCAAAAATGGTTAGTAAAAGATCAAATGATCCCCCAGAAGGATAATCCGTTAGAGAAAGAAATACTAATCTTAATTACTAAAATTAAACAAAAAATCCAATGTTCAATAAATACCATTCAATAAACAATTGCCCTTAAAATCCTTCAATATAATCCAAAGTAATATTGAATCCCAAAACATATAATAATTTTATTATGCACTCTTCCACATTAAATTGTATCTCTAAATAATATCGACTACTCTTATGGTCACATAATTAAAGTAATTAACCTAATCACATATTTTCTATTATTGGTTATTCATTTCCATAAATAACCCAAATTTCTATAAATCTATAATAAAAACATAGATAAAAATAAACCATCACTACCCAAAAATAATCTCATAGTATTCTATTTTCCTTAGGAAAATAGTGTTCCCAACAGAGCAAACATCTTCCAAAATAACATTTATCACTTATCCCCAAATCATTTTCCTATACTAAGGATATATATTTGATAAGACATAAGATCCATAATCAAATTATTATTAGTCAAAAAAATCATTTAACTAAAAATAATTAGTTACACTAACAAGGGACTTCACATAGTAAAATTGTAGGCAATAAATCCCAGTCACACTCTAGCTTTGGGTTTGATTCCCACAGCTTTGTCTAACACGAGGGGTTGTCACACAGTCTGCAGGTATTCCATTTTCAAAATCTATATTTTATAACATTCCCAAAATGAGAAATTTTTTTCAGAATTTCCATAACA
Source organism: Viscum album (assembly GCA_963277665.1). Classification (NCBI taxonomy): domain Eukaryota; kingdom Viridiplantae; phylum Streptophyta; class Magnoliopsida; order Santalales; family Viscaceae; genus Viscum; species Viscum album. The sequence continues at coordinate 1,561,919,004 of OY728147.1, forward strand.
TAATTTCATCACAAATGTAATCTCATACCTCACATTTCAATCCCAAAATTTAATAACATGTAATTTCCTCAAATTATAGGATCATATAAACCCAAAAAAGTATTTATAACTATAATAGAAAAGATAATTCTTCCAAAAATAGAATTTTCACATAACAAACTCCAGGGTTACACATACAAGAGAAATTTCTTCTAATGTAATCCCATCAACAAGGATAACTAAAAAGTTTTCCATCCATTTATTTCTACATTGGTTATTCCTTGACCAAGATATTATCCTAAAGAATGGGTAATTCACTCGGGTAATTCCCAGGTCCCCTATATTTACGGAAAATTACTGTAAATGGATTCTTGGGATCTTTTTTATTTTCTTCCGTAGTCCTCTTTATATTTCCACGAGAAATTATTTACTTCATTTCTTTCTTTCCCACACATAAATAATTTCTTTTTTCTATTGAGAAAATTTCCTAGCTGTCTCCATCCATATTTACTTCATGATAGAAATTGATCATTCTTTTCTCCATGGTCTTCACTACTCGAGATCTTATCATTCACCACCTTTCTATTCTTTGTTGAGTGCATGAGTTGGTTAATATATATAATGTGGATCACATTTTTGAAAAACATATTTGGAATGAAAAAAATATCTTTTACACCTACCGAAAATCCACTTTATTGCTCATTTCCACCACCATACCAACCTTGTACACCATGTTCAATGTTACTATGACTTCCTTAGAATCCATCCATTGAATAATAAAAGAATGCATAATGTCAGTCATAAAATCATTTATAAAATATCATAACACTTTATTTTCAATCTAAAACACCTTATGATTAACCAAGTTTATTTATTCTCATCTTATATTAAAATCATTCAAATCAGTTTGTAACGAAAATGTGAATTATCCTAAGCATATAACCTAGGAGTATCGTAACCAAGAGTGTAGAAAGGCCATTTTTCATGAACCAGGATACCGAGGATTATGTCCAAAAATCATTGTCAATGTTTTCACTCCTAGGTATATCTGTGCTGAGCCACCTCTACATGCTCATATCTAGACAGGGATGTATTTCATGGAAAACCCACATAATATTTACATTACCAAATGTTTTGATGTTCTTCTATACTAATCCTCAATGTCTATCTTAGAGTAGTGTTTCCTAATCAGAGTTTATTTTTTCTAAATATAGCTTCTGAGGTTTGTACTAAACATTCTTTGATACCAACTATAACGACCCAATCCTTGCTAACCATAATCAGTGCATTATTACATAACATTGGCATGATATAAGGAATTATTTCTGGAAAGGCCAATCAGTTTAATATCCTTAGAATTACTAGATACATACATAATTTTTACATTACATCATAATATAAAAAAACAACATTGTTTCCCCTTAGAACACTCTTATATATCTTTGCCTATTCGTGAAGGTTAATCATAATATACTTTTTTCCATATTGGGAAATATAAAACATAAGGTAGGGGTGATCTCAAATGTTCAGTAAGGATAAAATTATAGTGTAAACTATCATTAATAAGAAAAAACATTTAAGGAAATGTATAAGACTAGAACATGATCCTTTTAAACATAAACTTCAATATAATATGGAAAAGATAAATAAAATAATGCCATTAACTTATTCAAATGGATATTATACTAGTCGAATAATCACATGTAATATTAATAGACAATTTCATAATGATGGAATGCATAATTCTAGAATTCGTACCCACATAGTCAGGGCCTTGTGCCAAGACTACAAATAATATTTTGTCAAGGACTTGTTCAAGGAAACTAGTTTGTCTCATGAGACCTACTAATGAATCAATGATCAATAGTGGCATCCACCCGTCACTTACATGCTCCAATTCATTCCTCATATTAAAATGTTTAGATATAACATAGTCATTAATATTAAAACTAGCATAAAAATGTCTATACTTTATCTATAAACCATGAATGGTACAAAAATAACACATTCAGAGTCAAACATATCAAAAAAACTTCAATATAGTATAGAATATTAGTTTCATAAAAAATCAACCTTGACTAAAAATAATATCCCATAATGGATGTTGACATATTTGAAAATGATCAGAAAAAATATTTTACGAAAATATCACTTTTTCTTGAAAACATGTAATAGTCTCACTATTTTTCAAGAAGCTATTAAAAATAGATTTTTGAATCAAAGTGACCTATACCAATTTGAAAATTTTAAAAGAAATTTCAATTTTAAAACATTAATATCCATATAAATAAAACCTTAAAACCATTTTTAATACATGGTCATTAATGAGAATGATTTAGAAGCATAAAAATTTAAAACATTAAAAGGATATTTTTTTATAGTTCCTAACCAAATGAGAGATGCTTGAATAAATATAATTGAGGTAATCAAAACATTATAATATGATGTGAATATAGTTATTCATGATATACTATGTCAAAGTATTCTATATACACCAAATAAAAGTGAATTGGCGCATAACAATAAAGAATACTCAATGGAATGTAAGTTGAGATGAATTTCTTTATAAAGACTGTATCCTTAAGTTAAGGATAAATCAATGACATAATTATGTTCGACAAATATAAATAAATTCAATAGGATTTGATATTCAGTGTAAATCAATCCAGGAACATTCACACTTATTATTGGAAAAACAACACCAATGACTTATATGTTTTACTCAATGAATGTAAATTCAGTTAAAATTTATTTTATCAAGTTTATATCGATGAGTTGAGAATTTATAAATGAAGTGATTATGTGTATAAAATGTATATCCGCATAATGGGGAGTTGAAGTTACTACATAAGTAAATAATTAGTGATTTAACATATAATATTGTAGTAATGTAATCAATGAAGTTTTCTTTGAACCGAATAAGTGGAAATTGAAATTTGAAATTACCTTACCGATTTGGTAACTTACAAAACATACACCCCAAGAAAGAAGGGTCATCCGATGATGATGTAAATAAAAATAAATTATATTATTCTACGCAAACTATAAAATCATCAGTAGTATATACACCACACAAAATGTAATTGTGGAAAATATAACATAAATTTCATGGGAATAAAAGTGAGATGAAAACCCCTTACCACATTGCAATCAATAGTGACATTAGCCCAAAAGTTAAAAACAACAAAATTAATAAAAGAATATAATGAATATAAAAATAATCATTATAATATATATCATGTGGTAGTATACAATACACCACATGAAATAAATAAGTCGTGAACAACAGAAATCTCACGAAATTAAACGCAAGATAAGAAACCTCTTACCACATTGTAATCAATCATGTCGTAAGACCAAAAGTTAATAAGCACCGAATGAATCACAAAATACCAGGAATATAAATATAATCATGATAATATACATCAAGTGTTAGTAGACAATACAACACATGCAATAAATAGGTGGTGAACAACGAAAATCTCACGAAATTCAAAGTGATATAAGAAACCCCCTTACCTTGTACTTATCCTTAGTATGGGGTTGGTTAGCCTAATTTATAATGGTGAAATAGTTGTTATTAAATTAATAAAGAACCAAATACATAAATATTATATCATATATGATCTTTTAATATTTCTTTGTTAATAATATTTCAGTATTGTAATCCTTTCGGGTGTTAACTGATTCATTTTCCATTTTATGCTTGGTTATGTAAGCAATGTTTTTTATGGATATGAGGTATTTGATTCATATAAATAATTATATTATGTTCATAAAAATTATTTTTAATCATAAAATTAAAATTATTCTTGAATGATTATGATGGGGAATGAATCTCATTGCGTTCGTGGAGACGGTAATCTGTACGTACGCACGAGCAACAATATAATTATATTAATGGTGAAATCATATGTAATTGGATGGTATATAATATAGACATAATAATTATCATGTTATATTTATTATTAAATCTGTTATACTCATTATTATACCCATCCAAATAATGAAGTGATTTCATAACAAACTAAACCACGACGTGGAGATGGTAAGCCGTACGTACAGACATATGATGAATTTTTCATTTATAGGATTGATAGAATAACGAATATGGTTGTACCATATTTATAATAATATCACATAAATTATAAGGTACTGGAGTTATTATTTAGGTATGGAATGAAAAAAGAAAGAGGATGTGGAAGAAAAGAAGAATTTGAAAGAGGGTGGTGAAATTATTACCTTTTGATCAGGTGTTTCCTTTTGTGTTGATCAATAGGGATCCATAGATTGGCATTATGATCAATGTAATGACTCAATATTGATGTGATGGGTAGGCTTTGGTTTAGCCAAATGGCTTTCGAGGTGTGAAATTAAGAGAAGGAGAAGTACCCTTTTACAAGAGAGGTGATGGTCACTTTAGAAATCTTGAAATATTATTTTATAATAAAATCATTATTGATTTATAATGGATAAAAAATTATTTATATTAAATATAATGTGGGTATTGGTAAAACAACATTCAACCAATAGGTTTTAGACAATTTAGGTTACCATTTTAATCATATCTTTTAGATTTAACTCTAAGTTAAATAGTTTAACTTTTACTGTGTCTTCTTGTATTTTTACACTATATAGTTAATAAACATACTCTAAACATCCATGAGAACCTCAAGTGGTTCATTAATGAAATATATAATATTATTTAATCCCTTTTTCCTAACCATAGGGATTTTGGAATATTTTATAAACCAATAATATAATATTTGTTTTAAAAACTCATTTATGTAATTATTGACATTATTTAGTATTTGGTTTTTGTGAAACTCATAACAGCATGATTAATTCAAAAATAATATATTTAATCAACCCTATCATGTCATATTAACCTATTAAATTATTTAAATTCATCAAATGTCTCAAATTACACTTATTATGATATTTATAATATCAATTATTTTAATCAATCATTAATAGGGTAATTATTGCATCGTCATTGTGTCATAAATAAATTTAATTATTTAATGTCTAAAAATTATAAATAAAATAAAATTATGTAGGAAATATTTTTATATTTCTAATGTATATTTATTGTCTAATTTATTATATTTATAACCCTATATAAAAAATATGTTAGTTATTAAAAATTGAATATACTTCTTTTAAGTCTTCATTAAATAAAATAATAATAAATGTCCTAATCTAATCCATGTGGATCAAATAGGTTCATATTTTATTCCTAGGGTTGTTTTTTGTCGAATTTCTCTTATACAATAGAATTAGGACATGTGTTAGTGTAATTATAATATCATTTTTATGTTAAATTACCGTATTTACTTTTAAACGTGGTAAATAAAAGTCTAATGTTAATATTCACCAAATATTATTTTCATCTTCTTGAACCAAATTTTAATTACTGATGACAACCAAGTCTCATGTATTATTAATGTTCAACTCATTGAAGTTCCAAAATTATGTTTTATGCATATTTTAAAATGCTCTTTGATGGTGGATAAAAGACGGTAAAAAGTTCAATAAAATTTTATACATCTAATTTTCTTATAAAACGACTTCAATGAATTAAATTGAACTTATATAAGTATTATATTTATATTTTTACTTAAAAAATTTAACTAACATAAATAATTATTTAAATAAAACGTCGGTTTTAAACTGTAACGTAGTATTTTTCACTATTCATCAAAAATTTAATGTTTTCAGGAAAATACCAAAAATTCACCCTAATATAATTTTGATATTTCAAATTCAAAAATGAATTATATTTTACCATATTAAAAAAATATAGGTTGCATTAATTAATTTAAAATTTATTCCCATTGTTGATACTGAAAAGTGGGTTTTTAAAAAGTAAAAACTATAAAAAGATTGACATGTTTTTTTGTCAAATTTAAATGTGAATTTACATATAATGACCAAAATTGTATTAAATGATAAAAATATAATCTAATTATACTTCCAAACCATTCAAATACGAAATCTAACAATATAAATTATTTCTATTAAAAAAGTTGTTCTCGATTAAAATTTTGTATTTTTCAGTATTCATCAAAATATGAAAGTTATCAGAAAAGTACCAAAAATTTATTCAAAATTTTTTTATCTCTCGATTATAAATAAGAATTAAATTAAATTAAATTGAATATATAAATGTTTCAAATATTGTTTTTTAGAAGGGTTTTTCATTAGAATGTGTTAAAATTTCATTTCTTTTAAAAAATACTTCTTAGATCTGAAAAAAATGAATTTGTTCTCATATTATGTCTAAGAAACATATAATTTGGATTCTAAAATTATATGGAGTATATATAACTCAAAATTCCATTAATAATATTCATAACCGCTTTTTAATGACTAGTTTGGTGAGTCGTGGGGCACTCAAACCTGTTGTTGCATGTAGCGCAAGCTATTGAATTACATTAAAGAAAATAACTAACTATGAAATCTTTGGGTGGTACCATTTTACTAAATCTAGATGACTTTAATTTTTAATCTCATATTTGGGATATCTCTAATTTTCATTGAAGTAATAATATAATATATATATTTTAAAATGATATAGTTTTCATATAAAATTGATATTTATGTATTTTGCATTTTTTTCTTTGTTTCATCTCTTTTACTCTTCAAACAAAAAAATAATCTAAAATAAAATATTATATTATATCTCTTTTTTATATGGTATATTTTTCTCTTATTTCCATAAGTTTCAAGATTATTTTACAAAATTATTTTTTATTATTGAAGTGATTTATTATATAGATTTTATGTTATCCATTAAATTGTAAATGTTTTTAAATGATTCTTTATATTGTTTTCTTGAAAGAGTTGTTTTCAAATTTCATTATAAAAACTGATATGTAATTTTTATTTTATCCGTATGATGTTAAAATAATTTCCCTCTTCCCTATTAATTTTATTCTTTTTAGCTTATTTTATATGTTTTATTAAATTTAGAAGGAAGAAAATTTATAAATGATTATAGTAATATTTGTAATTTAATTTAATATAGTATATAAAATAAATCATTTTAATGTTAAATCAATTTATCTAGTTTTCATCTCTTGGAACATGATTAATTTTATATTCCTTAATTTTCACATAAAAAAATCACTTAATTTTGATCACTATTCATTAGAAATTACATTACACATAAAGAATCATATTATTTATTTCATGGATATAAACATATTATAAACCATAAATCATTTCTATATTTAATTTTTTTTGAACATTATCTGATTGACTAGGGAAGACAATGAAACACCTATACTCCTTTCATAACATGGTTACATATTTATAATGAACATTTTTTAATAAATTTTATTGATCGTTAAATATATGAGTAATGCATTAGACATGTATAGATTGGTGGGACCCAATTATAAATATCCCTTAAATGAACTTAAATTTCTCATGAACCAAACCAGTTGGACAAAATAAATAGGTTTTTTATTGTATACATATATATAGATTTAAACTATTTTTGAAAAAGATCTTAACTATAGTGGATATCCTAATTTATTAGGATTTATCATCATTGAAAATTCACTTTTTTTGATTTATGATATTAAAAATTTTACATAATATATGGATTCATTTTCTCTCATTATTTTTATCAAATGGAAATTATTTTCGTTATTTAATATACCATATAGATTATTCTGTAGTGATTTATTATAGCCACTTCTCTAAAAAACTCATATTGAGCATCATAGATTACTCTTCAATAATTCTATTTTCTATATGATATGATAGTAAAATTATATATAATATTAAGAAAGCAATAATTTTTTTAATGTAATTTATATTTCAAATGTAATATTGTAACAATGTTTGTATCTTGTTATTCAAGAAAACAAAATTGATAAATCATTCATGATAAGGGGATTTGCACCATTTAAAAATGAAATAACACTGGAATAGACTATGGGTTAGTATAGTTTTAGTTGTCAAAATATTAATCAATAAATATTTTATGAATGTAAAATATTAAAATGAATTATAAAAATTTAGTACAATATGAGAATAAATTATAATATCAAACATATTAATGAAAAAACAATATTAATACAACCAAAATTCAATAAAAAGACCATGAATTTCAAATAGTTATCCTCACGGTTAAATAATAAGATCATACTAGTGGTTATAACCATTTAATAAAGGAACAAAATTTGGATTATATTATATAATTTTAGGAATGAATTAAGATAATTAGATAACTGATTTTATAGTTTTATGAAATGCTATATATTGGAATAAAATATGAATATTATACATATAATCATTGGACAAATGATCATTCAAAATACTATCATTTATCATATAACTATTTAATATTTTGTAATATTACATATTTTTATCCAATAGGATTAATGAATTTGTGTATTTGTTTTCAAAAAAACAATAAAAATTAGTTTTGAAATTCTTGAATTAAATATAAATATATTAATTACGAACAATACTTATATATAAATATTTTTATTTTTATTGATTAAATATTTTTTTTAAATATTATTTTGATGTGTTTATAAAAATTATTAACTATATATTATACCAATTTACTGAGAAAATATATAATCTCTATAAGCAAAATAATTATTTATATTTAATTTAAATAAATTATTAAAATCCTTTTTTTCAAAGAATATATTTTTTAGTATGTTGTGATTAGAAATTATAATAAATACATGACATTATATAATTATTTATATGGAATAAACTTTCAGTTAATATAAATATTAAAAAAATAACCATATAACATTATTTTTCATGGAATAATAATTAATGATTTTTTATATTTAAAAATAAAATTTTCAAAAAATTATTTTTCATATCTTATCCATTCATATAATAAAATTTAACTTTTGTTTATTTGTTAGAAATTGCATCTAATAAATTTTCTTTTATAGTTTTAGGAATTATATCCAAATTATGTTTTATATACAATTTTATTTTTATCCATAAACATAAGATTCTTATGGAAAACATTAGTTTCCATTGTTAATGTAATACGAGTTGAAAGGAAATAAATAATGGAAAATGATATAAAATATCATAATTGAATTTATCTATATGAGGGATTGAGGTTTTTAAAATACTATCATTATCCTATACTAATTATTTTTACAATTTTTATATATAGTTCTTGTTAAATTATATTCACTATTCATTAAGAAATTTGTATTAGTGAAAATACCTATCATTCGGTCCAATAGATGGACCTCGCCAATACAAATATAAAATAATTTTTTTTCCTCTTGAATAAATATTAAAATAATCTTATTTTAAATACTATATTATTCTGTAAACCAATGGTGATAATATGAAATAATCAATAACCCATTTTGATGTCTCTCCAAAAAAAAAGATTCATGTTTTCAATATATGTGTCATCCTCTCCCAAATATTTCGTCAATATCTTATTCATCTATATATTCTTAAATAAAATTTATCAATTAACTAACATGTTTTTAAATGCATTTATATTTTATAAATTTGAAACTATTACTACAAAATAACATGTTATTACTCATTTAGCTATTATAAAATGTTATTTTTTAGATTGGTTTTCCCACGTACACAATCAATGCTATAACGTTTAAATCTTGAAATGATAATAATAAAAAAATATTATTAATATGTTGTTATGATTATAAATAAAATATATTTTTATATATTAACCAAAAATTTAACATCCATAATTTGATGACTAATATAGAAAATAGATATTATGACTGCACATTATTGACTATTACAATATCTTCCATAAAATGACTATCAGACACAATATGTACAAAAAAATAACTATGTTAACCCCATTTAAATCATATAATTTATTAACACATTTAAAATTATCATTTATTATAAATATAAGTCATTAAATATAATAGAAAAAATATGAAACGTTATAATATAATGTTAATTTTAAGAAAAATTATTAATAATTTGAAAATTAAATGTTGTACAAGAAAAATTTATTGCAAAAAAATATAACATTTATTATTATTTTTAAATAGAAAACAATTATCATTATAAAAAGTGTAAAATAATAATTTAGCATGAATATTTTTATGTTAAGGGGAACTCATATCAATTTCCCTTTCACGGAGATATAGTTTGTATTACCAATTTATTTTCTTTTATGTGGTGTATATACATCCTATGAATATTTATTATAATAAATGTTATGGAATTCATGGGATTTAAAAAATATATCAAATTTTATCTCTTTCATGGTTTTTTATTCAATTTTTGTGTAAACAAAATTTATTTCTATGAAATATGAATTATTTTTTTATTTTTAAAGAAAAATTTCCCATTGAAGGTAAATTTTTAGTTTATATGTCTCCAAATACCCATTAAATTATCCCCTCTTTTTATTTATTAATGTTACACAATAATTTATATTTCACCCCAATTTTAATCATGATTTAGATGAAAACATTCTTATATAGTAAGATGACCTCATTTCCTCTATTTGGTTAAAGGTAATTACCTTCCATGGTTATTAATTTTATTTTGAAAATTTGCAATATATTTAATTTTCTTTTTAATTCAATTTTTACTGGACATAATATTTGTATCAATGAGTTGAAGAAATATCTAATTATTTTTTATGCATTATTCATTTTATATTTTAAATACCTTTCATTAATAAATTTTGAAATGAATACCTAATTTTTTTCATTTCGCATATGAATTCGTTTTCCTATCAGCTGCTATCATTTTTTTTCAAAATATTTCTTTTAAATTTTTCTAATAAATCCATATTAATTTATAATAAAATTTTATAATATAATATTTTGTATAAAGAATAATTTTTTTTCAAATATATATGTTCTTTTTTCTTTTATTTTAATGGGGATTTCAAATTCTCCTAAAAGAGATTTATATCTATGTAAACAAATTTTTTGGTTTCTTATGCACTTTTTGTTATATTATATTAGGATACTATCTGACTCCAATCTATGTATGGTTTAGAGTAATTTTTCATAAAAGTTTCCTAAAACCTATTTCATTCAATTGAGTTGAATATGATTTGATGAAATTATGGAAGTCTTAATGTTCATATCACACACAAATGATGAATATTTCATTATGTGGTTGGTTGTAATGGTATTACATAACCCTACCATTCCGTAAGACAACCATTATACCACATGACAAGGCATGAAAATGAATGCAGGTGAACCAAACCATAAAATCATATGTGATGGGTGGGACCAAATTATATAACCCCCCATTACATTAGAAAAATCCATATATATCTAGTGCTGACATATCTAGGATGTGCGAGTAATCCAAATCTATTTTGGGACTCTATAAATGACATGATGGATGTCCATGTAGTGAGAAATTAAAAAAATTAATTTCATTCTATTATTATATATATTACAAATTTTTATTCAAAATTTTTATTATGGAATATTATATTGATATCTTTTAATGGAATATGATTATTGTCTACAATATCTACACTATTATTCAAAAATTATTTTTTGTATGTGAAGATACTTATTATGAAAATCAGGATTTTTGATGTGAAATTTGTTAGATATGATTATCTTATGTAATATTTATACACCATTTCTATATTCTAATACACATATTCTACCATATTCTAACTTTTGGTCATTGATTGGTATCTGTCATGTTCAACCCTTATTGATCATATGAGATCACCAATTCTTATATTCTATTCTCTATGTTTTTAATGATAATATAATATATGATATATTTATAAGAGAATAATATCGAAATAATACTTTTGAAAAATATATAAGAATATTTCATAAAAAAGATGGCTTTGTATATAGTTATTACAAACACATTAAAATTAATCCATTTGATGTGAATTATTTTAAAAATTAATTAAATTCAGGAAAAAATATTTAAAAAATATTAAATTTATAACTTTTTTAATAATAAATAAATAAAATATCACGGGAATGATTTTTTAGGGTTATAACGTAGGACCCCCAATTTTTATTTCATTAATATATTGAATAAAAAATCACACAAGGAATAATGAATAAAATGAAAGAAATTAATTTATTTGTAAGTAAAATTACTACCCAATTAATGTTAAAACATGTTAATTAATTAAAACATAACAGAAATATAATAATTACAAGAGGAATAAAAGCCCACGTAAATAAAATGACCAAGAATACAATTTTCAATCCTCTTGGGTTTCCATTACGATCATTCCACCAATTAAAAACATGAAAAAATGAAAATTATTTGAAATAAAAAATAAAATATAGAAATTAAATTTAGTAGTGCGATGGATAATATTTATATAGATATATAATGTAATATATATATATATATATGACTCAAAATTGATTATAAGACTATAATTTGACAAATGTATTCGTATATTTTTGTTGGCATGGAATATAAAAAATTGTTATGTTGTAAATATTTTAATAAATGAGAAAAAATTTAAAAAATAAAAAATGTATAATATATATTATATTCATCTATTATAATAAATTCTTTACCTCTATTTCATAAATTTGGATTGGGAATAAATATTATATAATCATTCATTAGGTAAAAAACATATCCTAGATGAATTTTATAAATGTATTATGTAATTTTTATAAATATATTAATTTTAATTAAATAATAATTGAATATGAGATATTAAATTTCTTAGGAAGCTAAAATGAGTTAATAGTTTTTAATACATTTTTTATAAAATATATGTTTTCAGGGTGAATAATTAAAGATGAAAGTAAACTAAAAAAATGATAACATATTATATAAGGTCAAATTGTGGTATATTTCATAAATATAAATTTGAAATATTTTAATTGAGAGAACCATAACTATTTTCAATTTTTCAAATACACTACATGTAAAAAAACCTTCCATATCAATTACAGAATCAAATATTTTGAAAACTCCTCTCAAACAAACCTATAAACAAACAAGTCTTATAATATTACAAAACTAATAATATAATTTTATTTACTCTTGAGTAAAGGATAATCTATACTCACCTATACCCATATCTCATATTGGAAAACATTTTCTGTCATTAATGATGAAAAAATCCATTATTATGATGGAATTTGTTATAATAATGAGTGATTTTATCAATTTCTTTATATAACAAGTTCATATTTTCATTCATTGAACCCAAAACATAAATGATGTTATGTTATCAACTAAATTTTTATCATTAGTAAAAAAATATAAATAATGGAAATATTATAATAAAGCATAATTTATGTTATTATTATGTTTCACAATGGTAGATAATAAATGAATTATTATTATAATGTAACCCATTATTATCTGTAAGATTACAAAATTCATGTGCATAATTAATTCCATTCATATAAACAATAAATGTAACTTCCATAACAGTAAAATATAAATATATAAATCCACATATTACAATGAGGAAACTAAAATGATTAGTCTTGTAAATATTAAATTGTTATCATAAAACATAGTTTTACACGACCATACTAAAATATCTAAGAGATAAGATGAAAAACAAGCATTTGATGATGAAAAAATATATGACTATCATATATATATATATATTTAATAAATTAATATAATATAATAGTATAAAAGTTAACTAATATTATGAATGCTTTGATCAGATTTATTATCATTTAAATGTTTTTGATAAAGAATTTTCTAGTATATTAATGGAATTATAGATTAGTTGTTAGGGTTTAGGTTATAATATATCTATAAAATTGGGTTTTATTTGTATAAATTACCATAGGATACATTTTATGTATTTTAACTCTATATATAAATTTTCTTATACCATCTCATTTTTTTATTTTTGTTTAAAAATATTCTATTAATTTTCCCTTTGATAGATTTAACATTTAATTTAAATGATGTTTGCAACTGGATTTTTATTTATATTATCTTTTTTATTCATAATCATTCTCCTCCATGTGAATATTCATTATAATCTTTTAATGTAATTATATCAAAATTAATTAATCATTTTGGGAATGTCATATTGTCTTTTTATTAATTATTATATAATAAAAGGAATTCCTTTTCTTCCACTCCATTGTGTTTCTTTATTAATTTGTTTTCAATATTAATCTTTAGTTATCAATAAAAATAACCCTTCTTAAGTTTTTATGATAAATAAAATGTTTTTTTCAACGTTATCAATTTATTTTAACATATATTAAAAAACAATTTGTATTAAAAATTATGAATATATAATAGACATTTATTCTTGTTTTGTAAATAAAATAATAATGTTCATCATAAATATTTTTCATCTATATACATTCTATTTAATTTTTTATATGTTTAAATGGGGAGTGTATTTTATTATATAATCATCATTCTTTCTAAAAATGATTTATCTTAATTTCCTCTGATGATTATTTTGAAAAATTGTTTTATTCTCACTATTTAATTGTGATTGGTTTTCATGATCATAAAGAATAAATTATATTTTTTATCATTATTTGGCATGTAGGTCCAAAATTATGTAGTCCTCCATTTCATTAGGTAATAATGATATCTTATGATAATTACTTTTTTTAATCTCTCTCAATCAAGTAATATCTCACATTGACAAATTGGGTTTGTCACTAGACACCATGCATTCTTCCCCATCCGCTATAGTCTTACAAATAGCAGTGGGGGTGTCAAGAACATATTGGTTAGTCTATAAAAAATATTATATAGTTTTTACAAAAGGTAAAATAACATTATAGTAATTTAAATAAAAAAATAGTACAACAACCAATAAACCAAGTATTTAAGTTAAATAATCAAAATTAATAATACCAAACATAATTAATGAAATGATGGATAATATATGTTTATCAAGAAGCGGATAATATTGAATAATTACTAAAAATTAAAATAATAATATAATGAACTTTTTCAAGATCCCCATGTTGGTCTCATATCTATGATCAAACATATTTAGTAAGAAACAATACCGAAGAAGGTCATTTTCCCTATTATAAACATGCACCCATATAAATTTTCTAGGAACCAAATTATTTAATGAATATGATATGACTAAAATGTACCTAGACAACACCACTGTCTAAAAAACCATTTATATAATATGTACTAGTAATAAAGTGATAAACAAGGGTATTAATTAATTAGTAAATATAATATAAAAACTAATTTTCATTAGAAGGATTATAAAATAGCTCCATGAATGTATCAATACCATGCCAAATATATCCATGAGTCCATGAAATAAAAATATAAAGAGGAAAAGCCCTCAATATAGTCATTTAAGCATAACTAGGACATAAAATCTATATAATCATTTCAAAATAACTTGAAAGACCATCTAAATAAGAATTTCAATATATCTAGGGAAAAATCTCTATATAATATTTTCACAATATCAAGCCAATCCCTCTATATAATCATTTTAACATAACCTAAAACACATCTCTAAATTTCTAAAACATAAGATATGATGGCATAATGGTGGAATCTTCCAATTACCTTTTTTCCTCTTAATTATTCATTCATTCATCATGTTATGTCTTGATTCATTCTTATGGTGGGGTACAAAACCCTATTTTTTCAATTTATTGCATGTTATTTCAATAAATAAGTAATACATATTCCGTATTGATGACATCATAAGAAATAAACTTATATATACTATCATTCTAATTCATGCTTCATGAAAAAGAATCTTCATTGTCATTAAATTGTATGCTCACCCTACAGCTGGCCACAAGCTAGGTCTCTACAATTTTATATCCAAATATATTGGTAGAGTGGTCCAAAAACATGATTTTCAACACCAATTATTGTATTATATAACATGGATGTTGTGTTTGTGGGATCACAATGTATTGGAAAGACATTGAACAATATAATAAATTACACATGTATTTTTATAGAATACATATATATATATACGGAGATTAATGAAAATTAACCAATATGTAATTCCAATAATGAAATAAGTTGATGGATATCAATACGAAAAAACCTGTATAACCAAAACAAAAATATGAAATCCCATTTCAATAGAGGTAAATAGATCAGACCCTTATAAGGGAATATATTTAAAAGAGGAGAAAAAAATATAGAATGATCTTTTCAGCGGTCAAACATCAGTATGAGACATCTATGAGGGATGTAAAAGAGACCAATTCTCCAAGAGTCTCTATTGTGTTTGATAAAGGAGGATGAAAACTAAATAAGAAAAGATTAAATAATGAAATGAGAAAAAACATTGCTCATGATGAGTTCACATTATGAACACCATTCAAGATGAGAATTCCTCATACACTGAAAAACATTTCTCCTTGGTTTAAAAATACAATGATCATCCTTTTGACAATGTGTAACCAATTTAAATATTTTATACCCTTCAATTATAGAAATTGTTTTTTTCTTCTTATGAGTGAATAATTCATCAATTTTATAATATATATAGTATTAATATGTCATATAGGTAGTTGTCACTATGAATTCCTATAAAAAAGTCCAAAAATCCTTTTACAACACTTCATCTTTAAGAGAATACATTTTCAACATTTGCAAACATTATACATTGAATCCACTAAATAAATAAAACATATATTGCCAAAATTTTGGCTATTTTCACCGTAATAGCTCTCTAGCCACACTAAAAAGTACTGATCGACATGGTTTGAGGTATAAAACAATCTAAAAAAGGTTCATATAATACTTTAATATGGATGTACCTATAAAAAATGAGATCTTTTAATCTCTCCACTATATAACAGCTCATCGCTGAAGTACTCCACACATCATTATGGGGAATCCGTGAATAATTTTGGCTACTAATCTAGATAATTATTATCACTCTCCCAAGTCTCCTTATGATCATGACCATGTTGTAACTATACTCGGACTAGAGGTATTGTCTTTCACTTGATATAATTCTATTAGTAGTTTATAATCTATGTCACATGCTCCTCAATGGAAAGCACTACACTAAGGTAGATGTCATCAACATCTATCAATCTATAAGGGTTGTGTTAATATATCCAAATATGAGATATATGAAAACAATTCATTAATGGAACTATAATGATATGGAAGTTCCAATTAGTATGACACTAGATAGAACCTCACCACTATTTAAATGGCCTGAATAACCTCGGTTCTAGATTCCAATATTTCTTTACACAAATTTTTAAGATTCTAGGAAACCCTTGAAGAAAAACATGATGACCCACCTAAATATCCATTGGGAATACTTGGTTTTTAGTAAAACATTTCTAACTACTCTACATTTTTCTAATACATATCCAAATAAATTTATCATAATCAAACATCACACACATGAGAATAAGTCTAACATAAATCAACACACCGACCACTAATAAAAAAGGTTATGAACGGGGTGGAATTACACACAATGAAATAAAGTTTTTCTTATAGATTGATGCCCATAATATTTTATTGTATTATATCTCTATGAGATCTAAATAATTATCCCATAGAAACCTAACAATAACACTTAGGCACATAGCATGTCCTCTAGAATAAGAATAGTTCATTTATATGGGCCATAATTATGAGGATTATAGGAAATACATAGAACAAGGTATGAACCTAGAGCCCTAAAAAGATACTATTATTACAAATATGTGAAACAATTATCTCTATAAAAAAGTATATTCCTTAGAACATCATGAAGTCAAACTTTCTAAATCATTTAGAGATTACCCATATCATCAATAGTAAACATCTCCCTTATGTGAAATATATGGGTTCAGTCATCCATCGATCTATGATCGCCCTTAATAAATTTTTATTATGAGGTGTATTAGGTATTACAATTATGAGGCCTAATGATAAATAACCAAATTTCGATTAAGTAATGGGAGGAGGATAAAATATCACGACAATCCTATGACTCGTAACCATCACTTGTGGTTAGGTAAAACATCTGTCCATGAGGCCCTCTATGTATTTGTTGATTTTTGGACACCAGTGATTCCGATCTAGATCATGATATTTCATTTTCATATTTGGTGTACGAACCATATTGAAGCATGAAAATACCACATAAGCTCATTTTGGAATCATATAGTAACCAATAATAATCCATAAAATGGAATAGCATTTTCTATGCCAATTGACCATCATAATGGTGGCTCCCCAACATATATGGTGTTCCTCATAGCTATTAACATATAGTAATATATCCTCTTGGTATTGATATTGTTAAAATTGAATGTAAAAATAGACGATGATGTTAGGTCTACTTGTCAACAAGACTCTGAAACATGAAGATGCTAATCTATGAAGAGTTCCATCATCTACCACACATCGCAAGACTCAAAAAGTTCCTATATATACATTTTTTAGCTTCCGTGATATGCAATTATGTTTTTATTACTCTATGTATAATCTAGGTTAATGTTTAATGATAATAGATACTAGAACCACCTTCTCAATCGGTGGTTAATGCCTCAGTGAGAAATGTTGTAACTGAGGCACTTTTGGTATGTATACACCAAAAACTATTCTCCAAAAAATAGAGTATCTACAACCTCATAGAGTGTTAATTACTGTAGAAATATCAATTTTGTTAGTAAATTGATTCCATAAATGAATTCTCAAGTATCTAGATCCTCAAAAAAAATTAATACTCCTCTATTTGAAACTCTTCTAATCCTACTTTGTATGCTTAGAAGTAAACTATAACATAAGAAAAGTAAGAATTAGTTATGAGTTTTGTCAACTCATCAACTCCTGAAAGACTATCTCAAATTGAAATATCTAAAAAATTAACTCATTACATTATTATACCAAACATCGGTAATTCCAAATATGTGAAGTTATAGTTAAAAACTGATAATAAACTATTAAAATAAAAAATGGGAATCTTGATGAAATTATTAGGACGATACCAAGATAATATAATATAAACCATGTTGTGGTCTACTACTAATCATCCCGCTGAAATAACATGACCCATGAAGTTCACATTATGAATCTTGAAACATTACTTTGTTATCTTGTTGTAAATATGATTATATGTCAATGTGATGAAGAAGACTTCATGATTTTGGGAATTATCATATATATATTTGGATTAAAAAGAAGTTTTTATCAAAATTAATATTAACGGATTCTATAAAATTTATAAAATCTAGTTCATCATGGTCATGAATGACGCTGACGCATTTTTCAGAATAAATTGAATCACCATAAACTCATAAAACCTATACATGTTCTTAAAATAAGTATGAGGTTTTTGTAATGGTAATATTCTCAACTAATGATACCCTAATCTCTAGTTAATCATGGATAATATTCCAAAACCTCTTAGTAGATAGATGAGATTGTCAATACTAGAAAGGGGAAATTGATTCTTGACTGACATTTAGTTCAATTTCTCAAAGTTAATATATAAGACCACTTTCCAATTAACCATTTTAGATATATGTAAAGAATAAGCCAAAGGTGACTTACTAGGTCATAAGACACCCTTAGCTTCTATACCATTCAACTAAACATCAATTCCAAAAATTTCATCATTGTCGTCCTATATGGAGGGATATAAAAAATCTCTAATTATTGGAATAACTAGATCATGACCTCAATCTACCACTTAATTGTTTATTCATTTAACTCTTTAGAAAATGGATCCAGAGAAAATCAATTCCTATGTATGAAATGTATAAAACTAAATTCCACAATCATATAAATGAAGACCTCGTATCAAATCCATGAATTAATCCAATCAGTAGTGAATTGGTACAGTATGACCATATTGATGATCCCACTAATCCTAGTAGAAATAGATTCTTATTTCTAGAGAAATAAAGGCGACTATTTATGTTTTATTATTAAATGTAAAACTACTATATATCTAAATAATTTCTATCTATAATCATATCAATCATTTTATATAATTTCAAATTAGTTCTCAAATGATATAGTATATAAAATTTTATTGATAAATTTCCTTCCAACGTTTGATATTCAATAAACACACTCCTAATTGTGTTTCATTGATGAATACATTATCAAATAATTATATAACCAAGTGAATTTTTTTATACGATATCATATATAATCAAATGTGATTATCATATATTAAGAAACAACTAAATATACATGATACATGAATCAAATCTCTAAAAGTTGATAGTCCTATATTTATACATGCTTGAGTAGAAAACATATAATATAACTTACTTGCTTCTCTTACCCAAGATCTAGTTTGACCCCCTTGTGTTTCTCCCCATTTATTTTATTGCCTCTCTTCCACTAGGATATTGTGTCCCCTACATTTACAAAAAAAATCTAGTCAAACTCCAGAAACCAGTCTTGTATGGGGCTGTAAAGTCCTTCATAGACTCTAGTACCTATCTTTATTCTCGTCAACTAATCTATAGTAAATTACTTCAAAAAAACTGTACATGTGGAAAAACCTACCAAAATATTAACAGTTCAAAATTGTGATTAGAATCTAAGGTCACCTCAGGATGAACATTCCACACTAATAAAATTGTAATGGAACATGTTCCTAATATGGTTTCCCATATATATGTCAACTTTTTCCAATATTTTCAATCTAGTAAATTTCATAGTGTCACATCTAGCTACTATATGATGAAATTTTATTTTCCTATGATAAAATTTCAAGACAGTTTCTTAAGAACACTCTGATAATCAAATATGTGTTCTGAGCTATATTCAATACATCAAAAAATTTAGTTAAGAAACATATATTCAACAATGAACTGATCTTATATAGAAGAACATAATGGAAATTTATCATACTAGAAAAGAAATAATATAATGTAGATAGTGAAATCACTTCATCTTGGTGAAATTTAAAGCATAGTTCATCAATAATATACCCTATTGAATCATATGAATAAACATTTTTTTCTTCTCATCCCTCATAATGTGAATATAAATTTTTCCTAGAATATTTATATAATTCCCTTACTAGAGAACTCCTCATATTCTCAATTTTTCTACAGAATGTCCCAAAAATACTTGGCAGGTCCAAAAATCATGTAAGCACATGACATCATTATCCTACGAGATGGTGTCGTAGGGCTATTAAAGATCATATGGACTATCTTGATCCAAAACTCATATTCCCGAGGGCCTCTCAAACATGTTAATTGAAGAGGATGTCGGAGCATGAACTCTCTCATTATATCAGAAATTGAATATATTCTATGAACAATATTCATTTTAATAGATCATGTGTACATAAAGAATATTTTGTGAATATAAAAATCCATATGATTCTCAAGAGATTCATGTATCTATTATTTTGATGTGTCAGAAGAATTATTATTTTTTCTTTCATGATTCTAAATTCTTTGAATAAGAGGTGGAGTTTTTGATATAAGGAAAAACACTCCTTATAACACTACATAAACATCAAAGTCATCATCAATATGTAAACTATTAAAAAATATTGTCTTATAGCCTCTATAAATTTGGAATAACATGTGAATTAGAATAACATAAATGTTCAACTTTTTTCATATTATATCATCTAAAATAGGCTTACTATTTCATTGTTCTTACAGAAAAATATATCTCATAAAAAATAAATAAAATATATTTCAGTATGTTGAATAATTCATGTCAATACATATCCCTATTTTCCTATCATGGGGCATGAATACTTATATCAAACCATTCTAAGAAACAAATATATATTTTACTAATTTATAGTATCGCATTATATGTGATCCAATACTGGTGAAATAAAATCAACCATAAAAATTAGTACTCATGAAAATCAATCACATCCTTATGTACTCAACTTTTTTCCAAACATGGTTTATTTACACCCATGCACAATATCATTATCAGGTGTTGACATGTGCATGTTATCTATCTACTTTATAAAATAGTAAATCACCATTAAAAAATTCTTGAGGAAACTGATACCACTATGTGACATCTTATGATATGGTACTCAATCACATATCCTAACTGGGATGGATACGTGTCCTCATTCACTCTTCCACATTTTGAAGAGGTTTAATGATTAAAAATAATGTTTAAATTTACATTGCGGGGAAACTATAACCCCAATATTATATTTTTATCAACAATGGAAATAATAATATGGTAGATGAAATAGATGAAACAATTCAAGAACAATACATAAAATAGATAGTGAAGCTATCTAATAAAAAAACACACACATTATGTAATGACATACTGGAAAGTATGTAAGTCTCATGGTAGATGTAATAAAGATGAAATCATGAAACAAATCATAGGAGAATATAATGAACATATTCCTGATTCTCGGTTTATTATCTTATCCATGAACTTACCATATAAAAATTTAAAATCAGAAATTAAGTCATTTTCCTTAGTCCAAACATATATCCATGTAATATACTCATGTTCTAAATGGTTTCTTGAATAAGGTGTGAGTAAAAAGCATCAGGTTGACACCAACATGTATAAATAAAACTACCCTAATATAAATTTTAATAAATAAGGCGATAGAAATGGGTATTAATTGTTCAATTAATACAATATACAAATTAATCTTCTTTGGAACCATGCCCAAAAATCTATAAGTATGTAGTATCACAATTCCAATTGTAACAATAAGTGTATAGAATATACACATAAGGGGTAAAATATATATATATTTTCATTTCAACATAACTTGGACCAACCATAAATATAATAATGTCATAATAATTGGTTCAAGACTACTATATAATCCTTTTATCATAACATAGACAAAGAATCTATAAAAAAATTCAGAATAACTTGGTCAATACTTCAATATAAGAACTTTAGTATAATCATGCTAGGGGAACTTTATAAAAACATCAATATCACCTCATACACGTGTCATAATTGTAATAAAAAATATTTAACATCATTAGATAAATGAAAAAATCCATCAATTACACAATTCCCTTTCAATTAAAATTTCATTCATCATGTTATGTCATAAAATATTATCATGCTTGTTTAATATATATATTGAAAAAATATATATCAATTAATTTATATTAATAATTAATCTTTGTAAAAATGTATTCTCATCACAAGATATAACCTAAGGTCTTATGTTATATTAGTTAATGTTTTCATCGAAAATCATATACATTATCATTCATGTATAGGCTCACCCAATGGGGGGCTTCCATGAAAGCCCCAATCATGTCAAATCCAATGTGATCAAGGAGTGTTTCAAACACAAGATTTTCATAATATATTATTCCATTAAATAATGAACTAGTTTTTATAACATTGTGGTATATTATTGAAAAATAATAAAGATAAAATAAAAACACACTAAAAAAATTTATTCTAGATTATATATAATTAT
Source organism: Viscum album (assembly GCA_963277665.1). NCBI lineage: Eukaryota > Viridiplantae > Streptophyta > Magnoliopsida > Santalales > Viscaceae > Viscum > Viscum album. The sequence continues at coordinate 1,561,942,321 of OY728147.1, forward strand.
ACAAAGATCATAAAAACACCCATAATAGAGAATACCAAAGAATAATGATGTTAAAGGTGATCAATAATTTAATTTCAGACCAAAGAATAATTGCGATCATATCCTAATTAAATAGTAGTTATGATATAAAATATCAATAACATTGGATATAAAAAAATTAAAAACCAAATTGATTTAACTAAATGTATATGAAATTATGGATTGTGATGTTTTAGAAGAATGAAAAATCCCAAAAACCAACTGAATTCACCATAGGGTTTTAGAGAGGGGGTTGTACAATGAATGTAGAAAACTTAACACATAAATCATGAATAATAACAACTTTTTTTGATTAGTTCACATAGGTAACACCTTATATATCATTAATTATATATACATCAAAAAATAAATCACCTCATGTTAAAAATACAATGATAAAACTTTTCAACTTGCGAAATGAATTCAGGGATTTTATAATGTTTGTGTCAGGAAACTGTATCATGTATTTGACTAATTAAAGGAAAAAGGTAGTGTATTAATTATTAGAAGTTAATATGTTTGGATGGAATTGGAAACTCTATATTATAATAGAAAATGATAAAAATAATTCAACTACACCTGACCTCAAGAATATTTCCTATTCAACCATATAATCATTTATACTTTATATCTACTAATTCACAAAAACATGAATCCCAAAAAATTATTCCATTTTTTCTGAAAAAAATTCTCCATCCCAAAAATAAATCACAATACCACTATATATTAAAGAAAAAACCTACTAAAATATGTCCATGATAAAGTTTAAAACAAAAATACCTAGAAAATATATAATCATTCAATGTAACCATCATATTGGATCTCACCCATGATAATATCTATGAATCACAATGTGTTTTCAATGAAAAGAAATATCCATTTTGTTTGAAAAACTGTGTCCCTATCCATGGTATCCTCTTGAACATTAACATAAATACACTACACTAGTGATAAAGGTGTGGTGTTTCCCTATAGATAATTCACACAATGGTCCAATATTGAATGGGATGCTACTCAGAGGAACCATCAACACCAACAATGACATCCTCATTGTTTATAAGGTTAAAATGGTATTGATTATATCTCCAATTATGATTCTAGTGAAACACATCATGTATGTAACAATAGAAATGTAGAAGGGCCAATAGGTATGATACTGGAATGACCCACCCCACTATTCCAAAGAAATCAATATACCTGGGTGCTACCATTCCTAGTTTTTATATACAAAATTTTACAAACCATTGTGACACATAATTGATAAAATGATGATAATAATAAAACTATAAATCTTATAGGTGATAATTATCAAATGATTTTTTCCTACTATATGAGATTAAAAACCATGTCTTATTCAACTAAACCTACCTAGATGCATCATACAACAGATTAAGTCCAAAAAGTACTAACTGACCTAACATTAACCAACAATGAATTAAATATAACGAAATTTCATACCAAACCTCTAGTGGTTAAATTTAGATAAATTCATATAAGTATATTCAATCTATATGAGTTCTTTGTGATTATCCCATGAAACCATAAAATCCAACACTTAGTTTCATTATATATCATATTGAATCTAAATTGTCTATTCAAATTTTCAATTAGTTTGATGATGTTATGTTATACATAGACAAGTATATGATCCAAAGGCCTTATAAATACCATATATGAACTGATAAATAAAACAATAATATCCATAATAAACTATATTCTCTAGAACATATTGCAATAAAAAATATCATGTGCATATAGACTTCCATGATCGTCAACTATGAAGGTCTCTATGATGGGAAAGAAGTGTTCTACACTATTCAATCGAACTATAATAACCCACACTACAACATTCCTATGACTTTTCATTGGGTAATACAATAATGAGGTCCATAGAAACATCTTTTCATTTAAATTCAGGAATTGACAGAGGGGGAAATAGCTCATCAGGCCTTTGATTCTAATCCTTCACCTTACTATAAATGAAGAATCATTCCTTGAAGTGATATATGTATTATTTTCATTCAAAGAAGCCATTACTATCTATATATATCATAATACATATTTTCAAAATATTGGTGTGCCACCTATCCTGATGCATCAAAAAACTATATCAACTCCTCCCAGAATCTCATATGAACCCATACTACGCCACAGAAAATAATATAATTTCTACAACATAGATACTATCCGGATATTGGATACCCAATCTATAAGCTATTACACAGAACTATTCTATAAAGATCAGATTTCGGGTCAGCAAGGATGTTCTCAAAAATCAAATTTAAAACATATGTCATGATTATAGAAACTAGTTACTAATAATCCATAATGTTTTGATACATATATAAATAGAGTACCATCATCTTGCAAACATTGCTAGACTCCCTCACTATATATGAATGTATCAATCATATTAATGCATTATAAACTTCATTACCTTTACCATGTGTATATTTCTTCTTGATGTTGAAAGACTAAAAATACATGACCAGATCCACTATGGAAGGATAACATCCCTATGTGAAATGTTATACATGTTTCTCTTGTGATCTCTTTATACCACAAACCATTCTCACAAATGATAGTATCTATTACATAATATGGTATTTATCATTGTTGATTACTAAAAATCAGGAGTGGGATTATAATAATATTGAAATCTCAACAATTTAAATCCATAATGAACCACTTGATCTACTTGCATACAAATTTCTACAAATCCATCTTGTGATGCATCATATTACATGGTAAAAACAACCACCAGAATATGAAAAGTGAGAATCAGAATTGATGTTAGACTTGTATTTATATCCTTGAAAATACTCTTGAAATCATCTAAAAATATCAACCTTTACTGGACTTCTTGTACATATGTACTTCTATAGTGGAATATTCTAGAATAAAACTCTTATAATTACATATTAGAACATGAACTACATCAATCTAGAATACATTTATTGTTATATCCGATGATAATATAAATAAAACTATCTCGGGTTCTACCTCCACTCCTACCTATGAGATAATATAACCATGGATGTATCCATTACAAATCTTGAAACTATGTTTATTTATGCTATTGAAAATTTGATGCTCTCTTAATGTACTCAATAATAAAATAAGATATTGGTAAAAAAAATTCTATATACAAAGTGTTTACTATGACTTCATCAACATTAACTACAAAAAATATACCTAGGAGTTTATAAAATTTTAATTTATTAAGTCAATGAATACCAATGGAATTTTTTTCAAACCATATGCAGTCATAAACAAATTATACCAGAAAAAACTTCTAATAAAAGTAGTTATATGTATTTCTAATCATGTAATGCCCTAAAAATTACAATGTAATAATGTTATATTTTATACCATGTTTAACACACAACACCATCAACATAAGGAAAAATATTATCCTAATAATTTATAAAATATTTAATATTTTAAATAAAATCAATATATAGCTTTCTCTGAACGCAATATTGAGTCCCCTTTCGCTACTCACAACAAATACATTCTAATATTTATAGAATTACATGAAATACTGAGTTTTTCAGAATAAGAATGTATTAATAAGACATTATTATTTAATATAATATGAAATAACAAATCCATTAAATTAGTAATTATGAATCATATTTATAAAATATGATAATATTTAGTATAAAAAAATATATAAAATGATTTCCTTAAATACAAATCAATTAGAAATAAATATAAGAACCAATGTAATGTAAAGGGAATGTTTTTATAGAAACCTATTTTTACTCCAACTCATATGTTTTATCATAGTTAATTAAACTAATTACAATTATTCCGTGATATTTAATATATATATATATATATATATTCATTCAAATATTTTTTACATTTATCCAATAGATACTATTGTCATAATATATGAAAAAACGGAATATTTTTCATTATAATAATTTTTTTCAGAAGGCACTTTTATTGAAGTTTAATGGAGAACCTATTTAAAATATGATTTTGATAGTTTTATAAATTTTAAATGTAAAAAATAAACGTCATTATGTATTGAAAATCATAAAAAATAGTTTATGATGAATTGATTTTATTTTAATGTGATATTTTATTTTTTGATGAATACTAAAGAATATTATGGTTTAATTTAAAATATCATTTTTATCTAAATAATATATAAGGATAAATTATATTATAAATTTGTTTTTAAATTTAATTAGATAAATTTTTCACCAATTAGTCTAATTTAGGTTGTTGGAATCAATTTTACATTCAAATTTACAAGAAAAAACATAGCAAACATTTAATCATTTTACATTGAAACAAACTTTTTCATCTCATTCGTGAAATTAAATTAATATAAATTTCAACTTAATATGTGGTATAGAATTTAAATAAAAATTACATATTTTTAATTATATTAATTTATAATGTATAATAAGACGAAATTATTTTTTTTACAAAAAATAAAAATGAAATTAATTAAAATTTACTACAACTATTAAGAGAAAATTTACATTAACTATGGAATAACCCTTAAACAGAATATAAAAAAAACATATAACAATATCCAATATCAATTTTATATACATATTTTGTCTATAAAATCCCATTTATATAATTGGTTCCATTATTATAACTAGTTTTTGTAGAAAAAATGTTGTTGTAATTCCCTTTCCTACAATTTACCATAATTCAACTCTTCTCCCACCTTAAAAATGCACTCACCCCTCCAAAATCCTCAAACATATAAATAAATGTTTATTGAACAACTATATATTAAAATAATCTCCCAACATCCCTCCATAAATCATATCACCCACTTCATAATAAATCCACCCAATGAAACGATTTGGTGTAAAAAACGAGTTACCTGAATAAGAGGTAACATCTTCCCTCAATATCATAAATTTTATTTTCATTATCAACCGGAAAAAATAAAATTATTCAAATATTATATTATAACACCATTATAATAAATAATATGATATGTTTTTTTCTATGGTTTTGACCTAATATTACACAAAAAAAACATCTAATGGGTAACCAACTTACAGATTATCTGTATAGAGAACTACCACCTCACAATTTTAAGTCGTATTTTTTCTTTTACAACCGCTCATGGATTAGATTTATGATATAAATTATGTTTTTATATGAGATATATAATATTTATTATTTCATTATTTTTTGTTGTTTTTTATATAACACATACCCTTATACATTATATTTTGTGAAAATATGTTAACATTATTTGTGGAAGTGTGGACTACTGCCTCCTCAAATTGATATGGTTCATTCATACTATACATGGAACATATAAAGTATGGTTATAATTAAAAATTGAAAAATATATGATAGATATATGATATTTTTATTATATAATAAATATATAACATTTGTAATTCATGATTTAAAATATGTTAATAAAATTAAAGCATCGATGCTGCGTACATAAGAGCTAGAATCTCTATGAACGTTACATTATATTTCTTATATCCAAATATTAAAGATTGATAAAAATACATATATAATGAATATATTTTTTAGTTAAATCATTGATTAAATTTACACAATTATGAAATCATGTATTATCTAATAAGAACAACATAAAAAAAGACAAAACATACATGAGAAACTATGAGATTAACACAAGAAATTGTGAAAATAATAGATGATTACTAAAGAACGAGTAGTATGATATTATAAACAAGATAATATATGATATTATAAATTATAATATGGTTCCTAAATAATTTATAAACATTTAAAAAACTATTATACATGAATTTAATGTATATTCACTAGAAAAGGAAAGCCAAGGTAAAGGATTTAAATCTCTTCTTTTTTACATATGTGTTCTAAATGTCATTTTAATCACTTACATAGTTAATGTGGTTTATATAATTACAGATTTTATAAAAAATATAGTAAATTATTTTATCTTCATGATTTATTGAGTTTCAATTTGAGTTATTTATTTTATTGGTAATTTAATTAAATGTTATTATATACAGAATAATTTCATAACCCAATTTCTTTTCTTTGTATTTTATTACATTTGTGTTTTCATTAATATTGTATGATTTTGTTTGTAATCACTTTTTACTATATAAATTTATAATTCCACTAGTTTTATGTGAATTTTAATTTTTCACTCATAATATATTAATTTTCTTATACCCACTTCAGCGTTATTGTATTTTCAAGAGATTACATCGGAATCTAATTTTATTTGGTAATTCTTAAAAATTATTTTCCATTAAACGATATTCTATGAAAAATGAACAATAAAAACATTGTTTATCTTCTCATATGATTATTAATTACCCTTTTAAATTAATATTACATATTTCAAACTTTTTGGTACAAAATATATTTTAAAAATTGTTTTCAAGAAAACTAGACTTCATTTTAATTTTTGTTGAAGAACTTGTTTTATTTAAAAAACCATTTTTAAAAAATTGTATTAATTTTTTAAACCCTTAGAATTTATATATTATTTAATATTATACACTTTTATTATTATTTTTTTCAAAATAATATTCTTATCACTTTTTGGAAAATACATTTCCTATCCTTTTTACGGTGAAAAACAAATGTTCTCTCTAACTTATATGGTATGTAAAAATTTACCAGTCGTCACATATTTGAAACAATTATTACAATATTAAAAGGATGCTTTTAAAGAAATAGTTTTCATAATTTATTTTTAATTAAAATTATTTTAAATAAAATTAATATTTTCATTAAAAATATTATTATATTTTTAAATTCATCAATGATATAAACTCTTTGTTTTACTCCACCTTGGATATTTTGTTTTGACATTATCCTTATTCTTCCTCTAAATGGATTGTGATTTATTTTTCCATGAGTATTACTAAAATTCACTTTATTGTTTTAATTTATAATCTATTTTGAAATATTTAATTTCTTATGATTATTTTATAATAAATTTACACTAATTATAAAAATCATTTATCATGGATATGTCTATTTACTAAACCATATGTTATTTTTACAAACGGTGTTTATAATGTCATGTTATATATATAATCACTTTTTTATAAGGATATTATTTGTTTAATTTAATTCCTGGGGAATTTTTGTTGAAATTATTCAATGTGTTATGGGACACATTAGAATATTTTTAAATTATTTTCTTCATGACGCTTTTAATGATCTCTCAATGGTATCTCCACTCGTTAGTGCCAAAAACCCATATTTTTTGTTATTCTCCACTGAGGAAATATTGGTAAATCATTATTATTTATTCAATAATGATATTTGATAGTTTATATTATTTATCAATTAAATTTATCACTCAATGTGGTGAATGATTTTGACAGGATGGGATGGGTGGGGACCAGAAAACATATTTCCCCTCGATGCATCAGCAGGTTCTCATAATACAAATTAGTTTCCGAAATTAAATATATTTCAACGTGTGGTTTAAAACCATATTTTAAAATTTATTGATGATATAGTTTTTCATGTTCCTCATACATGATGTCCAATAATTAATACTTTCCTTCATTTTGATCATGTTATTATTTATCCATGTTACTTTCTATTGAGATATTTATAGAGGCACTTCATTCCTATGTTATTAATTGAATGACCTGGGTTTTCAGTTATTACATTTCCATTATTTTTATCCAGTTATTTTATTGATTATATTTCATTTGGGATAAGTTATTACCATTCCATATTGATTATTCTAATTGATTCAAAATTTATTATATTGTAATTTACCCTTAATGATCATTTGATCTAACTGTTATATTATTCCCTTCCCAATAAATATAATAATTATACTATGAAAAATATTTATGTATATTCTAGATGGAATAAATTTAATATACATTAATGAAAAAAATAATGTAATAAGTATATTAAATTATAATTCAAGTCTTATGTATGTATCATGTTTTCTATGACTACTAAACTCATCAGTACTTCAGGATTTGATTCCTTCTAATCAATCTAATGTAATTGTATTTTCCAATGGATCTAGGATTTTAGTGTAAAGACACAACATTTGGTATTATTGGATGTTCAGTATAAACATTAGGAACGATATTTATGAAAAAATATACTAGAAAACATATCCTAATTGTATAATTTTAGTATATGTATATATGGAATTCCTAGAATTTTTGTATGGTATAGATTATGTGGGACATCCTAGATATAGAACCTTTTCTAGATTCAATATGTTGGTGTTGTTCTAATAAATGTTTTCCATTGAGTTACATATCTTATAAGGTGTATCAGCCCGGACATGATGTTACTGGATATAGGAAAACATTCTTTATTGCACAGCTAAATTGACACTCTTAGAAGATCTATATAGGATAATTCACATTTTATTTACAATCCATTATAAATTATTTGAATAAATAGTTACATTTATTGTCTTATGATAAGCATTAAACCATGGATAGAAATATGTGAAAATTAAATTGATGAAGTATTTATGTATTTATGAATTATTAAAAACATTAATTAAATTTCTCTTTAGTGATTATAAAATTTCTAGTATTTTCATCATAATATTTTTGGTAATTATATTTATATCATTTTAGAAAAGGAAAACCTGTATGTCGGTGACTAACCATCAAATACAGAAGTCCATTAGGGATTGAAACCATAGCGAATGACATTAAGGGTTCCCACCTTCCATGGGAATATGTGCTATTCTGGTTAATGTGTAATTACATTTAGTTAATGAATTTGGAAAATAAATTTTAAATTTAAACTATTTGTATCACATTTAATGATTTTTATCCTAAAATATTGGATTTGTTCAATATTAAGAAACTAAAATATGTACTTGTTTTATTGTTATAAAAAACCATTATTTTTATTTATTTAGGCACAAAAATTATTTATTTGATAATCATTTCTTGGAGTAAAAATTTTAATTTTAATTTGATATAAGAGTAATCAAGAGAAATAATTTTTCTTAAAAAATTAAAATGTAATAATTATATATATTTGCTTATATCCTTATACAGTGAAATAAATACTATAATTTATGAAAATGATCAAAAAATATTATCCTAATATGTTAATTTAATTAAATCTATTGATTTATAAATAATCAAATATTTACGACATTATGATCACAATAATTACACTGATCAGTCTCTTTTTGTGATTGATGTTGTCAATAACTCTATATAAATATTTACACATTTCCTATAACCCCATATTTCCACATTACATTAATGTTCTATTAAATTGAAACCAAATTATGTGTTATTTTATGTGACACTTGTAATTTAAATTATTTATTTTCTAGATAAATTTTTACAAAACCTTATCGAGATATGGTTTTTAAAAATATGAAATATGAAATACTGTATTCCCTATGTTGAGTTTAAATTATGAGGAAAAAATTTAATTTATTTTGGGAGAATTTAATGCTCTGAAATTCTAATGTTTGAACATTATGTTCGATATTGGGTTTGATAAGAAACACCATCTGTGTAATTTAATATAATATCCCAAGAATTTAAAATATAATAACCATTTTAAATAAATTTAATATATATATTGAAATATAAATAATGAATAGTTACCTTTGATTATAAAAAATAAGTACTTTCTTTGATATCTTGTGCTACACAGAAGACCATGTTTTACGAAATAAAAATATATTAATAAATCATTATTATGTTGTGTAATATGGGATAAAAGAGCCATTAAATTTTAGTCTATGAATTTTAATAATAAAATTATGAATATCAATGGTTAAACTAAAAATAAAATGACATTATTCGTTATAAATTAGTTAGAAATAAATATAAGAACCAATTGAATATAAATTTTTTTTTTCTTGAAATCTTGTTTTACAAACAAAATGATGTTTTATAATAATTAAATAAATTAATTATAATATTTTCATTATAATATGGTTAATTATAAGTTATAAATTTATTTAACTATTTTTTACATTCATCTAATCATTTTAACATTCATAAGATAAAAAAAACCCAAAAAATCACATCAAAATCAAAAAAAAATTATGGAAAATTTTGTCACCTTTTAATAGAGCACTTATTTTAAATATGAATTTTAAAAAAAATTATATTTATATTTGAAAATAAACATAATTTATGAAATATAAAAATAAAAATTTTGTTTGGGTTTCATTTTGGTATTTTTTTGTGAAATGACATTTTTTGATGAATTATGAAAAATAATAATTATTAATTGAAAACTGATTTTTCATCTTTTTTAAATATAATAATAAAAATAATTTTCTATTTGGATATAAATAGAAATTTGATAAAATTTGAATCATTTAATCCAATTTATTTAATTTGAATCAATTTAACATTGAAATTGAATATAAAAACATAGAAAACTTTTGAATATTTTACTTTAAAAACCCGCTTTTTCATCTGTTCTATGGGATTTAATATAAATTAATTTCTTCCACATATGTGATTGGAAATTAGAAAATTGGATTATGTATTTGGATTCATAAAAATATATAATTTCTAGTATGTTCAATATAATTTTTTACCAAAAATATTAGTGAAATTAAATATAAAAAATTACAATGATTAGGAGTAAAATTTACATTGCAATGGACTAAACCATAACCAAAAGTGACAAAACTCCATATAAACATGTAAAAATGACGTTTTATGTCCATGTAGAATCCTATTCATACATTTTCTATAATTTTTCTCCTTATGAGATCCATTTTATAGTTAAAATGTAGTTTTAATTACTATTCAAATAATTTAAATAAATCCCACTCCTTCTCCACTATAAAAAGGCACTCACAACTTCCTCTTCATTAAACCAATCAAGCCATATTGTATGGACCATGAAATGATAGAATAAGCTCTAAAAATACATTACCTAATTCTATAAGTCTTTCCTCAGTTATATATCAATCCACAAATTTTTGTGCTGAAATCTAAAAGGAGTTATGTTAATAAGAAGTAACAACCTTCCTCAAACACTTTTAATTTTATTTCATTATCTAACCCATTAAATATTATTATTCCATTATTATTTAAAACAAAAATTATCCAAAATATTAATATATTTTTTTATTCTTATGTTTCTATAAACAACAATACACAAATCCATGTAATGTGTAATGAACATATCATTCATGTGTATGGCGAACTACTGCCTCCTAAAATGGTGACATTCATTTTTCTCATACCACCTATCATTATAGAGAATTATGATGAAAAATATGTTTTATATGTTATAAATTATATTTATAATATCAGTATGATTCTTATATTTTTATATTTCTCATATAATTATGCTTTGGATTTTTTTAATTATGATAATGTGGTTTAGGGAAGTGTAGATTGCTTCCTCCTCAAGGTGATGTGGTTCATTCACACTCTACATGGAGTGTAAAAAAGATGGTTTCAATATAAATATGTATCATATATGAAATATATATTATAATAGAGTTATAATATAAATATATATAATTTTCAATTCATTCTTTTAAATAAGATAATGAAATGAATGTACTATTCATTCTTATGTACCACTGAACATTTCCATGATCAACAGATTTCATTTCCTATCTTGAAATATTATGGATTATTATAAATAAATATATAATTAATATATATTATAATTAAATATTGTTATAAATTCATAAAATTATTATATCGTGATGTATTTAATAAGAACAACAATTATCATGTCAAAAACATACTTGTGAAACTAGGTAATTAACACCTGAAATAGTTAATGTAATGAATTTTTAATAAAAATATAGTATTAAGATATTATATGAATATAATATCTGATATAAAAAATTTATTTTGATTTTTTGATAGGTATGTAACATTTCTAAAACCATTATACAGGAATTTGAAGGATGTTCTATAACACCCCAGGTAAATAAAGAATATGACATTTCATATTTATCCATATTTGTGAATAAAATATTTAAATGACTTAAAAGGGGACGCTATGCTCGATGGCGTACCCAACACTCAACAATGAGTTTCTTGGGAATCTTACGTTGCACTCTAATAATAAAATAATATTATTTTAAATGGTAGTTAACATTTAGCCGTTGTAATGGCGGGAATGGATATAAATAACTAAAATATGATTATATATGTTTTTAAATGTTTTTACATTTATCTAATAAAGGATAAGGTCTTAAAATACGGAACGAATTCAATTTTAGGCGTATATGCCCTAGTTTTTTACTAAAGGTTCACTTATCGCCTTTTGATGGCGTGCTGTCATTAAATATAGTTTTGATCACTCTTATACATTCTTTTGGACCAAATAAAACTCTTCTTTATAATCGGGACATTAAATTTTACTTTGTGTAAATTTTTGGTATTTTTCTGATAAAGTTCATTTTTTATTGAATAGTGTAAAATGTTGTATTTTAATTCAAAAACGCTTTTTAATATAATTTATTTATATGATTATATTATCTTTTGAATTGGTTTTAAAGTCAAATTAGAAAATATTTTTACCATTAAATCAAATAGTGGTCTTTTGAATTAATTTCACTTTGAAATCAGACTTAAACTAATGTCAATCTTTTGATACTTATTGTTTTATAAAAACACGCTATTTGCTCTGACGGCAAGAATTATTTATTAAATTAATTAATGATACTAATATGTTTTTAATTTTTTAAAACGGACTTCATTTTTGGATTCGGAATATCAAATATAGCTCAGGGTGAATTTTTGGGATTTTTCTGAAAAACTTCAATTTTTGAGGAATAGTGAAACCACTAAGTGGTACATATAAAAGCTGATTTTCCGTTTAAATGAAATTTTGCCATCATTGTGTTTTTAATTTTAAAAATCCGACATACATGGTTGTCATTAAGAAGTAAAATGTGGTTCAATGAGATTATACTAAATTTTTGGTGAATAGTAACTTATTAAGTTCTTAATCGCGATTAGAGGTAATTAGTGTAATTTAAGGTAAAAATGATATTATAAGAATGTGAAAACACCTTGACACTTGTCCTACACCTATTGGGTGAGTCATGGCCGACCAAGACAAGCCATGGGACAACTTGGGGACCCCATGGAGACACTTTGGTTGGGAAATGACATAAATAACTTTTTATTTAATGTTAAAAATAAATTGACACAAACATGAGTTGTTTTACTAAAACAATTTTTAAGTAGGGTTACACAGATCCAAATTTTGATTATAAATAGTCATTGGAAATATAAAAAGAGTTCCTACATCATAGTATTTTTTTATAATTTTTAGACATTAAATAAATTAAATTATTTATGACATAATAATGACGCAGTAATGACATCATTATTTGACGATTTAAATAAAATGGAAAGATAATGTAAAATCTATGAACTACACATGTCCAAAACCAATTGGATGAGTGGATTTAGAACCCTTATCACCTTATCCACGAATTATATCAATGTGGGACCTTTTAAACCCGAAAAACATTTTCAAATAAAGTAATATTTCTTACTTTCCAAAAGTGCCCCTCCTCTCCTCTTATAAAAGGCCCCCACCTCTACCTCATTACACACACTCCTCAAGCCTTTGGCTCGGCCAAACCCTGCCCATTTACTCTCTCCACATCCCTCTCCTCGTCATAGATTATTCCCTTTGGGCATAATCCTTTCAAAGTAAGCCTTTAGGCTCAAATCAAAAAGAGTTACACTTTTAAAGGTAATTCATTCTCTCATGTTCATTTGTTTTATTTTTCTTCTCCAACCCCCTAAACTCTTTTTATTTATTTCTTTTGTAAAAACACTAGTATCTTCAATATACTAGGATTTTGTTATATGATTTATTCGAGCTACACTCTCACACAACTACATCAAATGGTTAAAGAACATACGGTTTCCGTGGATGGCGAAATTCTGCCTCCCGAAACGATGATTGTTCAATACTCATTTAACACCTTCAAAGGTGGCCATTATGATGCCACTATTTTTATATATGATATATAATATGTTTATGTTTTCCTTAAGCTTCTGTTTTTTTCATTTTGGGCATACCTTTATGGTTTCCATTATGGGTAAACGCGATATCTTTATTTGAGGAAGTGCGGACTACCGCCCCCTCAAAGTGATTTGATTCGTTAAATACCCTATGTGGGACGTATAAAGGATTGAACTATGATATTATATATGATATTATACTGGAATTATAATATACTTTTATATAATTATTATTCCATTCTATAAAATACGAAATAGAAATGAAAGTAGCGTTAATGCGTAAGTACGGCTTACCGTCTCCATGAACGGTGCATTTCATTTCTTACCTCTAAATGATTATGTAATGTTATAAATGCATGCATGTACTGGATATATATATGACATATATTATATCTAAATCATGAATACAATTATGGATATAATAAACATTTTTCCACAATAACAACATGTAATTGTAAGAAGTCCACTTTCGACATAAGAACCAAATTTCGGCAAAACAAATATTATTAACATAAAAGATTACATAATGTTTATGACATGGTAATAAGTGATATAAAAGGAATAATGAACTTGAAAACGGTTCTTAATGAAGTAGAAATTAACTCAAGTTTATTATTCAGGAGATTAAAGAACGATCGAGTCAAGTCGGACCCGAGGTAAGGGATCCTACAACTCTCTTTCTTTATAAGTACACTCTTTTATGTCATTTCTTTTATGATCATATTTCTTATGATTGGGATGTGCTTTTATATTACTCCTACTTTAATTTTTATGTTCATGTGATGAGAGACCCTATTATCTCTCATCAATCCATTTTGGAAGTTATGAGTGGTGCCGTTAGGCTGCCGAATTTTCGTAAGAGATCTAACCTCTCTCTTTCTTTCTAAGTACTCTCCTTTGTGTCACTTCTTTTAAGATCCTCTTTGTAATGTTGGGGGATGTTATTTTATATTCCTCTTGCTGTACATTTTATTGTAATGTGATGAGATACCCTATTTGATCTCATAAATCCATATTCGGAAGTTTTATGTGGCGCCGTTAGGCTGCCGAGTTTTCGTAAGGGATTTTTCATCTCACTTTTATTCCTGTGGGATTTATGCTACATTTGCCAAAAATTCCATTGAGTGGTGTATGTAATTCCCATTATTATACTCTTTGTGTAATATAATTTCGTTTATGAGTATTGACATCAATGATCTATTGTCCTTCTTTCATGGGGTGTATGTTTTGAATGATACCCAAGTCGGTAAGGGAACCTTTCACCCTCCTCTATTTTTAAAAGACTTCTTTTGTTTGGTCTTTTGATTTACATATTGTTATGTTGGGATATGTTCTCATATATCCTTATTGATGTAAATTTTATGTCCAAGTGATGAGATACACTTTTTATCTCTCATCAACTCATTTTGATGTGATGCCGTTAGGCTGTCAAGGGAACTTTTTAACCCGATTTCGATTTCTTTGGGTTCAACATGTAGTCATTGAATATGTCATCCATTGAATATATGTGAATGTCCTTTTATTGTTTTACACTTAATATCCACTTATATTAGGTGTATTTATATTTGTCACACATATTTTTGAGATTGATTTGTCCTTAATTTAAGGATACCTTCTTTATAAGGGATTTCGTCACATTTGACATTTCTATTGAGGGTTCATTGTTGTTATGCAAAAATTCACTCTTATATGGTGAATATACTGTCATTTGGAGTATTATATCATGAATCCATTTATTCTCATGATATTATAAAGTTCTGACTAAATGTTATTCATCAATTATTGTATTCAAGTGTCTCTAATTTTGGTAAAACCCCTTTAACCAAAATATCGTTTTAAATGTTTTAATTATTTGTTCTTATTAATATCCATGTTTTCAAAATGGTTTTAAGGATTTATTTATATGGATATTAATGGTTTAAAATTTTAAGCTTCAAGGTGGTATGGGACACTTTGATTCAAAAATCTCTTTATTAAATGTTTTAAATGGTTTTGGAAATGGTTTCTTTTTGAATGGATTCATTATTTCAATATACTAAAATGTTATATTGTGATTGAAATGTGGAAATGTTATGTTTCCTTTATTCATGTCTTATGTGACACATTTATGTTATGGTTCTTGGGCATTATTATGAAAACGGGTGGTTTCGTGATAAACTAAGGGCGGGTGAGCCCGATATATCTCTCCAATGCATTGGGTAACGCGAAGGAGTGAAACGTTAAGGTTTCTCCAAAGAGATTTAGGGAATATACTGTGATGGGTATTCCAAACATAACCAAGAGGGTTACTCCCTACGTAAGAATGTTATGAATGCCTCAAGTTACCTTTATGTCTTATGTTTTCTTTGATTTATTCATGATTTTATATACCTATGTTTTATGGGTAAAGTGTGATTTCATTCTAATGTATATATGAACTCATGCTTCCTTTCCATATTTTTTATAACTCTTACTGAGCTTTTTATGCTCATCCCAAGTTTTTGAAATGTTTTTCACAGGACATAGCGTGGGATAGGGTCAAGGATGGGATCAAGGGAGAGTCATGCTACCTAAAACATGTAACAATACATGTTTCTTTTAAAGAGTTTTTATTTTATGGAAATTTAGTAGAAGAGACTACATTGTAATCTTTTAAGATGTAATAGTTATGTCCTAATTCTCTAAAACTCTAATCCTGAAAAGATACTCAATGTGAATTACTCATTTAATTCAATATTAAGTAAGGTTTAAGGATGGGGCCTTATAGTTGGTATCAAAGGTCGGTTTAGATAACTTTAGAGGTTAGGGTATTCTTTAAGCATAAGTGACATTACCATAATGGTTAGGATTTCAGAAAGAGTCCTAGTTTTAGATAAAGTGAATGAGTAAGTGTATCTTAGTGTTTACATTCCTCATTAGTACATGATGGTTTTGTTGATATACTCACACTGACATTTCTATTTTTAGTGAATGGATGGATCTAGCAGGCACCAAAGAGACTACAGGTTTGAAGGAAACTGTGGTGGTTCTCTGATTTAGATACTAGATAAAATGGAGGATTCAATGAGGAAACTCGTGGTTGTTCTAATCCAAATATCAAGGAGTCATGATCAACCACTTCAACCTTGGTGAGTTCTCTAATGCGTCATGTACGAGATGGCCAACTGGATGTGGAAATTCAGGTAATAATTATTAAGGTAACCATTAGGGTTTATATGATACTTAATTTTTTAGGTAATTATGGGTTACTCTATGATATGATGGAAAATGAAAGGAATGAGATAAACTTGAGGTTAAAATATGTTATGATTATTCTAGAAGATTTTATCACATTTTGGGGAATGTTTTAAGAATTATATAGTTTTGAAAAAAGGACAACACACAGACCGTGTGACAACCCGTCGCGTCGCACAAAGCTGCGGGAATCGAACCCACAACCAAAGTGTGACTGGTATTTATCTCCTACCACTAGACTACGTGAAGTCCCTGGTTTTTTTGACTGATTCATTCTAGTTATATGATTTTATGAATTAAGAGTAAGTTGATTTTGGGTTATTTATGAAAATGATTAACCTATCATGGAGGATATGTGATTAGGTTAATTACTTTTCAAAACGAGACTTTAGGATCAACTGATATTGTTTGGAGATAAATGTTATGATTTATCTTGGAAGACTATGCGACTAAATCCTTAAAATAATTGGGTTTAAATCTTATATTGGTTTACTTTGAGGAATTTTTATGGACAAATTTTTTTATAGAATGGTCCTCGTTGAACTTTGGGTTTTGTTTGACAAATCTTGGTGGTTAAGAATAGATTTTCTTTTATAAAGGGTTCTCCTTTTCCGGATTATCTGATCTTGTACTTGCCTTTTTGGTTTTGGTTTTTCTTAAAGTCTAAAGACATGGGAAGTATATAGTTCTATTTTGTGGATTAGGTGATTCTCTAGAAGTTGATTATAGTACTCTTAATGTGAACAAGTCTTACTAAATACTCGTCTATTGGAGAAAATATGAGTTTGTGTAAGGAATCTAATAAAAGTTGAAAGTCAATATGATAAGTGATTATGTTTCCTTATGAATAAATTCCTCAATAAAAATTAACTTAAAACAAAAATGTTGTCTATTAACTTTTCCTACTGGGGAATCGAATACCGTTTAACCCATCACAAATTTGTGATTTTCTCGTGGTTAACTTTCTCCTAAACATGTTTTCTATCACTCTCCATCAGAACATGACCCTTTGTTTTTTCCTCCATGTCCATATTTTCATACTTGGAATCCTTGTATGGGTTAACTCGGGTGACCTTTGTACTTATCTTTCCTTATTTTAAAGTGTTTGTTTTACCGACTTTTGTTCCGATGTGGGACTTTCAAGGATGTTTCCAAGCGCAATTTTAAAATTGCGAGGACGCAATTCCCAAAAGGGTGGAAGGATGTAACACCCCAGGTAAATAAAGAATATGACATTTCATATTTATCCATATTTGTGTATAAAATATTTAAATGACTTTAAAGGGGACGCTATGCTCGATGGCGTACCCAACACGCAACAACGAGTTTCTTGGGAATCTTACGTTGCACTCTAATAATAAAATAATATTATTTTAAATGGTAGTTAACATGTAGCCGTTGTAATAGCGGGAATGGATATAAATAACTAAAATATGATTATATATGTTTTTAAATGTTTTTACATTTATCTAATAAAGGATAGAGGCTTTAAATACGGAAAGAATTCAATTTAAGGCGTATATGCCCTAGTTTTCAGTAAAGGTTCACTTATCGCCTTTTGATGGTGTACTATCATTAAATATAGTTTTGATCACTCTTATACATTCTTTTGGACCAAATAAAACTCTTCTTTAGAATCGGGACATTAAATTTTACTTTGTGTAAATTTTTGGTATTTTTCTGATAAAGTTCAATTTTTAATGAATAGTGTAAAATGTGGTATTTTAATTCAAAACCGCTTTTTAATATAATTTATTTATATGATTAGATTATCTTTTGAATTGGTTTTAAAGTGAAATTAGAAAATATTTTTACCATTAAATCCAATAGTGGTCTTTGGTATTAATTTCACTTTGAAATCAGACTTAAACTAATGTCAATCTTTTGATACTTATTGTTTTATAAAAACACGCTATTTGCTCTGACAGCGTTAATTAATTATTAAATTAATTAATGTGACTAATATGTTTTGAATTTTGTAAAATGGACTTCATTTTTGGATTCGGAATACCAAATATAGCTCAGGGTGAATTTTTGGGATTTTTCTGAAAAACATCAATTTTTGATGAATAGTGAAACCACTAAGTGGTACTTATAAAAGCTGATTTTCCGTTTAAATGAAATTTTGCCATCATTGTGTCTTGAATTTTAAAAATCCGACATACATGGTTGTCATTAAGAAGTAAAATGTGGTTCAATGAGATTATAATAATTTTTTGGTGAATAGTAACTTATTAAGTTCTTAATCGCGATTAGAGGTAATTAGTGTAATTTAAGGTAAAAATGATATTATAAGAATGTGAAAACACCATGACACTTGTCCTAAACCTATTGGGTGAGTCATGGCCGACCCAGACAAGCCATGGGCCAACTTTGGGACCCCATGGAGACACTTTGGTTGGGAAATGACATAAATAACTTTTTATTTAATGTTAAAAATAAATTGACACAAACATGAGTTGTTTTACTAAAACAATTTTTAAGTAGGGTTACACAGATCCAAATTTTGATTATAAATAGTCATTGGAAATATAAAAAGAGTTCCTACATCATAGTATTTTTTTATAATTTTTAGACATTAAATAAATTAAATTATTTATGACATAATAATGACGCAGTAATGACATCATTATTTGACGATTTAAATAAAATGGAAAGATAATGTAAAATCTATGAACTAAACATGTCCAAAACCAATTGGATGAGTGGATTTAGAACCCTTATCACCTTATCCACGAATTATATCAATGTGGGACCTTTTAAACCCGAAAAACATTTTCAAATAAAGTAATATTTCTTACTTTCCAAAAGTGCCCCTCCTCTCCTCTTATAAAAGGCCCCCACCTCTACCTCATTACACACACTCCTCAAGCCTTTGGCTCGGCCAACCCCTGCCCATTTACTCTCTCCACATACCTCTCCTCGTCATAGAGTATTCCCTTTGGGAATAATCCTTTCAAAGTAATCCTTTAGGCTCAAATCAAAAGGAGTTACACTTTTAAAGGTAATTCATTCTCTCATGTTCATTTGTTTTATTTTGCTTCTCCAACCCCCTAAACTCTTTTTATTTATTTCTTTTGTAACAACACCAGTATCTTCAATATACTAGGATTTTGTTATAAGATTTATTCGAGCTACACTCTCACACAACTACATCAAATGGTTAAAGAACATACGGTTTCCGTGGATGGCGAAATTCTGCCTCCCGAAACGATGATTGTTCAATACTCATTTAACACCTTCAAAGGAGGCCATTATGGTGCCACTATTTTTATATATGATATATAATATGTTTATGTCTTCCTTAAGCTTCTGTTTTTTTCATTTTGGGCATACCTTTATGGTTTCCATTATGGGTAAACGCGATATCCTCATTTAAGGTAGTGCGGACTACCGCCCCCTCAAAGTGATTTGATTCGTTAAATACCATATGTGGGACGTATAAAGGATGTAACTATGATATTATATATGATATTATACTGGAATTATAATATACCTTTATATAATTATTATTCCATTCTATAAAATACGAAATAGAAATGAAAGTAGCGTTCATGCGTACGTACGGCTTACCGTCTCCATGAACGGTGCATTTCATTTCTTACCTCTAAATGATTATGTAATGTTATAAATGCATGCATGTACTGGATATATATATGACATATATTATATCTACATCATGAATACAATTCTGGATATAATAAAAATTTTGCCACATGAACAACATGTAATTGTAAGAAGTCCACTTTCGACTTAAGAACCAAATATCGGCAAAACAAATATTATTAACTTAAATGATTACATAATGTTTATGACATGGTAATAAGTGATATAAAAGGAATAATTAAATTGAAAAGGGTTGTTAATTAAGTAGAAATTAACTCAAGTTTATTATTTAGGAGATTAAAGAACGATCGAGTCAAGTCGGACCCGAGGTAAGGGATCCTACAACTATTATTCTTTATAAGTACACTCTTTTATGTCATTTCTTTTAAGCTCATATTTATTATGATTGGGATGTTATTTTATATTACTCCTACTGTAATTTTTATGTTCATGTGATTAGAGACCCTATTATCTCTCATCAATCCATTTTGGAAGTTTTGAGTGGCGTCGTTAGGCTGCCGAATTTTCGTAAGAGATCTAACCTCTCTCTTTCTTTTTAAGTACTCTCCTTTGTGTCACTTCTTTTAAGCTCCTCTTTGTAATGTTGGGGGATGTTCTTTTATATTCCTCTTGCTGTAAATTTTATTTTAATGTGATGAGATACCCTATTTGATCTCATCAATCCATATTCGGAAGTTTTATGTGGCGCCGTTAGGCTGCCGAGTTTTCGTAAGGGATTTTTCATCTCACTTTTATTCCCGTGAGATTTATGCTACATTTGCCAAAAATTCCATTGATTGGTGTATGTACTTCCCATTATTATACTCTTTTTGTAATATAATTTCGTTTATGAGTATTTACATCAATGATCTATTGTCCTTCTTTCATGGGGTGTATGTTTTGAAAGATACCCAAGTCGGTAACGGAACCTTTCACCCTCCTCTTTTTTTAAAAGACTTCATTTGTTTGGTCTTTTAATTTACATATTGTTATGTTGGGATATGTTCTCATATATCCTTATTGATGTAAATTTTATGTCCAAGTGATGAGATACACTTTTTATCTCTCATCAACTCATTTTGATGTGATGCCGTTAGGCTGTCAAGGGAACTTTTTGACCCAATTTCAATTTCTTTGGGTTCAACATGTAGTCATTGAATATGTCATCCATTGAATATATGTGAATGTATTTTTATTGTTTTAAACTTAATATCCACTTATATTAGGTGTATTTATATTTGTCACACATATTTTTGAGATTGATTTGTCCTTAATTTAAGGATACCTTCTTTATAAGGGATTTTGTCACATTTGACATTTCTATTGAGGGTTCATTGTTGTTATGCACAAATTCACTCTTATATGGTGTATATACTGTCATTTGGAGTATTATATCATGAATCCATTTATTCTCATGATATTATAAAGTTCTGACTAAATGTTATTCCTCAATTATTGTATTCAAGTGTCCCTAATTTTGGTAAAACACCTTTAACCAAAATATCGTTTTAAATGTTTTAATTATTTGTTCTTATTAATATCCATGTTTTCAAAATGGTTTTAAGGATTTATTTATATGGATATTAATGGTTTAAAATTTTAAGCTTCAAGGTGGTATGGTACAATTTGATTCAA
Organism: Viscum album; assembly: GCA_963277665.1. Lineage (NCBI taxonomy): Eukaryota > Viridiplantae > Streptophyta > Magnoliopsida > Santalales > Viscaceae > Viscum > Viscum album. Next base: position 1,561,964,739 of record OY728147.1, read on the forward strand.
AAATCTCTTTATTAAATGTTTTAAATGGTTTTGGAAATGGTTTCTTTTTGAATGGATTCATTATTACAATATACTAAAATGTTATATTGTGATTGAAATGTGGAAATGTTATGTTTCCTTTATTCATTTTTTATGTGACACATTTATGTTATGGTTCTTGGGGATTATTATGAAAACGGGTGGTTCCGTGATAAACTAAGGGCGGGTGAGCCTGATATAGCTCTCTAATGCATTGGGTAACGCGAAGGAGTGAAACGTTAAGGTTTCTCCAAAGGGATTTAGGGAATATACTGTGATGGGTATTCCAAACGTAACCAAGAGGGTTACTCCCTACGTAAGAATTTTATGAATGCCTCAAGTTACCTTTATGTCTTATGTTTTCTATGATTTATTCATGATTTGGTATGCCTATGTTTTATGGGTAAAGTGTGATTTCATTCTAATGTATATATGAACTCATGTTTCCTTTCCATATTTTTTATAACTCTTACTGAGCTTTTTATGCTCATCCCAAGTTTTTGAAATGTTTTTCACAGGACATAGCGTGGGATAGGGTCAAGGATGGGATCAAGGGAGAGTCATGCTACCTAAAACATGGAACTATACATGTTTCTTTTAAAGAGTTTTTATTTTATGGAAATTTAGTAGAAGCGACTACTTTGTAATATTTTGAGATGTAATAGTTATGTCCTAATTCTCTAAAACTCTAATCCTGAAAAGATCCTCAATGTGAATTACTCATTTAATTAAATATTAAGTAAGGTTTAATGCTGGGGCCTTATATGTTCATCCCAAAAGAAAATGAAATCTATGAGATTTTCACCTCACTTTTTACACATGTGAGATAAATGTCATATTCAACAATTAATTATTTTTTAGTGTGTATATACTGAAAATATTGATATATTATATCATGAATTATTTTACATTTCATGATGTTTTGAGATTAATTTTTTATTATTTCTTCTATAGGGATTTTAATTAATGGTTACCACGTACTAATGAATTTCAATGGAAAATATCTTTTCAATGGGTTGTACTACATCATTTTTATCGTTAATTTTATAAGATTATGTATTAAATAAATTTTTTTCATATATTATGTTTTTTAAACTTGACTTATGTGTATTTAAATTTAACACAAAGAATATATTCATTCATTGGGTCTTACTTCAACATTATTTCCTTTTCAAGGGATTACTTTACAATGTCTTTTTGTTAGCAATTTTTGACAAATGTATTTCCATTCAGGGTAAATATATAAGAATTGTAAAATAAAACCATTTATTGTATTATCATATTGTTATTTATGACTATATTCAAGTAACAATATTATTTTTACACTATTTGGTATGTATGATGTTTTAGAAAATGTTTTCTCTAAAACCCAACATCATTTCCCTTATCAGTTAAAGGAAATGATTTCCTGGAAAACTGAGTTTTCTAAAATAAATTTCTAAATGTTTTTGACCATTATAAAAGATTTATTTAATTAACATTTCCACATTTTTTTCAATAAATTTTGTAAAACAATTTCTCTATCCCTTCATGAATAATAAATTTTTCAACCTTTTTATATTGAAAAAGGAATGTTCTTTTTTCCATGAATGAAACAGATGAATTTACTCAATGTCACTTCATTAAATATTTAATTTCCAAATTCAATGTTTTTATAATGAAAATAATTTCAAAAGTTATTTTCAAAGAAATATATTGTTAAAAAAATTGAAATTAAAAGTGTATTTTCTTCAAGAATATTTTTGAAATATGTTTTTTTGAATATACATTCCTAAATGACAAAACCCATTTGTTTTAATCCAATTGGGATATTTTTATTTTATATCATCCTTAATATTCCTCTATATGTTGATTGATTTATTTGGTCAAGGATACTATTGACATTTACTTCCTTGATTTGATTTTTAGTTCCCTTTGAAACAGTCACATTCTTTATGATCATTGATGTTGAATTGAACCTAATATTCAATATCATTTTTCATGGATATGTTTAATGAAAAAACAACATATCATTTTTTCATTCAATTTTTTATTTGAATTTTTTTATCTTTAATATATTTATTCTTAAGATATTTTATGTTACATTTAATTGATGTATAATTATGAATCAAATGTTCCAATGTTTTACAGGGCACATTGGAATGTTTAATAGTTATTTTACTCAATAATATATCAATTATCCTTCAATGGGATCTCCCTTAATCAATGTCAAAACCATTTATGTTTTTTATCATCCACTGAGGAAATATTAATATATCCTTATTTTTTATTCAATACGTATATTTGATAAGGAATATTATTTATTAATTAAATTTATTATTGTAAGGTCTCAAAATTCTATATAACTTCTTTAAATTATATGGGATTATATCAAGACCAGGCTCTTAAATAACAATTCATTCTGAGCCTCGGAGAGCCCAGAATATGTGTTTGAATGTTTTTATGTTTATTTATAATACATTACTTGAGTGTTTTTATAAACATCTAAATGGGTGACCAAATTAAAAATTTAAGGACACCATTGTGTTTGGAATAAAGACTTTACCTATGAATGGAATAAACCTCAACTGGCATGGGTTGAGGGAAAAACTTTTTTTTTACTTTTTATGAAAAATAACCCAAAAGATATTTCTTAATGAAACTAAAAAACCTTATGTTTTGTTTTATTTTAATTTCAAAATCATTGCAACATTGTGACATTAGCACCAAGGTGCAACTGAATCTTTGTTTCATAAATGAAATTGTGTTACGATGTTGTGATATAACATAATAGGAAAGTATATCCTATATTTAATAGGTTGATGAAGCGCCGATCCTTGGCACATTGAAGAATCACTCTGAATCGTTCGAACTTCGGCATTGGTGAACAACAATGGATGTATGGCCGCCAATGACAGAACATGGAAAGCTGATGGCAGGAACACCGATCATCACCAACGAACTATCCAATATCATGTAGGGTTTTGCGCTTTGTGAATTGGATTTCCCCATTCCTGATGCCTGAACAATGAACGTGCATCATCCATCTAACAGGTTGATATGTGGGTCGTTTGTTCCTACAGGTTTGGTTTGATTCTGGGATAAAATATCGGAAAAATGGAACCATTTTGAACATAGGATTTTTTTAAATATTTATTTAGTTTTCCATAAATTCTAATGGAATGGATCAAGGCTAACAAAAACAAGGTCTGATCCATCCACGTTGGTTGTTCAAGTATGCCTCTCCCCCCGTTATTTGTTTCTCAAATCTGTGTCACCACAATAACTCAATGATCAAAATATGGTTGTGAAGGCCAGGGTGGAATTCGACAATGGTCTCATATAGAAGGAAGCGTTTTCTATCGGTGCACCATAGTGAACGAGGACACAACCAATGGGTCGTAGTGGTGTAGGACCATTGCGACATCAGGGCATTGTTCCAGGCGTAGGTGGATGTGGCCATCGGGCCACATTGGTGCAGTGGCGGCTGTGGGTGGCACATCACAATGGTGAGAAGGGGTTAGTGGTGAAATACATTGGTGTTGGAGTGTGCCACCATCAACAGATGGTGGTGACGATGTGTAATGATGTGGATATGGTGTTGTATCATGTGACAATTGTATGTTGTTCTGCTGGTCCAAATAGGTTACCCATGGTAACTGTTATGGGGGGGGGGCTCCCACCACATCCCGAGCGGACCGGACATGCCCACCCCAGTTGTCTAGACACATGGCCCAACCAATATGATCTTATCCCAATGTTCTGGGTTAGGTTGGGATGGTATAATCAAGTCAAACTGGCCACGAACTCACCTAAACTCTTTTCATTAAAACTGTCATCTCTTGTAAACCGAACATCTGATTGATGAACTATTTTTTGTGTTGCGACCCTCAACTCATAGCAATATATTAAATATACTCCAAGTGAGTTTATGTAGAGGTTAAATTATGACTGATTAATTGAGAAGTATATTCTCTCAGAATCATATGAGTAGCTGAGATAACCCCAGTGTCCCGGTAGACGAGTTGTAGTGTAGGCCTCAATTGCCCGAATGAAATGTAGCGGATCATACCATAGTGGCATGTTAGATGAGTATCTATATGGAACATAGTGGCCTGAAGGAGGATTATCCATGTAATCATTTGTTTCCTGGCTGACGAATAGCTATACAGACCTTAGTGTCCCAAAAGATGAATAGCCATGTGGACCATAGTGGACCAGTATACAAATCGATGAGAAGACCTCAGTGGCCCAACAGATGAGCTGTCACACAAACGTTAGTGTCATGGAAGATGATCTGACCTCAGTGGCCCGATAGACCATAAGGAATCATTATGGACGAGTCCCTTAGTAGTTTAAAATATTCATTTTTACAACTAATGAAATTTCTTTCTATGCTTTTGGTTGTACTTGTGTGAGATGTCATTTTATTCATGTATGATTCTCCATTGTATACATTATTTGTGGATTAGGATCCTTACTATTTATTATGTTACTCACCCCTACAAGGGATTCTCCCACATATGTTGTGTCATTTTCAGATGATCACTAATTTCTTAGAGACATTGGTGGTCTAGGACCAGGTGGTTCCCAATGAGATCAGAAAGGCGAAGTGTCCTCCTACTGCTTTTGGAATCTATTATACACAAACCCTTTAGGTATGGATTTATAGAGAGAAACTTTTCAGAGGCCTTTATACGGTCATATTTTATTACTGTCTTTATTGGGATTGTTTTATTGAACCTTACATTTAGAAAGTACTTTATAATCTCAATTATTCTCTTAGAGACATACATGTTTTCCCCTTAAGGTTTTGTGGGTTGGGGTTTTGAGTACGTGTGTGTATATGTACTCATAAAATGATTCCAACTTCTAGGATATTGAATCTAGTACTGTTGCCTAGCCCCTAGCCTTTGTGATGTCAGTTTGGGGAAGTCATGACACGGGCTTTGGGGGATTGGCCATCAAAAATTTGTATCAATGAGATATCAGATATACCTTAATGACAGAGAGTTTGTGGTTTTGTTATGGAAAAACTATGTTAAATATTTGGAGTCTATCTTTCAGGCTTGGGGAGTCCAGTGTTGGTGTGACAGCCAAGGTAACCATAAACTAGGACCCTGAATTCTGGTTTTTGACTTAGTACATGAATCTAATGGTTTCATGCATCATATTGGATTTTGAGTGGTTCTTCATGTCCTTCTTGAGATGGATCACCAAGTGTATCCTATTTACTGTTGTTTATCTTGATCTATTTCAGGATCCTGCTATACAGATAACCTGTAAGGGTTCCAATGCATGACCATGAGTATGATATGTCCAGTGATGAGTCTATAGTATAGGGATTGGTAGTGGATATGTCCCCACTGAGAGGTGCACCAGTGTATCCACCACTTGTTGATCAGTAGTTGATACGGGCGCTACTGACAGAAGAATCATATAGGTTCAGTGCCTTTCACGAGTACCAAAGGAAAAGGAAACCCATTTTATGGTGTGAGACTATCCTCCATGTGGAAATGGATTGACTTAAGGTAGTTACACGGGTCTTTTGGCTAGTGAGGATGCCTATCCACCAGATGAAGATCATATACGCGAGCCTTTCACTAGGCTCAACGAAGAGATGGTGGAGTTTGATGTTCCAGATGAATGATGTGGACAACCTAACCTAGACAGACATTGAGAACCTCATAATTGAGGAGTTCTTTCCTAGGATGCTGTGATCAGTATGCATACAAGAGCTACGAGACCTACAACATGGTGACATGATAATGGTGGAGTACACTACAATATTCACCAATATTTATCGCTACTCCAAAAACATGGTGTAGGACCTATTCATTAGGGATAGAGTTTTTGAGAAAGGACTATTAGGGGAGATCAAGGAGTCCAAATTATAAATTGAAATCCCCACTCAGGCTGAGGTTCTAGAGTGAGCCCTATTCTTGGAGTGCTTCCTCGATGTAAAGGCTCCATTAATAGAAGCTATCAGTAGAGCTTAAGCAACAGAGTCTTTTGTTGTGGGTAGCAAGTAGTAGACACGAGGTCCCAAGTGGGCCATGTATTTTGGGGGAAACCCTAAGATGTTGGATTAGTAGTACAAGAACTATATTGTGGAGAGAGTCGTCAAAGGGTAAGGTTGTGCAACTCCTAAGAAAGGAAGTAGAACATGGCTCTCGATTTCCCGACTCATCGCACAGACAACGGACAGACAGTTGAGGGACCGCAAAGGCAGAGGTATAGGTTTTATTGCGGTGGTCTATAAAGAATCATACACCAAAGTAGAGCTAGTAATGTGAAAGGTGGTGGGTGGAAGCTTGATATGCTACCACCACCACCCTAGGTGGTCCACCATGGGCTTTGAGAGGTGATGGACAAGGGTGTGGCCAGCTACAGGTGATGAATTCCTCTAACTACAGTTCTCCAATAATGATTAGATTTATGATTTATCTCTTCTCACCATAGCTACAATACTTATAGAAATAGGTTCTACTCACTCGTTCTGTGCCACAAACTTTTTACAGGGCTTGAATATTGCGGTGGAGTTGTTGGCTCAATTATTATTGTAAGAGACACTTACTCGAGGGGATTAGATGATCACACACTAGTTCTTGTAGTGTGTGATTACTCTAGGTGGTGAGAGATATGGTTGGGATATCCTAGTAGAGTCATCATGTACTTATGACATCATCCAAGGTATGGACTATTTATCCATAGTTCATGTTAAGATCGATAGCTTTAGATGCATTGTGAGGTGTGTTCATAGAGAGGAGACTAGGATTTCCCACACTGTTCACAAGTGAGTGCAAGCAGTGTAGGACATAAAACATCAACAAAATGGAGTGATATCCATCCGCATATGGACCTCCTACTGATCACGTCTACCACAATGTTCCCCATCCCATGAAAATGGACTATCTTGATGTCATAGTCATAGAGGAACTATAACCACCACTACTTATTCAAATTTACATCTTTCTGGGAGAAGATATACCTATGAATTTTTTGGTTGGAGCAGAGGGTTAATTGCTCATTTATCATGTAGTTCCACAAAATCTTCAAAGAAAAAATCACTACTACTAGCTTTATGACATGGGTCACATTGTTCTGCTTGTACTTCCTCAACTGCCATGAACCATAGGAAATAATTTCTCACTACTTCATCAAGACACATCCAAGTCCATTCCTTGATGTGTCATAGAAAAATATATACCCAACGCCCTCCTCTTTTAGTCTCAATATGGGGTGCTCGTCAGTCTCTGCCTCATCTTAGGAATGACGACTTTACCTAAAGATGGATTTAACCTCGATTGGTGGGGGTTGATGTGAAAATTAGTTTTTAGAATTTTAAAAAATATAATGTGATAGTTTTTTTATATGGGAAATGAAATAAACATTATTTTTTATTTTATTCTAATTTCAAAATCATTACAACATAATGGCATTTCCACCCGTGCGTATCCAAAATGATGTTTCATAATTGAAACAATTTAATGATTATAAAATGGAATTTAATAGTAATGTGTATCTTATATTTAATGGATTCACCATGTTATGATCACTGACACATTGAAGAATCCCTCTGAATTTTTGGAGCACTGGCGTTGGAGAACGTCGATCGATGAAAAGCCTCGAATAACATATCATGAAATGATGAACGCATTGAAACTGATCATCACCAACGAATGATCTAACAATAGTTAGGGGTTTTCTATTTCTAAATATGATTTCCATGTTCCAACTTCATAAACAATGAACATGAATCAACACACTAACAGGTTGATCCATGAGTCATTTTTCTTGTCGGATGGGTTTGATTCTAAGAAAAAAATCCTAAAAATGGTTAATTGATGATCCTATGATTTTATTTAAATCATCATTTAGCTGACCGTAAATTAATATCTGGATGGATTAAGGCTGACACGAACAAGGACTGATCCGTCAACCTTGGGAGCTCATGTATGCCTCTCCCACCGTTATTTATTTCTCCGATATCTGTTGCAAAAATAACTCAAATATCAAAACATGGAGATGATGGTAGTAGTGAAATACAGTACTTGCCACATTTGGAAGGAGGTGTGTCCCGTCATTGTTCCACCGTAAAGGATGATATGCGCTAGAAAGAAACAAAGGCATGAGACTACAGTGACAGTGGGGCGTCATGGAAGGTAGAGGAGGATGTGGCCAATGAGCCATGGCAGTGCAAGACCACAACACCAGCAGGGAATTGTACCTGGCAGAGGAGGTCGTGACTAGTGTGCCATGGCTGTGTGGAGGTGGCAGGTAGGTGGTGCATCATAAATGTGAGAAGGTGGCTCACGATAGAACTTATTGGCAGTGGTGCAGCCCACCGAAAACAACCGACTGTGGTGGTGAATGCATACGAGGTGACAATTTTGTGTCACATGGATGAAAGTTGCAGTCCATCTAGACCGTGATGGTGACTTGGGGAAACAATCATGGGTGGGACGTGGTGCCTGCCGTGTCCCAGGATGACTAGACCATCCTACCCCAGGGGGCCAGACCCACAACCCAACCAGTCCATGTTGGGCCCATCATACCAGGTCAGATTAATGGCCCTCGGGCCGGGTCAGGCCAGGTCAGTATGACTGGGATAGGCTAGACCAAAACCTAATTGGCCCCTTTTCTGTAAAATAGTTATAACGCACAAACCATACGTCTGATTGATGAACGTTTTCTAGTGTTTGGACCCTTATGGAAGAGTAGCCATTTATATATAATCCATGTGTGTTTTCATGGAGTGTCAGTTATGACCGATGGATTTAGGATAAGATACCCCCAAAACCATATTATAAGTTGAGCAGACCATAGTGGGAAGATAGAAGAATAGTCATGTAGACCATAGGGGAAGGTAGATGAGTAGTCATGTAGAACTCAGTGGCCTGGACAACGAGTATGTTTGGGGACCTCGATGTCCTGACAGATGAGTAGCGGTGCAGACCTCAATGGCCTAGCAGACAAGTGTTCGTGTGGAATCTAGTGGCCCTAGTAGATGAATATCCTTGTGGACCTTAGTGGCCCAGATGATGAGTAGACAAGCAGACCTCAGTGGCCCGATAGATAAGAAGTCGAGCTGAACCTAGTGGCACGGTAGATGAGTGAACCTCAATACCCTAACAGACCATAGTGAATCATCAGGAATGAGCCCATCAGTAATAAACAAATTTAATATTTAAGATTTTTAATCATTATTTCTGGGATTAAGGTTGTACTTGTGCGGGCTATCATTTTCGTTGTGTTTATTTTTCCTTTGTGGTCATCATTTATGGTTTTGGTTCCCTATTCATTATTGTGTTAATCACCCATCCACGGTCTTCACCTACACATGTCGAGTCTTGTCAAGGCGATCAACCCTTTGACATAGACCTTGGATTTCCATGACCAAGGGGTGCATGATGAGATCAGACAGGCGAGGCATACTCTTATGGCATCTAGAAGCTACTATACACCTACACATAAGGTTGGGTTTTCTATGGATGGAATTTTTAGAGGCATTTTTGGTTTCTTGTTTTCATTTTTTATTGGTCTTGTATTATAACCCCATACTTCCAAATTGTACTTTATAATCTCAGTAGTTGTCTTAGTGGCATAAATGGGATCCATATTCAGCATATGGGTTGCAGTTGTGAGTGTGTGTGTGTGTACTGGTACTCGAAAAATCTCTCCCACTTATAGGATATTTCATTTGGTGCTAGTTTCAAACCCATGGCCTTTAAGAGTTGGTCTTAGGGTAGTCACGGCGTAGGCCCTGGGGGAAGAGTCTCGAGAATTACTTGAATTGATGAATGCTTTGTATTGGCAGTGATGGGTGTTTGGTGGGCATTATATATCCCCACAATTCATCGACAGGTTCTTATGGGACATAGTAGTTGTGAAAATTAAACAATTTCACAGCTATGGTTTTACACCATTTTGTGAAATGTTTTTATGGTATATTATCTCATGTGCCTCGGACATGACATAAAATAATTAAGAATTTCCATCATTTTGATTAAGTTATTATTTAACCACGAGACATTAAATCAACATATCTATTTATAAAGTTAATTATTATTTCATTCATTTAATGGAATTTATTTCTTTTTATTATATTTCAATATTATTTTTTAATTTAGTATATTGATTACATGGCATGTTAGTTTAGTTATTTTTGTGCTATATTTATGATTATCATTGATTCATTTTTCCTTCCAATATATATGATCCTTTTGGAGCATTTGAGATCATGTATATGTTATTTCATTACTCATAAATCCAAAAATGATTCTATGAATTATATGCAATAATATCATAGATGGAATAAAGACATCAACCAAGAAATAAAAAATTTATGTTGTAATTTTTAATTCATTAATAATACCAAAGTCATGTTTGTCTTGGGTTTACCAAGAATACTAATCCATTTGGTTCTTTGATATTTGATTCATTAAAATAATTACCAAAAAATGGTAGTAGACACTGGATCCAGCTATTTAGTGTACAATCACTACAAATGGTATCACTATTCAATAATGGTGCATGGATCTAATTTCAATGTTAATGTTAATATGATAACATGTTACCTAAACATAATGATCATTGATGTAAAAATGGGGATACCATTTCTTAACAATCATTAGGTTCAATATTTAATAGTCTACAATCATGTGCAAAGTCCCATAAAACATCTTAATGAAAAGAATATGATAACCCAATGGAGAAGTACATGGTTATAAAAACCCTTATATTACAATTCATCAAACTAAATTTCCAATTCTGGATTCTCCACTAGTGGTAACCTATTTAGTTTCACATAAACATCCTTTGATCTCAGTACCGAATTGAACATAAAATATATCTCCCTCTTGGGTGGAATGACATATAACTCTCTTGAAATGGTAACCTGAAAATAGTTTGACACTATAGGATATGTACCCAACTATACCCCACCATCATCTAGAAAAATACTTTATATCTGGTCAATGAGATAATAAAATCTTCAAATAATTGGTCCAGAAAGACCAGTATGAATATCCAACCCCCCATGGAAGAAACAGGTTCCTCAACTTCAGATAGAATAGAAACAGTCCTTTCAATAATATTCAATGTGAACCTGATATATAACTATCCAATCCATACATATAATCATATTTAAACCAATAATTTCTAGCACAAACTAATATAAAAAAAATTAAAGCCACCAATTTTTAGGGAACATGCCTCAAAATGATTAATATTCTCTGAATGAACTACCAAATGTGTGTTAATTTTTAAAACACCATCCATGAATTATATATCAATTAAAAAACATTGGATAAAAATATTATATAAAAATGAATACGATGCTCATGGATCAACAAAAACAAAATCATGTAAGACAATATTGAATTTTACTTATGATTGAATAATTTCTCGCATCCAACGTAGTATAGTATTACTCTATAGGATGTATTTTATTTCCCCTCATACTTAGTACACATTATGATTTCCTTGTGCAACACCCTTATTCTTATAATTCCAATATTGAACTAGGTTACCACATTTCATACCATCACATGAATTTCTAGTGGAACTATAACTACAAGTCCCATGAGGGGTCATGGAGTCCTTAAGAGACTCTAGTACTTCTAATGATACCCTACCACTTCATTACTATACCATTCCAATATTATACATTTAAAAGTGTCCCAATATTACTAAGAATTAATGTCTAATGAAAAGTATAAAAACAATGTCATCTTATGTCCAAACATTCCACACTAATAGAACTATAAAAAATCACACTCTTATGATGGATTCCTATTTACCTTGTACACTGCCAACTATTCCATTGGTGATAACTACTATATGAACACTTCTTGTTACTAGAATTTGAGCTCCATTTTGTCCTAATTAAATAGAATATCCATTTATTATATTCTCTCTTATATTCCATATAATGATGAGATATTGATTTATGTTGTTCTAAATGATAATCAATTGAAAAATATTCTCCTACAACATGATCATAAATAAAATCCCATCCTACAAGGATCTCACCCTAGAAATACTATATTTTTCTTTAGGTGGACTAACATGATTCAAGTTCATGAAATGACTAGTATAGTAAATAATTGACATTCCCCATATGTTAGGTTCATCAACATGAAAATATTCTCACCCAAAAAGATTTAGGATATAACTAGACCAGAAAAATTGTATTGTATTTTTTATGGGATAACTCATTTTTATACCTAAAATGATATGGACTGCACCATCATTGCCTGTAAATGTCAAAAAAAATCTGTCAGGCAATAAGATTCACCCTCTTATTTAAAATCGTAACATGGTTCTTGAATACCTTATACACTAACTTGATCAAGAACTTAGCTACATGGGGGGATCCCTTCTTAGTTAATGTTGGAAGATATTGTCGCTAGAACACTCTCTTTATTTCAGTAAACAAAAATCATTTTTTATAAATTTTCAAATGGACGGTTTAGGGAAACCGATAACCGAACAACCAAACATCACGCGGGTCTATAAAAACACCAAATATCCAGATACAATTAAAATTTCAGCAGTTCAAATTCAATTGCAAACATCAAGCGAACCATGCGCCACCTCGAACCGCACGCCTCCTCGAGTTGCTTGCCACCACATAATCCCAACATCACTCGAACCATGTGACTACCTCGAGCCGCACACCCACCTCGAACATTGGATGATATCAATTTCTATATATTTAATAGAACATTGGATGTTATCTTGAATCTAAATATTATGTATATTCTTAGGATATACATGAATACTGTATACAAAATCATTAAGAGTGTGATTATTTCAACTCTCCTTATGTTCAATTCGAAAATGAGGTAGTTGGATTCTTTCTACAACTCAAACTCACTCCTTATAACAATTTATATACTTCATGGTAATCCTCAACTGGAGAATAGAAAAATTACCACATGAACACGCTCTCTCAAAAACTATCTTAAAATGTAAATTAGGATGAAACACTAGTTCATCTATTCCCATTTTCATTAGGTAATATATGGTTATAATTTCATAGTCCAAATAAAAAAATATGTCACATGATAAAATATATCACTATCATGAAAATACATTTCAATACTTACACATATGTGTTTGTCATGATAAATGAATACACAACACATTCCATACCAGGACATGAGTATAAATATAACTAATAAATAATATCACAACATAATTATCATGTAACAAAGCATCCTAAATTCTTTTATACCTTTTCCTAATAGAGTATAAATACAATAATAAAAACATTAGGGGTTTTATACCACTTTTTAGCATCCCCAAAACTGATACTCACTGATTAGGGATACCGTGGTAGGTTATTATACCTCAATTCTTCCACCCAATACACTGGAGGCTTTTGACCAAGTATGGGGTTGTAAATGAAATAATGGGGAGACTATATCCCCATATATTAATTTTTAAAAATAGATGATTTACTATTAGTATAATATAAATAGAGAAAATGTAAAATAAAAATAGATAAACCATATAATTTAGGTAAATGATCAATCCAATAACACTAAAAATAATTTATTGACAAACAATTAATATTCTATGGTTTGTTCTAGGATGAACTCAGATGAATAACTAAAATCAACCCCGGACGACACTAATGACCCTAATCAATATCAACTTGGTGGTATCATATCTATGCTATAACACATTTAGTATGAAAATATCGATGAAAATGACCTTTTTATTGTCTGAACCTACATTCATATAGTCATCTAGGATACAAAATATTATCTCTAATAATATTTGGGTAAAAAACAAGTTGTCAACGTCACCATGTATAAATAAAACCAGTCTTATAGAAAGTGAAAATACTACGGTGGAAAACATGTCTAATAATTAATAAATTAATATGAAATAATAATTAAACTGCTTCAACACCATGAAGGAATATCACATAACATGTAACATCACCATTCCAACAATAATAACTAGTCTTTGGAAGATACACATTAATGTAAAAATCCCTATATATACTAATTTCAAAATAAGGGAGTCGATTTTTCAATATAATCTTTTTTGGACAGCTGTTTCAGTTCCAATATGTAATAATTTTAGCAAAATTGGGCCAAGGACTCTATATATGAATTTTTTCTTAACCAAGCCATGACCTCAATATATGAATTTCAACATAATCATGCCAGTACCTCTTTAAATGAATTTCCACAAAAACGATAACATATCTCATAATATAGGGAAAATTAAACATTACATAATAATCCATAATGAAAAAAATCCTCTAATTAGCTTTTTCCAACATCATAAATATTCCTAAATCATGTAATATCATCATACATTATCACGATGATGTAAATAACCACGTGGAATCAATGTATAGCCACTCATTTCAATAAATGATTTAGTAATTGTGTAATGTGATCCATTCCAAATAAATCACCAATGATCTCATATCATAATAATTCATTTAATAATACAGAATCATGTAAATTATCATTTATATATAGGCACACCCTATATGGGGGCTGCAAGCCAAGTCTTAACCTTAATGGATCCAAAGAGATCCAAGAGTTGATTTAATAAAAAGGATATCATATCCATTTATTAAATTTTTTAACACACATTTTTTTCGGCATGATCTTATAGTGTTTCACACAAATAAATAAATAGAATAAGATAATATTTCATTGTTCTAGATAATCTACCCTTATTCAGTGATCATTGAATCAATGAATCAATCTTTAAATTGGACACCAAAAAAGGTAATTTGAAAATCATATAAACAAGTAAAACCTATATCACCCAATAATAAAGATAAAATTCAAATTAAACTTCAGTTTAGAGATCACACTAAAATTGTTTTGGATATCATGAAAATGGAGAAACTTGGAGAGAAAGAGATATAAAGAGATAAAAAACTAGATCATGTCTTATAATTGGGTTGGACACTCCCAAAATTAACCTTAGGTCTCTCTAGTGTTTTAGAGACAAGACTTATCATTGAATGAGGTAAGATTCAAGAATAAATTATGATTTTTTTGCATCCTGATGAATTCATTTCATGAACACCTTTCATATAATTGCCACCATATATGGTGAAAAACATGTCACACAATGATAACAAACCATCAATTTTTTTAGGTAGTGAAATGACATTGATGATTTTAAAAAATTCATGTCATAAAATTATTTAATAGATTATTTTGAGTTTTTTATTCCCATATTGTAATACATACATTGGCCAAATATGTCCTTCAAAAAGTATCCACTAAAAATTATTTATGAAGAAATTGAAAATAAATTAAATCCACTTTATATCGAGGATAAATAATTTTCTAACTTACAAATGCTTTTATACAAATTCCAAAATTTAAAAAAACATATATCTTAGAATTTATGTTATTTTACCCATTAAAATATCTCCATCCCCAAAGAATCATCTTGAACACCATGTATTAAAGAATAAAAATACAAAACAAAATTAATTTCTACCAAAACTCAATGTGGGGAATACATATAAATTAAGTGATCATACATATTTTATGGGAAATGGAATATTATCCTAGTACGGTATGTTATAGGTAATTTCCATCCAAGATATTATAGTGTTCTTGTAGGTGAGAGAAAAATATGATCTTATATAAATATTCAAATGAAAAAAATTATTACGTGTTACATTCCTATGATAAAATTATTTTGAGATACTAAAATATATATATTATGATTAATGTTACTTTTTTATTATTCGTATTTTATTTTGTATGGTTTTCTATATAATATTAAAATTCATTAATTATTCTATCATACCCAAATGACAATATAATTACCATTCATGTTTTATATTATGGATATTTATGTTATTATGAATGATATATCAAATTATTTAACACATATTGAGCTTTTGAAAATACTATTATCATGTTATTCCATTAACATTATTGTGAATAATAATGTTAAGGTTTATATTTCATTATGTGACTCAACTGTTGTAAAATAACAAAATAAATGTATAATAAATTACAATATACATTGTTTATATAGAGAATCATTAAAAAAACTAAATATATTGGTTTCATTGGTTGTGATATTTAAGGAACAATAATGTATAATGATGTATTGTATAAATGAAATGTCTGGATTAACATAAAAAGAGATCCTCATACCATTATATGTGTTTTAAGAAAATCAAAATCATGTATTTTTTATCCTTTTGGGTAATTGATTAGAAAAACACCCCATTCAGACATAAAACCTACGTCGTTTATTATTTTAATGATAATTAATGATCTCTATCTATTAAAATTATTCATGGTACTGAATAAATTTACACAATACCATTAGGAATGATCAATTTTAAAACCCAATACTTGGTAATTTCTTCTAGTTCATTGTTTATAGTCAATTATATAGATATTAAATTACATATATTTCTCTAAAGTACATAGATTTATCTTCATATAAAAATACATAGTCATAAAACTAGTTTCATAAATCCATCCTAAATACGAAATATAGTGTAATTTCTAGTGATAATAACCATTTGGATTCTTATGAAACTAAAATGTTTACATGGTGTAATGCATCAGGAAAGGAAGATTGAATCCATTAAATTATATAAAATAATATTCATCTCTTAATGGTTTCATGGACAACATTTTTTCAAGAACCAACCAACTGATTGCCACTTGGCCCACAACTAATTGAGAATGACACCCCAATTCACCATCCAGTAGGTTACGTGACAACCATTAGAACATACTAGGCATATCATAATCATGTTAGACCTTATTATAATGTATATGGACACATGCACACATCTCAATATGGATGAATAGTTTTGAATAAAAAAACTCCCCTTGACTAAATAAATATATATAAAACCTATCACATAGAATAACAAATAACAAATAATATAATAAATTAAAAGATATAAATACAATCCCAAAAAACTACAGAGAACCCACCATGAAAATAATAAGGTATAAGGTTCAACAATCAACACTTGGAATCAATTTAGGATTTTCTACAAAATTAATGAAATCCTACTCCAGGACCAAGTAGGTATCTAAAGATTATTCTATTTTATGTATAAGACATGAAATGTGCTAGTATATCCATTTCAAGTGTGTGAATTCTATACATAATAGTTCACTGTGAAATCATCAAACAGTCAACATCAATATATTAGTCATCTCATCAACATTATGTTTTTTAAATTATAATATAATGTGTGATAGTAATATAAAAAATATATAGATATTTTACGATATCTACATAAAGTATCATAGTATGGTCAAAACCATACTACTCACCTATGAATCTTCTAGGGGAATAGAATTAATGTTCATCCAAGATAACACACTCCATGTGTCTTTATATAACATATAGAACATAACATAATGGTATCCCTGAGCATGACTTACCACACTGATGTAACTCATAAGAGGGAATATTCTTTTTGGGTGTTACTATAAAGAAGAATTGATGAAAACAAGGGCACTCTTTTGGTATTATAACTCGATAATACTGAAACATTTTATAACCGAACTGATGTTGATACCTAGATTTGGGATGGAACCCAGGTCTTATGGTGTATTCTAGACACTGACTAGAATAAAATGATAAGTGGTTGATTATATTATTATATGATGGCCATGTGACTCTTGATCTGACCCATGAATTAATATTATGGGAATAAGGATACAAAACCTAGGTCTTGGAGAGGTATTCATACTCTATCCCATTAAATAGAGTTTTTCAAATGGTGTGAACTAGATGTTGTGATAACCTGTAGTAGATGAAAATTAACAAAATCTAACAATAAAATAATATAAGCATGGAAACCAACTATTATTATAGATCTAGGGGTCAAACCCACTAACACATATCAAGATAAATCACCTACACCCATATAATGAATGATCTAAAATTTTCATGGGATAAAAAATTTCCTTTGTCAAGTACATTCCATGTACTACCAGGTAACACATAATATCACTATATGTATAGAATGACCAATATATCTATGTTTCACAAAACATATATTTATTTATATACATGTTATGTCCTCTAGGGTTACATAACGTGTATCATTCAGATAGAACTGAGCATGTATTGTCTTATCTATATCATATATTCATCATGTTCTAGTGTACACATTCATTGAACTTGTAAAAAAAATTTACCCATGAACAATACTCATTCATGAGACCATGGTTGTGTAATTTCTAAAATACACAACATATTATATCACACTAGTGGCCTATGAAGTCACATGGGGTCCTGGGTATGTACTTATTTTACACACCGAGTCATTCTCCAAGGGTCACATGGAAGGAAATAAATCACACAATGTGTGTGAAGTATCATATACTTCTTATTGTTTACTCCATTTACATGTTCTCATATCGAACTATGTGTCACAAAATATACAGGGTGACTACATGTTGTGTGATATCTAACATGTAAAAAGTTGTAGTTACCATTGATAATGATCAATATGTGGTGTAAACCCCAATAATTTATGAAACATAATTCATGATTTTACAAAAATTACATTTCATCACTCATCATTGCTCATGGAACTAGTTTCATTAATCCTTCCATAATTCAAAACCATAAATCCCATAATCAAGGTTGTTCTGGACACAAATTTTATTAGTAATCAGATTTTGGACACCATTTAGTGGGAAATATTACATCAAACTCTTCAAAATACCTCTACATTGGTCAAATCACGAGAACACCAATGTTCATACCATCATCGAATGACCAACAACTATAGGGGATAGATTTAGAACTCATAATAAAAATGTGGATTATCATGTATCATGCCCAATACGCGAACACCAAAACCAAAAATAAATAAAATCTGATCTAAACCCTGATCTATATACAATCATCCATCATAGTGCATCATTCCTTAACTATGCTTTTAATTCCAATTGTGTAATCATGGTAAAGATCCATTGCATCACTAAATGATTTTGTTACTTTTTCCAACCATTTGTTTGTTAATATTTAATCCCAATGAAATATCAATGATGAGTATACGATGAAGGTGTGGTGAAAAGAACAAAATATAAATACAAGCAGTGAACTCCAACCATTGTTTTGGTTGTCATTTATTTATTTTCATGAGGGTGACGGATGAAGTAGAATCATCCAGGATAAAATATATTATAAATTTCTAATTCTAGGAATAAAAATTCATAGATCATAATCTAAAATTTATCTGGTATTTATTTTTATAAATTATATCAAGATTTTATTGTGTAAAATAGATTATATTTTTTGAAAAATAAATAAATTTCCTAACTCGAGTTTGGATCGATAACTGATGATGAATGGTTCCATGTTAATTTCCATTTAGGATATCCAATGATTATATTGATGAAGGAAACTCTTCATTAAGTATCATTCTCCCACAAATTGATTATTTATTACCATATCTCTCCATCATTACATGTCCAAAAACCTAGGGTTATGCAGCTAACCATATGATTTTCACATAACAGTGTTTAAATATATAAACATATAGGTAATGAAGATTAATTTATATATTAAAATTTTTAATATTTTTTTTATCATTAATCCATGTGTGACTTGTATTTAACAAAAAAACACCAAACAAATAACTATTATATAATGTGTAGTATAAAACCCACATTCCCCATTTAATATTAGTATAATATTCTCTATATGAGAATCCATTTGGGATATATTAATTTGTTAGGAAATTGTTCTTGAACATACTATATTATATATAATATTTTTAATATATCTACATTGTGTTTTCTAAGCCTCATAATTCCACGATAACTCCACATCTCACTCAAAAAGTATTCTTTAAAATATTCCAAAGTGTTATGAATAAATTTTAATGTAATTACACATTTTGACATTTGAAACGATGTGTAGGTATGTTTTCACTCCCTATAAATTATATTTAATAACAAAATATAGTATTGAGAGATCATAAGGATCAAATGGAAAAAATTAATAATATGTAGATTACTATATTATTCTACAATAGATTAACTAATATAGTTACTAAATTGTCTACCACTTTAAAATTAAAGATCCATTTATTTTAAAATGTAACTAACACATGAATTCAATGTCTCTATCAAAATACATTCATTGATAACATTATCTAAAGTAAATTATTGAATTTTATAAAATTAAATAATTTCAATCATAGAAAACACATTATTTTAAAGAGATTATCTTCAATAGAAATTGACATCCAAAACACAATTAATTTTTATCTAATTTCATAATATACCATTCTCTAAATGAATATAATCTACTTATAGTAAATATATTTATCTATACCTTATTCTTGAGGTTGATGAAATAAAGGAAATTTTATATTCCCAATATATAATTGATGAGGGAGTTTCAACAATAATTGAAAAAACCTAAAATGGAATATACTAAATATGTACCAGGACCCACACTAATCAAATAATTTGTATATCCCATGTAGAAATAAAAATAAGTTTAATTACCCCATTAACATTAGAATATATTTTATTGAATCTACAAAGATATGTTTTGTGTAGACGTTCATGATACTATTTAGCACTTGTGATTACAAGACAATCACAATGGCTATTAATAAGATGCTGTAATATTAAAATTGTTTTACAATGATAACATATAGGTAAATTTGGAAGAAAATAAAATTCAATATTTAATCTATTCCATGTATTACTTAATGTAGATCATTAACTATTCTCTAATTATTATGAAAAAGT
Organism: Viscum album; assembly: GCA_963277665.1. NCBI lineage: Eukaryota > Viridiplantae > Streptophyta > Magnoliopsida > Santalales > Viscaceae > Viscum > Viscum album. The sequence continues at coordinate 1,561,985,501 of OY728147.1, forward strand.
GGTGGATCATTGTCCTCCTCATAACATTTGAATTATACAAGAATTTCATACTGTATGATTTCCTTAACAAAATAATTAAATTAAAATTTAATTTAAATCTAGTATTCACTTTGTAACATTCAAATATGGGTAATGTATAAATAGTAAAATTTATTTGGATCTTCAATATTAATAAGATTCTACCATTAGATAAACATAACGGGTGTATATCATTAAATACATTTGGTTTGTAATCTTGAATATGGAAAAAAATTATCAACAGGTGAAATAGAGAAATTCAATTTTAATCATTTGGATACAGTTTATTATTATATTAACTATTTTTTCTTACTATAATAGAATAATACCCATCATTTAACTATATTTGGGTTGTTGGTTTTAAATTTTCTAGTATTATAACCTAATGAAAGATAATCTAAATTTTGCATTCAGATTTAAATTACTAAGAATCATTAGGATTATGGTTTCTCATCATAAAATCAAATTAATTGTTATTAAGACCTATATATTGTTTTTATTTACCACATTGAATATGAAATATCTCCTAAAATAATATTTCAATTTAAAATATAGTAGGAGTGTGGAAAATATTTACAAAGATGACTAATAAGGATGATATATTAAAATCAGATAATGATTCATATATATCGAATTATTGGCTTATGAAATATCTTTACATAATTTATTCATGATTCCACCCATGGAAAAAAGTTTTCATATCCCATATGATAACACTATACTTTTTTAGCATAGTTTACTAATTACCAAAAATAATAGTGGAAAAAATACAATATATAATAAAAAATTCATAAATTTTTTGAAATGGACAGCTGATATACAGAAATAACAATGAATTTCATTAGTATAACATATATATTTTGAATAATATATTATTATAAAAAATATAACTGGTTCACATGATCTGTTAAACCGGTCCATTAAAATTTAATCATGGGAATATGGTACTGACTATGAGATTATAAAAGATGGTTTTATGTATTTATAAGTTTAAAATCTACTTCAGTTTTGATAATGAATATAAAGTCATAGTGATCAATTATTTCATTGTATCAAAAACATCTATTGAAGAATCATCTTTGAATACATAACTCACTAACATGGATGGTTTATATATCCATGGGAATTCGTATATATTGGAAATTTACATTGATGGTTCTTTTAATAACCTAACCTATATTAATATATGAAACACTAAAATAAATTAATTTAGGTAGGGAATATTTTTTATATCCCCAAAATTTTCTCATTCAATTTAATTTATTCATTACTAATGGATGAACCAAAAGGAGCAGAATAAAAAATCATTAATCAATATAAAATAATTATCTTTTTTAGATTCAACTATACAAACTTAATTTCAAATATGAATCAAAGTTTTTAATAATGTAGTTCAAGGGATAATACTCTATAATGAAGGATAAATTAAATAAATTAATTTTCTTAACATTGCATCTGACAGAACAGATCCCTTTAAATTTTATTATATCTCAGATTTTATGTTAGCATAATGTTGGAGTGGATGAATTCACAAATATAACAATATATCTATTTAATTAATTCATAATGAATCAACTATTGATTTTATAAATATATGGTGGCCATTCCATTTCACAATGTTAGAATAAATTTTTTTTTGATAATATATCTACCATGTCTCAATCAAGATCATCATCCATGTTAATTAAAATAAAAAAGACCAAAATTATCATATAATTCAATCCATCTATTATAATGTTATGTAGAAATCATATTCTATCAATGAGACGATTCATCAATGGAATATCAATACCATTTTTCGGAAAACCTAAATGATAAAAATTCCATTTATAAATTCTAAATTGATGGAGTAATTTATATGTATGTTTATGGAGAAGAAACCTCAACAGTTTTATGTGATTTCCAAAATTAACCCTGAGGACCACATCAAGTAGAAACCTTGATTATTAATAAAAAAAGAATACATGAGTAGTTTTATTCACCCATGAAGTTTGATTATTTAACATTCTCAATGATGATTCATGATTTCCACATATACTCCCAAACCATTCATCAATCCATAGGGATTTTATATAGAATTAAACAGTAGTTTAAATTTTTTATATAAGTTATATATATTTATAGCCCAAAACTTCTAGTTTTTAGGAAAAAATGAATTTTTTCCATACTACCATTAAATTATTTTTATTTTTGAATGATCTTATTCTCATGATGGATATCCATATAACAATACTAGTGAATTGTAAAAAATCAATTGTAATGACGAAATATAGACACCATTACAACATCATTATTGATAATTCAAGAATCATATCTATATTGGTGTATATAATGATTATTTTCATAGAGTAAAATTCAATTTTATTATTAGTCATACTATAATGTTGATACAAAAATTGATATACACCGTCCATCACAGAACTATTGTAAAATTTAATTTAAAATATAGTTGATATAATAATATATCATGTAATGGAATACATTTCAATTAATTATAGTCCTACTAATCAATGAAGCATACTCATACACATGAAACCCATAGTCATGGGTGTGTGGAATGGAGGTGTTCAAACATTACATGTATATTAATTACTATTTTTTGATGAATAGATTAAAAATGAATGATTATGGATCTTGTTTAATAAATTTGATATTCTTGATCCAAAGAGCTTGTGTGAATTATATAACCTCTAAGATCACTGAATCACATTTTTTTGGAATTATAAAAGAGAATATTTATCTAATTAGTCATTAATCGATATTTTTATTAGAAAAAATTTCCCTAACGAATCCTATGAAGGATTCCCCAAAGCTATATTTCAATTATTTATGACCTTATATATATCATAATTTTTCTCTAAAAGATCCCACTCATTATTCATAATGGATAAATTTTATATTATTCTTCCCACCAATGTGAAATTCCTTAATAAATAAACAATATTATTTTGAGCATCATTCCTATGTCATTATCATATAACCCAAATCTGTATAACAAATGATTCTAACAAAATAACATAAAATTTAATCATATACAACCACCATATAATTAAATTATATTATCTTCCATTTGGTCTATATAACATGAAATTAATATTCATGATGTGGTTAACCATGCCTGAAAAGTAATTTCATAGAGCGGTTAATTAAATGTAACATTAAATTATGAAAATCTACAATATTGAAATCCTTTTATACAAAATTGTTATCCTTATATGTTCTTTGAATTAATATAGGGATTCATACACCTATTATATTGTAGTACATAAAAATCAATCTTCTTAAAACACATAATACATAATTCATATTCTCTAAAAATACATTATGACATCCATATCCCATATCCTAGACTAATCCTAATAAATTTCATGCACCATAATATTTCATTCATGAAATTTTATTATATGTACCCTTAATTCATGGTGAAAATTTTAAACAACCCCTTCACTAGACATACATTTAATGGAACAAAAATATATTATAATATGACAACCATGAACCTTTATTTAAAAATATTCTTTCTTCAACTCATTTCCTCATTGTGAATGGGTCTAAAAATAATGTAAATAATTGTCCAAGGACATTAATATAGGGAAGAAATTAATAATGTTCCATATATAAATATGGTTTGATTAATATTCCTATATTTTACATAGATACATCTAATTTTTTTTTCGAATACTAATCTCAATTTCTCCTCGAATTCTATTCCCTTATTCTTTCATCTCCATTTGATTGGAATTAACTCATAAATATTTTAACTATCTTTGATCCGATTAGTATCATTTATTAAATTTCAAAAATAAGTTATCATAATTACTATAATCTATTTATGGATATCATTAGTTATCTATATAAAACAAATTGACCACTTTTATATAAAAACAACACATACACAACATATAAATTTGTTAGAGCCATCCAATAGAATACAATTTTTCCAAAAAAGTAACACTAACCACATATTACTATCTAATAATTCTATATAACTAATAATTTTGTTTTTTTATTTTCTATACATTTAATACCCTAATCTTTTATATGAAATAAATTTTATATATTCCATATATTTATTTTAAATACTTACCACGACTTAATGATCCTTGATATAGCAATGCCTTCATAACCCATCCTTTATATTTGATGGTATGAGTAGGAATGAATATGTTTTTAAATATATATATATATATATATATATATATTGTTATTAATTAAAATTTATTTAATAATTCCTAAAAAATAATCTTTATATTTTTTAAAAACTATTTTCATAAATAAAAGACAAAATTTTATAAAAAACATTATATTTCTTTGTCATCATATTTATTATATAAAAAATATATTGAACACTATTTTCAAAGTATATTTAAAAATATATTATTACATTTTAATTAATAATTTCTACAATATTTATAATATGGTATGTAATGATAAAAAACTACTTTATGGTAAAACAATGTATTTTTTTAGAAATATTTTTTTTCTTTTCAATTTATTTGTTTTTTCAAAATAATTTAAATAAATAAATGTTAATTAACGATGAAAATGAAAAAAATGTGATTATATATTTTGTAAAATGTTATAACATTATGAAAAAAGTCTTTACTAGGAATGGAATAACGATATCATCATTTTTATTCATAAAATGTTATTTTTTAATAAGCGATATTAATTGTGATTGGAATGTTTGTTTTAAAATAAATTTTTAAAACTTATATAATTTTTTTTCATAACATGGATTTAGTATTTGGATTCATCATGTTTATATTTCTTATTGAAGCTATGATAAGTTTTTTATAATTATGATAATAAACATTATAAATTACCATGGTTTTGTTTAAAGTGGGATTACTATGGGTTTAAACAAAAAGATAAGGGTAAAAGATCCACCTAAAAATGTATAAATCATATTTATTGATAGAATATAAAACTAATATTATCATATAATTGTTTAATTTTACATTTTTTCATTTTAATATGAATTTATTCTCATATAATTAAAATATTTTATGTAATTTCATTTTCTCACATCCCCTCACTTATAAATGTAATCAACTATTACTCACTTATTAATAAAATTATATGCTTCTATATAAGAAAATACATTTATGAACCCCTTTTTATCTTCTATATGATAATTATTTATTTATATTTATTACCCTAACACCATCCTCTAATGGCTTATGTTGTAATATAAATGAGGTCTCTCAATGAATAAGTAATCTTCCTACATAACTCTTCCAAAATTGGCCTTTTTAACCTATATCTTCTATATACATTTATTCCAACCTCACATTATGAAAATATTATCATCTATATAATTATATTTTTTTGATTATTGTATTTCCATTTCCGCCCCCTTCAACCAAATGGGAAATAAAATTATACAACATTTATATGTGTGGACTACCACCACTATATAAGGATAAGATGATTTTGCTATATCCAAGTTTCATGGTTGGTTATTATGATGGACTATATATATAGATGATATTTATAAAATAATGGTTAATTTTTATTTATAATATTATTAATTCCATTTTTACATACAATTCTCTATAAAATGAAAATAACAATGTTAGGTACGTGTAGACAACCACATCCCTGAATTGATGAGATTAGTTTTTCATAAAAACTTAATATCAATGATTATATATATATAATGATAATTTTTAGTGGATTAAAATTATGGATATGATTTAACAATGATTATAGTTACATGACCGTATATACTATTATACCAGCACTACAATAGCCTAGATCACGTGGTTATTTTATTACATTGGCTTATTTATAAGGGATACAATCCCAATGTATGTAATATTTTAATTGTCATGGGAGAATATACACATAACAAAATATAAAAATATATATTAAAATATATAATATAATATAATAATTATGGTGATAAAATTATTATTTCATCTAGTAAATCTATGTTTTCATTCATAGACCCCTTCTCTATATCTGGTGGAAAGGGAAAAATAATATTGTCTGAGATAAAATTCTAAAAAATGGATAGTAACTATTATAGTCTATCATAATTTAATTAAAATGAGAATAATATGGACAAGAAGATTGGTAAAAAATATTACATACAACTAATATCCTAAAATTTGAATATATGCATTGGTAAAATATAGAGAGAAATAATCACATGGATAAAAATGAGTAGTTCCATATTTATTGAATATATAATTACATGAATTATAATCTTACCATTAAGTCCTTGAATAAAAAAATACATAATATAGTAACATATATACATAAAAACTTTTTATGTCTCATAATACAAACAAATATATTGAGAGTGCATGGTAGGCCCTTCCCATTATATACTATGTCCAATGAATTAATCTTATGAAAGGGGTGGAACATAAACAATGTTAGAATTATTTCTGATGAAATAGAATAAAAAGTGCTAATAAACATAATCATATGATATACAATGTAATATTAAAAATCATTTCAAAAGAGTATATTCCTTATAAAACATAATATAAAAAAACAAAATTCATATAGATGAATATAAAATTAATATATCAAATGAATATCCAAATTAAAATACACATTCTGTTTTGAAACACCTTTCTAAAAATAATAAAAAATTAACAATTATTAATGTCACGGCCTGACTTAAGTTGGGGCTAGATCCACAACTACTCCAATCCTACCTCCATAGGCCAGGTGGTGGCAACCATCACAAATGACATATATAAAACATTGAAGCCTTTGCCTATGTACATGTACACACACACAAATAACCATATTGATGAATATTTTTAGATAAAAATTTTAAAGGATGAAATATATCTAAAATATGTACCATGAATTAAAAATTATATTTTGTACAATAGTACGACTGAAGAAAAATGATAATGAAAGTGAAAAATACATGCCTATCAAGAAATATGTCCCAGCATAAAAAATGGGAAAAATAATAAATTGAGAGAGCCCAGCTCCCGAATCCCTAACTACTACCTTAATATGCGGTCCATATTTTTAGGAATCCCTAAAAACCATTGAATTCACTGCTATATTTTTCATCGTATTTATAATACATTACATGCATTGGGAAATAACCAACATGGGTGAGTATATAAATACGTAGTAGGATTCCATGATAGCTGACGGGGGAGCATTAATGGATTCAACAAGAATATAATATTACTAGATGCATGATACAATCAAAGTGAACATCTTAACCCAACCATGAGTGGGTAACCTCATCCATGAACAAGGGTATTTACACGGTGAGTTGATGAATTACATATCAAGTTATATCCAACTATAGTAGTATATTAGTTTCATCCAATCATATGAATGTAAACATGGAAATCATCTAGAATACACTGCATGACTTCACATCTAATAGAAAAACCGAAAAAAATACAAATGTATGGATTTAGATAAATATATATATATACACACATATATATATTCTCAGACATAACAAACAACAATGAGAGAGAATAGAGATTTCAATCTCGTAGTTCATTCGAGGATGAAGATTCCATACATATCCCAAAAGTAAATCAATGATTCCCAATATCTCAATCACTTTCCTAGAAGTAATAGGGAAATTGAAACCACACCTCATCACTGTTCTGCACTGTTGAGTGAGGAAAATTTGAAGAATATGACACATACCCTGGTATTTATGGGGTTCCACACTATATGTATCCTTAGTGGACCCTCACCCATTATAATGGGGGGGGGGTTCCACTATGTTGTCATGTGGACCCACACCATATCTAAAATGGGGTTCAATCTCTAGGTAGGGGATCCCTTCCCAAGTTGATATGGTGGGGGTCGACTCTATTGGTAACGGAACTTCACACTAGTTTGACAAGGGGATCCACTATTACCATCATGGAGCCACACCCTAGTCGATTTGGGGGGGGGGTCCACATAGTATAATGTTATAAAGGACAAGCATCTATGTTGATGGTGTGTTCCTCTCTATAGGAATCCTCTGATTATCCCGCTTGACCACTCCCATCATTGATTGTCGCCTCAGAAAATTTCAATCCTGGAACATTCCACATTAGTTCATCAAATAAAAAAATGATAGAACTATAACATTCTATGTGTAATATCACTCACGATATGGTAATCAAGGGCCAACAATCTAAGTCCAAACAAATGATATATGTAACATGAATGTTGCCTGAAAAGGAACCAAGTGGTACACAACATGTGACGGGACCCAAAAAATGTGTGTTCCCACTCCACCACTTGGTCAAATCCCATTATGTACATGACTCCCAACCCACATAAAAGTGCACATCATGTAGGAGGACTCCATAGTGTGGCCTATCTATTTGGGTTTGGGTCATGTCCTTCTATCCTTGTCCATATACTTCGGTATACAGACATGTGCATGTCCTTTTACTCCTACATAGAGTTCATCAAATGTGTCCCATAACATGCATCATTCCCCCATGGATAAGATATAGGGAATCTATGAGGGTTACACACTGTTCCAACAATATAATTTTCTAAAAACCAAACAACCACATTTAATGGGATTCATGCCATTTTTTAACCTGGTAAATGGTTTGTAGTCAAGTTATTTACAGAAACCCGTATATTCTTCTAATTATCAAAAAAAAATTATAACATACTGATTACATCACATTATATAGATAAAGCTAATTTACTTAGTCAGGGATTGGTGATTCCAACCAGAATTTGTCAGAAAATAATTTCTAGTGGTCCTTGGTAGTTTCAACATTCACATCATATAAACTGGACATTTTTTCATTGATTTAATGATCATAAATCATATAAAAAATCATCCATTCCTCAAAATTATTATTTATGTGTCCTTATTTCATTGATTCAAGAAATTAGAAACATTTCACTATAGTTCTAGGGGGTTGAGTGGTGTCAAAACCACCTGAAAACATTTAACTGGGAACTTGGTGTCAAAGATGTGAAAGAACATAAAGCAAAAAAGAAGGAAAATAGAACAAGAAAAATGATTTATGTACCTATTCCATATGTGTTTCTCCAATCAATTGGGAATTTATAAAATAAGGTTAGTTAAGAGTTGGTATTATCAAATTTATCTGATGTGTAAGATCATGTTAGGGATGAAATTTATACAGATCAATATAAGGGATTGAAAGGATCAAACCATTTAATCATAAAGGGAACAAACAAAAAAAATGAATAGTCTTACATGGATATTGTATTATTCATAATAAAATAGTGCACTAGATAGTTATTTAATGATATTGTTTCCTTCCATGTTCTCTTTTGTGATCTGATCTATAATTTCATCATTATCTGAGGTGATTCTCCAACATTGGAGGAAGAAGAAACTCTAGAATTATCAATGGTTTTATATGGACATCCTCAGAGTATTTTCCTTGGATTTCTAGTTATATAATTTTTTGTTAATGTAAAAATGAATTAAAGAATTATATAATTAATTAATTAATCCATTTAATGTACATCCAACAAGATATATGTTTTAACTCTAACATACCAGTCTATTTCAGGTCATTACTATGGTAAACAATGAAGTATAAATATAACCATGGTCTTATATTTTTGATTTGAGAAACCATATAAGAGTTATCATATTTTCGTTGAGTAACTGGTAGTGGGAAATATATTACTTATTTCATGTCATTATAAAATTAGTCTTGGGATCACTGTTCCTCAGAATCTCACTCCATCTTATCAAAGAGATCTAGAAATATATAGAAAACATTTTAAAATTATTACAAGGAAAAAACTATGTGTCAACATCATTCCCTACATAGATATTTTATTCCCTAAAAAGAGACACTAAAAAAATTGGGATACTAATCATGTATCATGAATTACCTCTCCCTAGAACTCTCTTACATGTTCCTGTGCTCCAATAACATCTTATCAAGGGGGATAGTCCATCCAAAAAGGGTCCTCTTAGGCCATTCCAAAATCATCGTTGGGGGATACTCACAGGATGATATATCTTCATTGTCCACCATTACCTATTTGATGATGTACATGGGGTCATGAACATATCTCCTTAGTTGTGACACATGGAATATTCCTTACACCCTCTATAGTTGTGGGGGTATGGTGTGGTTCTAAACAATCTATCCAACTATTTGGATGATATCAACTATCCTAATTGACTTATTGGATAACATGATTCCCTAGAAGAACCTCTTAAATCCTATTCATAATGATACTCCCAGGAGAATTTTGATCTCACTGCTCAAACACATAGGCCCTACAAAGGTGATCTTCATAAGATTTGATTTATATTTGGGTTATAATCACCCACTCATGCATGAACTAGACCATCTCTATCATTAACTACACCATATCTAGTCCCAAAATAGATGCCTTACTGATCTCTATCTAGTATAATGGTGGATAATTGGGTCTCCTATAATGGGCCTAAAAATATTCAATGTTGATGGTAAGGTGGTAGATGTTGTTATATGAAAACTATACTAAGGGAAAGTGATCCTCCCATATCTAATAGAAAGATAAAACACAATAACTCTGCATATCATCCAACAGCTATAGTGTGTGATTGGATTTAACATGTGTCTTAGTGTGGAAGGATTTACTCATCCTTATTTAGGCCCAAAATTCCTCATACAGGCCTCTTTGAAATGTTGGTGTAAACCAGACGTCACAATCCGAGACAATCGCCTAGGGCACGCCATAATGGGGAATAATATTATGTTTATAAAACAACCTGAAACTCTCCACTATAATATTATCCATGATTCTGAAAAACTGTGGAGAATTTATGAGTTGGTCAAAAAATCCCAAGATGGTGTCATTGACCTTTATTATATGATTATTTTTTATCTTAAGTCCAAGGATATGCAGTCCGACATCCACTCGGGTATCTCAAATGGCAGAAAAAGCATGTCAAAACTTGTTTCATTACCATAACCTACTGAAAGGTGTGGAACTATGAGAAAAAATTTTCTATGCTTCGTATCTATATGGAAAATAATAAATTTATCCTAATGTTATTCAAACATCATCCCCACACATGGATGTACAAATAGGGGAGATTTGGGGAGCTCCAACATCACAGCCTCCGACAACGTGACTCGGAATATGTTCACCCCTGAAAAAGGATGATGTGATTACAAAAATAATAACATCAATATTTTGATTCCCCTATGGATATCTAGTCACATAAGGCCACAAAGTCAATGTCTCATAGTTGAGACTCTCCCACAAACTCAGGAAGAATGTGTGTCAACACAATCAACTATATGAAATTTGTACCCTCCTTTTCAATCGGGGTATGATTCAGGTAAGCTAACTAATCAAAAATATCATGCACAAGTAGAGACAAATGATTCTCTCTAAAGACATCTCTTACATTGTTGTAATTACCCATAAAATAAAAAATTCTCAAATTCATAGTCCTGCGTGAAGTCCAACCAGCGCCACTGTCTCATCATCAAGTATCTCTATGTGAAGATGTACCTAAAAATATGATGGTTTCAGTAAACTTAAAATGCTCGCTCACAAAAAATAGTTTACCTACATCCTCCAAGAGAAGTCAATCACTTCCATCTATAGGTTTTGAGTCATGTAGTTCTCCTCATATATTCATTACTACATTGACCCGTATGAGATAAATGCATTCCTTTATATCAACACATAGACATTCCCAACTCTTGAGGAATTAGAATACACTAAAAACTACATTCCCTCCTCTAGTTTTCATAACAAAGAAAAACTTGTCATCCTCACCCTCAACTACTCAATTTCCATCTAACATAGTTCAATAATGGAACACAAGAACGCTTTCTATGTTATGATGTACCAAGTGGTTTCAACAGTGAAAAAGTCTACCACAAACCTCATGTATTACCCTACCAAACTAAGAAAAAATTGCACCACTTACATGCTATAGGTGGATCCCACACAAGAACTATGTTAATCATAACTGGTTCTATAACTAAAAAATTTTGTGAGATTACATTCCCTACAAAGGAAACCATATGTATCAAAAACCAGGACATTGAAATATTTCAATAAAGTTGATGTTATTAAAGAAAATATAGAATCATCTTCATGTAATATCCATTCCCCTCATATAAACAGGAGTATATGAGTATGTTATCGATAAAAAATTAATATATAGTCCTTTTATGGGTGGAAATTTTGTTAATAAAATCCATTAATATTGTGGGGGACATTCATCACACAATTGGGCATCAGTAGGAAATAAAAGTGTCCATAGAAACATCATTATAAAATCATGGGAATATCATCATCGAGAACCCAAAACTGGTGGTAGTCAGACCTAATATCGAACATAGAGAAATATATCATGCCTAAAAACTGGTCAAATATGTTATAAAACCTGAGTGAGGGGTATTTATTCATTATCATGGCCTAGTTCATGTGATGATAATCCAAAAAATAATTTATAATCCCATTTTCCCTTTTCATAAAAAACATTGGTGGCACTTAGGGGGACATACTGGGTCTCATGAAACCCTTCCCTTGATGGTCCTATAACAGTAACCCCAAATATTATATCATAGTATGTCCTATATTATATGGATCATAATACACCAGAGTTGTACTGGTATACATGTTGATATAGAAATCCATCACTCAAATTACAGGTATTCTCATGACGTCCTCACATAATAGTTCCGTAAAATTCTCCACAACTAAAAGAATCCAGAAGTAATAAGGTCCTATAATAAAAATGGATATACATTCCAATTAATTTGTGATGGTATATAACCATCTTCTCATAGAACCCACATTCCCATCCATTGAATCTCTCTCCCAAAAAAAAAAGAGAATCTCATCTCATTAGTGCATAGTCATCTTAATTGACTTTAGTGATAAAAAATTTAGGCTCATACCATGGAAATACAATCCATACCGAAGAAGATATTGTATGGTTTTATCATGATGATGAAATGTCCCCACATGAAACAATCTACAACAACATATATCTCTCAATAACAGACGAATAAATATATAAATGATGTGTTCCCTATAAAATCATTTAGACAAATTTGATTGGCTAGCACCAAAATTGGGAGCTCTATCTATCAAACTATTAATATAGAGATGATGTAAGGATGGAAACCATTGTAAAATAATACTTATAAAATAGTATAATAAAATGAAACCAGTCCATTAATCATATTGAGTAATGTGGCATCATATTACTTAATTGACCAGAGCAAACCATGACCCAAACTGCCTTCTCCCTGTAGTTGACTTTGGATTCTTAGAGGTGGTTGGATAAAGATCACAATACTTCATCCACCACCCATATCCCCTCTATATTATCTACCACATATTCCTCTTTGAGTACTAACCTTTACACACATGGGTGATCTCTAATCATGGTGCTTCCATTACAGTTGTGGTCCATCAATTATCTTCATGTGGTGGTCGAAAAGTATGGTTGATTAGTCTCATGATATGTGACCATTCCCTTCACATTAGAATAATTTCCCCTCTTTATGCTGAACAGATCTAACAAGATCCCCCCAACCATGTACATAATTATAATCAAAAGTATTTATCATGCATCGAAAATATGGCACCTCAAATCTACCATCTATTGTACATGAATCATCCCAACGAATCCAACTACTAGCTCAAGTTGTTTGGAATTCCTCTAAAATAAAGATCTCAGTTTCTAGTTCCAACTATAGCACCTCGATATAGGTGGGGATGCACAACTATAGAATAATATTATGATTCTCTTAGTAGGGTCCATGCTTAATCTTTTTTCTAGGAATTAGACCACATGAACCATGTCAAAGGAGTTCCAATTAAGGTCTACAAACATCATTTCATACTCAGCTACCATTATCCAAATCTATTGCAGCTCTAGATGATCTTGAATATGATGTGAGCCAAAAAAAAGAGGGGTAATACTTTTTATAGAAATCCTTCAGCATATCAATCCATGAGAGTTTCGAGTCATCGTACATCTATGTAACAAGTCTCAAATATCATCCATATTTTTATTTAAAAGGATAGTATATAGTGTAACTATACGATTTTTTGGTGACCAAATGAGATTAAATATATGACCACTTATTTTTTCAATCCTATACTACATGGAGATCTAGATTACTATGGGAGGTCAAGTGTTTATGGAGATAGATCTCATGGAGTGGTCTAATAATAAATGATTCTTTATGCTACTCTACTATAATGATATGCTACTTAAAAGATGTATGTATTTTTAAATACCCACATGGAGTGACATGGTCATGGTATGGACCTTGGGCTGATACCTCATCACTCATCAGATCGTCTACATGATCCAAAACTACTGTCATGGATGGATGTCATCATAGAGGCATCCAAAAAATATAATCAAGATGTACCAAAGTCAGATGAGCATATATATATATATATATATATAACAGAGTGATGACTCAATAATCGCGTTAAAATACTAAATCAAATAAAATGAATGTACCATTAAACCTAACAACCAATTTATTGGTATTCTGAGTCGACAATAAGACCATAAAGGTACTAGTGAATTGATTTGTCATCCACCTGCACAATCATTGGTTTCCCTATATTAGGATCTCATCCGTGTCACTTCTACATTACTGCACTAATTCCTATAAAACTGACGTATTTTGATTAGTTTGAACAACATCCCAGTGAATGAACATATCTGATACAAATCACTAATGAACTAACCCATGGAAGGGAAAAATATGTAATTACCCTAAGCCTACCATTATAGGATATGGGTGATTATTAGTGATAAAGGAATATAAAAAATGGGGTTTCTTTTTCCTAATTTCTTACAAACACACAAATATACCTATTGATGAAAAATTGCGTAGTGAATGAGAAAAAGATAAAACACATCTAGAATGTATGAAATTCATGGGTAGCCTCTAGGTTGTATAAGATTAAAACAATGATAAATGATATGTAAGGGGGGGAAAAATGTTGAATCATAATTATTTCCCATCCCGAAAAAAAAATTTAAAACTACTAAGATATCACAGATCCTGAATCCCTAGATGCAACCACCATACATGGTCAAATGTAGGAAGTATCACAAATCTCATCTAAAGTTATTGCCAAACTGTATACTATCTACATAAGATATGAATCGTGAGTAAACATTCAAAGAATGTTTTATTATATACATACGTTATGAAATTCCCTAGAATCTAAAGGGTGAGAAGTAAAATATACAAGAAGAACAGAAAAATAGTTGATGCAATATATAGTCAAAGATAATAGAATAACCCGATCAAAGAGAGAGTATCTTCATCCAATCAGAAGGGGCTCGACATGTGACTTAATGAACTAGACACCAACTAATATCCCCTTATATACTGATATTATACTCATCTATGAATTAGAAGTGAAAAAAAACTACAGGGAATACCCAATTCCACATCAACTCTCGGGGAAAGAGAGTAAGCAAATCCTTTAGTATGGATATGAATAAATAAATATATATTATCTGTAAAAATAAAACAATAAATGAGAAAATGGGGGTATCAATCTAACAATCCATCTCAATAATAATTCCCTCTAACAGTTCAAAAAGTACATCAATGATTCCTAGTATCTCAAATTTTTTCCCATAAGTAACAGTGAAAGTTAAACCACACCTCATCAATGTTCCACATAGTCTACTAAGAACAAAGATGATATAAAGGAAAAAAATCCAAAAAACCTAGAATATTAACCTATGTAAAAATCCCCAGAGGACCCATTCCCATGATGATGGGGTGTTCCCCTTAGTGTATCAAGGTCCAACACAATATTCGATAGGGTGTCCCACATAGTAGGTTGAGGACTTGCTCCCAAGATGAGGTGGGGGTTCCACTCTATAATTTGGGGACACATGGATTGGTTTGAAATATGGGTTCCCCCCAACTCAACAAGGTCCTACACCCAACTCAATGAGGGTTTTCACTGAATAAAAATCTTTAGTGGACCCATGACCATGCTTCTGGTGGATTAAACACTATTTGAATCCTCTAGTGGTCACGCATGATCACTATCATCATCATGAATAACATAAAAAATCTCTATTATAGGTACATTCCACATCATATCTTGAAACCCAATTTTTTTTTTAAATATCATGTTATACATGGAAAAATACATATGATATGACACTCGCAAGCCCAAAATCAGATTCCATATGAAAAAGATACAAAATATCAATGATTCCTCAAAAGGAACCATGTGGTACATGTTGTGTGAGGGGTCCCACATGACCTATGGTCCCACTACCCCACATATCCATGACCCTAGTGGTAAAATACTCCTAAACCATATAATAGTAAATTAAATTAATTTGTAATACATTTTTTTTTCAAGATATCTCAGACCGGTTACTGTCCTTCTTCCCATTCCCATTTACATTGAAACATGATCAATTTCAAGTACGTATACTCCTACATGTTTTCCTTCCCTAGTGATCCATCACATGGCTCTTCCACAAATGGATGAAGTACATGGAATGTATGGGGTTTACTTGTTATTACATATTATAGTTCTCCAAATGTCTAACAACCACACTCTGGGTGCTACATGTATTATTTTAATCCTTGCAAATGGAGTTTAGTACGAGTTTCAGATGAAATATATATCCACTTCCCACACCTTTATAAAAGATATGACACATTGATTTCATCCCTATATCAACCCAAAACATACTATTATTTTCATAGATCATGGTTGCCGACCTTTTTTCATCAAATAAAAATCCAGTGGTTTCATCGATCAACCAGTACACACCACACAATTATTTCATTGATGTTTTAATCTGGAATCATCGAAACAGGATTTCATGTTGATAAACAATTAAATATGTATCCTTAATTCATCTATCCAATCCCCTATCATCATTTTCCATAGTTATTGGGGTATTACAGGGCATTGTACACCATGAAACATAAAATCGGGACTATATGGTCTAATTGGTGAATAACATGAATCAAATGAGGGAGAAAATAACAAAAAAAATTTAAGGGTCAGTGAAAGGATTTATTCAAAAATAGACCAGGAATATAGAATCGAGGGATAGGAATAATTTTACATAATCAAATTTATCATATTTTTTTTATCATGACAAGGCTACAATGGGTGTAGATTAATAGAAGGGATTTATGTGATCAAAACATCTCATAAACAAGTGTATAAACCAAAAAATGACTAGTTGAACTTATATATTAGATATTTATTCATCAAAAAACACACTCACTATCAATTTGACGATGTGTTTTTTTTCTGGCACTCTGATATTCAATGATGTATCTTTTTTTCATCATCTTAGGTGATTCTCTAATGGTGGAGGAAAGAGAATATTTATAATTATACATGGTTTTTTGTGTAAAACCATGGAGAATTTTCTATGGATGTATTATTTCAGACATATTATTTTATGTTAATATGAATTAATAAAATAAATAATTTATTAATCCAATGAACACAATTCCAATAAAAGATATTTCTAAACTCCCCATGTAGATATATTTGTGGATTCAAATAGGGTAAATAATGTGTTCATGAGTCATCCATGTTATCATATTTTTGATTCATGATTTCCATTAAGAGTTATCATATTTTCTTTAAGGAATTATGTGAGATAAATAAAAAATACTTACCATTAATATAAAATTAAAATAGGAACAACAAGCCTCATAATTTCATGTAATCTCAACACCTATTTCTTGAATTATGTATAGAAATATTCTATTTTTTGGGAAGGAAAAAAAATAAGTCTATAATTTAGGAAAAATATTCCAATTAAATGATCCTTTTAAAAATGAAATGGAATACATAAATCATTGTCTTGTCATGAAGGTGTAAAAATAAATTCATATGTGTATGCCAAAAAAAATTCAATGTTTTGGTCAATATTTGATTGGTATCTCCTCAAAATGTTGAAAATAATATTCCAATTAATGATTTATATTGAATGAAAATTATGGATACAAATTACCTTAATAAACCATAGAATAATTTTAAATACAATATTTATAAAATTATAATGCACGTATAGAGAATGAAGAAAATATTAATAACCAAATATAGATAATGTATAATAAACATTAATTTGCTATTTTTTGTAATTAAAACTATAAAATGAATGAAAAACATATATTTATATGAAATTGATTATGTGGGGTAAAATATAAGTGGTTAAATACATAATTATTGAATTATTCCTAAAATAAAGGCCTAAACATTAAATTAATGAATAACAATGAGATTGGGAAATAAGCTCTCACCACTTTGATATATTTTCAATCATAAAGAACATGAAAGACATATCAGTAAGTGAATAATTACATGTAATGAATATGAAGAGATTAATGTTATGAAAAGTCATATGGTAGTTTGGCACACCCCATATGATTAAATAGGTCGATTATACCAAATATGTCTCATTCGATTAGAAATATAGAAAAACACTTACAATGGTTATAAATTATATAGATAATGAAATAATTATATGACATTGGCTTTTAAATATAAATTCACATATAAAAAATAACAATAGGACATAGAATAATCAAAATTCATAAGAAACATAATCTTATAGTATCAAATTCAATGAATAAGAAACAAAACCCAATTCAAATAAATTTAGTTGTGAAAGCCCATACATCGAGACTGACATGTGATGTATTTTCATATATTCTCTAGTATAATAATTTAAATTTATTATAATTTTGTTATATAAAATATAAATACTTATAATATCATACAATATCCGATTATTACATTCAGTATCCATTTATCAATATTTATTTATTAAATTAATTATTTTCGAGTGTTAAGTATTTTATTTGTTCACATAAGAATCAGTTTAGTAGTTTTTATCCTTATAAATTTATCCAAGATATATCGTCTATATAATTTTAAATATTATATAAATATAATATATATTACTTATTAATATATATATATATATATCCATAAATTTTATAGGGAAAAAATTATTTACACAGCTCCTCGAGATGGTGGGTCGTATTTGTACAGGAACACAAAATTAAATTTTAGAAGGGTGGAGAAAAATAGAACTGAATTGTGTTTAATATTTATATAATAATTATTATATCATATATATATCATATATATATATATATATATTAATTAAATATATACTTTTTATATTATATATCAAAAAAATAAAAAAATCACACCACATCGTGGTGTGGTAGTCAACATGTACACATGAGCGATGTAATGATTTTTAAAATTATTTGATGTTAAGATAGAATATGTGACATATTAATTGTATAAGTATTATTATTTCATAAATATCAACTATAAATACATTAAAAAAATAAATATAGTGACCCATGAGAGGTGTTTAAGGGAAAAAATTTCATTTCATCATAATATTGTGGTTCATCAAACACACGATCGATGGTTATGCTACCCATTTGTTGGATGAGGAGATGGATAAATGTTATGAAATAAAAATATTTAAATAAAACTATATTTTAGATAATGGTTTATTTTTATTATAAATATTAATATATAATTTATTCTGGAAAAAATTATTTTAAAAATAAAGGGTATAGTGGATAACATTAACTTTTTTGAGGAAATCATTCTTTGGATATTATAATAAAAAATCTATATTATTTTTTATTTGAACAGTAGATGCTATATATAATTGATAAAAATTTTGGTGATATATTTTGATAGTTTTTTGTGGATAAAAATATCTCAATAGGTGCGAGGAAGTGAGGGGATGAGGTGCTCTTTTAAAAAAAAGTTTAGGGGGACACTTGTAAATTTTAAAAGTTTTCAAATAATTTCATGGAAAAATGGAACCAAAATAAATAATGCTAGATGATGATATGTTTAGTGTAGAAATACATCCAAATAATTGTATTTCATCATGTGTTTGTGTTATTTTATCCCCTATCTTTTTAGGATAACCACATGGTAAAAAAATTATAACATTAACTAGGGTTATTACTTATATAATATTTCTACAATTAATTATGACAACAAATAAGATAAATCAGTTAAATAATATTTATTATGAGAGTTAAAAATTTTAAATCTATTATATAAATGAAAATTAAATTATTCAAATTAATTTAATTTAAATGTTGACCAGTAAATAATGTTAAAAAATGGTCTAAAAAATGATGTTTTCATGCATAAGATGATGTTTCCATAACTCTATGATAATTAATAAACATTATATATATTTAAAATCATATTTATTGATATATAATATATATAAATCATATAAATTATTCATCATTAATTATTTTTATTATTGATTAATATTAAATTACAAAATGTATTTTACAATTTTTATTTTGAAAAAAATATTTTTACATCTGAAGAAAATATCTTTATTTCAATAAAATTTATAGTAAAACAATTAATAAGTAATTATATAAAATTCAAATACTATAAATATAATTAAAAAAAATTAAATCATATATTTTCAATTATTCATAGAATATTTCTTTTTATCAGAAATTTAAAAAAACATATCCTATGATTATTTTGACAAAGTAAAAAATCAATATTATTCCTATCAAATTTTTTATTTATTCCATGAAACATAAAAATATTCATTTAGTTATAGTTTTAAAAAAATATTGTACACATACTATTATTGAAGTTCAGGTCTTACATTATTCCATAATATAAAAAATTCTTCCTAAATATTTTCATGGATATTACATTATTATTAAATGTGGTTGGTTCTTATTCATTTAATCTTATGGTTTCCACATGTCTTCAACCATGTAATGATTTAATTAATGTAATGGAACAAATAATGTCATTTTATTCCTTAATATTGTGTCTCTAGTGTCAAGAATCAGTATAGACTTTTTATAGTATCATAGATTAGGTTCCAATTGTATATTATCATAGGTGAGAACAAGTATTGGGTTAAGAATGTACATCCTTAAAAATGATACAAGTAATAAACCATGTAATTTAGAGATGTTTTTTGGAACTTCTATTTAATAATACATTTATTGAATTATTTTCATAATTTTAAAAGATGATATGAATATGGGAATCATTTTTTCCATATTATATATACATATAATACTATTCCATGGGAATAAATTCTCAGATGAAGTGACTGCCCTGTGAAATTCCAAATTATTCCAGTTGTTTTGAGCATAACTATTTTTCCAACATTGAGGTTATTTTTTATGAGTTTTAATAGTCATTAAATTTTTCAATGACTCGTCAATAATTTAAAAGACAATATGTTTCCATTCAAAAACACTTCCCAAAATTTTTTAGCAATAAATATTAATCCATATAATGAATCATTAAATAATAGTTGAATATTTGAATTGTAGCTGTTATTATAGAAAAATTATACCAAATTTAAAAAATTATCCCACATACTATTTAATTAATGATCTAATGATATAACAATGTATTTTAGTTTTTTTTCATTGTCCATTATAACTATTCATTAGAATGATAATGATATGGGGTACTAAAATGAAGCTCAATATTGAGAGCCTTATGAACACATTCATCGAATTTTGAAAGAAATGATAAATGATGATTAGAAAAAATTTAAATAAGAGCTCCTTGAATTCATATAACATGATTAATATAATTTCATGTAGATATATATTGATTTAAAGAATATATTATAGTGAGAAAAGGTTCACATTATGTATGTCACTCAATAATGATCCATATTACATATTTTTTCTATTAGTTTTATAATGTATTAAAAAAATAGATTATATTTCCATCCTATTACCATATTTTAGTATTTATGGGTTGTATATATCATTAAGTTTTACCACTATGGACCATCATATAATCAATAACTAATAATATTGAAACATAATTTTCAATTTCATACATATTATTATCGAATCGAAAAACTCCCTTCAAATACATATACATATTAGAGATACAAGAATGCATAGGAAAAATTTATATATAAAAAAAATATAATAATTTATTTTTAATATCAAATATATAATAAAAATATAGACCATTTACACATTCAAAATGGCTGCCTTCATATATTAAGACTTCTAATTTCCCACATTTAAAAGATTTAGTTACCTCTTTAAAATTCTCATCACCAAGATAAAATAAATATACCTTTTCTAATAAATAATTTTGAAATAATATAAAAAAGTAGTGATATTTCCCCTTTCATAAAAATAATTGACCTAGAATTACTAAATACCTAATCATAAAATCCTTAATAATCCCTATTTTTTCAGAACTCTATGATCTTTCAAATTTTGGGAATCCTATTTTTTTTCCTTTCCTTGATTATAGTTTATTGAGAAATCATAATCACTTAGTAGATCACTACATCTTATTTTCATTATGTTACACACATTCAGTGAATATATATATTAGAATATAAATATCAATTTTTATCTGTCATAATTTCACATGGTGATAAAGAATCTATATCATCAGAGAAAAGATACATTTACTCTCTAAATATATTCAGTTGTATTGTCTTTTTATAAGCCATTAAATTATTTCATAAGATATATAATTATAATTTTATATAAGATCTCAAGTGATTCCTTTCAAAGATTCATTCTCATATATTAAAAAACCATCATTTTGCAATGTAACATTATAAATAATAACTTCAAAAATCATACTCACAAATTGTTAAAATCATTGATCCCATTAAAATTTCCCTACCCACATAACCCATTTATATGTAGTCTTTTTTAATGTGTTCTCCAATGAAGATTTTTTTAAAAATATTTACCCATATTAACCTAAAATAATAATTATAGTTCATACCTCAATTATGTTCATTGGTGTATTCCATTCATTTATTTTAATTATCTTTATATAATAAACTCAGAATCCATCCTCAGAATAATATTTCCATAGAAAGCAACATTATAAAGATGAATTCACACAAGATGAATTTTCCATATAACAATTTTCCAATACGAGTCCCAATTATGATCCAAAATTGATTCACCCAGTTCACATAGTCTTTATAATACACTAATATATCAATAAAATATACAACTATAAAATAGTCAAGATATTAATTGTATAATTTATTCATTATATCCATAAAAATATATGGTGCATTATTCATTACAAATTTATTATTGAAAAATCGTAATTTCCAAACCTCATTTGAAATACATTCAATAGGAGACCATTAATATTTAAGTGAAATTTATATTACCAATATGATGGAAAATAAATTAAAAATATTTACCTCTATGAATATGATAAAACAATTCATCATAATGAGGATGATAATTATTATCATTTATCATAATAGAATTAATTTCCCTATAATAATTGTATAGCTTCATAAATCTTTAATTATTCTTGTCAAAAAGTTCATAAGATCCACTTGTGGAAATTTAATAAAATATAAATACCTTATTAAACAACCCAACTAGTTGTTTACTCAATTCCAATAATTCCATACATGATATTCTATAGTGATTATTTGATAAGGTTTTCCATTCGGGATTAAATCAAAGTAAATATCAACATGACCTTCTTATGAATATCCATATAATACCTCCAAAAAAATATTCTTATTAATTTAAAATATGTATATAACAAAATTTATATTTACCCATTGAATATATAGGATCTTTTTTTAATATTTCCAAATAATGTATTTCAGAATAGCTAATGGGGATGGATCTATAAATGCACCAGATGATGAATTACCACATCTAAGGATATGGAATTTGTAATCATAATTACAAGCCATAATTTATTTCTATTTGAAATAAATTATTACATCAAATTTTATCATATATTCAATAATAAGTACTTTATCAAAATCAACAATAGGTATCATAAGAGGTTAGGAAATATATAATATTAATTTGGAATAATGGAATATGATTTACACATCATTATTATGGTGATAATTCCACTATGACTATCTACTAAAAAATACAGTCATATATTTCTATGGAAATTTTGTATTTTACTAAATAAAAAATAATATATAATACTATGTGATGATCTAGAAATAAATAATATCACTCTCTAAATATTGTGCAATGATTGATGTACATGGAACCATATATTTTTGATCTTCAATTTATTTTATTGTTATCATGTAAGCATAGATTCTATCCCTTTACATTTTCTATTGAAATTTACCTTCACCTCTAGGGTAATCATTTTACTTTTATCCATCTCTTTATATTTTGTGAAATGATAATTGGATTCTTTTTTTCCATTTTAATCATGTGCATGTTGTACTTTCAGTACATACATGAATCAAACTCTAATTTTCAGCAGGCATGTTCTAGGTGTTTCTTTACATAATTATTTCATGTATCATATTATACAACTAAGTTACACTATTTTCCATATTTACTTATATTTTATTCCCTAATACCCTTATTATTATCATTGATTCCATCAATGTCACTATACATGGATAATTTATTTCCAATCATGATATTACATGATACATTTTCTTCATATGATGAGAAGGATTATAAGACTAGTCCCCCACGAGGATTGGAATTATACCATTATTAAATCATTGATCCTACTCATTGTATTACACATGTAGACCTACCGGGGCCTTGATATTCTATAGTATATCCACCCCTCACATACTAAGTCTAATTAATTCTTCATATAAATGGTGTGAAACATAATCAATGAAAAATATCTAAACAAAAAAATAATATATATGTTTTCAGAATTTTACCCAATAAATTAACATAATAATAAAGAATAATTTTTTTGATGGGGAATGATATCAAAATATTATATCCACATTAAATAATAATATTCATAAAATAATATCTTCATCGATTAATATACATCAAAAATATCACTATGAGATTTGACTAGAAAGACACAATTTTTATTTTGAACTCACTTAATTAAAATATCAAATTTATCAAATAAAATGATAATTATTTTTGTTGGATGGAACATTTAAAAATTGTTAGTGGATCAAAAAATCAATCAGCAGTTATGATGAGACAAAAATATTTCCATTATGTATGTGTAAAAAATGATTCTTTCACAATGTCATTAAAAATTCAAAAACATCCACATTATTAAAATGAAATGAAAATTATGTTAGATGATATTTCATAAAATGAAAAATATGGATTATAATTTCATTAACGAATCACATTATACTAGGATAACATTTTGGAATTGTTTTTAAAAAATATAAGGACTTAGAACAATAAATTCCCAACCAATTAGAAACCAATATTGGGTTTTCTATAATATAAGTTTTCTGACTTACGAGTACATATAATTGGATCATTGAAATAAAAATTATAATTTAATAAATTAATATAGGATTATAAAATATATTAGATATTAGTTATAAATATAAAATTGTTACTATAATAGAAGATTAGAAATAAAATCCATAATAATGATGAGATTATGAAATAAACCCCTATTACATTAAAATATTACGAATTATTACCCCTATTAAAGAAATTATAGAAAATGAATCATAAAACATCATGAATATGATGAGATATTTCATATAATATATCAATACACATGTTTATTTACCATATAGAAATAAATATATGTGTATAATAACATATATGTCTCAAAGGATTTGAAATTGGGATGAAATATCATACAAAAATCATAAGGTTAAAGTGAGAATTTGAAAATAAAATGATAATTATTATCCAATTTAATCCAACATAATTTTATTAAAAATATAATAAATTTATAAAATTTTATTACACACATAATCATATATTATCAAAGACAGTGAAGATGTAATATAACACAATGAAAAAATATTGTTATAAAATCACTTACTTTATGTTCGATTTCTTGAATAAGTTATTTTTACCAATTTTATAATAAAGAAATTTTATTATAATATTGTCACCACACCATGTAGATAATTTTCACATCATATATAAATGGTGACAAGAGAATAGTGAGCGCACTCAAAAGGATCCTTGATGAGTATTTCTCTTGGAGTGGATGACTTATCAAAAATGCCATAAGCAATTTCTTTATCTCCATCAAGTGTGGCTTTCATCGGGCCTCCTAGATTTGCAACACGCAGGACATGCAGCTTGGATCCTTCCCCTTGGAGTACCTTGGTTCACCTATTTCTTCCAGGCGACTCCGAGTTCGTGATTTTTACCACCTTGTGAGAAGAATATCGGACAGAGTGCTTAAATGGAAGAATAATTACCTATCCTTTGGAGGCAGGATTGCCTTGGTTAACAATGTTTTGACGGCCATTCCCATCCACGCTATGGATTCCACCAATGTTCCAAAAGGAGTCATCAACAAAATTGATAAGATTTTGGCTAGTTTTGTCTGGGATGCTTACTCAGAAGGAAAAAGGCATTATGTGGAATGGGGATAAATGGAAAATCCTATCCATGACAGGGGTATCAATGTAAGGAGCTTCAGCAATAGGATCCAATGCATGCAAGCAAAACTCACATGGGAAGCCATTAAAGAATGAATTCTATAGGGGAGGTCGATGCCACACATCCGGGTTGGAAGTACGGGAGTCACTGAAGGCCAGATTTCTCCCTTTTGTGCCATGATCCCCCAGATTATTCTTGGCCTACATCACCATTCACGATGGATTGTCGGGGAAGGTAATATCTCTTTCTGGCATCATAATTGGGTATGATCTGTTATCGAATTTCCTAGATTCCCTGCACATATGATCACCTTTAGGGAAGCGAGTCTCTACCCCACTTTTTAAAAGCTTTTATAAATGAGGAGAAGCATGAAATCATCGACTATATAGTCTTATGCTCGGAGGCTGACAAATGCATATTCATGCCTTCTGCCTCGGGAGATTTTACCACCAGGGGATTTCGGCGGCTTCATTCTGAGCATGATCACTATCATATTTTGAATGGCACGATATGGTGTACATGGATTTTGTCGAATTATAATTTCCTTACTTGGAGAATAAGAAGACACATTGTGGCAATTGATGAGAATATCCGGCAACTACGGATTAACATGGCCTCACGATGCCAATGTTGGTGTCACCCCCGGGAGGAAAGCACGAACCATTTGTTCTTTGATGGAGAGTGGGCACATGCGGTCTTGTTTTTTGGGGGTTCAATTCTATGATAGATGACCATATCCATGAGGGGAACTCGTTCCTGGAAAGATAGTTCCATGGCAACATGGAGGAGGGCCCTTCTAGAATGGCGAGGTCCATCATTTTCAGCGCCGCCTACTGGTGTCTGTGGCAGACCCGAAAGCAAGCCAAGTTTGTGGGAAGCAACTCAACTATAAGGACCATCATAGTGCACACAAATAACCTACTGCTCGAAATGTCCTCCCTCTTCAGGTACTGGCATGAGGGCCCTCTTATGAACCTGCTTAATGGTTGCCCCGTGCCTGTCTAGGTCTCCACCAACAAACCAGCGGAGTATTGGTTACATTGGGAACATTCGGCAACATGCTACAAGCTTAACACAGATGGGTCATGTATTATGGGAAATATGAAAGGAGGGGGCGTGGTGCGAGACATGCTGGGGAATGTATTTATGGCCTTCTCTGAGACGTATGGCACTGGAGGCCCCCTTCAGGCAGAGGCGAGAGATATGCTAACAGGGTTATCCCTCTGCAACCGGAAAAACCTAGGGATTACCAAAGCGGAGATAGATTCATTGATCCTTCATGAGGCCCTGCATGGAAAATGTGATATCCCTCGGTCCATTTACTATACAGTAAGAAAGTTCCAAAGATTCCTCAACAACAAGATACAGGTGACCCATACGTGGAGGGAGGGAAATAGGGTTGCAGATTACATGGCCTCCATAGCAGGACCTTTTTGGAATATTTTCCAGCATACTCATCCTTTCAATGCAGAGGGGGATAATTGGATTAGAGGGGATGCCCTTGGACTTCAATATTATAGGCCCCCTATGCATGATGAGGTTCTCTTGTATGAATGGTTTTTAATAAAAAATTTGACGTTGGATGAAATACCCATTTATCAGTAACAATTTATTAAATGTTTCATTTTTTGAGTGTTAAGTGTTTTATTTTCCATGTAAGATATTGTTCAGAAGTCTCATAAATTTTACATTGATCATGGTTTTATTATCACCAAAATGTTAATAATCATATAAATTTTATATATATTCATTCTATAAATATACTCTTATATTTAGTGTTATCTATAAATTATAGGGTTATAAAAATGATTTATAATGTTAATAGATATGGTTTTATGTACATACGAATAAACACAATGATATTATAATTATTGAAATATTATTATTTCAGAAATATAATTTATAAACATTAAATTTATCATTATATCTAGTCTTGAGATGATGCAATATAAAATTGATTACATATGTTCGTCAGGAAATGGTAAGTCATACACCAGATCAATGATATTTTTTCCCATTACATGGAAGAGGTGAGGGATAAGTATTAATATGTTAACATTTTAACATCTCATTATATTTTTGATGTTTTTGTAATTATATTTTAAGTATTAATTCATCCTTGAAGGTGTTAAAATAAAAAGTAAAAAAGAATGATCTTCATGAAGATGATTAACTTCACTTAAAAACCCTTTTCGATCTCTTATTTTCCTACCTAGGTTTAGACTATCGGAAAGGCTATATGCTCCTGATAATTTATATGGATGTTCAAGAGATATGTATTTTAGTTTTGTTATTCTAAATGGTTCATTAAGTGGGAATAATTGACCATATTATGTACCATTTAAAAATTGAGGTTAGTGGAAAATTTGAAATCATTCAATGTTTTAAAATAATGTCAACTAATATTCCTGATTTTTTTTTCAAAAATGATAATAATTATTTTTCATATTATTAGGGTTGAAATAATATTTATTGTAATAATTTTTAAATTATATTTTAACCCTTATAATATTATTTTTACCCCTGAGGTAATACTTTTTTAATGTGAACATTTATTATTATTGTGTTTACTTTTCAATATGAGTCAAAATAATGATGAATAAATTAAATAATATTAATTAAATTTATTCCAAATATTGATTCCATTTTATCAAATTAAATTTATTTATGTGGATTTATTTAATATCAAAACCAACCCGTAAATTGTTTTTAAAATTAGTTTTTAAAATTTTCATTTTTCATGCATCTGAGGATATAAAATTAAAAATATGAATTTATTTAATAAGTATATAGATTATATTTCATTTATTAATATATATAATTTAAAATTTTGATTTAAATAATTCTCTAAAAATCGTTTATTAATTCAATAAAAATGAAATAAAATACGCATTCAAAACCCGATTTATGAAAAATTATCATTTTTTCCTCCCGATATTCTTATATATATATATATATATCAGTAAAAATGTTATTAAATAAATGGATAAATATATAGATTATAACGCATTATTATTATGAAATGTATAAATATTTAAAAATATAATTTTTAATTATTAATAGATGCTTATATCTAAGGTATGTTTTAGAAATCTAATTTTAGGATTATTTTAATCATACATGTTAAAAATTGATATTCACACAATCAAGATAGATTTTTGTGTGCCATAAATTATTAAAAGATGCATTGTATTTTTTTTGTAAAATAAAAATTTTCACTTAACATAATTTTATCTTTGGTCTACATCTGTAGATTCTAATATTTATTGAAAAATAATTTATTTATCACATGAATGATAATGATGATGAGTGTGTTTTAATTAACTATTGATAATATGTTATAGTTAACCCATGAATTTTATTTCATGTAGTAATATAATATTTTTATATAATAATAATATTTTTATATATATTATATCGAGTGCTAAAAAACATATAATGAAATTTAGTGTTCGGGTAAGGGTTTCTTATATCATGTTTATTACCAAGAGACATATGTCATATTCACCACATATTAAATTCATGTTTTGTATATAATAACCATTTAATATGTTATAACATGAATATATTTATCTTTATTGTGTTTATTTTATCATTTTATGTGACATCATTCATGGGTGTTTTAATTAAAAAGATTACAATGTGTTATGGGTTTTATGATATGATCTTCCTTTTACCAGGATCATTTCTGATTAAATTAAAAAAAGAAATTATATGATATTCATCTCAAAAATTTGATTTATTTTAATTACAAAATTTATTAATTTATATTTAAATCATTCATTATACTATCAAATCCCTTTATATGAAAATACCTTAAAAATTTTATGGAATGCTAATACTGATTTTATATTCCACATATAATATACTCATAAATTTTTATATATTACTGAGAAGTATTTCACAAACAGATAAATATTATAAAAATAGTATTTAATAGAATTTTTTATTATATTTTTAATTATTTATATTGTATTAAATGGAAGGTGATTTACATTTTACAATTTTTTTTCATTTGAATTATTATAAAATATATTATAGAAATATTTATTTTAAAATATACAACATGAATGAATTTTCCCATCATCATGAATACATATATTTTTGATATATACTAAAAGGGATCAACAGCTAGGGTAATCTATTCATATAATTGAAAAATAAATGACAGAACATGAGAAAGAAAAAGTATATGAGATAATTCCTCATCTTGAATAGGAAAACAAAAAATGGGTAAGATTATGATCATTCCCTGATCTAAGGTATCATTACAAGATTCCCATTCTAACTAAGAATTATTCTAGTTAAAGGAATATCATACTATTCCTTGAGTTTAATTATCTCCTAAGTGATATCATTAGATGAAGACCAGGTGGACAGGCCACACATAGCAATCAAGTCATCCCTTCCGCATCCTCATCCACTATTTCTTAGAAGAACAACACATTTACAAGACTTTATATGTAGCCAATCCATTTCTAGTATAGTTAGGGGCTACTTTATATAATCATTAATGTCTCTTGGTGCTTCAAATCCTGCATCTTTCACTCTATTATCATGTTAAATCAGCTCCATTTTATCCCTAATGAGTTATGTATTCTTATAAATCATTGGTATGTTACAGATCTTAGTGGATTTTTGAGCAACAAAAAGAAAAAAACTACCTCAATAATATTATGTTCATTCCCAATGACAACATAAGTCAATAATTTATTTTTACCAATGAATTGTAAATGAATTTATTTCCCTTTCTCCACATGATATAAACATAAATAAACATCACCTTTATAATATAGAATAAATTATCCAAAGATCACACAATGTGGTTTTCCAACCCATTCACTTCTATTATGTCTAGGGGTATTCATTACAGGAACCATTTTAGTATCACAACTATATGTTTTAATGTCATTGTTATGCAATATGTTCATAGAATGGGCTCTCAAATGTGTATATTCCTTTATAAGCGGAATATCCCCTGATGGTGTATCATCCTATATATTTAGGACCATCAAATACATGCATAATATAACCAAGAAAAGAATTACCACTAGAAGACGCTGAAATAGTTTGATCCTGACCACAAGAACACTGAGTGGTTTCATCATTAATAAACCTTAGACAAATATTTTCGTCATACCCATATAGAGATTAATATTCTAGTACACTGGATTTCCGAAAATTCAATATTTCATGTCCAATTACCATACATTAAAAATAATATTTTGACAATTTTTCATAAAAAATTCAAAAAAGTTCATATTCATCTATGTATAGAAGAAAATGATCATATAAAGTGGATTTCATGATAAATTCATGAAAAAATTGTGTGATGTTACAAAATATTATGGCCTCCATTTTATTTTCAATATTAATTGGAACCTCAATTTACATCGCGATATCATACAATATTTTAGGAGTCAAATAATCAAATTAAGTATATATTATGTTAATCATAATTGAAAAGAAGACATAAAATCTTCAAGTGGATTAAAATTTCTATCCCAATTTTGGATGTGAATAATCCTCTTTTAAGTTAAATTGATACAAATCTGTATGCCTGTATCCTCAACTCATCGATTAAAAGAGCATATGATTTAATCTATTACACAAGGACACACACTTCCAAGATAAAAAACCCTATATTCTCTAAATCCAATAAATTAATTCCACAATTATCATTGGATTAGAACCCCTAGGAAATATAATATAGAAAATAATGGAGTGTTCAACTATTTTGAACCATTATTTAAAAACAATAGGATCATCCACGATATTATCTACACTTCTTGATGAATGAGTGGAGCATACGATCCCTTGTAGAAAGATAATGATGGATTTTCCTCTCGATCATTAACCATAGAAACATTACCATGAGAAAAATGAACAATAGTTTAATCTATGTCGTAAGTAGAGAGGTTGGTGATAATGTCATAATTGAAATCAACTATGAACACACCGAAAAAAGTAGTGGGATCCTACAACAAAATATTGCCATAAATATCTATCATAGGATGATAAAATAGATGGGTGATTGAGTCTTATATGATACTGACAGTGATCACACCGACCAAAGGACACGAGATAGATCTTGAATCTGGGAATGAAACATCATCATGAACCTCAATCAATGTGTTCTCAAAGAAGTTGGAAATAGAGTCGTAGTTGATGTCAGAGATGAACACACTGACCATAGAACATGATAGAGAGATCAGATCCAACAACAATAAAATCATATAAGAATCAAAGTATCGATAATTAAGGAAGAGATAAGACTTCAAAGATCAAATAAGGGAAAAGCAGTGTTGAATCCCTAATCCTCATCGTGACATAGGGAGATAATCTCTTCAAAAACAACCTCTCTCATTAATTTGATATTCACAATTTGATACTTCTTTTACTTTAATCTTTATATATATTGAAATTTGTTTCTAAAATATTATGTTAATTTTAATATTTTATCTATGTCACTTGAAAAATAAAATGGTATTTTCAACATGAAATTTTTATGTTTTACTTTAAATGAATTTTCGTCTATAATAATCTCTATTAATTCTTCAAATACTTCAATTGTGACATGATCCAATTATAGAAATAATTTACCTCTATTGTATGGTTGTTGATTATAATGATTAAATCATGATGAAACCCATTTTATTTTCCATAGGTTATGAAATGAAGATATGAAAAATGAATTCAAGATCATATGGAGTATATATTGGTTGGATTAGAGTACTCAAGAGGGGGTAAATTGAGTGTCTAAATTTTTTTATTGAAATTTATTATTTGAAATTCACTAGAATTTAACATTCAATTGACTAGTTAGATAGAAGTGAATTTTTAATTTCTTAACTATTCGATAAATTTCTCATAAGAGTTATTAGTTCTCAATTATACCGATCTTATAGTTAATACTACTTTTGAAACTACCCTAATGATTCAATACAATAATAAACACTTGCTAAGTATAACTATCAGTGTTCAGTTTTTTCTTATGAAGGAAGTGATAAAATAGAAAAACTAAAAGTATAAGCACAATAAAAATGTAACAAAAGGTCATGTCTCAAGAAGAGAACTAATCCAATCCATATGGTGACCACCTTCCACTAAGTAGTTTAAATTTGGAAATAGTATGATCCACACCTTGGATTAGGGTTCACAACAGCACACAAGTTGTCTAGGTCACAAGACCACTACAAATGTTATTTATGGTTACAAACTACCAAGTCACACATGGACCTCTTCCAAAATTATATTTGGGAGTGAAAAGGTGTAAGAAGGATTGATTTGAATGATATCTTGTATCCTTCAGTTTTCTATAGAAGACAATGTGTTCTTTACAGATTGATACACACATTCCTCAAAAGTTTGTAAAAATGTAAACTATAGAGAAAATAAATATGAGAAATAATTTAGACGGTTGGGTGTGTATTGAGATGTAGCTCTAAAAAAATCAAATTTAGATATGATGACGTTTGAGTCCACTTATGAATGTTGAAAAAAATAGAGTGTCATATTCTAGAATCCAGGTTCATGTATGGTTCTCCAGGTAAAACCTTCTCCTTATTTCATATTTTGAAATAGTTTTTCAACACTATGTACATATTTTTTTATATTGTCTCAACTGTTCTTCCTTCTGTTCACGATTTCACAGTGTGTGCAGGAGAGTCGTGAATGTTTTCTATATGTCTCCCACAAGATAAAATCAAACTTTATACTGGTTATATCTTCAAATAATCTTTTATTCTTGAGGGCCGACAGAGAGAATGATCATTACACATGAATAGCTTCATCATACATAAAATTGTATACTGAAAGTCATAAAAAAGATTAATAAATTAATTTGTTCCATTAACAGACTCAAATATGATCGTTACAAAAAATTTCAATTAATGAAAATTCAAAAAGTCTGTCAGTGACTCTTCTGTTCTTGAGTCTGTCTATCGTTGAGTCATTCCTCCATGATACATCAGTTGGTGACTCGTCTACTAGTGATACATCACTCGGTGAGTCATCTATTAGTGATACATTAGTCGATGAATCATATGTCTATAAGACATTAGCTGGTGAGTTTTACTATCAATGAGACATTATTCCGTGAGTCGTATTATCATTGAGACATCAGTCAGTGACTCCATGCTTTAGTGAGTCATTTGTATGCTGGTGTCTCATTTCTTTTGTCGGTGACAATGACACATACAAAGATAATGCAAGAAATTCTATTTATCATTAAGTACCACAATGTCAAAATGTGTTAATACCCATAACTAAACATACATAATTAGTTATATCTTTTTTAGACATAAACAAAAAAATTAGTTATATTATTGAAATGATCTGATATACAAGATAAGCTTTAACATGATTTCGGATCATACATGTGGTAATATATATGACTTGTGATTGAGACATGATTGGGGATAATTAAACCATTATAGTTATAAATAGTTTCTAACAATATACTATGGTCTAACAATATCCTACTTTTGATGATAATTTTTTTCCATTATTAAGAAGCAATATAAATGATTAAAATAAGCAATATAATTACTATCTCCCATAAATATTAATAGGCCCAATAATAATTATAAGATGTAAAATGTATCAGTGTAAAATAAAAAATTAATAATAATTCATCACTATCACCGATTTTTATGTATAAAATAATGCATTTCTAATGATTAATAATGTTCTCTCCCTTTTGGGATTATAAAAAAGGGGAAGTTTAAAAACTCGAACAGAAATGTATAAATAGTAAATTGTTAGTCTTAATCAAATGACACCGGAATAAAAAGAGTACAAGGACTAAACCCTATCAAATAGAATAACTCCATGCTACTTATTAGGATCTAGCAGTGCCTTTTCCTTATTAGATGGATCAATGGTAGGTCCAGTAAGTGGTGGTTGAGAAAAAAAATCATCTGATTGAATCATCAGTAGAGGTAATGGAATTATTTCTAGAATAGATGGTTCTAGACTTGGTTTGTTCTAGGATAAAATCCAAGGTTGAGTTTCTTCTTTTTATAACATGCTAATGTTGGGAACATGCGTGATAAATCAACATTGGAGAGGAAGTCATTAGAGGATCAATGTGAATAGGAGCTGCAGTTGGAATAACTCTGGCTTCACTCTGAACATAGATGTATTGTTTCAGCTACCTGATAAACTCATAAATTAATTCTCCACAAAACATTATATCTGTTTCAATGTCAAACTTTTCCTCCAAAAATTTATCTATGAGATGAGTGAAATCCATCCATTTTTGAAAATTTCCTATAAAGGAATCATACAGAAGAGGTAATTTGAGATTTCCAATTATGTATTTAATGGGACTGCTGAGTGGATTCTTGGTTCAGATCTTTTGAAAATAATAATTGAATTTCATGGTAAGATTATCCTGATTCTCAGAGTTTCCCTTGGTATATATCCTGACCATTTATTACAATTGGTAAATAGATTTTTCATTTTTTACTGTGGATTCTAAATACCTGTCATTTGGCATTTCTTTCATCTCTTCCCTAATATTAGCTTTGAAAACATCCAAATCCAAAGAGTGTGCATAAGCAGTTGTGGTTGAATCTGATTGCATAATTTCCTTTACTTACTTTATTAGTTTAGAAAAACTAGGAACTTTGAAATGAGAAACAGGAACATAAAGTTCTCTCATGACACTCTCTATTGTATACCTATACTTTATGCTAAAATCATTGATGCTATTTGTAATTTCTTCATCTCATTCCCAAGCTTGGTATTGTTTTCCACAATGGAATTGGTAGTTGTAATAAAATTTTTATGAATTTACTTTATCGAAATCTATGATACTAAAACATCATCATCTTGAGATGCACTTCCTGAGGCCTAAGTATAACTAGATGTCCCATTTGGCCTTACACCTTCATACATAGACCAGATAGATTTCACGTTGTCATTTATCTCAGTATTTTTTCTTATAGATTCATCAATGTCATATCTCATATTAAATTGTACTTAATATCTTACTAATGAAAATATATATTCCATGAAATTTTCCAAACCATCTTTAGAGAAGTTTTCACTTGGAAGGGTCTCAAGCATTTCTTCCCTTATAATAGGTAAAAAACTATTCATCATCAGAATATTCATAATCTAATCCCAATAAGACATACCTAGTATTCATTGTCCTTTCAACCATTACATCATTATCCATAGGAGTTAGAGTAGAATTATTCTCTTCACCATCTTGATCTTCTCTTTAATGAGGATCTCCCTTCTTTTCATCCTTCATAGAAGCATCCCCCCCTTAGTTTCATGTCTCTTCATTACATACACAGCTTGAGGAGCAGGTAATATTCTTGATTCAGTTGATGTTCCACATGACCATCCACCTCAGCTATTTTGTATTGGC
Source organism: Viscum album (assembly GCA_963277665.1). NCBI lineage: Eukaryota > Viridiplantae > Streptophyta > Magnoliopsida > Santalales > Viscaceae > Viscum > Viscum album. The sequence continues at coordinate 1,562,022,251 of OY728147.1, forward strand.
CATCATCATGAACATCATCAAACAACATTTTTAGAATGATCACGTGCAACATAATTTCAATCACCATTTTCTTCATCTACTTCCTCTTCGTTCTCTTCTTCATCTTCTTTCTCTTCCTCTTCTTCCTCTTCATCCCCCAATTATTTATCTTCATCCTATTCTTCCACATACTATTATTCATCCTCTTCTTCATCATTTGTAGAACCATCCAACAGTCCTTAATATTTTTGATCCCCATCTTATTTTTATTCTTCATACAAGTAATTAAATTTTTACTACACACGGCCACTCACTTGTGTTTCCCATTCATCTTCATCATACATTAAAATTCATTCTTTTGAAGCTAATTCTAGTGGAGGACTAATTTTTACATAAGTTACTTTATGTGGACTTACAAAAACACTATGATCACTCCTTTCAACAATAATATATCTTTCCTTATCAGCTCCAGCTACCTCATTTCTTTTCTCATCATAGTAAGTTTATTCTTCATCAGGACCTAAACTCGGATCCCTCATATCCCTTAGTCTAGTAGGAAGATCAAAAGGATTTAATTTTTCATCATATTTATCTTCATCACCGACCCCCATTCTATTTGAAGGAATCTAATGAATCTTCAGTGTTTCACAAATATAATTATTCAAACAAAAGGTACTACATTCTCATATATTATCATCACTATCATCCACACAACCATTTTCATTAAACATAGAAGATATTATCCTAGGGTAAAAAGTATTTTTTTTCTTATCGTAGGGTATGATCATCTCACATATGTAAACCATTAAATATTTGAAAATATTCACTTTAACTCCAGTTATTAGCTAATAAACCAGGTAGACATCCTGCTACTTCAATGAAGAAAAATTCAATTTCTTGGGACAAATTTTTTCCAAGATGAACGTAAACAATATTTTAAAATCTCCAAGAATCTTAGTAGAATCTTGAATTCATGGATATTCATTGTTGGTAAGTTTTTTCAAAGTTTCCCTATGGATAAAAATATCACTATTAGGTGGAGGAGTACCTTGATAGTCATCAAAAATTACTCCATAATGATATTTGAGACATTCATCCCACTACATTGAAGAGATGGAAATACTTTTTAATTTTACAATTGATTTTATCTAATTTAAATCACTTATTTTTAGCATAAATTCAACATTCATATAGAATGCATGAACCAACATTGGATTATATTCTCCTTCATTTTCAGAAATCCACTAAATCAATCCCTAATCTTTTATAACTTTCAACAGTTCTGAATTGCTCTCCAACATCCATTCTGCAAACACCACTTTTTCCAGATATATTATATGATTGACTAGTTCTTGATTTACTGGACTAGAAGATATGCTAGTATAAACTTTATTTTTCTTACTAGGTGGTGACCTATCATATTATCCTTCTCCAAGAATCTTCACATTTACCAATTTGGAGAGCATGGTTATACGATAAAATGTGAGAGGTCAATGTTAGAGTGTGAAATTGTATTCTTAAGGTATGTAGTAATGTGGAAAAATTTGATATTATACCATTTAGGTCTTAAATCGAGGGATAATTTAAAACTCCAAAAATGGGATCCATAAATATTGAAAATAGTTCAGTTTTGGTTAAAAATATAAAACAGTTAAAATAGTGACCCATCGGTGTTAGCATGAAAAACATGGGGCATGAATAAATTGTTGACCTGATAGTGTCTGCAAGGTTGTTTCAACATGAAAGTGTCAGCATGATAGTGTTGGCATGAAAGTGTTGACACGATGGTGGTTTCATGACACATTTTCTTAGTTTTGACAACGGAGAAAGTCTATAAGACACTTATAGATTAATCATTCCTACATTATGTCTAATTTAATCCATTCTTTAAGAGTTTGATGGCATAGTCAATATGTCAGCAAGCTGATATTAAATGACACTAAATTCTAAAGTGATATCACCCTTTTGGTAATGATCTCTCAAATAGTGATTTATTACATCAATATGATTTTTATATAATGATTAATTAGGTTCATAGAAATTTTAATAGCACATGTATTGTCACAATTTGTTGGCACATGTATAAATTGATATACATAGTCTAGCAGAGTGTGTTTCATCAACAAAATCTGAGCACAAAAACTACCATAATCTTTTTATTTAGTTTTGATAGTATAGAATTCAATATAAATTTATTTCATAATACACCATGAAACCTATGACTTTCCCAAAAAGAGACATGTTCTAGAGGTTCTCTTTTTATCTAACTTTCATCCACCAAAATCAGCATTAGAATAACTCACTATATCAAATCATTATCCTTTAGGATTAAATAACCCTAAATTTATTGTATGTTTATGGTATTTGAAAATTATTTATACATAATTTATTTGATATTTCTTGGGGTTATCCTGAAAACGAGCACACATACACACACTAAACATTATATCTTGCCTACTATAAATCATGTAGAGAAAACATCCAATCATTCCTCTATAATTGGTTCAATCAATAGATTTACCATCTTCATAAAGATCCAACATTCAAGTAGTACCCATTAGAGTGTGACTAATTTTAATTATATAAAATAAAAAACTTTTTAAATGGAATTTTGTTTATTTACTTTGATTTTAAATGATACCTTCTTTATTTGGAAAGAACTGAAAATTGAGAAAAAAATTGATTTCACTGATCAAACTCATTTCAAATTCACTTTCCATCATTTTTGAAAAATCAATATCTATAAAATTTATTGAATATAAAAAAATAATATCATCTACATAAACATGAACTATTAAAAAATAAATAAAAAAATTTTTCATAAAAAGAGTTGTATTAAAAATTATTTTTCTAAAACCCTTTTTAATGAGAAATGTACTTAATCTATCATACCGATATCTTAGTTATTTTTTTAAACATCATAAAGGTTTTTTTAATTTGAAAACATGATTTTGAACATGAGGGTTTGTCAGAACAAGGGGTTTTTCGACAAAAACATCATAAACTAGATACCCATTTAGGAATATACTTTAAACATCCAGTTGATAAATCTTGAAGTTACGATTGGCATCAAATGCAAGTAGGATTATGATGGCCTCATGTCAAGAAACATGTAAAAATTTTTCTTTTTAGTCAATTAATTATTATTGAAAATATCCTTGGGAAACTGAAATGGATTTATTTCAAACAATATTATAGGATTCATCAAATTTGTTCCTAATCTCCCACTATGTACCCATGTTTAAGGTGTTTTTTTTTCAATAAATAAGTTTTCAAACATTATTTCTATCAAATTGATTATGTTTTTATTTCATTTACATCACCCAAAATTTATCTTTAATGGAATCATTAATGTTTTTAGGTTCAAGATGTGACAAAATGGTTTGATGTTCAACCTAGTTTCTAAGATAATCTCTTGTTTGTTTCCCTTTTTTTAGGTCTCCAAAAACTACATCTAAAGGATGGATCTTGAGGGTTCTAGTTGGTATAGAGAAATTAGGGCTAATAATTTTAGTTCATCTACAGGTTCAGGTTCAGCATGTTAAGATTCTGAAGAATTTACAAAGGATATTTGACTTAACATATTGCTTAATAAATGGATTATATGATTTTTCATTTATGTCCATATATGACACATCATCTTTAGTATTTTTCTTGGTGGTAAATTTTATATCCACGTATTCTTCCACATACATGTATTTTTTTAATGAATCTAAATGATTTAATATATGGTGAGGAACTTAAGAATATTAATTCATCACACTTGGATAAAAATGTGTCATTATTTTCATTTTTATTAAAGATATAGACATTACAACCAAAATCTTTTAAGCAACTAACATTTGATTTTCTACTGTTCCACATATCATAAGGAGTCTTCTTGAGGATAGGTATAATTAAGACTTTATTAATTATATATCATTTTTTATTCACAAACTTTTCCAAAAATTAAATGGTTAGATCATATTCATTAATCATTGTTCGGGCTGTCTATCTTATTGTTTTATATCTTCTTTCCAAAACTCCATTTTTTTGAGGTGTCTAATGGGCATAATAGTTTTGACTATAGCCATTGTGTGAGAAAAATTATTCAATGTCTTGATTATCAAACACACAACTATTATCATTTATTAAGGTTTTTATTATAATTCAACATAAATGTTACATTTTTTTAGCATACATGGTGATGTAAGTACATGCTTCACTTTTGTGATATTAGAAATATGTCCATGTATATCTTGAAAATTCATCTATAAAAACATAGATAAAATGATTCCCATTAAGACTTAAATCTCGAGACGGTCTTAACAAGTCTATTTGAACTAAATCTAAAGGTTGAGAAGTTGAAACTTATTTTATTGATTTCAAAGATATCTGTTGATGTTTACCCTTTTGACAATGATTAAAAACATTGCCATTTAAAAACTCATATTTGGGTAGATCTTTGATGAGTAATTTTCTAGAAATATTTCTATGAGGGTGTACATTACAGTGTCCTTATATCCTATTCCAAATCCAACACACATTATGAAAGTCACTAAAATAAGAAACATTTCGTGAAACAAAATATTCTATGTTGATAACATATAAATTTTCATTTATAAAAGATGAAAATACAAATTCATTTTTAGAGTTAAAAACATTGAATGAATCATTTTAAAATTTACAAAGAAGTGTATTTGGGAGGAGGATTCATGCACACTGCTTCTCTGGTCCCGTCTCCCCCTCACCTCATTTTCCCATTCTCCCCACCTTTCCCCCTTTTCTCCTTCCCCTTTTCTCTCACTTTCTCATTTATTATTTTTCTTTTCCTCCCCTAATTTTTCGCACTTACTTCTTTGATTGTGGTATTTGAACCCTATAAATTACCATTGGTTATTCCTATGCTCTTCCATTCTGGCTACTGGGTTTCTGACCCCACTCTAGTCCGGTGCACTGGTTTACTCAGGGTGGTTTGGGATGTGTAGGTCGAACTGTTTTGGTGTCCAAGGTTCCCACCTTGTGTTCAGCCTCTTTATTTTAAGGATTCCTCTTCTATGGCGGTTGGTGCATTTTCTTTGTGTTGATGGTTTTCTCTATTCTTGGCATTGTTTTCATTGGTCGGGGCCGGTGTTTCCATACGGTTTTCTGCGGTGGTCTCAAGAGGCTTTTAGAGGTGTTTTTTGTTCGGTCGTTGGTATTCCATAAGGCATGTTCATTGTCAACTTCAACATTTTATGTTGTTGTGTTTGATGTTTTTAGTAGTTTAATCGATGATTAGGGTTTATACAGTGCTGTTTGATTCATGGATGGTGGGTCTGGAGAAGGTCCTGAAGTAGCCGTTGATGTTCGAAGATGATTAGTGGAGGTTCTTGTTTAAGATTTCAGTTTGAGACCCCCTGCCATTTTAAAGTAATTCAAATATCAGCAATGGTGACAAAGTTCTGATCTAGCGGGTGCTGATTTCTGTTGATGTGACGAAGACGATGCAGGATTGTGATCAGGGTGGCTCAAGGCAGATTGTGGCCCGAGGTGATGATGAAGTGTATTGTTTTTTGAATTTGAAATTTGAATTTGAAATTTGATGTATTCGGGTGAATGTTTGGTGCTTGTAATATATTAATGCTTGTGGTGTTTGAAATGTGATATCTAGGATTGTGATGTTCCCACTACCATATAGTGGTTTATTGGGAAAATGAAAAAAAGGATTTCGGTAAATTTAAAACGAAATCCAACATCACATAATTTTGAGATACTAAGAAAATTATAGTTCAATCCATCAAAAAAGTACACTATAATTCAAAACTAACTTATGTTTTCTAATTAGAGTAATCCAATTATTTTTCCCTTAGCATTGTCCCCAAAAGTGACATATACCCCAACAATCTGGAAAAGTTTCTTAAATCATGAATAGTATCCTTTAATAGGTCTTGAACATCCATTATCAATGTACCTCTAATTCATACTCAAGCTCTTCAAACAACATTACTCAAATGTTTTTGTCATAAAACACATATTGTCCATGTCATCTCTTTCATAAGGATATAATTTTGATTCATTGGATATATCCTTAGAGGCACTCTAGGTGGCCTTCATATATTTCTTATACTTCTTATCTTTGTTTTTATAATTTTTTTTATTTTAATTTAAAACATTCAGCTTTGTGGTTTCCTTTCCACTTACATTCATAGTATAAAATCTCCTCTAATTTGACATTTATTCTCCAGTCCTTTTTCCAGTTTCCCTTATTATCATATATTCCTTTATAATTGGTCTTCCTGAAAATATTATTCTTCTTATAGAATTTATTGGATATTGTGGCTAGCTGATCTATCTCTTCATCACAATCTAATGTTTATTCATCATTAATAAAGCTTTAAATATTCGATAACACCTTTTTTCATTATTCTTAGAGGTAATAGTCTGGAAGTCTACAAAATTTCTCTTAGGTTCATCCACTTTCTTGTTGAATTTTAACTCTTCCTCATACATAATAAACATTATTGTAATATTCCTTAATGTTAGTTCTCTAACATCAGAAGAATGTATAATTGAGACATAGGTCCCTCTCCGTATATCTAGTAATCATTTAAGTATTCTCATAATTTTCTTCTTGGTTATAACATATATTCCCAAAGAGATTACAGTGTTCACAATTTCATTAAACCTGCGATACATGTCAAATATAGGCTCATCAATATTCATTTTAAAGTTATCATAATTAATATCATATGTGTTAATTCTCAATTACATAACACTAGAGGTTCCTTCATGTGAAATAGACAGAGTATCCAAACTATGAGTGGCTGTTTTATATGCAGAAATTCTGTCAAACTCTTCATCTCCTAAAGAACATTATAGGGAATTCATGGATTTTCAATTATTATTATAAGTAGTCTTTGTTGGGTCATCCCAAGTCTTCCTACCAGTATAAGAAATTTTATATTCATCTATAATGGAAAACCAAATTCCAAAACCCATACTTTCTAAGTGAATTTTCATTTTAATATTCCACTGTGTGTAATTGTTTCTATTAAAAAATAAAGTTCTATTGGAAGTGGGACCTTCCAGTATATTTTATATAATAAAATTTTGGAATAATATTTAAAAAAATCAATTTTTTTTAAAAGAAAATTTATTATCTTAGATATATAACTAAAATCAGAGTTGAAAAGGTTTGAAAAATATTTGAAAAAAAATTCAAAATCCCCTAATAGAAAATATTGGTCAAAGTAAAGTACTCAAGAGGGGGGAGGTGAATTTAGTATCTATTAAAACATATGTTAAAAGGTATTATTTTAAATTTCACTTAATTTCAAATTCAATTGAATAGTTAGCTAGTATTGAATTTATAAGAGCTGGACTATTCAATTTATTTCTCAGAAGAGTGATTAGTTATCAGTTTGATAAATTTAATAATTAATAAAAACATTGAATCTAACTTAATGAGTCAATTATATTATAAACACTTTCTATGACTAACTATTAGAGATCAATTTTGTGTTATAAAATATGTGATAATGAAAAGTAAAATAAAAAGTAAAAGCACAAAAGAAATAAAACAAGTCGTTCAGTCTAAAGAAAAGACCTGATCCTTTATACATGGTGATAACCTGCAACCAAGAAGAATAAATTACTAAAATGTTTGATCCAAACCCTGGATCAGGGTTCATAATAGCACACAGGTTGTCCATGTCACAAGACATCTACCTAAGTTTCTTGTTGGTGCAAACTACCAGGTCACACAAACACCCCTTCCACACTTATTTGTTGGAGTAAAATATTTAATAAGGTATTAGTGGAAGGATATCTTGTATACTTCTGTTTGATATAGGATTCAATGTGTGATTTATAGAAATATACACACAATAATCAAAAGTATGTAAAAATTAACACAAAAGAGTAAATAAATATGGGAAAATATTTAGAAGGCTTTGTATGTCGTGAGATGCAACTATGGACTCTTCTAATGTAACCAAGGTGTGGTTTTAGTCTGCATCTAGATATTGAAACAAAAACAGAGTGTCTTATTCTGGATTTCAGGTATAAGTTTGGTTCTATTGGTAAATTCTTCTCCTTTATTGAAATGATAATTTAGTTTTTCAATTTAACGTACAACATTATTGAGATTCCCTTGTCTATTATTCTTTTTTTTTTCTTTAGCTCATAGTGAGTTCATGAGATTCACAGATGTTCCCATGTTTTTCTCTCACAAGGGCCTGCCAAAATTCTTACTACTTCAATCATTAAAATGTATTTAATTTTTTTATGGATGATTGACAGAATGATCATTCCACATGTATAGGTTCATTATAACTCAAAATATGTACTAAATGACCTACAAATGATTATTAAATATGTCAGTATTATTAAATGAATAAAATATGCATATTAGTAATAATTTTAATAACTGAAAATTTAAACAGTCTGTTGGTGACTCTTTTGTCACTAAGTTAGTATATCATTGAGTTTTCCTGTCAGTGAGACACTAGTCGGTGTGTTTTCTATCAGCGAGACATCATTCAGAGAGTCTTCTTACGGATAACTCAGTAGATGACTCATCTATTAGTGAGACGTTATTTATTGAGACGTTCTGTCAGTTAGACATTAGTCGGCGAGTCATCCTATCGGTGAGACCTCAGTCGATGACACCACAAATCTGTGAGTCATTTGTCTGTCAATGTCTTATTACTTCTTCCAGTGTCGGTGACTTATGCATAGATAATTATAGATGTTCTATCTATCTTACAGTACAATAGTTTCAATACATGTTAATACTCATAGCTACTCATAGATAATCAGTTATAAGCTTCATTAGACTTAAACAACCATTATTAGTTATATAATTGAAATGATCTAATATAATAGATAATCATTGAAATTATTTAGGATATGAAATGAGGTAAGATATGTGACATTTGATTAAGACATTATTGGTGATAAATAAAACAATTATTTTTAGATACATTGGAAAAAATATCCTATGGGACAATAGTATATATGACTAGATTATGATATTTGGGATGGGTGGGTCCATTATGTATATCCAATTTATAGGGAAATGTTTAATTTTTATGAGATCAATGGGTGCATATGGTTTTATACAAATCCTAAAAGAGGTTTTTTTGTTTGGTTATCCAAATCATAAAGGAGGGTACCTGAGAGGTTATCCCATACATACAGAGCATATATGGGTGTTTAGGATAATCATAACTTGAGAAGAATGTCTTGGTACATAACATTTAATTTTTTTTTCTATGATTAAGATTGTAACACAATTATTATAATAATATAGATGTCATATTATAGTTATTATAATATAATGTCATAGCCCATGATATTTTATTCTCCAATGATTTTTGTCTTATTAACTACCAAATCTATATTCCTTGATTACAGTTTATGAATTTTTTTGAATTATTTTAAACTATAAAGCTCATATTATTGTACCATTTTTTCATGTTATTATTATATATTAGCATTGACTGATATATCACATTTTTACCATTACTAAGAGTCTGGGACCACCGTTTATTACATTTCCTCTACCCAGGTTATGAATAATGGGTTTTACTAGGGTATGACTACGAAGTGCAATATGTGAAAATGAAATTATATTAGATGTTAAAGATATATCATGTAATATTGTTATTATATATCTAGTCCCCAATGACATGTTACCTTTACAGTTATTGGGAATGTATTATTATGATATGATCAAAATAATAAAAAAAATGATGAAATATTTATATATGTAAGGGTTGGGTGAACTCAATACATGGAATATATGTCTAATAGGATGGTAATGGAACTATCATTTGAATGTTGTTTATTATCTTCATAGAAAATATTTCATCATTTCACCATATTCAATAAAAACACTAACTATAATGATTTTCATAATAACACGCACCAATGTTAAATTTAATTGAAATATTCATTACCATCTTAAAATGAATTGAATATCATGTTTTTAAAAATAATCCTACACGGTATTTACTCCAAAAAATACCTTTCTGTAGTTGTTCATAGTTATATCCCTTTAATTATTTGTTCACTATTAATAATAGATGAATGAGGGAAAAAATTTATTTTTTTATCTCTATGAAACCAACCCCTTGGTTTTATATCTAGGACCTTGAATCAAAATCCATATTTTAGACTATGTTTTAATACATTCATGTACATTCTTCAACTTTTTAGTCACAATTTTTGGCATTATATTCATCATTAATTTCTTTATGAGTTTTCATTGTTGAAAATTAACAAATTCACATTGATTTATGATATAAAACAAAAACATCTGTGTTCTAAATTTGAGTTCAATTTTTTATACAATCTATTGGAATTAAACGTGACGAATTACTCTTCTAGTCGAAAACCAAAAATTGGTGACAAGAGAAATATTCAACTTTTCTCTAACTGTTATTAAAATTTCATGTATTAGAAAATTGTTGTATCATATAAATGAAAAAATGGAAAAATGATATTAATTTTAGTTAACTATTAAGGGGTCTTGATAAAATATTTTTTCTACAAAAATAAAAGCTTTCCCACCAACGACAAATAAAATGGTGATGAAATAAAAAAAGGGATCAAAAGAGACTACTGTCCAAGAATTGATAAATGATTTATTTAAAATTAATGGAATTTATATAAGGTATGTCAATCTATATAAATTTTATATCCATAAAATAATTATGTTAATCCTCATGACTTCTTTATCAGTGGGATTCTTTTAAAAGAATTTAATATCAAATTAATGTTCAATTATTTATAGAAGTTCTTAGAAATAAACCCCATTTCAGTTCATTCAATATGATATAAAACTATAGGTCATCCAATTTATCTAATATATACTAGCCTAAACTATTATCACCCAACATTTTTCCAACATGATAGACCTAAACATATAAAATAAAAAGTTATATGATGGTTATATATTTGAAAACCAACAAAGGCAATCCTTAAAAAAAATTCAAGTCTTTCCTCTCTATGACAATATATTGGATGTCATAAAAAGATTTATGTGTAAGTAAAATGAAATTAACATGTACAAACTCAATCTTAGCCCAATTATATGAAAAGAAAGGATCACAAAATCTATTGATATAGAAGAAATTATATTTCCCATTATTAATTATATATATTGTCTTGTATTACTTTTAAAATATGTATAATACTTTAATTTTAGCTATTCATGAAACCTTCATAAACATTGTTTCTCTCACCGTAAATATGTTTAATGGTTTTATTTATCTTGAGTCCCCCTTATTTTTATCTTTTAATATTCAATCCTTGGATTATATTGATGAATAATATAATACATTGATAGACCCCCTATACACACTAATGATCTCACATATAGTTTGAAGTTAAATACATTATATCTTTTATCTCATATGATTACCTTAACCTACAATTTAAACACATTTTTTATATATACATCACAACATTTTTAACTACACTATCCTTAATATAATTGATATAATGTATACTAAATTTCATTTTCCAATGTTAAATGTGGTCACTTTTTGAGGGATCAAAGGCCTTAGTAATCATTGAATAGATGATACATGATTGATTCTCAAATTACATTAATGAAAAAGAGATAAAACATTGTATCTTATATAAGAAAAATATTACTCCCTCTAACATAGACATTAATATTAGCCATTATATTTTCTAGGAATATTGATGAATAAAATAAATATAATGGTTATAATGGATGCTTAATAAGGGATAGAATAAAATAATAGAAATAATCGAATAAATAAGGCATGAAAATTATTCAAGGAATAAGTGGGGATCAAATAATTAAATATAAATAATCACATAATCTTGAAACATATCCCTGGAAATTATAAATACTCAATCTATCAAATGGAAACAAATACATTATTTTTTAATGATAGAATGCCTAATGGAATATATCTTAAACTAACTATTTATGCCTCCTACTATGACATCCAAAAAAAATGTGGAAGGGATTAGCCAAATAACCAAAAAAAATTATCATGATTCTTACGGATGCATCGATGGGAAATGTAATTCTAGGTCACATAAATCACATAATAACTTTAATGAATTCCTCTTCTGTATAGAAAATACATCCTAATAACTGTTAATTAATATGTAGTAACTCTATATATTTGATGAGGTAGAATATGGAATGTATATAATTTCAATAGTCTAAATGATAACAATCCATCTAGATATATCATTTTTATTTCATCAAAATTTTATATCATCAGTAAATCATATGACTCCTCAACGGATTTGGGTAGATATAAAAATTCATTTTAATGATCACTGAAACATTTTATGAGGAAAAGAACCATTTCACATGGAAATCACTTATTTAAAATCAAAACAGCACTAATGTATTAAGTGAATAATTTTATTTGTAAAAATACACAATACAATATGATTTAAACAAAATTAATTAACGCTTTTGGTAAAATACATTCATGTTGTAATTAATTAAAAAATATTTAAGTCACACCATCGGTAAAAAGTGAATTTATTAAAACATAAAAATAACATTCCTTTAAAAAACATTTAATAAATTAAAATAATGATAATAAATAAATCATTAATTTATATCAAAAATAGTATTCAAATAATATTAAATATTATATAAAATTTATGTAAATGATACTCATGAAAATGAAAAATAATTTTTTTTAATTAAAACATTCATTTACAATTTTGAGTTTATATGGAGATAAAAATGATAAGAAAAAATATAATTTCTCTAAATAACCATATGAGAAGAAAATTTATTTTTAATAATTAAAATATAACATAATAACTCCAATATAAACACAAACACAAACAATACTGAATAATGATGGTACTGTGAAAAAAACCCTTATCTCGGGTTTGACATGATTTGTATGTCCCTTTATCATCTAATATAATAATATAAAACATATTATAATGTATTTACATAATGATTTATATACTTATAATATCATATATGATCCACTTATAACATCTCAAAAATAATTCATTGATAAATATATATCCAATTAAATTTTTCTAAGTGTTTCTTATTTGATTTTTCATTTAAGTTTCAGTTTAGTAGTTTTAGTCTCTCAATGTCTATCAGATCTACATAATCTAAATTAATTAAAAAATTATAGAGATATCATATATATAATAATTTATATATTTTATTTTATTATAATTCTAGAAGAAAAAATGAATCACATGACTATATGGAGGTGTAATTCAACATATATTGTCACAACCCATCCCAAAGGGGCCAATGCCATAAATCCCCAAGCTTTCCTCCAATAGGGTAGGGGTTGTTAACTAGCACCGACTAGGAATATCACTAATATGGGATGCATTTATTATTTAACTATATTCAAAAACACATCTCCTAGCCCATAAATTCTGAAATGTAAAGACCACTAAGAAACAAAATGCATGCATACATCTATTCCAACCATTGTATGAAAAGAATGTAAAGTGTAATAATGTAAACCAAACCAGAATTCAAGACCACCGAAAGAAAGATTATTTAAACTACAATGTCCATTATATAAGAAAAATTGGTACCAGGCCTACTGATCGAAGTCGTAGAAATAACTCGGCCGGCCTGAACTCATAAATTTCTATTCGGTATTGGTAATCCCTATACTTTGCAAAAGGTGGCTCATATGCACAAGAAATAACACGTTCCAGAAAATATCGTAAAGGGTAAGTATTACAATAATCATTAGGAAACCCCAATACCACAACGTAATAAAAAAAGAAAGACAATAGAAGATCAACACAATATATTTATACAACACATATTACAAGAATGTCGAGATATACTGAAACCCAGACACACAGTCTAAAAGAAAGTCACAACTACCTTATAAAAACACCATAGAATATGTTTCATGAATCCATGAAGCACTCATCTCGGATAACACACTCCTAATTCTGATAGCATTGATTACTTATATCCAAGATGTATTTTTCATCAAAAACTATTATGATAGATATATACGGATAGATCTAAAGAGAGATACTGTACCATAGATGAGGATCACAACCAAGTCAATAGGGTGATACCAACAACTCTATATGGATTAACTTGCTATGTAGATAATTGATTCCTGATATAGTTGGTCACATCAATATCGAGGACTCTACCAAGGTAACAAAGAATGAATAAAGGATCCTTCTCTGGGACTTTTAGAGAGAATTCCAACCACTCTATTGACAAATTCCCACAGGAGGGATCATACACATGTTAGTAGGAAGCGATGCACATTAACCTTCATGTAAAGGATAAAGGGAAAAACCTAATGAAACATTTCAATGATAATATTTAAAAGATATTCATGCCGTGTAAAAAGTTGTACACTATGTGTAATAATGTCACACTCTATGTCCCTTGACCATGGGTACTGCCTGTATACAATGACCTCTATGATTTAGACCATGCCATGTAGAAGATTGGTACATAATGCTTCCTTACATCCAGGGTCCACCCATGTACTATAGTTTTGTGCTAGTACACTATCAAACCCTTTTCCCACCTACCAATGTACTTGTACATGGTATCACCAGTTTAACCGGTTCAAGCCAAGTCGTGTGGTGGGGCACAAGCCTTATAGGAAACTCATGTACTCCAACCCATGTTTTTGTTTCTCCAAAGATACCCGATGAGTCTCTATAAAGGGCCTATACACCTTTTGATAATGTCACATGTCATGTGTCATTTTACAAACTCTAGAAATCATATTTTCCACTGAGTTGGGGTAAACACATGGTATAACCCCAAGTTATATGTTGTGTTGATCAAAAATTTCCAGAACCATCATTATTCCCATATGTTTCTGGAACAATCCTCAAGTGTTCAATCTAGTTATTTTTTCACCTATAAACTATGTATCCATGGTCAAATTTACATTGAAGAAAGGAATAATTGGGCTTCGGGATTAAAAACAATTTCTAAAACCGATTCTGAGCACCCGTACAGAAAAGTGATTGATGAATGATATATCCCGAATCGCTTTGATCCATCCATTTCTATCATTGTCACACCTCTTCTAGGTCTTATTGATTGTGTATATTAATATTTGGATCATTTCACCATTAAATGGAGGTGAAATGATCATTTTTTATAACTGATGAACAACGATGAACATGTAAAATATATGGGGGAGAAGAAAATACGCAAAACAAAACAAACTTGATAAACATACCTCAAACATTTTCCATTTCGGTATTAGTCCATTCACATAATAAATACCAAAAAATCTAATAATAAATACACCCCATAAATCTTACATTTTATGACCCACCCAAAAGAATGAGCATGCTACGAATCAAGCTGTTTGTTGGATGGTCAAAGTTCATCATTTAATTTATGAACGTGGAAATAGAAATCCAGATAAAAAACATCCTAACATGGGGATAGATAGTTTGTTGAAGATGATCTATCATCACGTCTCCTCCATTAGATATGTCTATAAAAACAACGCCCGTCAATTTCAAATCCTTTATCAGACATCATTTTCAAGCGAGAGATTTCTCCAGGGTTATCTCTAAAGATTACATCAAATTATAAGGTTATGAGCTTAACCATATATCCCTACTTAAAAGGATAATTTAAAATAAATATTATTGCATCACTGAAAAATGATTAAATAAAATAAATTCTTATAATATTTTATTTATTTAAATGCCAAATATTAGTTCTCACTACTGACTAGTGTTAGAAAATTTTAGGGTGTGCCTATGATAAACTCACTCTGATTAATGCAATGGTGCCCTCAGATTCTTTATCAAGGAAACCATTTAGAGTTTATTACACCTTTTCAGGAACATTGGGCATGTGTGTTATTTTTTTAATACTATTAAAACATTTATTTCACGCACATTGGGCATTAAGATTAAAGGTTGTCTCAGCACTCCATCTTGAATTATTTCATATAATATTTAAAAATAATATACAAAAAATCAGGGACAATAAATTCTCTACACCTTGGGACTTTACCTCAATGAAAATCAAAACACAATGGTTATGAATAAAATATTTATCTATGCATGATATTGATAATCACACTCCCATGTGATCTCCTAGAGATTCCCGTACTACCACATGACATGCAATTACGGAATCACTCACCCATGAAGGATCATCTCCTACTGATCCCCAATATCCAATGGGTACTCAATAGAAGTTGCTCCATCATCAATTTCAAGCTCCCCCAATCAATGATGTGTGATGGGTAATGCATTTACCTACTCAGATACAGAATGTAAAATACATAGTGTACTCGGTCTGACTATGAGGGTAGAGAAAACCCATATGACACCATGCCTACTCTATGATGTATCCAAAAATCTCCATAATTCCTTAGTGAAAACATAATTCCTTGTCCAAATATCTATAATCCCCATCACGGTGAAAGAAAATGGAAAACACGTTCTCCATCTACGAAATCTAGAGGCATTTACCGCCAATCAACATAATATTTCTGATGACTCTATGCAGACTTCATCCCCTCTCGAATGATATACTCCTTCTTGGTAGAAGCTCGCAGTATCTCCGAGCGCATGAGTGTTAACTCTCACTACTAGAAAAGGGGGCATTGGAGCCCCCCAGAATCGGGCGACCGCCAATGGCGGTCGCTAAGCTGCCTAAAACATTTCGGGGGGTTTCTGCCCCCCCCCCTCGCGCCCTCACCCTCGATCTCCCTCGCCCTAACCCTCCCTCGCCGCCCTCCCTTGCGCCGCCCTCCCCTCCCCCGCCGCCCGGCCTCCCCCGCCGCCCGGCCTCCCCCGCCGCCCGGCCTCCCCCGCCGCCCGCCCTCCCCCGCCGCCCGCCCTCCCCTGCCGCCCGGCCTCCCCCGCCGCCTGCCATCCGCCCTCCGGCCGCCGCCCTCCGCCCTCCGGCCTCTCGGCCCTCCCCCCCCCCCCCGCCCCGGACGGCACCCGCACCCCGGACAGCCCCCGGCACGCACTCCGGACCGCCCCCCGCACCCCGGACGCCTCCCCTCACCTCGGACAGCACCCCCCGCGCACTCCGGACCACCCCCCGCACCCCGGATGCCTCCCCGCACCCCGGACAGCCCCCCCCCCCCCCCCCCCCGCGCACTCCGGATCTCCCCCCGCACCCCGGACGCCTCCCCGCACCCCGGACAGCCCCCCCTGCACTCGGACACCCCCCTCCGAACCCGGACATCCCCCCCGCACCCCGGACAGCCCCCCCCCCCCCCCCCCCCCCCCCCCCCGCACTCGGACACCCCCCCTCCGAACCCGGACAGCCCCCCCGCACCCCGGACAGGCCCCCCACACCCCGGACACCCCACCCCGCACCCCCGACAGCCCCCCTGCACCCCAGACAGCCCCCCTCCCCCGCACCCCGGACACCCCCGCACCCCAAACACCCCTGCCCACACCCCTGAGAGGCCCCCGACACCCCGGACACCCCTCCCCGCACCTCGGACCGCCCCCCCGACCCCGGACACCCCCCCTCGCTGCCCGTACCCCGTCCCCTCACCGCCTCCTCTCCTCCAGCTCCCCGCCGCCGCCGCCGCCCATCCCCTCCCTTTCCGCACCGCCTTTGGCTCCGGCTCCCCTTCGCTGCCTCCTCTCCCTCGCAGCACCGCCTTCGGCTCCCCTCCCTTTCAGGTTTGTAGCTCAATCAGGTAACATGATCTTTCAGTTACATTATTATTTTATCAATGGTTCATAAACAAATGGTTAATATTTATTTTGAATATAGTTGATTTGAAAAATGTAAATGTAATAAGTATTGTGTAAATGTTTGTTATACAGATATTATTATGGATAAGAGTTGGATTGATCTTCCAAATCGAACGTCTAGAGAATATTTCAATGGCATTATGCAGTTTATTGACTTCACGAGAGGATTTGAAAGTGACTATTTTAGTTGTCCATGTAGAAAATGTGTCTAACAGATATCAATTCACACGAGATACTGTGAGGGAGCACCTTTTCTTTAATGGATTTCTGAAAAATTATAAGAGTTGGACTCGTCATGGAGAAGAATATGTTCGTTGTCAAAATACAGATGCAGCTCAGATGGATGTTGATGCAAGGATGACTGATCCAATGCATGAAATGCTTACTGAAATGGTACGTGGGTTTGATCCTGAAGGCATTGACATCCAGAATCTTGAGACCGGTGAGATAAATCTTCGCTCTGGTGCAGATCGTGATTCGAGGAGGTTTTATGAAGTACTTGATGATGCGAAAACAGAATTATATCCTGGATGTACTTCTTACAATAAACTGTCGTTCATCGTGGAGTTGTTGCATTTGAAGACTTTGAACAATTGGTCAGACACATCATTCGACATGCTTTTGGTTTTATTGAAAAAAGTTCTTCCTGATGAATCTAAGATTCCTGAGTCGTATTACTATGCTCGTAAGTTGACAGAGAACTTAGGTTTTACATATGAGACTATAGATGCATGTGCAAACAACTGTATGTTGTTTAGAAATGAAACTGCTCATTTGGATATCTGTACGGTTTTTGGCGCTTCCGGGTGGAAAGAGAACAGGGGAAATAAGACTCATCAAAGTCAGATTGCGATACAGGGGGAACCGATTTCCGTAAATCAAATGCGTTACTTTCCCCTTAAACCGAGGTTGAAAAGATTTTTTATGTCATCTAAAGTTTCTAATTTAATGAGATGGCATGAAGAAAGAGTTCATGAAAGTGACATGTTAACCCACCCGGCAGACTCCCATGCATGGAAGGATTTTGATAAGAGACATCCCGACTTTGCTAAAGATGTTCGTAATGTCCGATTGGGATTGGCAGCAGATGGTTTCAATCCATTCAAGTCTATGGTTGGTGAACTCATAGCACATGGCCCGTGGTGTTGGTTCCATATAATCTTCCTCCGTGGCTTTGTATGAAGCAACAATTTATATTACTTTCCACTCTTATTGATGGACCTAAAAGTCCGGGGGATAAGATTGATCTTTACCTTCAGCCATTGATTGATGAGTTGAATGAATTTTGGGGCGATGGTGTGATGACTTATGACTGCGAAACGAATGAAATGTTCAAACTGCATGCAGCTTTATTGTGGGCAATCAATGACTTCCCAGCTTATGCAAATTTATCAGGCTGGAGTACGAAAGGGGAATTTGCTTTCCCTTGTTGCAATAAAAGTAAAAAATCTGTATGGCTTAAACATTCCAAAAAATGGGCATACATGGGTCACAGGCGTTTTCTCCCTCCCCAGCACAGGTTCAGAAAGGACAGAGTGGCATTTGATGGTTCTAGAGAGTTCAGCCCAGCACCAAAGATCATGACAGGAGTCGAAATGTTATCGCAGATTGAGGAAGAAAACATCCGCACGGTATATGAAATTCAGGATTTGGTGGCTCCTCCAGTACGTAATATTTGTGCTGCGGGTAGGCAGCGCAGTCACAATTGGAAAAAGAAAAGTATTTTTTATAGTCTTCCGTATTGGAAAACTAACATGTTGAGGCATAATTTGGATGTCATGCACATTGAAAAAAATGTTTGTGATAACATATTGTGGACCATTTTAGGTGTCAGTGGAAAGTCAAAGGACCATGTTAATGCACGCCGTGATTTGGAAGAAATGGGTTTAAGGAAACAGTTGCATTTACAGTTAGCTGAGGGAAACAAGGCATATATGCCTGCTGCACAGTATTCGATGACTACAGAGGAGAAAGAGACATTTCTTTCCATTTTGAAGATGGTCAAGGTGCCTGATGGTTACTCTTCTAATATTTCAAAGTGTGTGAATCTGACGAGCAAGACATTGCAAGGGTTGAAAAGTCATGACAATCACATATTACTTAAGCAGTTGATTCCAATCGCAATTTGTGATTGTTTATCCCCCAATGTTGTTCAGCCCTTGATTGAGATGAGTAATTTTTTTAGACATCTTTGTTTAAGAAATCAACGAATGAGTGATTTAAAAAGTTTGCAGGACCGAATTGTACTTACGCTTTGTCACTTTGAGAAACTTTTCCCCCCCTCATTTTTCGATGTTATGGTCCACTTAACAGTGCACCTAACTGATGAAGTAATGGCTGCTGGTCCAGTGCAATTCAGGTGGATGTATCCTATTGAACGGTATTTGAGTACATTGAAAAGATTTGTACGCAACAGATCTCGTCCAGAGGCATCAATAGCCAATGGTTATTTGATGGACGAGTGTACTACCTTTTGTGCAGAATATCTTACGGATGTTGAAACAAAATTAGATAAGCCCTCTCGGATTCATGATGGTCCAGTTGGAGAAGGAACCACATTTGATATGGACAACATCGAGTGGATACAAGCACATCGATATATCTTGTTCAATACTCCATCAGTTGCACCATTAATGCAGTAAGTATCTTATCAATGTGCTTGTATAACTTTTACATGTTTTTTTTGCATAAGTTGATCTTTTAAACATCGCGTAATCATTTGCAGGAAACACATTAATGAGATAAAAGAAGAGATGCATCGTGCGACTGAGTTGCAAATTCAACAATCTCATTATGCGGCATTTCATGATTGGTTCAAGGATTATGTATGTATAAATTTATTTTCATTATGAGTGAAGTATTAAACTAATTCTTTCTGCATATATCAGTATTGATTTTTATAAATTATGTAGGTTCGTAAGCTGAGGGAGTTAGGGGACCCCACGTTACCTGAAGTATTTATCCAACTGGCTGAGGGTCCATCTATAACCGCTCGTTGTTATAAAGCTATTGATGCTAATGGTTTTCGATTTCGCATTAAAGATGTTGATGACAAACGAGCAACACAAAACAGTGGAATCGGTTGTCCCTTTGTCGATTCTGGTTATTACTATGGTCAATTGATAGACATCATTGAAGTTGTATACACACACGGTTTGAAGTACATATTGTTAAAGTGTAATTGGGTTGATCCAGTGCGTGGATGTAAAGTCGATCAATATCAGTTTTCATTGGTGAATTTTAACTACATGTTATACAGAAATAATGAACGAGTTGAGAATGAACCTTTCATCTTGACATCACAAGCGGAACAAGTATTCTTCGTTACTTTGCCTTCAGATCCAAGTTGGCAAGTTGTTGTCAAAATGTCTCTGTGAGGAGTGTTTTTATTTGAAGAAGATGAACCCGAGACTGTTCCGTTTGTTTAAAAACAACTTGATCAACATACCGTAGTTCAACGTGAAGAAGATATTTATTGGGTCAGAGCGGCTGTTGAAGGAGAAACGGTCGATTTTCATGCTTAATGAAAGGTATAATTGTTTTCCCGCTATTCAGTAGAATGTCCTAGGATATCATAAATTATCTAATCATTTTATAAATCCTTATAAGTTTTAATCCTCACTTTTGTAAGTTAATTCAGTCATAAATATTTAGGTTGATTAACTTTCTGATTTTTTAAAATTCATTCACAACTAATTATTCATTCCATTTTTTGTTTGATTAACAGTTGTACAAGGTTGATTTATTAAGAACAATCCAATATATCTTTTAAACACTTTGGACTCATTACTGATATTTTGTATGATTGCAGACATGTCAGGGGAAGAGGCAGAAAATCCACATCATCCATCTGAGGCATCTACGTCTCAGGGTCAAGGTATGTTTGACAGTCATTATCTATATTATTTATGTAATTAACATATATATATATATATAACATTTGTCAATTTATATATAAAATTGTTTTAAACAGGATCAGACTCGGCTGCTTCTTCCTCTCGCAGGAGAGGCCCTGGTCGTGGCATATTAGCATGGAATTCCGACACGACGATAGATGTTTCATCTGATGAGGTATTTCATCCCGTGGGACCGAATGCCCCGACATTTATTCGTCAGCTGGGTCATATCATACGTGACCCACATCGATTTCCATTGACCACGCGTGATTGGGCTTCTATCCCTCAGGACACATTAGATCGTCTATGGAGGGAGGTTCAGGTAAGAAAATAATTTTACTTTATTTTCTATTTATAAATAATACTAATATGTTTGATTATTTTCATTATAGCAAAATTTGAAAGTATGCCCTGAAGAGTTTCGGCCCGTGTGTATGAGCAAATGCCGTAAGCTGTGGAAAGATTATAAAGGCAAAGTGAAGAGGGACCACTGGGTACCAAATGTGGGTGCCCCTGACATTTTGGAAAAAGTCCCGAGAGGTGTCCTCCCGGCTCAGTGGCGTGACTTGGTTGCATATTGGTCTACTGAGGGTGTTTCGGTTTGTATATTAATTATTTTGCTGTATATATATTTTCAAGAATATGTGATTTGTTTGAAATTTGAATGAATTGAATGTAGGAGGTGTCAACACGCCATTCGGAGAATCGAGCGTTGCAGGGACCAGCTCACAGGCTCGGGACTCGTCACGTGTCTCAGATCCGACATGAGGTATATATTATTCACTTTTTAATTTATTAATTAATATGGTTTTGTGTTTATATTCTTTTAATATACAGTTGCGAGGGCAAGGTGCAGCAACTGATAAAATGTCGGTGTGGATAAGGACTCGTGATCGCAATGATCCAGAGGTTGCAGCATTGATAGTAAGTGTCTGTACTTACCAATAATTACATAAATCTTTATATTAACATATATATATTTATATATATTTAAATATTTCACAGGATCAATTTGAAGCTGAGTTAGAACATCTGCCAGAGGACCAGCGACAACTTCCCATGCGACGGGATGAGATCTTTCATCGCATTATTGGTCGGGACGGGCATGGCTATAGTTTGACCTATGGAGCAGGGATTCCTCGTTCTGTAGTGTCACGCGCTGCGGTTGTCGGTCCTGCTGTTGCTCATATGACACAGCAGATGTCAGATTTTGAGGCACGGCTGCGCGCTTCCGAGGAGACAAATGCGCAATTGACAGCTGAGGTTAGAGCACTGCGGGAATATGTGCGTCGAGCTGATGGTACAGGGGATCATACGACGCAGGTATATACTGTATTTATTTATTTAATTTAAATTATTTTTGTTATTAAAATATTTATAATGTTTATTTGTTGTAGGCACCTGGCCCACCAGAAAGAGGTAACAGTGATGGCAACGCGTGACGCACCATATATTCACGAGATATGTTTTTTGTTTTTACTGGTAGGGTTGACATTGATGTACTGTATTTATTCATTTAAGTAATGCATTATTACCATCCATGGTGGTCTTTTAAATATTTTATACACATATTGAGTTTTTGATCAGATAATCTTGAATGATTCTACGTTTGAAAAAGTCGAACTAATTCCAACAGATCAATAAATCTGATATTATAGATTATGTATTATCCAATATATTTTTTATAAATTTTTGTATGGTATCAATAAAAGAAATATGTATTAATTAGATGTTATCACTTTTATTTTTCACTTTTGTAATCAATGGGATGACCTTTGCACCCCCGGAGAGCCCCCCGCACCGCCGTACAGCCCCCCGCACCGCCGTACAGCCACCCCCGCACCCCCGTACAGCCCCCCGCACCCCCGTACAGCCCCCCCCCCCCCCCCCCCCCCCCGCACCCCCGTACAGCCCCCCCGCACCCCCGTACAGCCCCCCGCACCCCCGTACAACCCCCGAACCCCCGTACTGCCCCCCGCCACCCCCGTACAGCCCCCCCCCCCCCCCCCCCCCCGCACCCCCGTACAGCCCCCCGCACCCCCGTACAGCCCCCCGCACACCCGTACTGCCCCCCCGCACCCCCGTACATCCCCCCGCACCCCCGTACTGCCCCCCGCCACCCCCGTACAGGCCCCCACCACCCCCATACAGCCCCCCGCACCCCCGTACAGCCCCCCCCCCCCCCCCCCGCACCCCCGTACAGCCCCCCGTACCCCCGTACAGCCCCCCGCCACCCCCGTACAGCCCCCCGCACCCCCGTACAGCCCCCCGAACCCCCCTACAGCCCCCCGAACCCCCGTACAGCCCCCCGCCACCCCCGTACAGCCCCCCGCACCCCCGTACAGCCCCCCGCCACCCCCCGTACAGCCCCCTGCACCCCCGTACAGCCCCCCGCCACCCCCCATACAGCCCCCCCCCCCGCACCCCCGTACAGCCCCCGAACCCCCGTACAGCCCCCCGCACCCCCGGAGAGCCCCCCGCACCCCCGTACAACCCCCTCGCACCCCCGTACTGCCCCCCGCACCCCCGTACAGCCCCCCGAACCCCCGTACAGCCCCCCGCCACCCCCGTACAGCCCCCCGCACCCCCGTACAGCCCCCCCCCCCCCCCCCCGCCCCCCGCACCCCCGTACAGCCCCCCCCCCCCCCCCCCCCGCACCCCCGTACAGCCCCCCGAACCCCCGTACACCCCCCCGCCACCCCCGTACAGCCCCCCGCACCCCCCCCCCCACCGCACCCCCCGCACCCCCGTTCAGACCCCCGCACCCCCCCCCCCCCCCGCACCCCCGTTCAGCCCCCCGCACCCCCGTTCAGCCCCCCGCACCCCCCGCACGCCCGATTGTGTCGTTTTCAGCAGCGCGGCGCGCGCTGAAATGGCGTGTTGGGGGGTCAAAACCACCCGAACGACCTCCGAATGCCACGAAACCGTACGACAACATCCGGGGCGTCAATTGTGAAATGGTCGGCCAGATGGCACCTCATTCGGAGGTGCCGTGTGACCGCGGCGGCCGGAAACGCGTTTCCGGCGCCGTTAAACACCAAAACGGCGTGCGGCGGTCCGATTCGGAGCAAACGTGCTCCGAACGACCTGAAACCGCACGGGAACGATAGGAATATTATTCCTGAGATGCAGGAGGAGGCCGCACGTCCATCGGACGTGCGGTGCGCGCGGCACGCCCGATTGTGTCGTTTTCAGCAGCGCGGCGCGCGCTGAAATGGCGCGTTGGGGGGTCAAAACCACCCGAACGACCTCCGAATGCCACGAAACCGTACGACAACATCCGGGGCGTCAATTTTGAAATGGTCGGCCAGACGGAACCTCATTCGGAGGTGCCGTGTGATTGCGGCGGCCGGAAACGCGTTTCCGGCGCCGTTAAACACCAAAACGGCGTGCGGCGGTCCGATTCGGAGCAAACGTGCTCCGAACGACCTGAAACCGCACGGGAACGATTGGAATATTATTCCTGAGATGCAGGAGGAGGCCGCACGACCATCGGACGTGCGGTACGCGCGGCACGCCCGATTGTGTCGTTTTTAGCAGCGCGGCGCGCGCTGAAATGGCGCGTTGGGGGGGTCAAAACCACCCGAACGACCTCCGAATGCCACGAAACAGTACGAAAACATCCGGGGAGTCAATTGTGAAGTGGTCGGCCAGACGGCACCTCATTCGGAGGTGCCGTGTGACCGCGGCGGCCGGGAACGCGTTTTCGGCGCCGTTAAACACCAAAACGGCGTGCGGCGGTCCGATTCGGAGCAAACGTGCTCCGAACGACCTGAAACCGCACGGGAACGATAGGAATATTATTCCTGAGATTCAGGAGGAGGCCGCACGTCCATCGGACGTACGGTGCGCGCGGCACGCCCGATTGTGTCGTTTTCAGCAGCGCGGCGCGCGCTGAAATGGCGCGTTGGGGGGTCAAAACCACCCGAACGACCTCCGAATTCCACGAAACCGTACGACAACATCCGGGACGTCAATTGTAAAACGCTCGGCCAGACGGCACCTCATTCGGAGGTGCCGTGTGACCACGGTGGCCAGAAACGCGTTTCCGGCGCCGTTAAACATCAAAACGGCGTGCGGCGGTCCGATTCGGAGCAAACGTGCTCCGAACGACCTGAAACCGCACGGGAACGATAGGAATATTATTCCTGAGATGCAGGAGGAGGCCGCACGACCATCGGACGTGCGGTGCGCGCGGCACGTCCGATTGTGTCGTTTTCAGCAGCGCGGCGCGCGCTGAAATGGCGCATTGGGAGGTCAAAACCACCCGAACGACCTCCGAATGCCACGAAACCGTACGACAACATCCGGGGCGTCAATTGTGAAATGGTCGGCCAGATGGCACCTCATTCGGAGGTGCCGTGTGACCGCAGCGGCTGGAAACGCGTTTCTGGCGCCGTTAAACACCAAAACGGCGTGCGGCGGTCCGATTCGGAGCAAACGTGCTCCGAACGACCTGAAACCACACGGGAACGATTGAATATTATTCCTGAGATGCAGGAGGAGGCCGCACGACCATCGGACGTGCGGTGCGCCCGACACGCCCGATTGTGTCGTTTTTAGCAGCGCGGCGCGCGCTGAAATGGCGCGTTGGGGGGTCAAAACCACCCGAACGACCTCCGAATGCCACGAAACAGTACGAAAACATCCGGGGAGTCAATTGTGAAGTGGTCGGCCAGACGGCACCTCATTCGGAGGTGCCGTGTGACCGCGGCGGCCGGGAACGCGTTTTCGGCGCCGTTAAACACCAAAACGGCGTGCGACGGTCCGATTCGGAGCAAACGTGCTCCGAACGACCTGAAACCGCACGGGAACGATAGGAATATTATTCCTGAGATTCAGGAGGAGGCCGCACGTCCATCGGACGTACGGTGCGCGCGGCACGCCCGATTGTGTCGTTTTCAGCAGCGCGGCGCGCGCTGAAATGGCGCGTTGGGGGGTCAAAACCACACGAACGACCTCCGAATTCCACGAAACCGTACGACAACATCCGGGGCGTCAATTGTAAAACGCTCGGCCAGACGGCACCTCATTCGGAGGTGCCGTGTGACCGCGGTGGCCAGAAACGCGTTTCCGGCGCCGTTAAACATCAAAACGGCGTGCGGCGGTCCGATTCGGAGCAAACGTGCTCCGAACGACCTGAAACTGCACGGTAACGATAGGAATATTATTCCTGAGATGCAGGAGGAGGCCGCACGACCATCGGACGTGCGGTGCGCGCGGCACGTCCGATTGTGTCGTTTTCAGCAGCGCGGCGCGCGCTGAAATGTCGCGTTGAGAGGTCAAAACCACCCGAACGACCTCCGAATGCCACGAAACCGTACGACAACATCCGGGGCGTCAATTGTGAAATGGTCGGCCAGACGGCACCTCATTCGGAGGTGCCGTGTGACCGCGGCGGCCGGAAAAGCGTTTCCGGCGCCGTTAAACACCAAAACGGCGTGCGGCGGTCCGATTCGGAGCAAACGTGCTCCGAACGACCTGAAACCGCACGGGAACGATAGGAATATTATTCCTGAGATGCAGGAGGAGGCCGCACGTCCATCGGACGTGCGGTGCGCGCGACACGCCCGATTGTGTCGTTTTCAGCAGCGCGGCGCGCGCTGAAATGGCGCGTTGGGGGGTCAAAACCACCCGAACGACCTCCGAATGCCACGAAACCGTACGACAACATCCGGGGCGTCAATTGTGAAATGCTCGGCCAGACGGAACCTCATTCGGAGGTGCGGTGTGACCGCGGTGGCCGGAAACGCGTTTCCGGCGCCGTTAAACACCAAAACGGCGTGCGGCGGTCCGATTCGGAGCAAACGTGCTCCGAACGACCTGAAACCGCACGGGAACGATAGGAATATTATTCCTGAGATGCAGGAGGAGGCCGCACGTCCATCGGACGTGCGGTGGGCGCGGCACACCCGATTGTGTCGTTTTCAGCAGCGCGGCGCGCGCTGAAATGGCGCGTTGGGGGGTCAAAACCACCCGAACGACCTCCGAATGCCACGAAACCGTACGACAACATCCGAGCCGTCAATTGTGAAATGGTCGGCCAGACGGCACCTCATTCGGAGGTGCCGTGTGACCGCGGTGGCCGGAAACGCGTTTCCGGCGCCGTTAAACACCATAACGGCGTGCGGCGGTCCGATTCGGAGCAAACGTGCTCCGAATGACCTGAAACCGCACGGGAACGATAGGAATATTATTCCTGAGATGCAGGAGGAGGCCGCACGACCATCGGACGTGCAGTGCGCGCGGCACGCCCGATTGTGTCGTTTTCAGCAGCGCGGCGCGCGCAGAAATGGCGCGTTGGGGGGTCAAAACCACCCGAACGACCTCCGAATGCCACGAAACCGTACGACAACATCCGGGGCGTCAATTGTGAAATGGTCGGCCAGACGGCACCTCATTCGGAGGTGCCGTGTGACAGCGGCGGCCGGAAACGCGTTTCCGACGCCGTTAAACACCAAAACGGCGTGCGGCGGTCCGATTCGGAGCAAACGTGCTCCGAACGACCTGAAACCGCACGGGAACGATAGGAATATTATTCCTGAGATGCAGGAGGAGGCCGCACGACCATCGGACGTGCGGTGCGCGCGGCACATCCGATTGTGTCGTTTTCAGCAGCGCGGCGCGCGCTGAAATGGCGCGTTGGGGGGTCAAAACCACCCGAACGACCTCCGAATGCCACGAAACCGTACGACAACATCCGGGGCGTCAATTGGGAAATGGTTGGCCAGACGGAACCTCATTCGGAGGTGCCGTGTGACCGCGGCGGCCGGAAACGTGTTTTCGGCGCCGTTAAACACCAAAACGGCGTGCGGCGGTCCGATTCGGAGCAAACGTGGTCCGAACGACCTGAAACCGCACGGGAACGATAGGAATATTATTCCTGAGATGCAGGAGGAGGCCGCACATCCATCGGACGTGCGGTGCGCGCGGCACGCCCGATTGTGTCGTTTTCAGCAGCGCGGCGCGCGCTGAAATGACGCGTTGGGGGGTCAAAACCACCCGAATGACCTCCGAATTCCACGAAACCGTACGACAACATCCGGGGCGTCAATTGTGAAATGGTCGGCCAGACGGCACCTCATTCGGAGGTGCCGTGTGACCGCGGCGGCCGGAAACGCGTTTCCGGCGCCGTTAAACACCAAAACGGCGTGCGGCGGTCCGATTCGGAGCAAACGTGCTCCGAACGACCTGAAACCGCACGGGAACGATAGGAATATTATTCCTGAGATGCAGGAGGAGGCCGCACGTCCATAGGACGTGCGGTGCGCGCGGCACGCCCGATTGTGTCATTTTCAGCAGCGCGGCGCGCGCTGAAATGGCGCGTTGGGGGGTCAAAACCACCCGAACGACCTCCGAATGCCACGAAACCGTACGACAATATCCGGGGCGTCAATTGTGAAATGCTCGGCCAGACGGAACCTCATTCGGAGCTGCCGTGTGACCGCGGTGGCCGGAAACGCGTTTCCGGCGCCGTTAAACACCAAAACGGCGTGCAGCGGTCCGATTCGGAGCAAACGTGCTCCGAACGACCTGAAACCGCACGGAAACGATAGGAATATTATTCCTGAGATGCAGGAGGAGGCCGCACATCCATCGGACGTGCGGTGCGCGCGGCACGCCCGATTGTGTCGTTTTCAGCAGCGCGGCGCGCGCTGAAATGGCGCGTTGTGGGGTCAAAACCACCCGAACGACCTCCGAATGCCACGAAACCGTATGACAACATCCGGGGCGTCAATTGTGAAATGCTCGGCCAGACGGCACCTCATTCGGAGGTGTCGTGTGACCACGGCGGCCGGAAACGCGTTTCCGGCGCCGTTAAACACCAAAACGGCGTGCGGCGGTCCGATTCGGAGCAAACGTGCTCCGAACGACCTGAAACCGCACGGGAACGATAGGAATATTATTCCTGAGATGCAGGAGGAGGCCGGACGACCATCGGACGTGCGGTGCGCGCGGCACGCCCGATTGTGTTGTTTTCAGCAGCGCGGCGCGCGCTGAAATGGCGCGTTGGGGGGTCAAAACCACCCGAACGACCTCCGAATGCCACGAAACCGTACGACAACATCCGGGGAGTCAATTTTGAAATGGTCGGCCAGACGGAACCTCATTCGGAGGTTCCGTGTGACCGCGGCGGCCGGAAACGCGTTTCCGGCGCCGTTAAACACCAAAACGGCGTGCGGCGGTCCGATTCGGACCAAACGTGCTCCGAACGACCTGAAACCGCACGGGAATGATAGAAATATTATTTCTGAGATGCAGGAGGAGGCCGCACGACCATCGGACGTGCGGTGCGCGCGGCACGTCCGATTGTGTCGTTTTCAGCAGCGCGGCGCGCGCTGAAATGGCGCGTTGGGGGGTCAAAACCACCCGAAAGACCTCCGAATGCCACGAAACCGTACGACAACATCCGGGGCGTCAATTGTGAAATGGTCGGCCAGACGGCACCTCATTCGGAGGTGCCGTGTGACCGCGGCGTCCGGAAACGCGTTTCCGGCGCCGTTAAACACCAAAACGGCGTGCGGCGGTCCGATTCGGAGCAAACGTGCTCCGAACGACCTGAAACCGCACGGGAACGATAGGAATATTATTCCTGAGATGCAGGAGGAGGCCACACGTCCATCGGACGTGCGGTGCGCGCGGCACGCCCGATTGTGTCGTTTTCAGCAGCGCGGCGCGCGCTGAAATGGCGCGTTGGGGTGTCAAAACCACCTGAACGACCTCCGAATGCCACGAAACCGTACGACAACATCCGGGGCGTCAATTGTGAAATGGTCGGCCAGGCGGCACCTCATTCGGAGGTGTCGTGTGACCGCGGCGGTCGGAAACACGTTTCCGGCGCCGTTAAACACCAAAACGGCGTGCGGCGGTCCGATTCGGAGAAAACGTGCTCCGAACGACCTGAAACCGCACGGGAACGATAGGAATATTATTCCTGAGATGCAGGAGGAGGCCGCACGTCCATCAGACGTGCGGTGCGCGCGGCACGCCCGATTGTGTCGTTTTCAGCAGGGCGGCACGCGCTGAAATGGCGCGTTGGGGGGTCAAAACCACCCGAACGACCTCCGAATGCCATGAAACCGTACGACAACATCCGGGGCGTCAATTGTGAAATGATCGGCCAGACGGCACCTCATTCGGAGGTGCCGTGTGACCGCGGTGGCCGGAAACGCGTTTCCGGCACCGTTAAACACCAAAACGGCGTGCGGCGGTCCGATTCGGAGCAAACGTGCTCCGAACGACCTGAAACCGCACGGGAACGATAGGAATATTATTCCTGAGATGCAGGAGGAGGCCGCACGACCATCAAACGTGCGGTGCGCGCGGCACGCCCGATTGTGTCGTTTTCAGCAGCGCGGCGCGCGCTGAAATGGCGCGTTGGGGGGTCAAAACCACCCGAACGACCTCTGAATGCCACGAAACCGTACGACAACATCCGGGGCGTCAATTGTGAAATGGTCGGCCAGACGGCACCTCATTCGGAGGTGCCGTGTGACCGCGGCGGCCGGAAACGCGTTTCCGGCGCCGTTAAACACCAAAACGGCGTGCGGCGGTCCGATTCGGAGCAAACGTGCTCCGAACGACCTGAAACCGCACGGGAACGATAGGAATATTATTCCTGAGATGCAGGAGGAGGCCGCACGTCCATCGGACGTGCGGTGCGCGCGGCACGCCCGATTGTGTCGTTTTCAGCAGCGCGGCGCGCGCTGAAATGGCGCGTTGGGGGATCAAAACCACCTGAACGACCTCCGAATGCCACGAAACCGTACGAAAACATCCGGGGCGTCAATTGTGAAATGCTCGGCCAGACGGCACCTCATTCGGAGGTGCCGTGTGACCGCGGCGGCCGGAAACGCGTTTTCGGCGCCGTTAAACACCAAAACGGCGTGCGGCGGTCCGATTCGGAGCAAACGTGCTCCGAACGACCTGAAACCGCACGGGAACGATAGGAATATTATTCCTGAGATGCAGGAGGAGGCCGCACGACCATCGGACGTGCGGTGCGCGCGGCACGCCCGATTGTGTCGTTTTCAGCAGCGCGGCGCGCGCTGAAATGGCGCGTTGGGGGGTCAAAACCACCCGAACGACCTCCGAATGCCACGAAACTGTACGACAACATCCGGGGCGTCAATTGTGAAATGGTCGGCCAGAAGGCACTTCATTCGGAGGTGCCGTGTGACCGCGGCGGCCGGAAACGCGTTTCCGGTGCCGTTAAACACCAAAACGGCGTACGGCGGTCCGATTCGGAGCAAACGTGCTCCGAACGACCTGAAATGAGATTATTTCTTGAATCGAAGTTTTTAAATTTTTATAGCACAATGATTTGATATTATATATATATTAAATATATATTAAATATATATTAAAACATTTAAAATATATTATATATATATATATATATATTTAAAATATTGTATTTAATAGTATATATATATATATATTTATAGCACAATGATTTGTATTTAAAATATTGTATTTAATAGTATATATATATTATAGCACAATGATTTGATATTATATATATATTAAATATATATTAAAACATTTAAAATATAATATATATATATATATATATTTATATTCAATTCAATAAAAAAAAATTTTAAAAAATATTTTTTTTAGAATAGCGACCGCCAAGCGGTCGCTGAAGGCCGACCTGCCGGGCACCTATAGCGACCGCCATTGGCGGTCGCTAAAGGCCTCTAGCGACGAGGCAACAGCGACCGCCATTGGCGGTCGCTGCGCGGCCCCTAAAGCCCTTTAGCGACCGCCAATGGCGGTCGCTAATGGCCTTATATATAGTAGTGTCTAATGGGTCAATACAAAAATGTGGTGATTAGTAGGGTCACATGTACAATGAATCAAATGGTTCCATGACAATGGTGGGATGGTAAATGTTTTTGTATGAGGACTCTACTATGGGAGGAGATCCTCACAACTACGACTAAAGTCAAACATCCAATCTCACATCATGTCCTCTATAACCGAAATGGTATTCTCTATCTGGCCTTTCATATTGGGGAGAAAATGTTGTTATTATTTATAACTATGTACCAAAAGCCCCATTAAACTATTCCACAATTGGGATGAAAAATGAGCATCAGGATTAGAAAATTTTATCGATGGGATTACCTGGAGTTAAACTATATCCAAAAAACAGAGGCTTCCAAAGCTCTCTACTGAACACTTATATTGTATAGAAAGGAAGTAGGCCAGATTGGTGAGTTCTCAATTGATCACCTAGATGGAATCCTGTCCCCTTGAAGTACGTGATTAACTGTCCACAAATTCCTTCAATATCACATCGCACTTTCATTCCAACACCTCAAGGGGTTGAGAAAAACACACTAGAACATGGTGCACAAGAATCACCTAATAGCACGTATGGCATTGAGAAACAAATGCTTCCACTTCCTTCTTCATCCCTAACCACAAATTCTGATGTATGAGGTCTTGGTATATTTTTTCCACACCTACATGTACTGTCAAATGGGATATATGAAACACCCATAGAACCACATCTCACAACACCACTGATAAAAATGTGTCCTCTAAACAGGACAATGTGCTCCTCACCTTGTGAATATCCATCAGGCACATTTTATGCCGACATATGAGCATGTTGGGTGTCACAGTCGATAGGATGAAGACATACCTCCCAGACTCACTGTAA
Organism: Viscum album; assembly: GCA_963277665.1. Lineage (NCBI taxonomy): Eukaryota > Viridiplantae > Streptophyta > Magnoliopsida > Santalales > Viscaceae > Viscum > Viscum album. Next base: position 1,562,055,500 of record OY728147.1, read on the forward strand.
GAGTGGATGGGTGTCTACCATTGAATGGAGGTATTATTCTCCGTCTCTATATAATAAAATATAACTGTAACAAGGAAAACTGCATTGATGCCTCATTCAGTTACTACAAACTTGATCTCTGAATGAGATAATCTTCAACCACAACAAATTTCCACAGATTATTGATAATCTCAATGAAATTTCCCAAGAGGAACTCTAGACATCTCCTATATATCATATTCTAATACTTATGAGAGAATATATACTTGTTACTCTTGTGATCTGAGTAGGTGATAAACTACTCACCAATCGTGAAGTGTCACCACATCTTCAATTCGAAGTCTACCACTACCAACTCATGATCGTGGGGTCATTTAGTTCTGCTCAAATGGACCCAACTAGAATGAATCACATGAAATAACTACTTGAATCTTCATTTGGACATAACAAAGTCGGGTTCCTAACACATTTCATAACACTACGTACTCTACACTCCCCTTCATAAATCTCCTTATCCAATCACTCATCAAACTCTTCCTCATCTACTAAAAATTCTACTGGAACTTCTTTTTCGATACGAATGGATTCAAATTTCAAGCCAAGTTTTTTATTGGTGTTTAAATCCTAGACAAATAAGGTATGAATCTCCAGTTATAAACTTATTACCTAAGGAATATATACACCTTTTTCAAATTCCTAGGTGGATCCAATGATAAAACTACCTCCACATTAGCAGGGTCCACTTCCCCTCTATCTGCTAAGATTACAAGTCCCGGAATGTGGACCACCTATAATAACCCAAATGTTAATTATCGAACATTCATCTGGATCTAATTAAATTACCTATTATGTAAAAAATTTATCCAAATACGTGGTTTTATGTTTTTGGATTTTTAAATACTTTATAGAATTGTTACCATATCTAACATATTCTTTGAACATTGATCACATTCTTTATATAACTATAAGGCTTTAGGAAATCCTATTTACTCATACAATGGATGTGATTTCCTCATCCAATAGAATTTATCTATAAGAATCCCATTTTTAGAGCTGAAAAAGTAGGTAGCATCACTGTCCATTTATCTTGACCAAGCCCAAGCTGAGATTCTATAGCATTAATGAAATCGCCTACGTGAGAAGTGGATGTTAATAGAGATTACCACCTGAGCAATGTTATCTGAGCATCCCCAATAGTTTGTCACCATCACAAACCTTACCCTTAGGTCTTATACAGTTGTTATAAGGGGTTCTATAAAAAGACCCAAACACTATGATTATTTGCATTATTTTGTTTTATAGAATAAATAAAATACATTCATTCTATTATTATTACTTTGTAAATGGTTTTTAAATCACAACTACTATTTTTATTTAATATTCAATTAAGAAATTTATGTATATAAAATAATGGATTTATGAAATAATTAATATTTTAATAAAATATTATTACTAAATTAATTTTTATTTAATATAAATTATTGTATAAATTTTATACAATTATAATTTTTAATAAGGTTTGGATGATGTTTCTGTATAAACCCATAAATTGTATATAAATGTCAGTTTTTATTATAAAAATTGAAATTCACATATTTAAAAAATTATTTAGATAAAATGAATATTATTTTTGGATTTAGGATAATGAAATTATCAAATTGTAAATTTTTCATAGTTTACTGAGAGAGTTAAATTTTTGAGTAAAAATTAAATATCATTTAAATATATAATGTGTTTTATAACATCATAATGACCCAATAGTGATGTAAAAAAATATAAATGGGATACTTTAAAAATACATGTTTAACATTTAAAATAATGTGATTTTAGATTTTGTTGATTAATTTTGTCATGACTTAGTGGACCTTCCTTGACTTATAAAATATTTTAACATTTCAAAATGATTTCATTGAGAGTGTGACTCACCTCAACATAAGAAAGGATAATAATATGTTAGGACATTAGAAATATAAAATAATTTTATCCACTACCCTTTTTCAGAAACCATGGCACGGTTTGTGGTTTTGAATATTTAATTATATATATTCCAAAACCTATGTTTATGAAATATTAAAAAATTCTGCTCTCATTTTCAATATAAACCCACACATGCTTCCACTTATCTTCACTAAAAATATTTGGACCACATACCGGCAGTTCTGTCACCTCTCTATAATCATACCAATGTTCCTAAATTTTCATGTACCACCTCCTCATGTTCTGGAAGTCACACAATCAAATAAGGGATCTTTACATTCCTCTCCACCTTTCAAAATCAAACATCTTATTTATGAGTAGTTTATGTAAAATGAAATGGTTATAATGTCATTATTTTAAAATAATTATATTAAAATCAATTTTACTTTATTTTAATGAGATATTAATTTTCCTCATTCATTTTTACCCTTACTAAGTCATTACTATGCTGAATTTTAGTATGGGATTCCTTCCTTTCTCATTTTGTCCATATTTCTTTATATTAATATACAATTTAATTTTAATCTAAAAATATTTAGGTATGATTTTTCACCTCCCTCATACATCCCTACCTATTTATTAATGACAATATACCTCCTTTTCTCTCCCTAATCCCTTCTATTTACAGTCGTTACCATGCGGAAATTTTGTAAGAGCTATTCCATTTGTCATTTTTCTTCAAATTTCATTTTTATGTCATGCCTTTTTTTCCAAATTCTGTATGTTTGGAAAAGTAACTATATAACCCTCTTACATTCCATTTCATGTACATATTATTAGATACATTTTCTCTCTCATTATCTATTTTTCTGAATTTTTATGTCACGCCATTAGGCTGTCAAAATTACACCACAATTTTCCAGGCCAAAATCAAAGTGTAGTGAATACCATGACCATTTATATATCCAGGGTATTCAACTTTATTAACATATAGTTATTTATTATAGAATTTAATTTATGTATTCTAAATTCTTTTATCATTTAATAAATGATGGTGTTGAATGATTCCATGATATATGGTCCATATGGCAAACTTATGCATGAAAAGAAATGTTTATAAAGGGTGCACCCTAATAGTTCTCTAATGCATTCGGTAATGTTTAGTATCATGATACTCCATGTGGAATGGCGGTTTATTGAAGGTAATTCATGTAATTTTTGGGTTTAATAAAGGAAATTCAAGTGAAATGACGTTTTACTCCTGAAAATCACTGGGCAATGAGCCTTGACTCATGCTAATATCATGTTTTATGTCATTTCAACATTTCCACATTATGAAAATCATGACAAATAATGACATTATTAACATGTTTCTCTTGTGATACATTGATATTCCAATTTAATAACATGTAATGTATTCATCATGTTATTCGTTGTTTACTCCCTTACTGTCCTTTATAGCTCACCATTTCTTATGTATGTCCTCAGGTTATCCCATTAAATGCTATGTAAAAAAGGAATATTGTGGCCATGTAAAAGAAGTTTTTAAATAATGATGTATTATTTTATGTTTTAAGTTATTCTATAATGTTCCTAATTTCATAATACAGTAGACCTGCTGATCCTCAGAGTTGTCTTATGTTCATGTTTACGTAATAAATCGTGTTGAAATATGTAATAAAAAGTAGGGTTCTTATTGTTGGTATCAAAGGATAGGTTTATTTACTTTTAGAATTAGGATTAGAAAACACTAGTGAAAGGCATATGGATTGGAATAATTATAATTAAAACATCCCTAAATTTTGGAAGTATATATTAAGTTGTTTATCATGAAAATACATCCCTATCTAGATATGAAAGAGTATAGGTGCTTATGGAACAAATGTATCTAATAGTAAAAAACGAAAACACTTCTCTAAACTAGACTAGATTTGGAAATGGTGTACGAAACTGGGAATTGTTGCAATATTGGTTCGACACTCCTAGGGGATGTTATTTTGTAAATTCAAAAAGTTATTATTAACTATTAATAAGTTAATAAAAAATTGCCCTGAAGAATATATGATTGGAAGTAGATCATGGATAACATAGATTGGGGCATATAAATTCATATGTTAATGAAATTAATGTAATTTATAAGTTATCCCTTTTTTCCCTTGGATTACCCTTTTATGTATTACCCCTAACTTCCATTTATTCCAACCAATAGATGGTAATAGGAGGAATTGTTTTAACAACCAATTCGATGATCAATGTGATGAATTTCTATTGAGAATCCAACTTCGATGGGAGAGGTAATGAAAAACATTTCCATGATACTCTCTCAGTTAACTCATGTTTTGAATAGAAAAATGGGTCAAGGGTAATGTTCAACCCATCCTCAGAATGAACAATCCACAATTGATAGCATTATAAGAAAAAGGTCTCCTAGTTTGAATGGATCATTTGATCCGTCAATCACCGGACAATGGATCAACTCCAATAAGAATGTATTCTCTATACTTTAGTTTTCTGAACAATAGAAGGTTCTTATAGATGCTTATTGTATAGACGATGAAGCTGATCAATGGTTGAAATTTATAAAAAATATGAAGTTTGAGGAAGATCTCTATGTGTTGGAATGGAAGGATTTTTGAAAAAAATTCTGATAAATATTTTTTGTGCACCCTATAACTTAAGATGGAAAGGTACAACCATGCCCTCAAGAAAAAAATGACGAATCCCTCAGAGCGTACGGAAAAAAATTCACAAGGATTGCAATATACACCTCTAGCATTGCCCTTACCCCCAAATGCAAGGTTTACCACATCGTTGGTGGGATAAAACCTTGCCTATAGAAATCCACTACTGGAAATCTCACCTCTCACAATGCATCAATACGAAATGTTTGTAAAAACCATTTTTATAGGTCCCCTTTCCCAACGGTTTGGCCAAACCATTGGGAAGTCCCACTTTGAGCTCACTTTTATCAACGGTTTTCCAAATCGGTTGGTAAAAGTCCACTTTCTGGCCACTTTTCCCAACAGTTTGGCCAAACCGTTTGGAAAGGGTACCACTTTTCCCAACGATTTGGCCAAACCGTTAGGAAAGGGTACTTTGTGGCCACTTTTCCCAATTGTTTGCTAGACCATTGGGAAAATTACCACATCAGTGGTTGTCAAAAATGATGAACTATACCAATGGTTTTGACAACCGTTGGTATAGGTCCTTTGATTTTTTATCCAATCTTCTTACCGAGAACATTATATAAATAAAAATTTAAAATAATGATGATAATATATATACATATTGGTGAAATTATATTAACAAAATTCTTGTTAGTTTAGTGGTTAGGTCATCGAAAGATAAACTAGAGGTCTTGGGATCAAATCCCACTGAATGTTTTTTTTAAAATACATATACCAACAGTTTTATGGAACCGTTGGTATAGATTTTAATATTACTTATACCAACAGTTTTATAATCCATTGGTATAGGTATATACCAACGGTTTTCCCAAAACCGTTATTATAGACCAATCCCAACGGCTTACTTCCCCATGGTTCTCCAAACCGTTAGTATAGGCATTACCAATGGTTTAGAGGCCTATAACAACAGTTCCAAACCATTGGTAGAGGGTATTTTTCTATTAGTGATCAGTAGTGATCCGTGAAATTGTTATCTATGAGGAAATTTTTTGATGTTCCCATAAATTCAAAATGGATATCTTAAAATCTCCAGAGTATTATGAGGATAATAAGTGGATAGTAGACTTTAATTCTGGCAGTCCGATAGATAAATCCAATCATTCTACGAAATTCCAGTACCCCAATTGCCAAAGGTTTGGAAAATAACACCCTGAATATTACTTGAAGGGGACAAAGAAATTAAATAACTCTGAAAGAGAAGGAAACTTGGACATTATTTGCCAACACGAAAACCCCACTACTATAACAGAAGAGAGCAGTGCTCTATTCAAACCTCAATGCATTCTTCCATTCTTCAACTACAATGTATTAAGGAACCATCCAAACCAATGACCTATGCAAGGGTTTTCAGTGGCAACCAATAACTTCTAAGGAAGCAAGGGATATCATTATCAATCACTAATAATGATTCAAATCACGACAATGCAGTAATGATATGTATGAAATTTATTCATTAAAAAATACTGAACATACTTTTTGATTCTGGTTCAATGAATTCTTTTATATTTGAAATGTTTAGTAGAATAATCCCAACACCACCAAAAATCATGGATGTAGAAATGACTGAGAATGGAAAATGGGGAAATTATTGCCTCCCATGAATATAACTCCTCCCTTGTTAGAATTTGGGTATTGATCTTCATGGTGACCCACTTCTTACTCTTTTAAGTGTAATTTAAGGTAATTTATGACATGGATTAGATTTGACTATATAAAACCACCATAAATTTTCGTGTGAGTGAAATCAATCTCTATATGGAGAATTGACCCCCAATTGTCTACACATGCAAGGAGAATGATGAATCTTCTTTAGAACGATCATCTCAAGAGTGGATATTACAACCCTACAAGTACGTGTATCTTTCTCAAATGTGTTATTATATATAAATAAACATCCTTTAAGACATTCCAATTTTGAAAGAATTCAATAAAGTATTTCCTAAGGAATTTCTTGATCTTCCTCTGAGAATAGATGTTGAATTATAGATTGACCTTATACATGGGGATTATAAAATATCTAAGACACCATATGGAATGGCTATTGTGGAGATTTATGAGATAATGTAACAACTATAGGAGAATCAGGATAATGGGTTTATATTCCCAAGTTATTCATTATGGGGTGAACAAGTCCGCTTCATCAAGAAGAAGGATGGTTCAATGAGCCTTTAAATTGATTTTCATTATCCCAACAAAATCATTATAAATAAAAAATATCCTCTTCCATGAATTGATGACTTGTTTGATCATCTAAATGGAGCACAATACCTCTTCATGATGGATCTATGGTAAGGATATTACCAAGTATGGGTGATTAAGGAGGATATCCCTAGGACTGCTTTTCATACAAGGTACATGCACTATGTATTCATAGTAATGCCTTTCAGACTAAATAATTCTGTAGAAATAATTATTGAATTTATAAATATTGTCTTTAGAGATTAAATTTAAATTTCTTTTGTAGTCAGTATAGATGATATTTTAATATAATCTAGAACTAAGTAGGAGCACGAGGAGTATCTAAGACCTATACAAGTGACCTTGTGATAGGATAATCTCTATGAAAATTAAAAAAATTCTGAGTTTTGGTGAAAGGTTGTATCATTGTTTAGTCATATCATCACAAGAAATGAGATATATGCAGATCCATCTAAGAAAAATGCAATTACTGGATGGATGATTCCATCATTTTTGAAGGATATCCATAGCTTCCTTGGGTTATTTGGATATTATCGCTGATTTTTGAGAAATTTTTCATGATTTTTATACCCTCATAAAATCATAACTCATAATAGAGTGATGTTTTCTTAGAGTGATTAATGTAAAGATATATTAATGTTGTTTAAAAGGATTCATATGACTTCTTCAATGCTCACACTACCCACAGGTGGAGAACATTTCATGGTATTTTGTAATTTTATGAAGTGGGGCATGGGTTTTTTGTTGATGTAAAATGAAAATTTCATTTCCTATGAATCAAGGAAATTGAATCTTTATGATCAATACTATCTAACACATGATATGGAGTTTTTTGCAGTAATCGTAGCTTCAAAATTTTGGTGACATTACATTTTTGGGGATAAGTTTGAAATATATAAATATCACAAAACCATCAAGTATATAATTACATAGAAGGAGTTGAATATGTTCCAATAATGATCATTACAGCTGATCAAAATCTATAAATTCTCAATGCATTTCCACCTTGGGAAAGCAAACAAGGTGGTATGTTCATTAAGTAGAAAGGACACAAAGATTCTATCATTGATGATACTTGAATGTGATTCAATATACTTATATTTGATGAAGATGGACATGAGAATCAGAAATAAGGGAACATTATCAATCCTTTCAAAAATGATTTCACAATTTAATCAGTAGGAAGGGTTAATGACACATAAAAGAATGATGTGTGAATTTAGAAGAAAGTGGAAACTATTAGAAAATAAAAATCCTTGAAGTTAATTTTTAATGAAGATGGAATTGTGAGAATTTGTTATATACTATTTGTTCCATCATGTATGGAGTTAAATAATGAAATTTTTGAAGATTCACATAGTTTGAATTTTCCCATTCATCCAGGAAAAACTGTGATGCTTCGAGATATATGATAGAATTATTTGCGGGATAACATAAAGAAGGGCATCATAGAGTATACATCAAAGTTTCTAATTTTTCAACAAGTGGATTTTGAGAGGAAAAATTATAAGGGGGTGACCCAACCATTACACATACCAACATGGAAATAGGAAAACATCACCATGAAATTTTTCACCAGACTTTGGAAGTCATAAAAGGAATAAATGCTATATGGGTTATTGTGGATCATCTAACAAGTACTGCACACTTCATTGCAATTTGGGAATATATCTTATTGGATCCACTAGTACAGATATACATCATAGAAGTGGTAAGTCTATATGGAGTACCATCGAAGATTGTATCCAAATGAGAACCTTGATTCACCTCTATGTTCTTGAAATGTCTCCAGCATGCTCTAACTAATGTACTGAACATCAGTACGGCTTATCATCCTCAAACTAATGGCCAATCTATGTAGACTATCCATACACTTGAGGATATGTCGAGAGAATATTGAATGGACTTCAAAAGAATATGTGATCAACATCTTCCTCTGGTTAAGTTCTCGATTAATAACTATTTATACTCAAGCACCCAAATGGAACCTTATTAATCCCTTTATGGGAAGTGGTGTAGAACACCAGCATGTTGGGAATATGTTGGGGAGAAAAAACTCATAAGTCCAGAAATGTGCAGGGAAATGGTGGAGAAGGTTAAGAATATCTAGCCACACATTAAAACTCCTCAAAGTCATCAAAAATAGCTATGATGATGATCATTGACAAGACCTAGAGTTTGAAGTTGGAGACATAATATTTCTCTTCAAATCACCTTGGAATAGAGTTAGGAGATTTGGGAATAAGGGAAAGCTTAGTCAATGGTACATCCACCATTTTGAGATCCTTGATTGCATTAGGGCAGTGGCCTATCGACTAGAACTCCCACCAAACCTATCTCAATTACAAGGAATATTGCACATATCACTCTTGAGGAAGTACATACCTGAACCATCACATGTACTCAATCCAGAGGTTGTACCATTTTAGAATGACCTCTCCTATGAAGAGAGGTTGGTGATGATCTTAGATCATAGGGAAAATGTTCTATGAAATAATAAAATGACCCTCAGCAAAGTGTTATAGAGAAACATCATGTTTGAAGAAGAATCATGTGAATCAAAGGAAGTGATGAGGCATATTTACCATCATCTATTTCAGTATGGGAAAAAGAAACATTAAGGGGGAAATTTCATAAGGGTGTAATATTGTAATCAGTCAATCTTTTATTAATGAAAATTAATCTTCATCTAATTAAATTACTTATTTTGAAAAACAGTTATGAACATATTTGTTTTTCTATTTTTGGATATTAAAATAAATTTATGAATTGTAATGGTTGAAAATATAGACATTGAATAGTGATCACGAGATTATTATAAATATAGGGCTTCAAAAAATCTAATTTACTCAGACAAATTAAGTGGTTGTCTCATTTGGTAAAATTTCTCTATACATATCCCATGTTTTGGAGCTTGGAAAATAGGTACCATCACTGGGATTCACTCTTGTCCAAGACCAATCCAAACATCAATATGTCCATATTATACGGAATCACCTACATTATATGTGGATATTAAATGAGATTACCACCCGAGTGATGTTATCTGAGCTGCACCAAGAGTCTATCACCATCACACAACTTACTTTTAGGTCATAGAGGGTGTTATAAGGGGTTATATAACAATTCCCTAGCACTACGATTATGTGAATTATTTATGTATATATTAAATAATATAAGTTAATTTTTTTATTGTTACATTGTAAATATTTTTTTAATGAAAAAAAGTATTTTTAGTTAATATTCAATTATAAAATCTATTTTTTTGAATAAAATTATTTTTGAATTATAAAATATTTTAATAAAATATTATTACTAAATTACTTTTTATTTAATATAAATCACCATATAATATTTATATAATTGTGATTTTTAATAAGGTTTGAAAGCTGTTTCTTTTCAAAACCAATTATTTTTCGATAAATGTCTTTTTTTCTTTTAAAATTAAAAATTTAGATATTTAGAAAACTATTAAGATATAATTAATAATATTTTTGGATTCAGTATGATGAAATTTCCAAATGGTTAATTTTTTATTATTTATTTTGAGAGTCGAATTTTTGGGTAAAAATTAAATTCCAATTAAATAAATATGATGTTTTATGACATCATAATGAACCAATAGTTATGTAATAAAATACTATAAAAGTTATATATGACAAATATTTATTTTAAAAATAAAACAATGTGATTTTAGATTTGTTTGATTAATGTTATTGTTACTTAGTGGACCCTCCAAGACATATAAAGTATTATAACATTTTAAAATGATTTCCTTAAGAGTGTGACTCACCTTCACATAATCAAGACTAATATTTCAATATTTTTGACTATTTTCCTTATAAAATAATGTTTTCCAATCACCTTTGTAAAAAACCATTGTAAAAACTCATGGTTTTGTTTGTGGTTTTGAATATTAACTTATATATATTCCAAAACCTATGTTTGTAAAATATTAAAGAATTATCCTCTCATTTCCTAAATAAACCAACCCAATCTACCACTTATCTTAACTAAAAATATTTGGATCACATATCTACTATGACTTACTCAATTTAAGATCCTACCAATGCACACCAACCTCTCAACAAGACCCTCCTCATGATCTTGAATTCACACACTCAAGTAAGGGATCCTCACTCTCCTCTCCTCCTTTCAAATTCAATCATCTTATTTGAAAGTAGTTCGTGTCATTTTCAACGGTTATAATGTCATTATTTTATAATAATTATATTATTGTCTATTTTATGTAATTTTAATGAGGTATTATTTATCCTCCATCATTTTGACCCTTACCTAAGCCATTACTATAACAAATTTTCGCAAGGGATTTATTCCTTTCTCTTTTTGGTATAAGTTTCCTTATGTTGTTATACGCTTTTATATTAAATTAAAAATGTTTGTGTATGATTTTCACCACACCCATACTTCCCTCATTATTTTTTATTGATGATATACCTATTCATCTCTAATTATTCCATCCCATGTACACCCATTAACATGCCAAAATTTCGTAAGAGTTATTCCATTTATCATTTTTTCTTCAAGTTTCTTTATTATGTCCCTCTATTTATGTCCAAATTATATGTGTTGAGAAATGTATCTATATGACCACCATACTTTCTATTTCATTTATATATTATGATACTCCTTTTTCTCTCTCATTGACTATTTTTTTGTATTTATATGCCACACTGGTAGGCTGTCAAATTAGCACCGTAATTTTCCATGCCAAAATCATCATGTAGTGAATACCATACAATTTCTCTTCCAAGGGAATTAAATTTTATGCACATATACTTATTGATTATTAAATTTAATGTATTTATTCTACTGTTAATTATCATGAAATAAATGATGATGTTGAATGATTCCATGTTATACGATCCATGTGGAACACTTATCCATGGAATGAAATGTTTATAAAGGGAGAACCCTTGTAGTTCTCCAATGAATTGGTTAAAATTTAGTATCATGATATGCCATGTGAAATGAGGGGTTACTCGTGCTAATTCATGTGCAATGAGTGCTTACTCATGCTAATTCAAGTGCAATGTGGGTTTACTCATACTAATCCATGTGCAATGAGACTTGCCTCTTTCTAATATCATGTTGTATGTCCTGGACATGTTTCCAAGTTATGATAATAATGTAATATCATGACTTTATGTTTATGTTTATCTTGTTCTATATTGACATTAATTTTCTTAACATGTATTATATTCTCCATGTTATTCATTGTTTACTCCCTTACTTGGATTTATAGCTTACCCTCTTCTTATATATGTCATCAGGATATCCCATGAAATGCTAAGTATAATGGAATGTTGTGGTCATGTAAAATAAATTTTCAATAAAGATGTCGAATTTTTTTGTTGTTATATAATTAACCTACATTCACAAGACACTATACATCTAAATCATCAGTGTTATCTTATGTGAAATTTTATGTAATGAATCATGATTAAATATTTAATAAAGAAAAGGGTTGGCATACCACCTAAATCATGGACTCTGACTTTGAGAGATTTTTATAAATCTGGTTCGCTCAGTGTACATTTGGAACCATCACTATGTGTGTCTCATTCTCCTCCTTGGACACTGAGTAGACAAGGATATCATCAATGAAGACTACCATGAATTGGACTATGTATGGATGAAATTTTATGTTCATGAGTCCCATGAATACTATGGAGGAGTTCATCACAAAAAAGGGCATCACCATGTGCTCATAGTGACCATAGTGGAATCTAAAAGTTGACATCGGTATATCCTCATCCCGTACTCACACCTAGTGATAGCCTGGTCGATGTCCAACATTCGATAACCTTCATGTCCATAAAAAAAGATCGAAGAGGTCCTCGATCCTTGGCTGCACATACATGTTCTTCCCAATGTCATGGTTTATGATCTGGTAGTACACATACAACGTCAATCTCCCATCATCCATTTTGGAAAAAATAGGGCCGCCCAGGGTGAATCAATGGGTCTCACAAATTTTTTCCTATGACATTCCTCCATCATCACCCTCATCTCTAGAAGCTCTATGGGAGCCATATGATATGCTGGTGTTGATATCAGTTCCATCATGGGGTGTATGTTGTTGAAGATTTCTATCTCCTAGTGAGGAGGTAATCCTCAAACATCTACAGGGAATACTTCCTCATAGTCCACTAATACTGCTGGGAACTAGAAACTCATAACATCTTCTACCAAAATGGAAAGGATAGATAACTCATGAATAATATTCTACAACCACCTATTCATGATTACATTCTATTATGTACAAGTTTACCTTTTTACAACAAAGTAAAACATCATTCCATTGCTACAGACACAACACACCCTTCTCCTAAAACATTCAATAATGGATTGGATAATTGATAACCAATCCATAACATGAATGAAATTTAAAGGCCTCAATAATTTCACCTAGAGGATCAAACGGAAACACTCGCCTCCAAGTATTATGTAACACTATCAACAAAGATGGGTGATCACTATGTCTTCTCCTGTGGGTATCTCAAGGTGTCAGAGTTGAGTCAACGGTTCAACCAGAATCTCAAGGTCTCAAACCAGATATGTATTTTGAAATTAATGACTATAACCTATGTTTATCAATACTACATATAAATTATAAATGGCATAGATTATACCAAGAATCATTACCAGATCCCCTGGGTTATATACCTCGACCGCATGCAGTTGTTTGAACCCCTATCCTCTAGCTCTTTAATCTTGTAATGGACCTCCTAGGGAGGTGGTGGTAATAAGACTAAATGTCAACCTCTATCTTCTTCTCTCCCAAATCCTCTTCTACATCCTTTTCTCTATGGATCTTCATTTTCTTGTCAATGTATCTTTCTAAGTGGTCATTCCACTATCTCCCTATCAGCAGCATAGAAGCTCAGAAAATATCAAGTGAGATGTCCCCTTCATCCGATTGAGTAACACTGCCTCTTCCATTCCAGACTGGACCCACTTTTTGAGCCCTGATCTATATATCATATATCCTGGGATCTCCTCTTGAAATTTCTCTGATATCAGAATCATGAAAACTGATGTCTCTCTCTACTATCAAGGTCTATGCACCTTCTCGTCCACTTCTAGCTACTACTGGTAGAACATTATCAACCAAGATGATTTCAACCACCAAATCTCTATTGAGAAAAATTTCATAAATCCAAATTCATTGTGGGATAAAATTAGATTATATGTCTATAACTAGACCTCGCTCGAAGGTCTGATCCCTAAAGTACTTATCTATAACCATATCCATCGTGTACCTAGTTAGTTTAGTGAACCTTGATAAATAATCATCCACATTCATGCTACCCTGCTAGAGCTGAATAATATTTAGTACACACACATCTTATAGTGTAATTAGTGAACACTCCTCTCTGAATAGGTTCTTGAACTCAATCCCTTAAATAGACACCCCATCATGTGTCTGGATAGCCAACCTCCACCATATCCATGTTGATCCATGAAGAAGGATCACCATCACGACCACCATTTGGTTCGATGTTGTCATGACATGACGAAAAAATCCAATCACTAAGTCAATATAGTCCTCAGCCGCCAGAGGGTTAGGCTTTACTCAAATCAATTGGGGTATCTATCTCTTAAAATACTTAAGCGTACTTAGCTATTTCTCCTCATTTTTTGGTGTTGTGGGTACCACGTGATTCTCCACTGGTGGTAGTGTGGCTGGTGCACCACCTTGAAGTGACATATAGGGTAATGGATTTTTTCAGTTCTATCAAACATTGGTCACCCATACTAACACTAGAGAGACTTTCTTGACGGCTGAACATGAAATATTTACCACTATTTCCCCAAAACAATCTAAATGAATCATGGTATTATGGTAGAACCGATCACCAATGATACCACTATCTCAAGACCTGTCCCAAAATGGACCATGCCATGAATCCCTAAGCTGACCTCCAATAAGACATGGGTTTCTGTCAAGAACATTGTTCTCATATGACTAACATGGAAGGAATTTTCTATGTAATTATAGGATTAAACATATATCATAGCCCACAAACTCTGAAATGTAAAAAAACTAAAAAATTAAATGCATGAATTCCACAATCTCAACTAGAGTATGACATGATTGTAAATTTCAGTATGTTAAACCTATACAGAATAAAAGCCCATGAAAATAGAGAGTAAGTAAACAATAAATCCCTTGCTATAATCAACATAGTTATTCAGAATACTACTTGATGTCATAGGAAAACCAGGGCCTACCTGAACTCAAAAATATCTATCGAGTCCTAGTATTCCCTAGACTCTATCAAAAGGTAGAAAATCTGCACATGACACAACACATGAGGGAAAATTCTATATAGTGCCGCGTTTTAAAATACTCAATATGAAACCAAGAAACTACAAATAAATACACAAAAGAAAATGTAGTCATCTCTAGAATTTATATGCGTACAATACATATAAAATTAATTTCTAGATATAATCAATCCAATAAAACCAATCAATAGGTATGTCACAAATTCCACATACAAACCATAGGGATTCAGATCGACGATTCCACAAAGCTCACATCCTGGAGAACACACTCTAGAGTTTGATAGAACTGACAAAATCCATTCAAGAAGTACTATATTATGGGAACCATCATGAGAGAGATACACTGATATATTTAAAGATAGATATGATACCATAGATGAGTATCACAACCAGGACATTGGGTGATACCAATAACTCCATCTATAATAACCATCCATGTTGAGTATCAATGCGTGATGAATTTTTTCAATGCCAATACCAAGAAATATACCTATGTCAAGAAGAATGAAAAAGGGTCCTTCTTCAGGCCTCTTGGAGGGGATTCCAAAATCCTTATCATGAAAATCATGCTGAAGGGATCACACCATAATGATTCAGAAACTATATGCATCATCCTCAAAGGAAATTATCATGGAAACAAACCGTAACAAATCATGCCCAAGATATGGTGGACAATTTATTAGTGGCATGTAGAAAGGGGTACACGGAGTGTATTAGGGTCACACACTTTGTGCCTTGGCCCTAGGAAATGATAGTGTACAATGACATGTGTCGTTTAGAACATGTCATGTTGAATATGGGTACAGTACGTATAGAATTGTCACACACTATGTCCTTGCATTAGGTGTACACCCATATACTCTACCCATGTTCTAGAACACATGGTCAATCCATGTCGGCCTACCAGTGTACCAGTACATGTGATAACCCATGTAACTGGTATTATTCATGTCGTGTGGTTTGGTACATGTTGTGTAGGCAACCCATGTACTACACACAATGTCTATGTATCTCTTGAAATACATGCCATGTCTATGGGAAGAGATAACATGGAATGTGATATGGTTACATGCCCTGTGGTGTTTAACTAACTCCCAACACCCCAGTCAACCCCAAGTGGGGGCCATATGTCATGTAACCTTGAGTTACACACCACATTGATTATGAATGTCCAAAACCATTGTTCTTACTATTTACACCACATCTAATCATATGGTGTCTGATCCAAATCTAAATCCACCTCAAAACTGGATATACATAATTGACTGGACACTATAATACTAAATTGGTTGGTTTGGGGATTTCAATCAGCTCTGAAAAGAAAATTTGATGACCAACACATAAATCAATATAAGAATGATATCTCATGAATCACATTGATCAATCCATCTCCGTAATCATTTCACCTATTGTAGGATGTCATGATGTTTGGTCTTTAATTTTGTAACATTTATCCATTCAATGGAGGAACAATGATCAATCATTAAAATTCAATGAAGAATGATGGATGCATATAATATATGGTGGAGAAGAAAATACACACAAGGTAACAAACCCAATGAACGTTAGTCTACCATTGTTCATTTCGGTCTCCATATTTTCTTTTAAGAATTATCAACAAATCAAAAAATAAATCAACCCCATAAATAGATCAGTTTAAGCCTATCCCTCAAGAATGAGAGAACTATGGATCAACCAGTTTGATGGTTGGTCCATGTTAATCATTTAATCTATGAATGGGGAAATAGAAATCAAAATAACAAAATCTTACATTAGGGTTGAATCATTCACCAATTATGATTAATCATTATGTTTCCTCCATTGGTGAGATCTATCAAAAATTCCATTCGTCAA
Organism: Viscum album; assembly: GCA_963277665.1. Lineage (NCBI taxonomy): Eukaryota > Viridiplantae > Streptophyta > Magnoliopsida > Santalales > Viscaceae > Viscum > Viscum album. The sequence continues at coordinate 1,562,072,452 of OY728147.1, forward strand.
TCTCTTGTCTAATATCCATCATTGTTTACATCGAGACATTTCTCCACGGTTCTTTTCATAGCCTCCAATAAATTGAAGGGTTATGTGTCTAACCCTATATCCATGCATAAAAGGATAATTTAAAAGAAACACTACTATTTCACTGTGAAACATTTTAATAAAATAAATTCTACTTTTATTTTATTTATTAATATTCCAAAACACTACTTCTCACATCTAACCCGTGATGGCCGGTGTAAGGTCACACCAAGGGTTAACATGATGTTATGAATGCAATGATGCCCCCAGATTTTTGGATTCGAGAACCTGTTTAGATGTTATTACACTTTTTCAATAAAAATGTTTATATTTTCTATTTAATATTTTATTATTATTCAAACATTTATTCTAGGAAGACAATGCCTCAGAATCACATTTCATTTCTACAACTGGTCACAAGATAATCCATATAATATTTAAAACAATACACTAAAAATTTAAAGACAGTGCATATAAATATACATGAAATTAAAATTATTTAAAGAGTGTATATGTAAGATGTAAAATGATATCATATATTCTAAGAATAACAATAATTGCTTAAATATAATATATATTTATCAGTTAAAATTTATTATCAATCAATGTAATGTGTTTAAAAATAAAAAATTACACCACTATGTGGACATGGTATGTCACATATACACATGTGTGGATTTTTCAGTTTTTCAATATGATGGAAAATAGATTAATATGGTTTTTTCTACATGAATAATAAAATTTATGAATATTTTATATAATTATTTTATCATGATAAAGGTTATAGAATTTTTTTTGGATTTGGGATTTTAAATATCATAAAAACACACTATTTAACGGTATAGATCTTCTCTGTAAATGTAGACCTAGCTAACAAAATAAGTCATCTAGAGTATTCCATTAATGAGGAAAAATAATATAGGTTATGTGGGGGAAGGATGATAAGGGATTATTTTTATGATTTTTTTCAGCCTATGTGGATAAATAGGTATGAATAATATATGATAATTTTTTCTCTCTTATAAGAGATGGAAATGGATGACATGAAAGTTGTTAAAATATTTTTTTAATATAAAAAATATTTATAGTCAATGTGGCTCCAAATTAAGAAATATTAAATAAAAATGAACATATGGTCTAAATTCTATCATAAATGATATTTTTTCATGATTATGGGGCATTTATCCCATGAGTATTATTTTAAACACCAGGGTAAACGATTCGAAAACTAATAGTGATAAACAAAATTTACGGTATTACTATTATTTTTGAAAGATATTATATTTAATGTATTACCTTATATTATTTATTATGAATAAAATTATGGAATATATTTTATATGATTAATTTTTTAAAATTTGACAAAATTAATTCCAATTTAAATTCATGAAACATAATGTATGATATATATATATATATATATATGTTTTTTTATCAAAAATGATTTTAAATAATAATAATGGATAATTAAGGTCCAAATTAAATTAGTTAGAACATATTAAATTAAATGATTATTATTTATATAAATAGAAAACAAATATGAATAAAATATTTAAATACTTCATTTAGTAAAACGTATGAAAAATAGTATTCATATATTAAAAAAATATTAACATTTATAAAATTCAACCATACCATTTTATATTAAATATTATATATTAATATTAATTATAATAATTATTTAATATAAATTTGATCATTCAATATTTATTTCATAAAAATTTATAATAATCTTATGTCATTATATTTTCATAAAAGTGATAGTTTGATAAAAACTGTATTTTTCCATGTTACCCAAACATTCATTTATTTCCAAACAATCTATAATCATACCCTAAGATCATTATAAAATCATTAAGTAAAAATGAAATTCAGTAAATCAAATAATGTCTATAAAAAATAGGAGTTTATTGTTTAATCATAATCTAAAAAAATTATGTGCTTGTTTGGAATTGTTTATCAAAATTAAAATCATACAATCATGAAATCATAGTTTTTACATTAATACTTCATAAAAAATAATACATGAATTTTATGTCTATAATATCATGAACACATGCATGTATTTCATTAGAATTACATAATTATGATCCCACATTAACATGTTTATTTCACAATATCTCTATATTTGATTTACTATTTCATTAATCCAATTATCCTACCCTTATTCCATAGTGTCAATAATCTAAATAGGGTCTTCATTTTAGGATATGTATAGTTCCAATTATATTTCCATATATTTTATATAATGTTATGAGTATGATAAGTGCTTACCAAATAAAGAGATAAGGAACACATCCTTAAATTTAGAGAGGCTATGTAATATTTCCAAATGTTAAGATAGAGATCCAATTCATTACAAATTTCGAAATTTTCCAATGAATTTAGGACTTAGATTCCCTTTCATACAGTGTCATAACTCATGTGACCACTGACATATCGTTATGAAAAGAATATATCTAGGTAAAAATCAAATATCCTACCTTTGGTTATATTTTTAATCCTTTTATCCTTTATTGATATTCCATAACAAGAATCGTATTTTTCATCAATTTCATTGATATATCCTTTATCACATATGGGAAAAAAAGATTCCTCTAATCAACTAAGTCCAATCTAATTAGAATAAAAAAATATCCTCTGATAAATTTTTTAATATGGTTCTATTTGACTGTATTAATGAGAGAATTTATTATATATGAATTCTTCCCAAGGTAAATATATATCCCGCATAAAATGATATGAAATTTAAAAACACATAAATATATATTCATAGTTATTGAATACTCCTCTCAGTGAACCCATAATTTTTTGTTCGATTGGTGGTGCTCAAACTTATCTCAATATCAAGTCCATTCTGAATAATCTTTTATAATTTTTTTATAAATATCATAATGAATTCAGATACATTGAAAAGAGGTAAAACAAGATGTCTCACAAAATCATTATTATTGTTTGGTATACGGAAATAAATATTTAAATGATCTATTTTAGTGTGGAAATATGTTGACTATGTATGATGATCAACCATAACCCATATGGATTTATCCATTCTATGTCATTTTGGAAGTCCAATGATGATGTCCATAATAAAATAATCCCATTTATACGTTGGAATAGGTAGAGTTATCATGATTACATTTGGAGATTTTCATTTTTAATTTACATATTAACAAACCAATAATTTTTATAAACTATTTACAATTTCTAATTTAAAATTATCCCACAAAAATAAAGACATTAATTTCATGAGAAAAATTAGATTAATGTGGGTATATAATGAAATTAATGTAATAGGATTCATCAAAAAATATATTCAACTCATGTATGGATGAAACAAATAAATGATATTAATATTTAATTAAACCATTATTATAAAAAATAATCTATATTCACATCATTATTAGATTTATTTATATTTTGTAAATTTATAATCATCAATATAGTTACTTTTTACAACTTCCAATAAATATAGTTATGAATTAATTTTGAAAATAATAATTTTTTTCCTCCCAAATAATTCCCATATCACACATTGAAAAGTCCACGAATAAGTATTCATTTCCAATCCTCATAATCATCATAAATACTTGATCTTTCCTAATAAATTCTATATATTCCTTATTAATCATCCCATGGTGGTAGTATATTGATAAATAATTATCCTTTTGTAGTTCGATACAAATATGTTTCCTCCTATTTTGATATTTATATCAAAATATGTATTTGTTTTCTTTGGATTTGAAAATATTTCACATTTCCTATGATTTTTGTGATTCCAACAGATATTCAAGTAATAATTTAAATAATAAAACTCTTGATCCAGTCTTTGATTTTTTTTTCAGGAATCATTAAACACTATTATGAATTCTAAATTACAGTATCCCTCATTATCCGAACTCATTTATGATTTTTTTGAGAATCCCAATATATCAAAAATACTTCTCTAAAAAAAGGAATTTTGAACCAATTTTATTAATGAGATTCATTTATATTCTATTATAATGATATTTTAATTATTGTATCATTATGTAATTTTCCCATCTTCCTATCAAAATTTATAAAGTGATTTCTAATTAGGTAAAATTTTAAAAAAATATCTTATAATAACCATATAAATAAAGGATACAATATATCCTAATTATTTTTTCATTGTACAATATTATTCCCTTCCTTTTTCTTTGAAGGATAAACTAATACTCTATCTTTAGACGCAATATGGTCAATAAAAAAAATATTCCAAATGAAATAATTAAATCAATAAAATTATCAATATAAATTATTTTTTATATGATTCTCATCAATGATTCATAAATAACTATTATTCAATTTAGAAAATATGTATAATACCATGATATTTTATAATAATTATTATTGTTAAATTTTTGTTATATTTATCTAACAATATTTTCAAAAGATCCACAAAATTTGAGGGTGAATTAGTTAAAAAATTTGTTTTTCTATAAAATCCAAATTTATATACATAACATAAAGTGTTTTTTTTGGAATCCCATATTTATATACACACAACTGATAAAAACTACATCATATATCAATAAACTAAACATTATGATATATTTGAAGTTGATAATCAAATTCATTCGCATGAGGTTGGAGATACATATTCTTATTGGAAATTATATTTACTTCTCATCAATAAATGAAATTCCTCATAGCCTCATAGTTTTTATTCCAAAAAAAACATGAGCTCCCATTTGAAAAACACTTGACTGTATGAATTATATTATTACAGAATTGCATAAGATTTTTTTTAACTCTAGTAGCTTCATTATGGCCATTATAGTGGATATATTAGATATAAGTTTCATGTAAAGGTTATATTAAATAGAAAACATAACACCATCTTTAGGTGGATTACTAGGTAGTTTATTATGAATCAGAGGAATGTGCCCTTGAACAATAAAAACATATTAAATTCTAGGGTTAACTTTCCAACCCATAGCTTTTGTATTCCCTTATCCAACAATAGTTTTCATTATTTGGGATATTAAGGGTATATCCATGAATGAATCTATTAATGAATTATCTATTTTAGGGATAAGTAATTCCATATTGTCATCAAAAATCTTTATCTTCTTCTCATGGAAATTGATTTTTACATTATAATTTGAAAACCACTCCATAAAAATGATTATATTATTGTCTAAAAAATGTTTTGTAAAATTATCTATTAATATGCTACATTCATGAATCATAATGGATATTTAGATATAGATAAATGTTTGAATAATATTTCCTCTATGTTTATTATTTTATAACACCATTTTATAACTGTGAGAAAAATATTTATATTTGTTGGAAAAAATTTATGATATACAAGAGTTCATTTATCACTAATTGAATGAAAAATAAAGGGAACATTTATACTATGATAATTATACATTCCACTATATGTCTATGAAAATAAACATTTTTTATATTAATTTCATAAGTATAACCTTCTCCCGTTATAATTTTATATGATATTTTCCCATAAAACATCCACTCATGAAAATGATTGAATTCATATCCCCACATGAAGAAATAGAATTTTTCAATCAAGCATGTAACAAGGTGATTATTCCATAAATAAAACTTTTTTTTAAATTCCCAAATCCGTTCATCCCACTTTCAATTTACAACAACATGAGGTTCTTGTTTTTCCAATAAATCATTTATTTTCCTTTTAAGTCATAATAAATGGAAAATTAGTTCTCTATTTTCAATAAACAAGATATCGTATCCTTATTTGATTAAAATATTTTAGAGACTATTTCTTTTTTATGGATTGGTTTTATCCCATCAAATATTTAGTTTTCTTTTCTATCTGTATTAAACATGAATTAAAAAACATGACTTTATAACCCTTTAATCTTTTATTCTAGCTTAGAAACATTTTCCACTTCCATTTGTATTATATTCAATAATTTTATACCCAATAAACTCGTTTTTAATGAGGAATTTATTTTTACCTCATATTTAAATTATTATCCATAAACTCCATGATTGATACATCGGGTAGATCATTATTATTTTGAGTCAATGTTAACCATTGATCTAAATAACCTGTGACCTGAATAAATAAAATGAGAACCTCATATATTTTAGCAGATCCAAATTAAATAAATATAATATATAGTTTACTTTTACCGTGCCTAGCTACCAATGGATTTATTTTTCAATTGAATGATGGAGTATTTTGTCACAATAAATGGTGTCATGTATTACCATTGTGTTGTCGATCATAAGGCTCTTCCATAATTTCAAGGTTATTTGTTTTAACATGAATCAGCTACCCCAATTATAGTTATGATATTTTATCTCCATAACCTTATCCATAACTATCTGTAGCATCATTTTTATTCCTTGGTGGTAATTCATTAAAAAGATTATGTTAAATGATATAGTTTCCATTCCTTCATCAATGTGTTATTTATAATAAATGGAATACACACTATTTTTTATAGCATTGTGAGTCATTATGTATACATATAAACTTGGTGATACAGAAGACATTAAATAAAAAATTATTAATGGATAATTTCACGTTCATATACATAGTATTTTTTAGAATATCTCTAAATCATAAAAATATTTTCAAATATTTCATGATGGATTGTAATGATACTTTTGATCAATAAAATATTATTCCTTGGTTTTGTCTATCATGATGTGTAGTCCTATAAACACTAATAATTCACAAATGATGAACAAGATAATACTCAACATCCCCTTTCATAGTTTTTACCCCTGATTGCATCTGTGACACAAACCATATCCACCTTATACTATATTGACTGTGATGTGTACTCTATGAAAACAAAAAATATCAATATTTTAAAAGAATTATTATATTTTCATATATATATATATATACTTATACATATAATTTATCCTAGTGTAATTTTTTCTTATCTATTCATTCCAAATTCTATTTAGTAACATTCATACTAAACCTCCTATGATAAAAACTATGAAATCCCAAACTGAAGTATCACATCGATGGAGATCACTTTTTTACATTTCAACATGATACAAGTGATCACATTAAAGGAGACTGAATATTTTTTGGGTTTTTGAAAAGTACATAAATTTTAAAATCTCACAATAATTTTAATATATAAAATAAACATAGTACCCAATTTTATAATAACATTTTCCCTATAGAATTTACTTTTACTTCAACATCAATATAATTAAATGAATCATAGTGAATGAAAATAAAATAAAATGACTGTATAATATCCTTAATAATGGATTACATATATTAGATGAATCATTGAATAATGAATACATGAGTAATATAATAGAAATTATTTTTTGAAAAAATAAATCTATATAAGTAATCACATGATCATGAAACATATACTCGGATAATATCACAAGTAATATAATGATTTGTAAATGAGAAATTGAATTTAAAATATTGGAAAAATAATCACATGCATCTTAAACATTCCATTAGTTATTTCTTCCATGAAATATTATCTAAATTTGTAAGGACTTAAAAGAATATGTATACTGGTTTTTATTATTAATCCTACCCATACATTGAGAGGCTTTGTAATTTTTTGACTCATTCAACACATAATAATTACAATGAATTCATCATATTAATAACAAGTAAAGTTAAATCAATGTTAAATAAAAATAAATAACTATCCATATTGGATAATGTACCATAAAAATGTCAACACATAATGTAGTCATTGTAATAATAATAAATATCGATAAATTTCATGGATGATATAAAAAATCTTCATGATTATTTTTCACATAAAATATGAATTGGGGAAAAAATATATTTTCAGCTAAATGAAAAAGTCATTCCTAATTAAGAATGATATTTTAGAAATGTTAATACCTAGAGGGATGAAAATTAAAGGAATACATTGAATTTACCAAAATAACAATAGGGGAATATAATATATTGGTTTTTTGATTTAATGATATAATAATTCCAATAATATACACATAAATTGAAACAATCCCAATTAAAGATAACATTGTAAAAACCCCTTACCTTATGGACGACATAAATTGTAAATGATTTAGGACTCCTATATAATTAATCTAAATTTATTATACATATATAAATTAAGAATACACATATTTATAATACCATATATGAAATGAACATAATATATCAACTATTATTAAAAAATAAATCTTTATTAATATTTGTTTTTCGCAGTTCCAACTATATCGTTTTTTCAAGTGAATTTTAAATTGCTAATTTTGTTATGTAAATATTTTCCATGGTTTATTCATATAATAATATAAAACATGATATAACTCCCATATATATTCCTTATATTAATATTTAAAATTATTCTTAATGCTGTGAATTAAACATTAATAACATGTCTTTATTGATGTGGTAGTCCACACATATGCACAAATGACCATAGAATTTGTTAATGAGTTGAATGTTAAGAAGGAAAAATATATATTATATTTAATAAATAATAAGAATTCTATATATATAATTTAATATTATTATTTAAATATCTATAAAAAGAATTTATTTTTTGTTTAGAAGAAAACTACACTAATATTTGGTGATTCTATAATGAACACACATATGGTGGAGGTTTTTATTTTTACATAGGGTGGATAGGAGATGAATTTATGTTTTTTAAATAGAATTATATAATTTCTAAATATGAAAGAATGTTTTTTATATATGATCATGATTATTGAATATTTGATGATGGTAGAAGACTAAATAAAATAATATCAGTTGACAATATGTTATAACCTATCAGAAAACAACTTTTTAAAACATAACATATGTATTATAGGTTAATACACTAATGATAATGGGGACAATAAGTCACTACGGAGAGTTTTTGATTGTATATTTTCAGGTATTGGTAGAGGTATTTATTTATAAACAAAATTTTATGATAGGTTATGTGGTTTACGTCTATAAGTTAGGGAAATCACAAAACTATAATTAATTAGAATATATTTATAATATAATATATATTTGTTGTGAAAATGACTAAAAATATCAAATATTAAATTATAATAATAATAAGGATGAAATATGGCCAACCAAAGAGTTATATAAATGATTATATAGAATATATAAACATATATCATAGTTTAACCGCCATGGTGAACCCGCTTTAATGATAATAATCAATATAGATTTTTACTATTATTACTATTCATTATAATAAAAAATTATTTTAATCATATTACATAATAGTAATTATAAAAAAACCATCATCTATAACATACCAAGCAATTTTAAAATCCAATTATTTAATTTCTTGAATGGTTTTACTGATCCCCGTGTGTAACAACATGAAGATATTATGATTTTTTTTTTTTGAAAAACTAATTTCTATGATATATTTTGTTTCACACAAATCCAACATTATACAAACCACAATATAATATTAATATTATTATAACCTAGCCTATAAATGATGTGATATTATTAGAAATTAAAACCTTTTAACAATTATTATTCATATTTTATATTAATAAAATATATTGATAAATAACTACTCAATGTTTTTAGGACCTTATATTCTTTTAAAATATGGTTTTCTAAAAAATATTTTTTTTGATTATTATGAAAAAATAATGAAAGTAATTTTATTTGGAAATCCTTGGGAAAATTATTTTACAAAAATGAATGTTATTTTTGAAATAAACATTCCATTATTATATTTTTGTTAAGTTGTGTGATTTTTTAGAATATTAATTTCTTAATTAATAGTGAAATATAATATTTTATATTGTTAATTTATTCTATTAATTAATAATTCTATTAATTTATATTTATTATAAAATGGATATCCATATAAAATAAGTTCACTTATAAATATTTTTATTTCAAAATAGTTCATTGTAATAAATTTCATATTTAAATTTTATATTAGTACTTTATTTATTTGTGAGAATTTTCTCTTTTGAAAATCATTTTTCGATCATTTCCATGGGATTATATTTAAGTTTAAACATTCCACTTTCTTTTATGGAATTTATAAAAATAAACCCCCAATTAATAATAATTTTATTATATATTGAAATAATATGTTTATCCAAATTATTGGTAAACAAAATTTAAAAAATAGAATAACTTAATTACAAATATTAAGGATACATCAAGTTTAACTGGGGATTAAAATAAAATGTTAATGTATGATATTGAATAAAAACAGAGAAAAAAAAACAATTTATGGACATATATCGACCATATCTCATTTAAGGTTCTATAATATCTCAATTTGGAGCCTTTTTTAATGTTGGAAACAAGGGTTCACATTGTTTTTTAAAATTTTACATGTATATCCCCTACACCACTTTATAAATTCCAACACCTTTTTTCTTCTCTTAAAACTAAAAAAAATATATCAGCCAAAATATATCATAATATATTCTCTAGTTACCTTTCCAATTCATAGGGAGGTTGGGTTGATTCAGAAACCCTCTTATAACAACATACGATGTAAACAAAATGAGGTCCTATAAAGAATAGGTAAAACATATAACGTTGAATTTTGTATTATTTCCCCAAAAAAATACTTCAAATATTCTTTTAAAATTAAAATATCACTAAAAAATTATATCAAATATACAAATATGGTACTTTTTTAATGTAATAACTTATATCCATATCCTATTTCATCAAATGGGCAATCAAACCGTTGATCATGCGTGTTGCATAATACTATCACATGAACCGATGTCATTCATTGTCCATCCCCACATTTGAATGCCATGTATAATTATGGATTTTATTTTTATCAATTATATTTATAAAATTATAATACAACATTAATGATAATATAACATATGTCTTCATTCCTTCCAATCCATTGGAAATGAATTATGTCTCTCGTGTGTACTACAGACTACAACCATGTGAACTAATGTGTTATTTATTTCATTTATATATGACATCAATTGTAATATGCATGGAATAAAAAAAATTATATATGTTATAATATTATATATTTTGATATATTATATCGCATATACTTTCTTACATTACATTCCTTGGGGGACATGAAAACGCCATTTTTGTGTACGAAAAACTATAACATAATGATCTGAAGTTATTCATATTCACTAATTATTTTTATGGAAGGTGCCAGTGGAATATTTAATTATTTAATTATATATATATAATTTTAAATATATTTTTTAATTTTAATAAATTATGTAACGCCATTTAATTTCATCTATCGAGAAAATAGATATAATGTTCATTCATACAAATCATATCATCTCCATGAAAAATTTAATTAATTTTATATCTCTAACATTAAAATTATACTCTATATACATAATAAAAGTGTATTTAAATAAAAAAAATAGGCATTATATGGTATGTTACATATATATATTATTTTAGAATAAATTTACCTCAAATATATATGTATCATACTATAGGTTCTAATGTATACTAAGACAATTGAGACCTATGGTATAAGATATTGGTGTCAATTTTTCAACTTTGAGAAATATATTATGTCATTAACCTATATTCATGTAAAAGGTTTATCTTCCACTCCTTTAAAATTTAATATCATGAATATATTTATATTCATGATATAAAATTTTTGATTTTTGGTTTTGATTTAATGTTGATTATTATTCAAAACTTACAAATGTTTTAAGGGTTTGATGTTATAATCACATTAATTATAAATATGTTTAATGATTTTGATTTCCCTGACGAGATATTATCATATATTTCAAATGAACATCATGAAATTTATTCTACATTATTTATCTTAATATAATTAATTTTTTTACTTTTTACCCTTTCTTTTTGTTCTCATTATTCCCGAAGAATGTATTTAATGAAATATAATTTCATTTCATAAATTTTCTGAAAGAATTTCCTTTTATGTATACATTTTTTCTAAAACATTACTGAAAATTATATTAATTTTATCAAATAACATATTAATTTCATTTTACACCAATTTTTTATTTTCAAATAAATACATCAAAAGTAATCTTCCTGACATTTTCCAAGAAAGTTTCATTTGTATTTTATAAATAATATGAAAATAATTTTTTATCATATAGGACATAAAATCAATTTTACACCATAATCACCACTCAATGTTTCAATTCATCATTAATAAGTCAAAAATAATATAATAAAGGGAAAAAGTTCAAAATTTTGTGACTTTTCCGTTTAATAAATTTTATATCCAAATTTAAAATTATATATTCCTCACGAAACGTTCCAAGTGATCATTCAAATTTATTTTCCATATAGGAGACATATTTTAATGTTAAATAAGATTCACTAGGGATATAATTAATTAATTCATTCCATATAATTTCTCTATAAGGTATTATATTATGATGATATGATATTAGTAAAACCATTCTCTTTCATGGGGGGTTTCGATGATGATATTATGAAGTGTTTGTGAAACCCAATTAATTTCATGGATTTTTATAAGATAGTTGTTTTATTATAATGAAAATGTCATATATATCATTTTCATTATGCGATGGTGGATTCATTATAACCAATGATGGTAGTTATGGTATAACTAAGGATGTTGGTCACCTAATATTCAAGGATGGGGTTCACATTATAACCTATAATGGTGTTCATGTTATAACCAAGGATAAGAGGGACCTTTATTACCCTGAAATGAATTAGGTAATGATATATTATGATTAAAACAATATTTTTGCTCACAAATTTAATAATTTACCTTATTTTATGACCATTGGATTATATGGGACTGATATAATGTCCTTGAGGAAATCAGTGGACTGGATTCAATTTATACATGTTTACAATGATATAATAGTATGTGTATACAAAATATTTGTGTATTATTCCAAGGTTATTCCCTAATTTAATATATACATTTATTCCATTATGATTAATGTATTATATAATTCCACGATTTATTCTATGAATCATTACAATGATCAATGATTTCTAGAGTATCTATTTTGAATGTTAAACATAGGATATCACACCCTTACGCTTATATTATTCTTATGTGATCATTGATATCTACCTCATTTTCCTTATTTTACATTTGAGATTGTAATTAATTATGTGTTTCCCCCAAATTTTAAAGTACTTTTTTTTCTATGAGAAGAATATGAAGGGTGATAGTTATGAATAAATCATTTGGAGAAGATACAATAACCATATAAACTATATTTTTATGTTTCCATGATTACAATGGAACAAGATCTATACAATTCTAAAGTGGATCATTATGTTATATAATCTGAATTCATCTATTGTGGTCCGATATTTATATATGTGAAGCTTTAGTCATTGCATATGGAATCATATAATGGTTTTGATTACATTTGGAAAATAGGATAAGATAACATTAGTGAGATACCATGGGATATGTCTCAGGATATGTCATAGGCTAATACTAGGTACATTAACATGTCTAGGAATAATGGAGAAAGATAACATGACTATTTTCCCGGAAATTAAATGCCTATGTGATAATAAAAGTGTTCATTCTTCTATAGTAGATGTATTATGTAATAATAAATAAGAATATTTCATGTTGGTCTTGACTTGAGGATTACTAAGTACATTGAAATAAACCTTAATGTGCACCATGTTTGATAAACTTGGGGGATAAGCATTTTAAATTAAAAAATATTAATGAATCACCATGAATGGTTTGAAATTATAATTTCCAGGAATGATATTGGATAAAACAATTGATTCATAGATTGAAATGATGTTTTCATGATTTATAAATCCAATAAACTATTTTTCATCAATCTGATTTGTGTTTATTACACAATTATTTTCATTTAAGTAAATTGTTGTAACTTAAAATAACCATGCTAATGATCAGTGTGATATAAAATTAAATTATTATCCTCATGAGGAGCAAATTGTTTTTAGATTTAAATCAAAATATAATTTCTATTCCAAAAAATATTATCTCATGAAATGAATCATGCTGAACATCCAAATGAACAAAGGATATAACAATGTTATGTTGATTAATTTATGAAAAAACATCAAACATCATTTATTGATTTGTTTAATAAAGTAGTATTTATAATTGAATTAGTACATATAAATGGATATTGTCCATTATCTATTGCTCTAAGAATGAAAATTGTATATTTTTAGTTCATTATTTCAAAGGTGATGTTGAAATATTATGGAATCTTTTATAGAATATGAGTGAACAAAATGAAATTCACTCCATGGTTTGGGATGGGTTTATGGAAATAGTTTTCAATAAGTTTATGCATAATATTTTTCAGTCTAACATGAAAAAAGAATTAATTGATAAAAAGTATAAGTATAATTAATCTTTTTTACATATGTTATGAATTTTCAAAAGCATGAATTATATGGTTTTGGTGGTATCATCCAACTAGATATTAAGGTTTAATGATAAAGCAATGGAAGGAAAAAAAATATCTAAACCGTGATATACATATTGTAATTATGTCTTGTTAAGAAATAATTCTATGTGATTTCAATGAAGAAAGGTATATTAGATTAAATCATCAATCACATGTAATTGATAATAAAAGAAATATGAAATTCAAGGGAAACTATAAAACACATTGGAAAAAGTATTTTATCATTAATTTATGCATGAAATTTGGAAGTAAATATATAATAAATTATATTGATGGGGAATTTTTTTAAGTATTTAAAATAATTCCATAAAGTATAAGAAAGTTAAATTGATGCGAATAAGTTAGATAATAGTTATTATAGAGAGAAATCCACAGATAATTCACCACCCACACCGCAGTGCTTCAAGTGAATGGATTATCAGAATTACCTGAATAAATGTTCCAATCCATTAGATAATGAGAATTTAATTCCAAGACAATGTCTATAGAAAAAAGGAAATAATAAATATTATGAAAGACAACATAAAAAGTTAATCATTATAATTAGGGAATAAATATCTTCATCTCCCTAGACCACAATTTAATGTTTTACATTACATGGAAGATCCCATTGAAAATATTTTTATT
Source organism: Viscum album (assembly GCA_963277665.1). Taxonomy (NCBI): domain Eukaryota; kingdom Viridiplantae; phylum Streptophyta; class Magnoliopsida; order Santalales; family Viscaceae; genus Viscum; species Viscum album. Next base: position 1,562,087,461 of record OY728147.1, read on the forward strand.
CATATTTTAGTGGAACAAGCTGTGATTATAAGAATTAATTATCCCTATATATATGGGTTTAGAAATAATGAAATCCCATTTGATAGTAAATTAATCAAATAATAAGCCTAACCATCTAATAGAAATGGGTATTTATAATTTATGATAAATTTCAAGGAACAAAGGTTGAATTATCTTTTTGAATCTTATATATCTCTGTCTAATATTAACATAATAGGTATAAATACAATAAATTAATTTATAATTAAACCATTTATCATGAGTATAAATTCAATGAAATACCATATAAGGTTTTACGTGTGAGGATTTTATCATGATTAAGTATATTTTGTGTGAAAATTATTGAAATAAAACTATTTTTTTAAATGTTATAGTTAAAATAATATTTTAGGTTAAAGACAATACAATTTATGGACATAATATTAATGGTATGGATAACCTATTTTTTTATTCTTAAAATTTATTTTTAGGTAATTATGAATGTTTTAGTATTTATTTTAACATTTTTTTGAAGAAGATAACATGCATGTTGGTTAACAATCTATCTCTTCTTGAAAGGAAACCATCATTGAACCCATAATTAGAGGGAGATAAGTGTTTATCACATACCTATAGCCTATATGAATGAATATATCTGGTGATATAACTTGGATTTATTTACTTCTTAATATTAAATATGGTTGTTAGTATTTCAGTAAGATAATATTGGGAGAAGAAATTTCTAATGGGATCCTACAACCATTGTCCACAACTGAATAGTAGTCTAAAAAAATAACTATGAATTTTTTTTACTAGACTAAAAAAATTATCTAAATTAACTTTTTAATATGTTTTGTAGTCAAAATAAAGATACCTTTCATTTTTTAGAATTTATTACATGATTTTAAATGTATTTATCCATGAAATATAAACCATCAATATAAAATCCCTGTGTATTTGTATGAGTTTGTAAAAAAATTAATCATGGAACTAAAATAAATAATATATTTATTAATCATAAATAATATTCTCTTAGCATAATTTTAGATAATATATATCCATTTAATATCCTAGATAATATATTGACCAAAGTGATGACCAAAAAATCCATGTACGAGAAACAATTTGTAAACGATGCATAAATTATAGTTGAATATAATAAATTGATAAAATGTTAGGCGTGAAACATTAATAAAAAAGTTTAGTCATATAATATAAACATAGAATCATATTATCATTGAAATTCATGAATGTGGAAGAAATTAAAATCATCAAAAGAACATGAATCAAGGATAACTACCAAGAATGAATCACATAGTGGAATAAGTCCCAGAATAGATTTGGTTTACCCTCTGACCACATACATGATTTCTCATTAGAATAAAAATTACCCAATGATGTTTAGTAATATCTATTTGAATCCTTAATAGCATGTTCAGAAATATGTTTTCCATATATAGAATTTATCACAATGAATAAACATAAGGGATTCCCATGGAATGAAAAGCGAATCACGATCAAGTCATAAGTAATATCCCAAGGGTATATTGTAATGGTTTACATAAAAGAATGGATTAAATCATTATCAGAAATTAATAAAGTAAAATTATGACTATATTGTAATATATTATATCCAAATGAAGTGTAATCATGAGAAATGAGTGGATATTTTACTTTGGAAATGTTCCACTTTAGCAAAGTTTTAAGGGAAAGTGTAGTTAATATTTAAAATTGGATAAGAGAAAAATAATTTACATAAATATAGATGTGAAATAATAATAGTTTATTCATTATAAATGTATTAGTTTGAGAAAATATTTGTGGTGTAAAACATTTTATGTAGTGTACATGTAGAAGCGTAAGGAATAAAAGAAGTCCCCTTTAATTAGGATTTCTTATCGATTGGAATTGAGATGGAAAACATCTAAAATCAATAATCAACATATCAATTAAAAATAAATTGATCTTTATAAACATATATGGAATATATAAACATAATTTGGGATAAGTATATAATAATAAAAAATATATATTTTATTATAGTTTGAGAAAGTGTAACCCATACGAAAAATAGACGATCAGATACATCCTTTACCTTTTGTTTGAATTCAAGCATCACATTATTTTGAAATACATGATAATAAAATTATATCCATTTAATACATAAATCATAACATCTTATAATTACATTAATTTTATTAAAATTTTATTATATTTGTTTATGACAATTTCAATGAGTTATAGAGGTCAATTTTTCAACTTGAATTCTTCCTCCTTTAGAAATTCCATAACACACCTGGGATTCATCTTTATTGAGGCCATCATATCATGGACATGGGGAAGAGTAATTTAATGTGAATTGGGATTAATAGTGACATTTTATAAGTATTTGAATGTGTGGGGATAAGGGGTGTTGATGGATGCTATTTTTAATTGGGGAAGAGGAGTGTTTTTTATATTATTTATTAGATTATTCTTTTGGGACAGTACTATATCAATAATGTTGATTCCTATGAAAAAATAATTTAAATGGGTTATATTAAATTTGAACCAATGGGTTCTTACACAATTATAAAATCATCCATGACTTGAAAATACTTATAATGTTAATTATAGAAAATTACCATATTCTATTAATTTAAAAATCATTTGTTTTATAATAAATTTAAAAGTTTACCATAACAATTTTTTACATATAGATTTCAAAAATTGACACCAATTTAAGAAAATTATATTACAATTCTTATAAATTTAAATTTTAAATAAAATAATGATTTTTAAAAAACTAATGATTTTAATATTATAATATTATTTGTGAGGCTTGAAAAACTATTTAATGTCATATAGAATTATATTATAATTCTAATAAAAAATAATATTAATTTATCATTAGATTTTATGAAAATAATTTTTTATCTAAAATAATTATATAATTTAGAATTATGTATATTAAAATTAATGTTTTACTAAAATACCGATATTTAGATAATCATTTTTAAAACAATTATTTACATATACGGTCATATAAATATATAAAAATTATATTTTGATTCCCTTATCCACTCTTCATATTTATGGTTTCCCCATAGTAATTTGACTAATTGAGTAGTCTTTTTGAATAAATTTTTATATCTACAGTGAAATATCTTTATTGGATTCCCCTCATAAAATAAACCACATTACAGTTGTACCACCACGGAATTTAGTACATGTAAGGGATATGATATGTACATATTCATGAGTTATACCTAGAATATTTCATGTATCTGATACATTTTTGGTGGAATTATTTGTCGATGGTCCAAATAATTCATCTTGGCAACGAATCTCAAAGGAGTCGATGTACTTGTGAAATATCATTACATTATTTTCATATCTCGTGTCTATATTCCATTGAGGTATGGGGATGAATAAAATGCCTCTACCCTTATATTATATATCTCATTAGTTATTATTTTAATGGCTCTTCAATCAACTTTAGTCATCACATATATGATGTTGGATGGTCATCAACTTTTCATCCACACCCTTGAACATTTTATCTCGCAATAGCTTAAATTAACCGACATCATTCGAACATTAAAGTGTTCTATATCATTTCTAATAAAGTCCTCTAAATGGATAAATATAGATTTTTTTGTGGAAACTATTGTTTTAATAAATATCAACCATAAGTATATGTAGGTATCATATTCATTTTATGTCCATTTAACATCCTCCCAAAATGTCCTCCAGTGGTGAAATACTCTTATCATATTGTACGTTAGATTGGGGGTGGAATATGAATAGAATTTTAACTAAATACATTTACTTTTCAGAGAAATTTGTAGAATGTAGAGGTGAATATCATATCATGATATGATATAATCAATATTAGTACTCTATGAATCCATAAAAAATAGCTAATGTATATCAGTGAATGTTGTTAATGTGAAAATTCCCCCCTTATTTAAATAATTTGATTTGACTTTGTAAGATGATCCAAAGTGTCCCATATAGAAATTTTTTCACCATATGTATTTTTAAGTCCAATAAAAATGACCATATTGTTTTTATCCAATTTTCATTAGGGTATGGGTAATGGTTTAATCATTCATTTTTAATTTTTCATTTAAACATTTTTTTCTTAAAAACAAGACACATTGATCTACATTCAGTGTTCACCTTCTTCATATTATCCCACTAATAGTTCACTTAGAGATATAGATTTATATTTTTCCTCTATGGTTTGATGAAGATGTTCATGATTTATGGGTTATTGAAATGATCTTTCTATATCTAAAGAATTTTTGGCACGCATAAAAATGACCGAAATCTTAAAAATCTTTACTCATCAATTTTAGCTTTGGAGAATTTCCATTTATGATAACATCATCCTTATTATATATTTGAAAATCATCCCTTTAAGAAATATTTATATTATTTAAAAATTATGGTTGAGAAATAATTTGTCAAATGAATGGTGATATACCTTCCTTTATGAATCTATTTTCCATCTTTTTCAAGCCTATGATGATTGGATCCTTCTCAATTCTCCTTATTGATAACATTGGAGGATCCTTAATACATAGATTACCAACCAAATTATTCTATTCTTCCAATATTATTATAGAGTTAGTATTGATACTCATCGATGTACTCTAACCATCCTCACTACTGGATATTAATATCTTTCTGTGTGAATATGTATTTTAGGCTCTTATTTTTTTTAATATCTCTCACACATCTCAGTAAATATATAACGTTTCAAAATTTACTGTTTGAATATCACATATTCTAACTCCAAATAATTTTTTGGATAGTTTTTATCATTAAATTTTAATTACCTCTTGGTAATGTGTAATGGACCCTTCCAACCAATGATACCTCTCATGGGGTGGTAGTGAATAAATGGATATAATGATCCCCGATTCATACCTCTAGTCGGCCTTGAGTCAGCAACTATTACTGAGGGTATAAAGATCTCATGATATGGGAGAAATTTACCTGTATTAGAAAATAATGATTAAATATAGAATGAATGAACCACAAAAAACTCCATTACATAACATAAATAACCAAAATTTGTCCAAAGATTCAAGCATAATTATAAAAAATTCAATATATAGTATCAAAGGTAAATACCAAAACAATAACTAGCGAAAGAGAAATAATGCCGTGGTCTGAGCTGAAAGTCCCCAACACTTTCCCTGAAATCCTCATGGTAACCTGAAAATAGTTTTATAAATATAGGGTGTGTATATAAATATACTGATGTGGAAAACCAAAGGATCTTTTCAATAGTTAGGGAAGAATACTAATTCACATATGAGAAGATTAAACAACCAACCATCGTCTATAATGGTATGCCAACCATCCGAACCATACCAATGAATTGTTACTGGATAATGAAAGGCACATATTATTATATAGAGATAATTACATCTATGATAGGGTACCCCACACATCATTCCCATTTATTAGCTTCTGTCACACCCCAAAGGTAGATGTCTAGTGCTACCATATCTTCTAAATATACCACATCACATCCCATCCAGACACACCTGGTCCACACACCACAAGACATCCCACCTCCACATACCAGGGACACACAACACAACAAAACCTTCACTCACACTCCTATAACACACACCACAACACATTTCATCACATCTCAACTTGTCACGAAGACTCCTGAGTCACCACATCACTAATCATACTGATGGCACATAGGAATCCACATCAAAACTCATCTCAAAGACACCAAGGACACGACATCACAACTCTCTCAAAAATGCATGGGTCATTGACTTCGTGAAGAGGGAGCACGAATTAGTTTGTGGAACGCCATCCCTACTACTTCCAATGTGTTTAGAGAGACACCCTCGCATGACCATGGGGGTGTTTGACACATATTACTCATTGTGGGTGGAGTTTTTATAAAAATCACAGGGATGATAAAAGTATATATATAGTATCTTACACTCAAGACCAGCTTACGAGTTTAAAATATTCACGAACCAGCCTGGGTCATCATTGTACCTATCACCCCAGCAGGCCCATGATGAATCCCAAATGGTGTACCTAATCCCCAAAGGTTAATAACTAGTTCCAAGCATCAAAATAATGATGTTGGTATTGATTTAGACTAAAAATTATATATAAGTAAATAAAAAGGAACTGAACAAACAAGCAGTGAGAAAAGGAATATAATATGAAATGAAACATCCCACATGGGACCTCATGTGTCACCACTTGACATGGAACCACTCTCACTATAATAGAGATCCAAAACTAAAACATGAAACTGAAAAGATAAAGTAGATGTGATCACCACGATGCCCAGTAGGAATTACAAAGTACCCAAATTTCCAAATCCATTACCTTTAAAGTGAAACCCATTAATTATAGTTTGAAAATAATACAATTTAAAATAATTATTATCATTCAATTGAAATATAGTAACAAGTATTCATTTTAATCAAAATCATTTCTTTTCAACTAAATTTTAAAAATAGCTTCAAAGTATGCATTATCATTTCAAAATGAAAGGGAGTAAATTTAGTTTAAATTATAATTTTCACAAATAAGACATAAATTATGAAACAATAGGAGGAAAAATCACATCACAATAACCATGTTACATTCTCAAGAAGATAGTGTTATTTGGGGTTATAGGATCCTTGTACCTAAGTGAATTGTTTCATAGAAACTATGACCATCAATAGTCTCATGCATGAGCCAGTAGGAGGGGAAACCCTAATGTCACATGGGTCATCAATCAACATAGAATATTAGTTACTATTTTAGAATCAATCTTGTTGGATGAAACTGTGATGAATGAATTCTGAATCATCAAATGTACTAGTCCAAGTCTTTCCACATAGATACCCAGGGTTACCCATGTGATCTATCTCCAATGGTGCAAAGGTTTTTTCATGAAAACACGTATGACAAAACACTTTGTTCATCTAAAATCACATTCATAATCCCACCACTAATCAACCTCCTTAAGCATATTCCCCATTTTACGTCACGCGACAACGTACAAGCCTCAATACTAGGAACATATCCCAAATCACATGATAAAAAACGCATCACATTTTACAAACTAGGGGAATGCCTCAAGAGAGCTTTCCAATTTTCTCAACCATGATCAATGTTCCAAATACGCCCAATTAATTTGACCTAAACATTATCATTAATAAAAAATCCATTCCTCAACATCTTTAGGTTCCAAAAAAATTTTACAAATCCAATTGCACAACAAAGGAACCACACATTTAAAAGAAATATAGATAACATTTTTAACACAAATCGAAACCCTTATGAAATTAAAATTTATAATTAACCTCAAGTTCATACAAACAACCATGAATTTTTCCAAACTAACCCAAACATGAAATTTTCCAATTTTTAAAAAACACACACACTAACACAACTTCATTCTAGCCATCTTGCACAACAATTATGCATACAACAAATACACTTTTAAATATTATACACTATAAAACCCATTTAGGAATCATCTTTTAAATATTTAACATTTAATGAAAATTGAGCATTAGAAATGAATTTTATTTTCCAAATAGGATTGATATTATATAATAGCAATAAAAGAATATTTTAGAAACAAAGATAAATTGTGACAAAAAAATGCAGAAACATCACAAACATATTAAATAGCTTCTACATATACTAAATAAATATAAAATATATTTTAAAAAAATAACGAAATTATGGAATTCAAATTGAAGCATCTGAGAAAAGGGATCCTACATAAGGGTGGAACCAAAATGAACTTTGGTCCCTCAAAGATTTCTATCTAAAGGTTTTTTCACCCCTACTTTACATACACACCTTTACATAAATTTAATGAAACATATCTCATATACACACATCCACATTGGCAGGAACAAGTGAAAGGGCTCTTGTACATATATGCTGATATGTATATACTTGTCACCACTCACCTACAAATGCATTTACATATATATATATACACAACATAATACATAGTCCCATAAAGTTACATCTATATCCATGGAAGATAATACATGTTACGGGGGAACCCACACACACAAACACATAGATATATATATATACACATAACTATGCAAAAACATGAGAGTCTTTTTAGACCCGACAACTCAAAACTGCTTATCAAAGTTCAACATAGTATCCCAGAAATACTACAAACCTTAAAAAAATGAATACCAAAATTATTATTTTGAAAAACAAAAAATTAAGATTTAAACATGACCAATGATAGCAGCCCTGGACAAAAATCACACGACAAGACCCAAATCCCTCAAAATTAAACAAACGTAATCCACAAACACCCACAAACCCCAATAATAGAGGTGTGAAACCATAAAACAAAAGAAACACCTTACACAAAAACATTAGTGGTGAACTGAAACACCCTGAATCACCTTTACTTCAGTGGTGGATTACATAACACACACAAGGGAGTACTGATGGACATTAAAAACCAATTTATATAAGCAGAAAAAATGAAATCATGGTTAGCCCATATATACAGCTCGACCAAATTTCATAGGATGACGGATAGGTCAAAATTAGAATAGAAATAGGGAGGTGGAGGAGCATATAAACATAACTTGAAGCATCATAAAAGATTCACGATTAAAAGGTGGAATAAATCGATGGAGGAAGGTGGTTGGAGGGGGTGTGTCATGTGGCCAGGTAGGGGCTTATGCACATGGTGCATCACACTGAATGGAGTTCGCAACCATGTATTGGTTGCACCATAGGGGTGTTCTGGTAGAGAGACATTTTGAGAAGGGATGCCACAACAGTGGAGGGTGCTCCAGAAAAGATCTTGCAGTATAGGGGATGGGGGATTGTCATTCTCCAATTGGGGAGAAGGAGAGGAGCGCCTTTTGGGTTTAAAATAAAATAAATAAAAACTAAATAATAATCAAAATAACAATATTATCATTATTTTTCATACAATTAAGAAATTATTTTTATTTTATTAATTCAAATTCAAAATTAATTTTATTTTTTATTATTTATTCATATTATGTTCCATTTAAATAACATATAACAGGACATGATTTGGTCGCACTGTTGGCCAAACTGTGTGCCAACCGTGCACCACTCCTAGAGAGACCCAACATATAAAATTTTAAACCATTTCGATAGAAAATTCAAAATAAAATCGAGATATAATTAGATAATTAAAAATTCATTATCATGGTGTAACAATTATCCCCACCATAGACAATTTATACAATTATAGAGTAACTCTTCAAGAGAAGGAATGAATCTCAAGTTTGAAACTGAACGAGGCTAGAAAAATCATGAACTCTGTTTGAATTTTCACTCCACCTATCCCACCTAACCAACTCTTAGTGAAACTATAACAAAAAACATGAGGAAAATAATAGGGTTAACCCCACCATGAGAACCCACCATGTATGGACAACATTGAGGATCTTAGAATGTTCTATTTCTATAACTATTGATATGAACCAAATTTAAACATCCCAACATAGACCAACTCTCGAATAGGGATCAATAAGATCCATGTTGGGTCTCCCCACCATACAAGAACCGATCCGCTTTGGCCAATAATCATTGACCGACAAGGTAACTTTCAACCCAAACCAAAAACCTTCGAATCACAAGTAAATACTTTAATTAATTTACCCAAAATCGAGAAATGAACCATAATTCATCATTTACACAAAAAATGATCATCTTCAAAATGAGCACATACTAAAACAAAAACGGGTCACAAAAAGTGCTAACCATACAAGAGAGACAATCATATTGGGACTCACATACACAAAGATAACACATTCTTTGGGGTTTAATACATAAATAACTACCACTAGAATTAATAGAAAATGAGACAAGAAATACTTCATGTAAAAAATAATGAACTTTGAAAACAAAGATGAGTAAAATAGAAAACTTAAAGTAGACCCATTATTGTGCTGGAGACAAAAGACTAATAAAGGTCCTCTACACCCAATGATTTTTTGACTCTATGACAAGATTCACTTAGAGACATGTGGCCGATGTACTGATGTCGTGATGATTCTGCTACCCATTGAAAAGAGCTGGTGATTAAAAACTAGGACGTCCTCATTAATGAATGAAACTTACTAAACCCCTTCAAATGACCTAAAAACTACATTGAATAATACATCTCATCATAAGTCATTATAAATATGTAGATATTATATTTTTAGCTAACAATGGTTGGAAAAATAGGAGACTAATGTGTGATCTAAATTCAGAAAAGGATCTAGTACCACAACTCAATTTAGAGTCTAGGTAGATTTTCCAATTAAAATCATTATAAAAAAACTAATTCATAATTTCCTCAAAATAATTAACCACATTTGTTTTTACAATTTCAAGCCACTAAATCACAACCAACACTGATATAAATCCATCTATGGATTATGACAACATGACTTAATGTAATCAAAATGACTTAACAAAAAGAGAATAAAAGAGTGGCTCAATTATTAAATTATTGGACTAATAAGAAGACCTGTAAGAAACAAGTTACTCTGGTTCGATCTCTTCACTTATTAGGGAACCGTCTCTAATTCCAAATAGGATCAGTTGATGAACCTAGATTTGAGACCACACACAATAGAAACATTAACTATTTCAATGAGTTTATATTCAGTTAATAATGAACTAACTCTTAGGATTCCCACCATAGCCATTCCCAATTTGTTGGTCTTGCGAGACACTCATATTCTCTACCACATTCCTTTAATTCAACTCCTCAGGTACAAAACATTGGAAAAAATTTCTCTTAAACACCTTCTAAGACATCCTATCATACAAATATAATGGGATTCTCTCTTTCAAAAATCCAAATTTTATCCTTCAAATGATCATGAACTAGCATGGGCTCTCATAGCGTAGAGTGTTTCTAAAAAATGAATTAACCAATTATTTCACCAAGAAAATACTATACATTCAATAGATGAATATCAACATATAAGATAGAAAAAATTGAAATAAACTCAATTAAACAACTCTTTTATGATTCTATCTAGAACAAAAAACAAGAAGAGAGTCACTAGAATCCTCTTTGAATATTCTGGGAAGTATCCTCAAAAGTAAGAGGCCTAAAGGAAATTCATAACAAATCATAAATAAAAACTATATAATTCAATATCAAAATAAAACAAAAACTCAAATATCCACTATAACAACAAATAACTATGTAAAATCCCAAAAACCAAAAAAAATGATACCAATCCTGAAAATAAAACACTAAAAAATTGCTCACTCACTTTTTTAAACCTTGAAACCACCCCATTTGAAAACTATTTTAGAATGAAAAACTACATAAACACCCACCATTGTTGGCCCATGAATTGTCACACACACACACACACACACACATATATATATATATATATGTGTGTATATTTGCGATAGCTATAGAATACATCCACACATACCACCAATTATCTATATATGACATGCATACATTCGTATATGTGATCATTCATATAAATACAAAAAGTCAATTCCATAAATTTCTCTACCCAAAATTGGTCCTTCAACCCAAATCCCAAATTCCCAAACAACATTAATTTCATGTTCCAAATAGTATTTCGAATTACCCAATGACTTCCAAAACACCTTCCATAATTCCCTTTGAAACAACAAATTCATTGAAGCGAATACAATTTCTATTTAAAAATTGATTTACAAATCCCATAACCATATTCCCTTTTTATATCCCCTTGTACTAAAAAACATTTTCAATTTTTCGGAATTCCACTAAATCCAACCAAAACGAAGACCAAATATAAGTCACATGAAAACATCCAACAAGAAGGAAATTGTGGTAATGCCAACCCAGAAAAAATCCTTATTAGACCATGCTTTGAGAGACCATCAACCATTGATTGTAACCTGAACCATTCACTCGTGAAAAAAATGTGTCGCTACTCTATGAAATCTTATTGTGTAACACAAGATCACATCCTTTTTCATCCCATTTCTACATGGATAAATGGGGGAAACCCTACATAAAAGAAACCTTTCCTACTCGCTATGCACAACGGGGCGAAGAAGAACACCCTTAACCCCTAATCACTCTATGAGAAGAAAAAGATCAGCATATATTGAAACCAAAGACCATCCAAATGAATCCAAAACTCACAACCAAAACCAAAATTCATCACCATAGAAAAGATATGAAGATTAAAAGAAGGGAATAAGTGATAATGAGAAAATAACTCACCATGGATTGAATGAGGGAGCCAATGGTTCGATCCATGTTGAAGGGAATATAAAAATGATGAATGGGAACGATGTTGGAAGTTTGAAATGAGAGAATATCAACTAGAAAGATGATATGGAGAAAACTAAAGATGATGAAATCATTAAAAACAATAAAACATCGGGGAATTAGATGATTTGTAATCCCCTTTCAGGTCTTGAAAATGTGGGATTCCAGGAAACCATGAAAAACCCATCACCTTTTCATTTTATAATCCTGAAAAAATACACATCATGAACCGACCCTGGATAACCTGTGAAACCATCTTTAAATTCATGTATTATACGTGAATTGAATTTATTTCCGACAATAGTTCTGATGTAGCTTTATTTTCCACTAATAACTCTTAGAACCTCCCCAGAACACCTCAAACACTCAAAACCAGAGTTGTAACATATCAAGAAGGCACCTACCATTACATCATATACCACCCAAAATATTATCTCTATAAAGAATATAAAACCATACCAAAATAAAAGGGTTTGGAAAAAACACCATGAGAGATACCTCTCAATGATCATTTCATACCTCAAACACTACCTATATCCAATCACACCAACCCAAATGGACACAAAACACACTGTACAACCACAATCCACCACCTCTCACTCAACCAGACTTCCAATGATCCATTACAGAACAAAAAAACACCATTTGGAACACATGAATCAGGAAATTCCATCCTCCATGTCATGATAATATATACACTGGTTGGCACTGACTCAACCACACTGGTTTATTCACATTGTATTTATTTCATATCAATTAGGAATTAGGTCCCCCCATTTTACAATGCCACAACATTATCAGAAATCACACCACACACATCACATACTAAAGAAAAAACCCATCTAATTAAATAACATGGTCTGAAACAACACAACACAAGGTTATACCTATCAATGATAAACAAAAAATAACTATGGGTACTATAAGAAAATATTTATCACTCCCTAGTACTCTCCGCCAAGACACAATGCCATTACAACACACAAACCAATGAAATGGTTCATCTACAGAAAACCTTCTATGGGTGATCCTGGATATCGACTAGCTCTTCCAAAAACTATTATTCATCCTTTATATCTATCTCTCCCACGTTATGGATATGGGATTCATTACTAAGATACAAGAAGAATTTGAGAGATATTGATGATGTTGTGGATCCTTTCCAACCGTTGTTGTAGTGGCTACTGGTTCACCACTTCTCTAACTCGCCCCAACACCTCAAAGGTACCAAGAAACCTCTTATAAATCACACTCAATATACCAAACATTTTATTCGCTCATTGAGGGGAAATATTCCATGAAACATGGTCCCCTATCTCAAACTACGAGGACCCCGTTCTACTATCAACACAATACTTATTACAGTCATGTGATGATATCATCCTCTCATGAATAAGCGGAACATTATATTTTATGGTCAGCTTCACATTGAAACCTTGAATTATTTTCTCTCCAACCTCTGTCCCACACAACAAAGAAATACATGGTCCCCCAAACAAAGAATCTTATGGTTCCACACCATTAGAAGAGTGATATAAATTACAATTATGAGAAAACACATCCAAAATAAGGTTTCATACCCAAGATCCATCATTTTCGATGACAAATTCTCCCAACATATCCCCCTACATCAATATAGTTAATTCTCTATTCCCACCAATATGGGGGTGAAATGAAGTGTTTCTACATAACATTGTTCCAATATAATGTTGCTATCCACTCCATCCTCATGAGGTTATATGTGCATCCCATTCTAAGAAAATGGATGTCAGAACATAATGAAACCAGAACACATCACTCATATAACTCTTAGCTAAGGCATCTACTATGCCTGACTCATTGATCGATAAGAAGTGGGGTAATTTCATCAAATGATCCACTATCACACAAATATTTTCACAAGAATCCTAATATATAGGTAACTCTATGATGCAATCCATTGAGAATTAATCCCATTTCTACTCTAGGACATACAATTATTGAAACAATTCACTAGGAACCCGATGCTCATCCTTTTCTTGATGGAAAACCACAATATTTACCATAAACTCTAAAGATTCCTATTTTCTCTCAGAACACCAAAACTGAAGTCTCATGTCGTATTAAATGATAGAAATTATGTGGTTTATAACCAATTTTGGAATATGGAAATAATGAAGAACCCTCTTGTTCATAGCTACCTAAAAAAACAACCTTCCTAGAAAAAACATGCTTTTTTAAATATCCTCAAAACACATTCCCAAGAATAACCATAGCAAATACGATTACACATTACCTCTACATCAGAGTCTCCCCATTTAGACACCTCCAATTTCCATATCAAAGAGGACCACACTGTCATCTAGAACACACAACCTCCTCTATCAACCACCCTTGGTTTCAAGTTCATGTTTTCCAATTACTCTAATCCTCTCCAAGAATCCATAGACTCTCAATAAATACCCTTCCATGACATCCAGAACAATGAATCAGCCACAACATTCACGTTTCTAGAGTTATAGAAGATATAAAAAATAACAACCCTAATGAAACACATCCCCCTCCACTGATTCTGATTTAAGTCACACTGCGAAAAGACATATGTTACACTCTTATAAACCGTGAAGACCAAAAATCATACCACAATGAGGTAATTTAACAAAAAAATTAGCACAAAAAAAACTCATTTATATCTCTATATCATTAGAGTAATAGTTATGAATGTGGATTCATATCATCATAGACCCATAAGAGATCACTTCCCACCACAACATCAGCACGAATCCCATGCCTAGATGGGAAGAGTCCGAAAACACGTCATTCAATCCACCCTCCTCCCATAGCTAAATCATAGGGGTACTAACTAACATCCCATTAATATAACCAAAAAATATCTGTCACTTAGCATTCCACACATAAACAAGTAATTTCTTAGTCAATCAAATAAATAGTGTTGGATCTTGAGTGATAATAGGTACACACCTCCGTTAAAATCCCTTAGAACAAGAAAACTATGAACCTCTTCCACCTTATTTAGTTATACCCTTGAAAAAATTCCATCAACCTTCGATGTGTCTACATCCACACCCAGATGAGACACATCATTCCTGAGTAGATGCTACTCTAATGTCTAAAACATATAGTTTGACAACATTCCATAGAGATGGTGGTGTCAGAGGATAGGAAAGATAATTCTAATATGATAATCATGATCCTACTGTAAAATCATGTAGATCAACATATCATTGATGAATTAAATGAAAAAAACAATCAAGGAACTCATTAATCATGGATTTAATATTCCCCATGACATGACTAGTGTGTTTGTAACACCTCAGGGAATAACTAAAAACTCAATGTACCCATTCATGCATCTAAAGGTAGAATTTTGGATATCTCCTTCCTTTACCCTCAACTAGTGATTTATAGATCATAG
Organism: Viscum album; assembly: GCA_963277665.1. Classification (NCBI taxonomy): domain Eukaryota; kingdom Viridiplantae; phylum Streptophyta; class Magnoliopsida; order Santalales; family Viscaceae; genus Viscum; species Viscum album. The sequence continues at coordinate 1,562,103,138 of OY728147.1, forward strand.
ATTGACAATTGAAAACCATACTATCTCACCTGTTTGAAAATAATATCTATCCTTGAAAGAGGGTACTAGTTTTTTACAATCACCTAATTCAACCTCTGATACTCTATAAATACCCTCAATATACCATCCTTATTCTTTATGAAGAAAACTAGATCACCCCATAGTGACAAACTATTCTTGATAAAACCCTTCTACATTAGATCATCTACCTAAATACTTAACTAATACAACATAGATTGTGGCATCCAATAAGTATTTATAGAAATTAAAAAAGTTCCAGGTTGCTAGTCTATCCCAAACTCAGTATTGCACCAAGGATGTAGTGTAACAACATCATTATGAGAAAAATATCAGAATTCACTTATAATCTTCTGAGACATCTATAAAATAGATTCCAATATATCCATAGATATCTCATACTTCAAGGAAATATGGGATATATGTGTATTTTTCCAGCATCAGTTCTCAACTCAACACCAAAATTTTTTTACTAGCCATCTACGTCTGAGACCACAGTTCTTTACTGATAATAGTTAATAACACAACTAAAAGAATAAAACTATTTTATGATGAGTATGACATCGTATGACTTATCTATAGAATGAAAATATCTTGAAAGGACTAATGCAATCCCATCATTACTCTACACCAATATAACACATCAAACAAGACAGTATATCCTTTGACTGGTGTATTAAAAACCATGGGTGAGGGAGGCCTCTCTACATATATTCACATAGCATGGGGTAGAGAGGGTTAATCAAAGGACTGAGGAGAGTCAAAATCAATCAAGGCACAAATAGTTTACTAAAAAAACTGGTCATACCTATGAGAATATCTAACCGCTCTCAAACTCCTTCCTCTACTATTTATAACTAAACACACCAATATTCTCTACCACTCGACAGATTACCACCCCCACAATCATGCTTGGGTCATGATCCTTTAACCCAAAGAACATCATGAGATTAGCCTATACCTAATCTATCTCCCCTCAGTGGAACATAATCCTGATTCCCCTACTACTGAAATAGCTTCACTGCAAACTGCTGCTAAGGCTGGAATTGGACCTTTCCACCTCCACCAAATTGAGCTCGAGTATCAACTAGGAACTAGACCTAGTGACCGCCTATAACCAAACAGAAGTAACACATTATCCCCAAATGCATAAGAAACACATGAAAACATGAATGTTAAAAGAAAATATACCAAGGATGACTACAGGCTAGTCAAAAAATTGATGGTCCTGACACCTGAGACCTTCTTATGATAACTATTCCCATTGAGAAACCACTATGAATCACTTCATGTGGAAAACCTCCTCCCGAGTGATTTGATTTGATCACCACAACATTCTTCTAATCCATATTTTTTTTGTAAACATAAAAGGAGTAACTACATAATGGATAAAGGGATGTTGTGCCTCCTCAAGACACCTTTAATGATAATCCTCATCTGTAAAATGTTTTGGATAAAAATGAAGAGGTTCCTTGAACATCATTCACAAATACCACACTAACATGAACCCATACTGAAGAGTAATAAACTACTTCCTCTTCATTTTAATCGTGGTAGATAAAATAAAATCTTTTTGGAAATCCTTCTAGAAGACATCCCATGAAAAATTTTCCACTCTATGCTCACCAAGATACAACATCCCCCACTGACGTGCATCTCCTCACATATGAATAACTTCCAAAGGAACATTGTACTCGATCGAGGCTCTGATCAAACTGACAATAAACTTTAGAACCATTATCCAAATCTCTATCTCAATAACAGAAATGATCACTTATTGTTCTTCCCAAGCCTTCTACTGAATAGAACGTAACATCCTCTGTCACTGATCATCATCCTCAACCAGATCAACCCTTTATTGATCAATCGGGCTAGCTTACTGGCCTACACCACCTGAGCCACAGGTAGAAAATGACCAAGATCTATAACAATAAGAAAATAAGGATTCACTATGATATTTATTGTGTATTTTAATTATAATATATTTTAAATAACCTAAAAATATTTAATTCATATAATCAATTTTATGATTCCCCAAACAACATAATTTAAACTAGAACACATGTCACCATCATGCTTGTGCCTGTCCAAGTTCACTAGCCTTCAATATGTCTCATCTCACATGGTTATTCAATAAGATCAGAGTATGTGAACTAGATAATGGAGGACTTTAAATCCCATTTCCTAGCCAGTCTCCCTAGTATATGTCATGAACCAAGATCAACTATCCATTTTTCCATACCAACACATTCATTCCTCATCATGCCTAACTCTGAACTCCACCCTTTATATCAACCATCACCTATAATACCATTATTTCATGACCTCTACCTCTAATGATATCCCTCATGGGATGGTATTAAATAAAGGGAGATAATTTCCCCAAAGTATAGCCTCTATAAGGATCTTGGTTGGTGATAAACACTGATTGTGTAAGGATCTCACAATACAGGTGAAATTACACTCTATTAGTAAACAAGATTTCCATATAAATTGAACGAACTAAAATAAACTATATTAAATAATATAAATATCCCATTGTCATCCAATGATTAATATGTAAATAGAAAAATTAGAGTAATTTTTTTCCATGGTAAATTCCCAAAATAAAACTAATCAGTCAAACAACAGCTACCCCGAGTTATGAGATAAATATTTTTAGCCCAGTCTCATAAATTCACTTACATATATGAAAACAATATATCCTTAGTGTATGTATACAAATATAAATATTATGAAAATACAATTATATCCTTCACTTGTGAGGGAATCACAAAAATGAACCTGTGAGAAAATAGTTGAACCAACCATCACCTATAAAGATATAGTTTTTATCCCAACATCACCATTGAATTATCAAAAAATAACATAATCCCAAAACAATAATATAAAGTAATGAACATCACTGATGGGTTTCCGTCACCACATTTCAACTAATTATCTACAATCACACCCCATCAGAAGACATCTTTGTGCTCACACCTCTTCTTAATATACCAAATCACATCCCACCTGCACACACTTGGGCCACACACAACAATACATCATATCACATTACATCACATCTCAACTCATCCTAAAGGCACATGGGACACCACATCCCAAATCATCCTTAATACACATAGGACACCACAATACAGCTCATCTCGAAGTCTCTTGATAGACCACATCACAATTATTCTAAAGATTATTTGGACATCGTCACCTGTATGAGGGAGGAGGGAAGAGAAAATGGTCAGCTATAAATCCTCCCACCATGATTTTGGGAAATACACCCCTATATTACTATACGAGTGTTCGATATATAGTGATCAACTTTTGTTGGATTCATATAAAAACTACATGTAGAAAAAAAAATTTATATATATATATATATTATCAAACACTCATTCCTAACCAATTGATTCTCAATTATATAACAAAACCACCACACTGTGACTTTTTATGCCTCCTATAAATGCATTTATTTGTTTCTACAATAATCATTTTAGAATGTGATGATCCCTGATAATTTAATGTATCTTAAAATTTCATCAATATTTAATTCTCATTTAATATATAATTTATCATCAACCACGTTTAATCATACAACCTATCAATATATTCTCTATAGAAACGCTTACATCCAATTATCCAAACCAACCGATGCCATTACAAACATAATTTAACAATTATTTATTCCAAAACTACACATTTATCTGGAGGAAAGAATTCATATATCAGAAAAAAATAGACATCCACAAGAATATCGCATCACTACCCCACAAGCACATTCTAACAAGCACATTTAACTCCACACACAATCACAATCACACATAATCATCCATCATGCACAGTTGAACAATCACATTCACCCAACACCCCATTACAATGAAAAATCATTGTCCCACAAGAATGACCACACATAAAAATACATATACATTTCATTACATATTTTCAAAGGGTCATTTATCACATTCCACTATATTTATGGGATGTTATCACACTAACCAGAATACCGGGGTAGCCAATATATTGACCCAATATATGTGGGTAGCCAAATTTTATTTTTAGAGTGATATCACAAAAATAAAAAAAATTTATAATTGACCACACATATATACCATTAAAACAATGTCTTTAATGGATACAATTTTTAAGGGAGATGAAACCCATACAATCCAAAAAGTCAAATAAACATGAGAGCTGTAAAATGAAGAAAAAAACATTTCCCTTCAATTTCAATTCTACCTACTATTTATCATTAATTAATCTAGCACACCCAAACCAATAGGTAAAAAAATAAAACTCCATCTTCATGATACCCAATAATGATAAATTAGGTAAACCTCCCACAATAAATCTTTTCTGACTATAAAAAAACTGAATCAAGAATAAGAACACACTCAACCCAAAATTGTACCATGAGAAAACACAGATCAACCTATACTAAAACCATAGACCATCATAACACCTCAAAAAATAATAACAAAAAACAAAAAACACAACCATAGTAAAACCCCAAAAATGAACCAAAGGAAAAGGTGAGAATAAGAGGATAACTCACCATGAATCAATGATGTGAGCACAATGATTGGTCTATTTTGAAATGAATCTCCAAATTTTGATGTAGAAGGTCATTGAATTCCTAGAATGAGAGAAGAGTTATTGGAAATAGTGTTTAGAGAAAAACCCAGAAAATGATACTTTTAAAAATGTTACAACGTTAAGGAATTACATGATGTGTAATCGACATTCATGTCATGTAACTACGAGATTCTAGGTTATTCCAAAAAACACATATTCTTTTTATTATTTAACCCCATAAAACTACACATCTTGAATTTTCCCTGGAAAAGTTGTTAAATGAACATTCTTGTCGTGTAATATACTTACACAACGTGTACTTCCAATAATAGTTATTTTCACCTCCAGTATCCACTAAAAACTCCTAAAACCTCCCCAAACACCTCAAACACTCAAAAATGGAAATGTAATGGGTCAGGTTGTCACATACCTTTATATGTAGAATATCACGTTACCATTTGGAATCATCACATAGCATATGCCCTTCTTTGATCTGTAACCTCTTGACCAGACTTTCCATTACGCCAGTTGCAATATTAGTGAGTCACATGGAATCATGTGTGTCACCCCATACTCCATAGTATTATGAACATAAGTGAGTGTATACTAGTTATGGTGGGAAGACTATATCATTTAGATATGAGTAGCACATTTTTATTTTCAGGTGGAATGTAATTAAAAAATGCTGATGCAATAACAACAAATAAGACAAGAAAGAATGATGGAAGTATAAAATAATTAATGGATAAATATATCCAATATTAGTATATAGAAACCATGACTTCATGTCATAATGATGATATATAAGTGAAAACAATTGAGATTTAAAATGAAACAACACAATACTATACATGAAATAAAAAAATAAATAGAAGCCTAAAAAGGAAAACTCCACGAGAATCCTAAGCTCCAACTTAGTACTATTATCACTAGATCCCATGTATACACAAAATCACATGAAATGAATCCAATGATGTGTGAGAAATAAGATATACTGTAGTTCCAAAGGGTTCTTGAGTAGGGTGTTTGGTATAAATAATTATATTCCATTACCCATGGTGATAATACAAATATAGTCTATGAAATATAATTTAAGATGTTTTATATATATCAGAAATTAATTTTGATAAAAAATTTAACAGTATCAAATTGGTGTGGTTTTTAATTCTAACATCTATTCCATATTACCTGCTACAGCCTAATCCCTATTTTTGAATGAGTAAATTTACAAGGCATACTATGTAAATAAATACAAAAGTAAACAATGAAAAGAAATAAGGATTACCACCATACATGTAATTTTATCTTAGGGGATAATTCAAATTTCATCACAAATGTATTATTTTAATAAAGTGAGAATAATGACATGTGATTGGTCTAATATAAATGATAACCAACATGTATTGAACAAGAAATCAAGAAATCTATTTAATCAATGCAATACAACCAATCCATCAAATCCAGTGGTGTAGCCCTGTGTCCATCCCTGAAAATCTAAAAAGTATCCCATGCATCCCTACATGAACATATGTTAATCCAAATCCACATATCATATCCAAGGTGACCCTTTCAACATCCCTAGTATCACTACAAGGCTTAACATAGATTCCATCCAAGGAATCTGTAAGGGGACCAAGTATCACCCAAGGCATGGAATACCCATATTTTTAATGAGTCCATCCATGATTTCTCCCCTAAGAAAAAAATATCACTAAGAAGTATAAATAACTGGCCAGGAGGTCCTTACCTTTAAGGATAAAGCATTGCCCCCAGTGCGTCATGGTATAACCACCCAAGTACTGGAGTAAATCCCTTAGCCCTTAATATAGAACACATTTTCTCACCCAGACCACATGATTTTAAAAAGGTCTCCTAGGAACGTTGAATGGATAAAATCTATACAGATATCACAAGTAAATAATATATATGGAAATCATTCATTCAAATAGGAATAATGTTCCAAAATCTATTAAAGAAATTAAGTAAAAAAATCCAATCCATCAACATGTCTTAATACAAATTGAAAAAAGTAACTCATGAATACAAACCAGACCACTAAGGAATAGAAAATTAACTTAAGTAATGATTGATCAAGAGATATAGCTACAATGAATAATCTTATCAATGAAATACAACCATATCCACATGGAATTAGTATACCTTTAACAAAATTTTATCAATGGAATCTCAATTTCTCAAGCTACCAAGAATGAAAATGTATTTTATATAGCCATCAAAAACAACTTTTTCATAAAAAATATATATACACAATAATATGCATAAGGATAAACAATAAAAACTAGGCATATTAATATTTAAGGGCCCAATAAATGGAACAATTCTCATTTTAAATCATGTTATTAATTTAGGACATTAATCCATGGATTCACATACTCACTCAAAGTGAAACAAAACTCAAGGCATTAGAAAATTAGTCCATTTAGGTTGGGAACACCTGACGGGGTGGCAACGAGTAATGGTGAACTCCCAATTTTATATATCGGCACAAGATAAGGTCACAATAGACATAAAAAAACAAACGAAACAATTAAATAGGCAATAACAAGGCATCACTATAAGGTTTTGGCGAGCAACACAACTATGAGAAATGAAATAAGTGGCGAAATAAAGGGGAGAGGGTAGAATCCCAATAAAAGTAATCCACATTTATAAGGTGTGTTAATTAGTTTATAAAACATTCCAATGTCTTAATATATCCTTAAAAATTACAATGAAAATCCATTCATATTATTTTAATGGGGTAATTTCTAAATTTCCACAAAACCAGCACCAACAAGCAGGAATATAGAAAATTTAGACAGTAAATAAGAAAGATATAAATACCAATCATTACCTTTTTGTTATGATGAAATAACTCCTCTGTTGGAGAGGTTTTATCAAAAACCCGTGAATTTATTTATCAATAAAATTACATATAATATTTAAAAATTTATTCTAAAAACAAGAACCAATTATCAATATCCAAATGATGTTTAGAAACCATGTAATTAATGCATTACTATTCTAAAGGGGCAAGGAAAAGGATCCTATAACTAATTTAGAGTAGACCAATATTAACACTAAAAACCAAACAAATTTATTATTGACAACTTGACATTTCCACACAGTAGTGCACACATCTATTCATATACATATGTATATATCCTTTAATTCAATGTATATATTTTCATCTTTATGAGGTAATATGTACAAGGACTATATATATATACATACATATGTATATGTGCCCAATCCTTTACAAATGGTCAAATTACCTAGAAATATTATTATGAAAAAAAATTTTTTGGAAGGACCAATACACCAAGATAAAATTCTCATGATATAAAAACAAAATAAATACTATTAAATTAGCTCAGCGAAACCATGTATTGGGCTGAAACCTCACCTTGGATGGTTGTGGGGAACTAAAACAAACCAAATCCTCTTCACCTTTCATTAGGGATGTCATAAATCAAGAAATGGTGTCCAAAAATTCTATCCACATAATAAAAAAATGAAAGAAAGAACCAAAATCATTTAACCCTTTACCTAGGTTTTCAGCCAAACCATATAGGGCGACATAATAGAAAATATTTTCTTGGAAATGAAAATAATAATAAGTGGAAGGCCATACCTGATAAAATCAACGATTTGATCCAAACAAAATAGTTTAATATGTTAGAGGAATGAGGCTCTTGAGAAGCGGGTCATACATTGTAGACAGAGCTACTCTAGGGGGCTCACGTCCAGCTGATGGGGAGGATAAGTTATCCTTTGATTTTCAAAACACTTTACCTAAAAATAATAATAATCATTATTATTATTTTCATCGTCATCACCATAAAAATAATATTATTATTAATATTAATATTATTTATTCATTTCATTGTTTTTTGAATCTAATTTATTTCCATTTAATTTATTGAGGTCATAATTTTATTAATTTAGTTCTTCGAATTTCATTAAAAAACACATCGTGCGATTTTATGTTGGGTGACGCACGATTTTAGCCAAATAGTATTCCACTGAAAGGACAAAAAATAATTTTTTATTTTCAATGCCTCATCATCATGAAACATGATGAGAAATTGGTGGAATTCTTGGACATTCGTCTAAGTAAAAAATAACTCATATTATGGTTCCAACTCACTGAAAAATGCTCCAATTCTTAGTTTAAAAAAATAGTGCATCCTCTAACAACCAAAAATTAAAATTCCAATTCATTTTCATCTTGTTCAATGCATCAAAAACTAAAATCATCCCACATTATAAATTATTTTCCGTAATAATCCTTTGAAAACAAAGTAATCTTCACCCAACCTACAAGGGTAATAAATTATTGTTCAAACTGTCGCGTTGCATCTTCAAACACCAAATGTACGATTAATCATTTCTTAAGCATTCGTTTCTTAAGCCACCAAGACTCAAGAAAACTCATGTTTTCCAACTGAGACACAGATATGACACTCACCTGAGCTCATTTAGATATATACATGATCACATTGTCATCTTATTAAATATATGGGATATAGAACATCCCTCTATAGGATTTCACATCTGAATGGGGAAAATTCTGATTCATGGAACTTCAACTGTTAGGATTAATTTTTAGAACACACTCCAAGAGTTTTAACGAGGCTCCTAATTTCATACCAATATTATAAAGATGAATTTTCTTCACCATACTCATTTATGTCATATATCCATCTTTCCATAAAAATCATGGCTGACCCAAACAGAACTAGTCATCACCTAATGTCTAGTCGAGTAGAATCCTTCACCAACTATACCCATCAATAAAGAGGAACCACAAGTCGAGATTCTTTAGAATAATTATTCTTAATCACCCATATTGGAAGGACAGTTCTTTAAAATAGATCCTAAATTCTTTCTCCTAAGGAAATAAGTGTTCACAATAAATACGATCAACAATGTTCAAACCTATGTTCCAGTGACAACTCTTGATTCATACATCACTATGCCCGAAAACTATCCTAGGATAATCGTAGATTCATTGAACGTGGAGTGCAAGGGGATATTCCAAGGTTGTCCAAATTTTATAATTACAATATAGATGTTGAAATTAGGACAGAATTTCCATATTAGATCATTTAATGATCCTATAATGACATCCTCTTAGAGATCGAGTCAAGGGATATGGTTTTCTTCCAAAAGTCCTTCCAATATTTTTCTACAAGAGTAAAGAAGTATTACTTTTAACCACTATGCCCCAATAACAATAACTCATATAATGTGAAACACTAAGAAGGATCCTCCAAATGATCCCAAAATACATTAAATCTTTATCATGGTGTCCAAATGACACTCTCTTAGCACATGAAAAATGATGTAAAGATAGGGGACATGGTTGTGGCATAGCATAATACACTATGAAGAGATTAAAAATTAGAAGTTGGAAAACAAAAAAAATACTACTGGTCTATACCTTTTATGAAACTAGGCTTCATCTACTGATGTATCATCATCCAAAAACCATGATGCCTTTTCCACAAGAGGCATCATGTTCTTATTCAACATTTAACCATCAAGGACAATTTGAGACCAATGAATGTTCAAAATATTTTATTAAAAAACCAACAATTACAACATTGTGCTATAAATATTGCACCTACATGATTCAAATCATACAAGCCTAAAAAATTAAAAAAAACAATTATAGCCAATTATTTCCATTGGTTATGTTCTTTCTAACTGAAATGACACATTCACTTGAACCGATGTGAATCTCTCCATCTATGAAGTGACCTAGTTTCAAAAGTATAGAATAAATAGACACTCATAGGAATGATAATACTAGTTTGTACACAAAGTATTGTTTGTTTATCCTCCGAGACATAATCACCACATAAAATCATACAATGAAATCTAAAAAACCGACAGGCATGTCATAGGATTCATGTATTTTGAAAATAACTCACGAGCATTGGGATGAACGTGATTTCCTATCTCCTAGGTCACTCTACTTAGATATGACCCAAAACTATAATAAACAGGATAATGATAAATATTTCACTAAACTAAAATGGGATTTAACACAATTCAACACTCATTGGAATGTGCATATGTGAGCACATACTGACCCAATCATTTTAGAAAAATGTGACACATTCGGGAATCTATGCATATGATGTATGATCTATGCATTCATGTATTTGATGGAACATACAAGTGATTTAACAAAAATTATATTTACGTAAACAACCATTACCCTAGACAATTACAGAACATGTCATCCATCAGTAATTAAAAGAGATTATAGAAACCTACTAAGAAGCAGACGAAGCCTGAGGCTTATCTAACCAGCTAAAAGCATGAATTACCTGATGTTTAGGAATACAAAAAATTCCATGAAAAAAAGGACCACCAATATGAATTGGGATGAATTAAAAATTCAAGAGTCCAATAAGGTACAAAAAACCTAAATGGAACCAATCTTAAAAAAGATAACAACCATAGAAAGGCTTTAATGATATAAGTGTGATACAGACCATGGGATAACACCATACGAAAGGACAAGCACTGACCCTATCACTAGGGATCATAAAAAATAAGTCACCATGACAAATAACCAATTATGAAATCATTTTCTAAATATAAAAAATGCCTATGAAAAATAAAAATACATTTGTTCCGAGGAAACTCAAAGAGAATCTTTAACTACACATACATGAGGGTTTTAATTAATTTTCACCACTACCAGTTCATTTTACAGAACCATTATATTTAATGACATTTTATATTTAATAATGTAAATATTTAATCTACACATCAGGTAAAAAAAATTCAGAACAAAATCCCAAGGTACCAGATTTTAACAAACACCCTAAGGAAAAAACCGACAATTTCGACAAATTTTCCTTTTAATTTGTTTTTCATAAAAACTCCATCATATTTATGAAATTAATTATAAAATTGCTTTTTTAAATACAAGGAGTCCTAATTAGGTCCAACACAACAAACATGTTTTCTTCAAGAATCAACCCAATAGAATTTTCATAACTTTAGATATTCAAACACCCGTACCCGATCATATAATAAAGGAATTCCCAAACTAACCCTCGATTGTTCAGTTTCACACTTAGAAGTTAAACAGTTAATTTGAAATCAAAATTCAAATAATTTTCATTAAAAACATTCTCAAAACAAATGACATGACTTTACATTAAATATGGGTTTCCATTAACGAACTCATAGAGAACTCATAGACATTATGGATTGAAAATTGGAACTTGTTAATCAAATACAATACCATTAAAAAATATTACATTATTAAAAAATGGTCAAAACATACGGGTGGCCACCTAAAATCTTTTAATGTGGACATACACTTTATAGTTGGTAATATGGGTCACTTTAGTCAAAATCAATTAATGATGTCATTTTAATTTTCCAACCTTCAAATTATAACAAGGATCTCTAAAAAAATATATACATATATATTCTCAAGATGTTTGATTATATGGTATACCATTTTCTGATTATAAGGAACCCACACACCTCACTATCAATAACTGGTTCTCATTCATTCACAAACCATATATTTTCATCACATTAAACCAAATACATATCATCAAAAAATATTATTTTATTATAAATAGAAATAATGATGCATGAATTATCCAAAAAAACAGACTAATAATCAAGAAACACTACATATAAACACTAATTAGGTTATATTCATAAGCATGCCAAAAATTACCAAAACATGGTACTAAAAGAAGAATGGAATATCACTGAAGTGACACAATCAAACATAGAAGGTAACCTACTAATGGAAATACATGTCATGCCACATGCATAACATGTTAATTTTTACGGTGCCCAATATGTTTCATGTAAAGAACCATAATTCCCACATCATGGAAATGATAAATTTCCATTAAAGTCAATAAATCCACAAGAAGAAGAAAGTACACTTGTCACTCAAGGTGAAATAAAAGGCAACTGTAATATAGAATAACATGAAATATAGTCCCATCCCTTTAAAAATTCTCATTTCCCCGTACGTGGGGTGTTAAATCCCTAGAATATATGATAACCTATAATCAAAACATTCATAGACATATTCTTATCATTCGATAATATTAATAAAATGTAAAATAAACTCTAAAACCACATTGTTTTGTCCTGACCTGGAATACCATGAAAATCTGTATCTAGACCGGTGGTTCACATGGTCTCAAGATCACATCCCCATATGCCAGGGGATTCCAAATAACTGCGATGGTTTAATGGTTATGATGGGGAATCTATACCCTCTATATTAGATAATCACAATGTTATTCTTAGGTGAAATTAAATAAAAAAATGTTGAAGCTATAATAATAAATTAGAAATGAAATAAAAATGGAAGGATAATATAATAATGGAATAAAAGATTCCAATGTGGGTTATATATGAATCATTCATGCGTATCATAGTGTTGATACATAACTGAAACCAAATGAAATAATGTAAGAAATAATATAGTATTATACATTACATAATAAAATAACTATAAGCCTCTAAAGGAAAACTAAACATACATCATGATCTCTAAATTCATTCTATGGTCCCCAAATCCAATGTTCATAGAAAAAACATGAAATGAATCCAAATACATAAATTCAAGATTAAATACTTAAATAATAAATGGGATCCATGTCAGGTGTGAGATATAAATCTGGGATGGATGGAACCCAGGGTGTTAAGACCAATGTAGTTTGTGAAATATAATATAAAAAGTTTTCTATATATAATAAACGTAGAGTGGTAACAAATTAAAAAATAGAAACATCAGCTAGGAACGTAAATTAACACATGTCCTATAACCTTGCTTTGGCTTATGTTGAGTGTCTGAAATATTACATATGCAAGGCATTTAGTGTATACAAAACCCAAATTAAAAAAGGAAAACCAAGATGCCATAATGATTAAATTATGATTTGACATCGGGTATAATTCACATGTCATCACATAACTATGATATTAATAAATGATGAATAATTACAAGAACATGGTCTAATATAAATGAGAAACAATAGGTATGGCCCAAGAAATCAAGAAAATAATTCAATCAATGCAATACAACCAAACCGTCAAATCATTAGGTAGAGACACAAGCTCATCCAAGGAGATCTACAAAGGATCCCAAGTATCACAATGGGAACATCCAATAATCCAATACCATTGAAACCATCCAAGGTGATCCTTTCAGTGTCCCAATTATCACTGTGAGGCCTAGGAACTATGATTCCATCCTAGGTATCTCACTAGAGGATCGAGTATCAACCAAGGAATAATTTCTCCATCTTTCCAATGGGTCCATTTCTATTTCATTCCATATTGAAACAGTACCAATTAAGGGTATAAATAACCTCGAAATAATCCCGCACATAGAATGATAATTCATCAACATTGGTGCGTCATGTTATAACCATTGAAGCAGGGGTTATCAATGTCTGATTCTTTAATATGAAACCCATGTTCTCCCTCGACCCGCATCAAGTGTACCAAGTCACCAAGGAACATTACAAGAAAAAAAATTAAGTCATATATCACATGGAAAGAATATATATATATATCCTTGATATCAAATAGGCTTCATGAGCCATAGGAAATTATAGCTATCTTGTAAAAAAACCAAGGAATCACCATGGAATAAGAAAATTACCACTAATGTAACTCAATAAAATAACCTAGATCAATGGGAAGTTAGAAATAAGTATAAGAAAGGATCATGTAAGAGTGTTATCTAAACATCATAAGTTATAATAGTGAAATTAAACTAGAGAAAAATTATAATATTATTTCTTAAACCATAATTCATCATTTACCACTCAAGGTCTAAAGCTATCATGCATGGCCATGTATTTCTTACAGCCAATCCCAAACACCCTGGCACAAAAACTATAAACACTCAACAATATACACAAGGGTAACAAATATGAACTAGGAATATGCTTTTTCAATGTTTTTGATCAAAGGTTTAATTTTAATTTTAAACCATGTTATAAATTTAGGGCATAAATCCGCATTACCACACACTCACCAAAGGTCAAAAAAAGCATGTAATTTAAAAATTGGTCATTTAGGTTGGTCACACCCAATGGGGTGGATAAGTGTTATGGGAAACACACTTGGTTATGTTTCTACAAAAGTAAGGGTCACAAAGGACATGACAAGAAAAAACAAAAAATTTATTACACGATAAAAAGGAATCACTAGAGGGTTTTAGTGTGTGACAGAATTACAAAACATGGAATAAGAGATGAAATAGTGTGAAAGAGGGTCGAATCACTAACGTGGTAATCTCCATTTATAAGTTATACTATTTTGTTTATAAAAATTATAAAGTACTAAACATTCTAATAAAACCAAAAACATGAAAAATATGTATATATTATTTAAAATGGTCAATTACAATCATTCCCCAATACCACATCAACATATAGGCATACAGAAAACTCACACCATAATAAATAATGACATACACAACTATCACTACATTTTGGTTTCTAAGACAGTTCACCTCTATGGATGGGTATTATTATATATCCATGAATTTATTTATCAATAAAATAACCGATCATATTTAATATTTTATTCTAAAACCTTACAATAATAATAAATATCCAATGTAAGTGTGAAAAGTGAGTAATAAATGAATTCATAAATTAAAGGGGTGGGGAAAAGTATTATAATATAAAGTGTAGGCCAAGAAAAGCAGTCATCACATGTAATATTTATCTGTGACAACCAAAAACATCCCCACACTTTCACACACATATATTCATTTGAATATATATATATATATATATCCTCTAATCATTATTACATATTTGATGTCTCCATCAGGGAATATGTACAAGGAATATATATATATATATATAACTATGAATATATGTTAAAGAATTTATGTTTGTTAAAACACTAATATAAAATAATAAGAACTAAAAATTATAAGGAAAAGACTAACACACTTATACAAAATTATAGGGACTCCAAAACAAATCAAAGACCACAAATTAATTGAGCTAAACCATGAAGTCGGATGAAAACCACACCTCGGATGGAATCAATGAATAAGAAAACTAAATCCACTTATCCTTCAGTGGTGGATGCATGAAATTATAGAAGTGGGTCATGGGAGATGCTCTGCATACAATAATAACAAATGGAAGAACCAACATACATTAATAATATACCAAGGGATTCATCCAAACAATGTAGATTGAATGGATATAAAATATTGGCCGAAAAATGTAGTAAATATGGAGTGTATGATCTTACCTTGAAGAATCAATGATGATAACACAAGGAAAATGTAACACCACTCCCCTACCATATTGGATTGAGAAGGAAGTGAGGGTTACATGGCCTTAGGAGACGTTCTCAAGGTGCCAAAGGTTGGCAATAAACGATGAGGGCTTTGAGAACAATTTGCCGAATGATTTTCCCTTATGACAAAACCAACCAAACCATCAACTATGTACCACTATATGATGCATGTGATCAAAACATTCAAGCATGTATTCCCAAAGGACAGCCATATTGTTCTGCAATACAACCAAAAACCAATACAACCAACACCATATCAAAATACTATGTAGAAGACTCAACAAAAGACTCAAAATAATCCAGGACACACTCCATGGCTCCACACCACGCTCCCTGCTCCAAGCTCCACCCAAATATCATGATGCACCACTAAAGGAGGGTGATTCCTTACCTTTTCCAAAGTCATGGTACACAACATTTGAAAAGACACCAACGTGCCAATGCCGGGGGTGAGTACTAAAACTCAATAGGATTTCTCCAAATGGCTTCTCTGCACACGCCACTAGGATAAAACCATTAGCGCATTTATATAAAACAATTTTTATATAATAATTACAAGTGAAACCATTTACATAATGCAAAGACACCCTTACCATGCCATCATATCCAAGCCAAGAACCCATGATAAAGACAACAAAACATTCCATAAGCCATTCCATCATTTACACACTAGCACAAAAATTTCCATCTTGCAAAACAATTCACAACAAAACAACCAAAACAACTAAATAGTAGAGCTTTTGTCCAACCCATTCACCCATTCACGCCGAGTGGTACATCCCGACCACAACCAAATGGTGGAGATTCCATCCAAACCATTCACCCATTCACACCTAGTGGTACTTCTTATCCACATATCCTTTGATGGCATCCCTTCCATCCATTATCCATCCCCATTTTATAGTGGTACATCTTGAAACTTCGACAAAACACTCCAATCAATCACAACCAAGCATAAAACCCACCAATGTAACAACAACATGCATTCAAACAATTCCATCGCATACCAATCCACTTCAATAAATCATCAATTTATTGAAAGTCATTTTCCATGGAAACCCACATTTCAATAAAACCAACATCTTTATTGAAACCCATTTTTCATCAACAATTTTCCAAAACCAATATCAACAACCACTTTTAAAAAATTAATTTTAAAATCCACAACAAGAGTCTTTCACCATAAAACCCATTTTTCACAAAAATCCAAAATACATCACCTAATGGATTTCCAACCAATTTCACACAAAAAACCACACTTAACTTTTCAGAACAAAAAATTAATTTTATCAAATAACCATTAGTTCTAACCATGTGGAGTCGAGAGAGAAGCCACCTACCATAAGGGTTCTAGAAAACCTGACCCACAAGCAACGGAACCTCAAATCCGGGGAACGCTCCACTGAAACCTCTCTAGATCCCCTTGACTAATCATCAAAAGATTTAAAATCAATATAAACAGAAACCAAAACCCTATATCAATACACAACGAGTGTAGATCTAGAAAACTAAGAGATAGGGATATGTATATCTAGAGAAAACCCAATGAAACCAAGAGGACAGACTTACCCACAGGAAACCACATTCAAAACACCTTGAAACCTCTTCGATTTGCTTCCAAAACGTGTTGGAGATCACCCTCAACCCCTGAGAACCCGACATACCGAGTGAGGCTTGAGTGGGAGGATGTTTGGAGAGGAGTGAGGCAATCCAAAGAGAGCCTGGATTAAAAAACACAACTTTTATGTGGCCGCACAGTTAACCCGCATAGTTTGACAAATTGTGTGCTAATCATGTGCATGTTACTATCTCGAGAGGAGGGTTCCACACAGTTTCCTCACACAGTTTGGAAAACTGGGCACAAGCCATGAAAAACCTATTGTCTCACACTGCATGGTTTCCTAGAGAACTGCACGGTTTCCACTAACCATGCTCTTACCATGATCCCGATTTAAAGCGTCCAAACACATTCAAAACCATTCCAAACACTCTCAACCTATTACTAACTAATCACATGAACTTTAAACACATAAACAATGAATAAAAAATGTCAGATACCTAAAATCGTGGGGTACTACATTCTCCCCAAAATTGGACTTTTCGTCCTCGGAATGTAGTGAGCCTGCCCTTTGCATAAAGACCTCTGGCCACTGATCGACCATCTCTTTCTCTTGCTCCCAAGTATCCTCTTGAATTTGATTATGTTTCCACAAAACATGAACTAAACAATTTATTTTACAATGCAATAATTTCTATATACTATCCAAAACCCGCATTGGCACGTGAACCAATGAAGCATCCAGTACTAGCTCTAAATGATCCCATCAAATCACATAGTCACGATCTGGCTGATAGACGATCAACTACGACACATGAAACATATTGTGCACCACACTAAACCTAGTGGAAATGCCAAACAATAAGCCACCTCACCAACCCGCACAAGAATCCCAAAATTTCTAATATACCTTGGAGATAACTTTCCCTGCTTCCCAAATAGATGATGTCCCAACTTTGGAGAGATCCTCAAGAAAGCATGATCTCTCACCTCGAAAGACAACAACAGTCGACGATGATATTCATATTATTTCAAATGACTCTGAGAAGTCTCCATTATCTTCCTGATCAACATGATCTTCTCTATAGTCTCTCGGACAAGGCTCAGTCCACCCATCAAGAACTCACCTATTTCCACCCAACATTGTGAAGAACGACATGACTACCCATACAACGCCTCAAACGGAGCAATATGTATGGATACCGGATAACTTTTATTGTACGAGAACTAAACCAGCACCAAGTTCTCCTACCCCGAGCCAAAAAAATCCATAACACAAGCCTTCAACATATTCTCCAAAGTTTGTATCGTCCTCTTGGAATGACCATCCGTTTGAGGGTGATACACTTTACCAATGGTCAAAATAGTTCCAAGGGATTGCTGTAAGGATTTCCTAAAACGAGATGTAAACATCAGGTCTCTATCGGATACAATCAAAACTGGAACACCATTCCTCTTTACAGCCTCCTGGATATAGAATTTGGACAAGTCCCCCACCATATGAGATTCACGAATTAGGATTAAATGGGCCGACATTGTAAGCCAATCCACTATAATTTAAATGGCATCTTTCTTTCTGACCATTCTTGGGAGACCTGTGACCTAATCCATTTCAAATTTCTCCCAATTCCAAAGTGGGATTGGTAAAGACTGCAACATTCTTGCTAGCCTCTGACGATCTGCCTTGACCTGATGACAAGTCAAGAATATCGAAACAAAATCAGCCACACTCCTTTTGATACCATCCTACTAAAACTGATATTTCAATGCTTTATAAATTTTCTGAATTCCAGGATGAACAACCCACCTGGATTGATGGTACTCCATAAGAAGATCCTCCTGAAAAGCAACTGGTACAACCATCTGATTCCAAAAACACAAAACTCAATCTCTATTCAGTTTCCTACCCTCAATAGTCTCCCCACCATTGAGTCTATACCCCGTGGTCAAGAACTCAAAATTAGATATATGTGCCTCTCTAACCAGGCCATCCAAGTCAAGAATCAATAAAACCAGAATGAAGACTGATTTATCCCCCTATTCCTCATATTCCAACCACATTTAAGATATAACCAACATCATATACCACTGGTTTGATACAAGTTTCACCAACTGAGCATATGATTTCTTACATAAAGCATCTGCCACCAAATTTCCCTAACCTGGTGTTTACATCAAGTCAAAACCAAACATCTGGAGATATTCCATCCATCTCCATTTCTTCAAGTTCAAATCTATTTGTGAGAAAATATGCTTCAAGATATTATGATCCGTATATACTCAGAATTTCTCACCGAAGAGATAATGTCACCACACTTAAAATCATGCACCATTGCTGCCAATTCAAAATCATGAGTTGGGTAGTTCATATCATGCAACCTTAACTACCATGATCCATATGAATCTACATGATTTCCTTGCCTGAGAACGTGCCCCAACCCTAATCTCTTTGCATCTCAATACACCACGTACCCTTTTCCAGGTTCTGTCAAAATCAAGATTGGTGCTAATTCAAGGTGACCCTTTAACTCTTCAAAACACTACTGACAGTGTCCATTCCACTAGAATGGAACATTCATTCTTGTCAAAGCTGTCATCGATGAAGCCAAATGTGACAAATCTCGAACAAAATGCTGATAATAACTACGTACACCAAGGAAACTCATTATCTCAAACACATTCTTTAGCGGTTTCCTGATATAACAGCCAATATATTTTTTGGATCCACTAAAACAACCCTTTTAGAAATCACATGGACAATAAATTGAACTTCCTAATTACAAAAGTCACACATTGAAGATTTGGCATACAACTGATGATCATTCAAGATCCCTAACACTGTCTCCAGGTGCTGCTCTTGCTCCACCCATGTCTTTGAATAAACTAGAATATCATCTACAATCACCACCACAAATGAATCCCAATATCTATGAAATATCTGATTCATCAATTCCATAAACACCGTTGGGGAATTCATTAGACCAAAGGGCATAACCACATATTCATAATGGCCATATCTACTTCTGAAAGTTGTTTTAGGAATATCATCATTCCTCACCAACAATTGATGATATCCCAACCTCTGATCGATCTTGGAGAACCACTGGGCTCCCCTCAACTGCTCTAACATACCATCAATTCATGGAAGTCAATAACTGTTCTTTATCATAACATGGTTAAGTTTACGATAATAAATTTAGAGCCTCAATGTTCTATCCTCATTTTTCACTAACAACACTGGCACTACCCATGTGGGAGTTCTAGGCCTGATAAACCCGTTTTTTTATAACTCTTCCAATTGGACTTTCATGTCACACAATTTAGTAGGGGCAATCTTATAAGACATAAGTGAGATAAGACTGGTCCTTGGAAGGAGATCAATAATAAACTCCACTTCTCTTATGGGAGATAACATACAGAATTCTTCATGAAAAGAATCCAGGAACTAATCCACCA
Organism: Viscum album; assembly: GCA_963277665.1. NCBI lineage: Eukaryota > Viridiplantae > Streptophyta > Magnoliopsida > Santalales > Viscaceae > Viscum > Viscum album. Next base: position 1,562,124,076 of record OY728147.1, read on the forward strand.
CTACTGGAAGAACACTCTGCTCAACACCCATTATCGATTCCAACGAGAATACCACCAATTGATACGATATCGTGCCCACTGCTGGTGCCAACAAACCCGTTGCACCCTGTCATTTATGCCTCTCTCATATAAAGAGATGTATAATGCCATCAAGTGTCGTAAAATCCACGGTTCGCTCATTACAGTCAATGTGATCTGTAAATGCGGCCAACCAATCCATTCCTAGGATTACATCATACCCATCCATCTCCTGCACTGAGAAATTCGACATTAGCTCTACCTCGCCCACAATGATTCAACATGCTCTACTCAAGAATGCTCAACACTCTCTTCATCCCAGAGAAGTATGATATTTTAAAACTGAGGGCATCATTTCTACCCTTAAACCCAAAAAATCGACCACACGTCCAACAATAAATGAGTGTGAAGCACCCGTATCAAACAACACCTTCATTAAGGTATAATTTAAAATAATAGTACCTGACACCGTGGATGGACCCAATTGATCATCAACCACAAATTTGTTAGCTCCAAACACATGTTTTCTTACCACGATCTGCTCTTTATTGCCCTACTGAGGTGTCATGGTATTCCAAGAATCACCATGACCCACTCTACTCTGCTGTTGAGGGTTATGCTATTGTCCCCATCCCGTCGAAGCATACAAAATCTACGATCCCTGAGGAGTATCACGTGAAATCGACCTTAGAGAATTCCGACATTAATGCTGGATATTTCCCATCTAATAACTATTACGACATGGTCGAGGGTGTGACGTACAATCTCTCTTGATGTGGCTCGTCGAACCACACAGAAAACATCTTGGTTTTCTCTGGGGATTTGGAAGAAGATTCACCAATCATGTTGTCTAATTATGTGCCATAATCCTTCCATGAAAATAAGTGTCCCTCCTCCGCTTGAACCCAGCATTAGAGTTCCCACTACTTCCCATGGGTACCACCATACTTCCTCCGCCCGGAGCACCCAATAGATCTCGTTGAGCCATCGAGGCTCTATTCACCATATCTATATAATCATCTATACAAAGTATAGCTATCTTTGAACGGATTTCTTTCCATAATCTATATTCAAATATCATTTCCTTAAATAAAGTGCTACCCTCCACCTTTAGTGAAAACCTCACTAAGTTTGTAAACATAGCTGCATACTCTATCATGGACATAAGATCTTGCTTCAAACTGAAGAAATCATTTGCACGCAGAATTATAAACGTATGTGGGTAGAATTGTTTTTTAAACAATTCCTAAAATCCTTCCCATGTCACACACTGATCCGTCCCCACTTGTACTACCAACTCCAACCATTGAAGGGCAAGATCTTTGAATATAAATGTGGCCAACTTCACCATTAACTCTATCGGTGTTCCCAAGAACTCAAAAATCTTGTTCATTATATGCAACCATTCTTCTTCCCTCTATGTCTCTGAATCACCCCTAAAGATGGGTGGATTATTATTATGAAACTGAAACGCATGATCCACATGCCTTGGTACATCCATTTTATTTCCACATTCCTAATGAAGGAAATCTTGCACTATGGTTTTCACTAGCTACTGGTTCACCTAAGGCATTGGTGCTACCACAATCTCAGCAACCTCCTCCATTTAGTCTCTACCACGCCTACCTGATGCCATTTCAATCATAAGAAAAAAAAACCATGTGCCTCACTTATGTAGACATCAAGAACTCCCATTTCAATTCACATTACACAAGAATATTACAACAAGGCTTTCCCCCTTTGCCACATTGGCCATGTTTCACCATTTTTGAAAACCAAACCATTTTCAAAATACCAAATTTATTGACATTAAAATTTTACACATTTGAAAAACAATTTATCAATTCAGCCCATAAATCATTATCCCCCAATGAAATATGCATCCTAGAGGGAAGTCATTTCTACCTTATATATCGTGCACATCTCATTGGATACACCCCCGGTAATGATATTTCCAATGCCTATAGGTGTCTCCAAAACAATTATGTACCATACTCCATGATAACATGAATTTCATCATAAGAGGGTCAGCTAAGTCCTTTTATGCTATACATTCAATGTGCTAACATTCCTATGACTTGCTACCAACCCAACTCAAGGAATATACCACAACGAATGTCAACTCCAAAACCAAGGTGCCAAAGAGACCGAACAACTGCTCTCACTTGAAAGCTATGGACCAAACAAACTAATACCACTTTTAACACCTCGCCCCTACATTATTGTCTTGAGGAGGCGATGAGGGTTTCATGGCCTTAAGAGACGTACCCATGGCACCAAAGGCGGGAAATTAATGCCAAGGCTTTGAAAACAAATTGGGGAATGATTTTCCCTTAAGAAAAAACCAAACAAACCATCCACTACCAACCACTATATGATTCATGTAAATCAAACCATTAAATCATGAATTCCCTAAGGACAACCATGTTGTTCCACAATACAACCAAAAACCAGTACAACCAATAAAATATCAGATTACTATGAAAAATACTCAACAAAAGACCCAAAATAATTCAAGGCACACTCCATGGCTCCAGACCAAGCTCCATGCTCCAAACACCACCCAGACATCACAATGCACAAATAATGGTGGTTGATGCCTTACCTTTTCCTATGTCATGGTACACAACATCTGGAAAGACACCAATCTGCCAAAGTAGGGGGTGAGTACTAAAATTCAGTAGGATTTCCCCAAATGACTTCCCAACACATGCCATTATGATAAAACTGTTAGCACGTTTATATAAAAAAATTTATATAAAATAATTACAATTGTAAACATTTTAATAATCCAAACACACCCTTACCAAGCCATCATACCCAAACCAAGAACCCAAAAGAAATCCAAACAATATGCTATAATCAATTCCATAATTTACACACTAGCACAATAATTTCCATCTTGTAAAACAATTCACAACAAATCAACAAAAAAAACCAAATTGTGGAGCTTCCATAAAACCCATTCACCCATTCACACCAAGTTGTACTTCTTAACCACAACCAAATAGTGGATCTTCTATCCAACCCGTTCACCCATTCAAACCTAGTGGTACTTCTTTTCCACTAAACCTTTGATAGTGGCCCTTCTGTCCCCTATCCATCACCTTTTTATAGCGGTAATTCTCCCCACTTCCACACAACATTTCAATCAATCAAAACCTAGCATATAACACACCAATGTAAAAAAACATGCAATCATCCAATTCTATTTCATACCAATCCACTTTAATATATCACCCATTTATTGAATACCATTTTCCATGCCAAACTAAAATTCAAAAAAAACAACATCATTATATAAAACCATTTTTCATCAATAAATTTTCATAATAAATCTCAAAACCCCATTTTAAAATCTATATCTTAAAATCCACTACAAGATCCTTTCACCATAAAACCTCATTTTCCCCAAAATCCCAAAAGAAATCACCCAAGGGATTTCCAACAAATTTCTGAAAACAAATTAAAATTAATTTTTCAGCATTAAAATCTATTTGAAAAAAAGAGACACTAGTTCTAACCATGTGGAGTCAAGAGATAAGCCAACTACCTTGGGGGATTTGGTGAACACAACTCACAAGAAACCAAACCTAAAATCTGTTGAACACGCCACCGACACCTCTCTAGTTCCACTTCCCTAACCATCACATGCCTTAAAAACAACATTGAAGGCAAGGAAACCCCTTGATATGAACACAATGGGTGTAGATCTAAAAAACTGAGAGATATGAAGATGTAGATCTAGAGGAAAACACAAAGAAACCGAGATGAGAGACTTACCCAGGAGAAACCACCATCAAAACACCTTGACACATCTTTGATTTGCTTCCAAAACATGTGGGAGATCACCCTCAACCACTGAGAACCCAAAATTCTATGTGAGACTCAAGCGGGGAGATGTTTGTAGTGGATCGAGTCAAGCCCGAGGGAACCCGGATTTTAAAAACCATAATTTTATGAGGTCGTACGGTTAACCCACATGGTTTTTAAAACTGTGCGCTAACCATGCACATGCTACTATCTCGAGATCATGTGTCCACATGGTTACCTCAAATGGTTTGGAAAACCGTGCGCAGGTCGTGCGAAGCCTACTGTCTCCTCCTACATGGTTTCTTTTAGAATCCACTTGGTTTCCACTAACCATGATGAAACCGTGCTCCCTAGGCAAATCCTCAAAAACTCATTCAAAACCATTACAAAATCTTCCATCCTTTACTCAAATAAACCCATGCACATTAAACACATAAAGAAAATTCATAAACAAAGGCCACATACCTCAAACCAGGGGTACTACAGATACAATGTATGATTTATGAGTAATGTGGAGTTGGAGGAGGGGGTTATGCAATATAGGTCGAGCGGCACCAGGGGAATGCATGTGTGTCCTTGGGATGAGAGGACCGCCTTGGGTTTTCATAGGAATAATAATAATAATAATAACAACAACATTAATCATAATAAAAATCATCATCATCATAACAATGATAGTAACAATATTATTATTATTATTATTAAAAAATTTATTTAGTTTCTTATTTCTAATTTATTTAAATTTAATGTATTTGAATTTGAATTTTTTAATTTATTTATTCTCTTTATTAAAATCACATTTAATGGTTTGATGCTCAGTGTCGCACTGTTTGGTAAACAATATGGGCCACTATCAGACCCACCAAGTCTTTTTAGTATCGAAGCCTGGCCCTGCCAAAACATGATGAGATATATAGGGGACTTCTCATGCATTTATACAAGTCCAAAAACAACACATAAATGATTTAAAACATTATAAAATTCTTTCCGAAGATCGATTTTAAAATGGATCATCCAATAGCTTCCAAAAATTCAAAATATTATAAATTTTCTTTCGGTTCAAAAAAAAGAATTAATAAATGAAACATGAATGTACACAAAAAAAGTTCCACACTGTTTGGTAGTGTTTGTAATAGTGTTTTTAACCTTATTTTCAACTATTTGAAGTAGTATTGTAATTCATGGGTCGATAATAACATTACTCCCTTCCTAGTTAGCTTTGAGAATGTGATTTTATATTATGATAATTTTTTCATAAATCATCTATAATAACTAGAAAACCCTAGATAAATAGAAATCTCCATTAAAAAATTTTTCTTGGGCTGCACCTCAATTACATTTTTCAATATGTGTCCACAAATATCCCTATTATTGTAAAAAAAATTCCCTATAAATGATACTAGTTTTTTCAAGAACTCACATTTATAGTGCTTTGCATGTAGATTCTATCATCATAATGTCATTATAACATGATTAAATTCTCATCATATTCCTCCATGTAGATAGATTATAAAAGAATATCATCTATGAAGACTATAATAAAATTTTCAATATAATCTATATATACACTATTATTTGTGTCCATGAAAATTTACAGAGAATTTGTGATTCTGAAGAGCATCACTATGATGTCATAATGTCCACAACTTATTCTAATGGTTTTCTTGAGAATATATTTCTTCTCATATTTAATTGGGGATACTCTGACCAATGATACACCGTAGAGAAATACTTTTTTACATGAAATTTATCATAAAAAAATTTGTCCATGGAATATGATTCTATTTATTTATCATGTTTTTTATGTTCATGTTAATCCATGAATAAGATCATTGATCAATAAATTTTCTTGATGACGAGGACTACAAAATCCAACAACAAAGAAATCTAGAATATAAATCCTTTACTCGTATTCTATTGTAACTGAATATTAATTTTTAACTTCTCAATGTTGAAAATTTTATAAAGAATATACAATATGGGAAGAGATCCATGTATTGTTTTAATTGAAAACTCAAACACACAGTTAGGAGGAAGACCAATAAATTTTTCACGGGACATAAAAGTGTAGTTTCTCACAATGATTATAACATAGAGTTTGATATTATCTTTCTTCTCAATCATTTGTGCTATATTTGCTTTCTCCCAGTTCAATAATATCTTTTATTGAGATTATGATTCTGAATGAGATCCATCCACTTATATAAAATTTTATAGAATTAGATGATTACTCAGGATGTGAAGATTGACATCCCTTTAATGACATATGATGTTTGATTTAAATAGTATTATTCAATACATTCACAACATCAAATAAAATTCCACCAAATTATATAGGGAATTATTTTTTTGGGAGGATCATTCTAAAAAAAGTAGTAGGGGAGGAGATATATACGTTAGAGGCAATAATTTCACTATTAATTGTTCATATAGCTAACTAAACCATTATTTTTTATGGTAGTGTCTCAATACGTCTACTAAACATGAAACATATAAATGAATGAATAAAACCATAATTGAAAAGTATATTCACAATTCATGAATTAATAAACAGCATACCCATAACCACCTCATTGTCAAGATCCACCAAAATAGTACTGACAACATATTCAATTACATACTTCATGGGAGGTTGTTCATATTGATTGACTCAAACAACACATCTCTTATGTAATTAACTTGCATAATTTCCTTATTCCTTACAATTGAAACATTTTAGATTATGATGAGTATTGATACAAACTACCATTTCATATCTACATTAGTTGGATGCATCAAATCCCTTTGTAAAAATTTTAATAGACTCCGCACTCTTCCACATTTGAATCATATAAAAGTTTACCTTCATAATGTTCTCAGGATGCTTGTTTTATTAATTTTTATATATGGTATGTTTTGTTTTATTTCATTAATTAGATGTATTGATTGATACTTCCTTGATGAATTCCATTTTCAACTTTTTAAATTTGATCCCACAAGACCACTAAGAGTCAAAATCCTATATCTTAAGGATAGTGATACATGAATAATATCCTAATATTTTTAAAATAAAAAAATTTACCAATATTTTCATAGACTTGAAATTATTACAATAATGACGTGATCCAACTTTCATTCATTGTTCATGAAATATACTAACAAACAAAATGAAATCCTTGTTTAATTTTCCTTATACTAAAAAAAGACTCATCATCCTTTTTCTGCATTACAAGGAAATACCTCTCTGTCTTAAGAAAAATGTATCCAAGAAAAATATTTACTAAAAAATATTTTCTTTATTAATTCAAAATCAATGAAGTCAATTTATTATTTAGAGTTTATTTTTTTGGTTACTTTCCACCACTGATCAACTTAGTCATCAAAACAATAGAACAATCATATGAATTTCTCTTTGTTTCTTCATTTAAGGGAACAAAATATATTTATAAATTGAGTTAATGTATTATTATGTTATGGGTGGATCAGAATATATCATAATGATAGGCTTATTTTCCACATAAATGATTATTCAAAATAATGATATTTAGTAGGATACGGCTTCTATTTTACATGATTTGGGTTATTATTGTTAAAATGAACTAGTTGGGTCGGTATTGTCATAAATTTCTAGGATCACATTCTAATTGACATTGGTGTGAAATTTGGCAATCATCAAATATCCTACCACATTGATGGATAGAATTTCTTCTACATTCTCCCACTATTATCTAAGTAAAAGAAATAAAATACAATTAGGGGGCTTGAATACATTAATAGTGAGAATATCAAAAATAAACAATGAATATTGAAGTAAAAAATTATAAATGAAATGTATATCCTAGAATTTTATTCCATATGTCTCAATCATTATAATACAAGGTGGTTGAGTTATCCCTAGAGATGTTTCTAATGTTATATAGTTAGTATCCCATAAAACTAGACCATAATATGATACAAACTATGGTTAACCTATCAATTAACACATGTTATTACATTAATTTATACACATTTTTAAATGAAATATATAACCAAGGATCATAATGTTCAGTGTCTTGGGAAGATGGAAAATAAAAAAATTACACACATGGAACTAGAGTAAAAAAATATTAATTTATATTCCATAATGATATCCTAAAATCTATTGAGCTCCTACATATTCATAGGATAACATGAGGAATATGTAAAAAATATGGATCATATTAAAATACCAGCAATGTAAAAAGTATTGAAAAGAATCATATAACATGAGTCAAAGGGATAAAAAGATAAAATAATAGTAGTTGAACATGAATAAATATTTAGAGGTGTATTATATAGAACTTTGAATTATATGACTATGGATATATAGGAATATGGAAACCACACATGACATGACATTTACATGAGTCAAATAATTCTTCCAACATAGTATAATGAGGTAGAAAAAGTCCCATATCAGATTAAGTATACTCAATAACCCCATACACGACATCTCTTGGTATAAAACATTACGTAATTATATAGATCACTATTTGGGTACACCCATCATAACATGGTCATGCATATTTGTGCCACATAAATAATTGAACCAATGGAATAATCATAGGGGTTACCAATTGAATGAAATTCGTATCATAACAATTTCATGATACAAAAAAACAAAATGTATATCATAATGGTTTACATTTTAAAAAGTTTTAAATAATTAGTGAACATTCATGTTGAAAAAATAGGTATAATATTTTTTATATTATATCAAAATAATTATAAGTAGTGAGAAAGTATTTGTTAGGTTACTTTGTAAATGAGCCACAATATACAGAGTTTTATGTAAAATGATAAAGTGATTTTAAAAGGGTGAAAGGAAATAATGGTTTAAATAAATATGAAATCAAAATAAAATGGGTTTTAATGATAAAAATTATAATTTTAGAAAATATGTATGGAATTAATAATTTAATTAATTGTGCTTGAAAAATGGGTTCTAATCAAAATAAATCATTTTAGTCAGTTTTTCTTATAGAGATGAATTGAGATGGGATCCTTTTAAAACATGTAATAACACTTGAAAGAAATAATATCTGAGATAACTAACCATATTTTAAACAAATAAAAACAATTTAATAGAATTATATAACATTAAATAATAATTGTTTTGTTTTTTGGAAAAGTGGGTGATTGCGTAACCCAAAGTGAAATGGAGGTTCATATATATCCCTTACCTTATGAGGGAATCTGTTATGCACATTTAATTACTCTTCTAGATAATCATATTAGATTAATTTATAAAACTAGTTAGAACATAATATATATTTATTTTATTCAATATAATTTATTTATATTTTTTAGGATCAATTTGTTGAGTTTTAATGTTCCATTTCATCATTCAGGGGATGTTCTTTATTATCTTTCATGGTTGGTTCTTATGTGTAAAATTAGGGATGTTCTCATAAAATGGGAAGAATACTCCAAATCATAAATTTTATGGTATTGATACACACATATATTTTTAATTGTTAACATATTACATTTTTCCTATAGGATGACGATTCACATAATAAATCATTAATTATACTTGTTTAGTTAATTTCAGTTGTTTTTTATGACCATTAATAAAGAGTTTCATTTTATTTAAAATTGGGATTTCTTATTAGTCCAAGAATAAGGAAAAAGTATTAATATAAATATAAATATTTATTTTAACAAAAAAAAATCATGACTATATGTGAATTAAGTAATGAAAATGAAAACTCATCATCCATGAAAGTAGTGAACCGACATATCATAGGCAATGTTGTAATTTTATAAAATAAATATATAAGAGATTATATATGACAATGAATATTCAGTTAGAAAATAAATTTTTACTATGTATATTATACTTTAGTGATTTTGATACTTTTTATAGGCGAGGTTAGGGGTGATATAAAAATAAATTAAATTAAATGTGAAGGACTGCGGATTTTACCACTTGAATGTTGTATTTTTGATAACCTATATAAGAAACATACATATGGATTATTATTGATAACAGAAGCACATTTATCTGGGTAAAAGGATTGGGAAGGTAAATTGGTAGAATATTGACATGATACAAGGCTTATAATATTTGAGGATAAGGGGTGGTATTTATAGGGGTATGAGAGGGGGCCTTTGATTATAATATTCATTAGTTTATTATTTTGGTAGAAGGATATCATTATTTATGATAAAAATAAATAAATATAGTAATTGTTTTAGGAAAATTTTAAACAATTATTTCCTATGTCTTCATTACATCATCCATGACTCAAAAATATTTTTAATGTTTTTTATTAAAGATTAAAATATTTTACTATTCACCAAAAATTCAACATTTTTTGAAAAATTACAAAAATTAACCATATCCATTTATCATCATGTATATTTTAAAAATGGTCTCCATTATATGAGAAATACATTATAAATAAGAAATATTTTATTTAAAAATAAGGAATAATTTGATCAAAACATACCAATTTTATTGTTATAATCAATTTTTTGACCTTTTGAAAAAATAAATTATTTCACATAAAATTTTCATATAATTATAATAGAACATAATATTAATTTTTGAATACATTATATGAAAATAATTTTTCATATTAATAATTATATTAATTATTAAATTTAAAATAAAACATTCCCTTTTAAAAAAATACCAATGTTTTGTTTATATTTTTTAAAACATTTATATACCTACATTATGATATAAATATATAATATTTATATTTATATGATATCTCAATTTTATGTATATTTTATAAGATGATAGTACTATTTTAATAAATATATAACTATTGATAAAGGTATGATTTCTATTCTAGTAGAATAAGTTTCTTCATTTCTAATTATTTCATTCTTTCATCATCCACATGTACATTATCTCAAGGTTATGTATAGACAATTATATTAAAAATTAGTAATATTTTATTAATAGTATGTTTTCTTTCTATAGAATTGGTCATTTTTGTGGATATTTAAGTGGACTGATTTTATCCACAATTTCCCATTATTATTATCTTATTTTCTTTTTATTATTCTGATATATTATTTCAAGTTATTAGAGTTTTTTTTTACAATTAATTTATTGTTATATATTATTGAGAGTATTCCTTTTTTCGGTTCTTTATGTGATTTATTAATATTATGACATAATTATAAGTATTAAATCCCAATAAATTTTTTTTGTTGTTCAAATATATCCATAATAATTTAGCACACTTCATCGCTTTTAGAAAATATTTATATCTAAATATTATTATAAGTATCTACATTAGTGAAGTTTTAATGTTGCATGGAGTACTACATTATGTTATATATGATTGTGATCTATTGTTTCCTAGAAGTTATGGAGATGTCTTTAGAAATAACTTTATACATATATTTGTTTCAGTACTTCGTATAATCCTTCGTAATATGACTATTCATAGAGAACAATGTGATCCTTAATGGGTATTATAGTATCTTCTTATCTGGATTTCAAATGATGTTGGGATCAATACCTTCCCCAATATGAGTTTTCATACCACAATAGCTTTTACTCTAGAAATTACATGGTTCCTTATAAATCCTTTTATGGAAATACTTTTATAAAAATAATATACTGGGATGATGTTTGAGAATGAAATCAAGTATGGAAAATGTTGGGAGATATAATGGTAGATAAAGTTAGATCCATTCAGAAACATATAATTGTATAACAAAGTATTTAGAATATTTACAAGAATAATTGTTGGTGATATCTAAATGTTATTTTAGTTAACTAGGTTATTCAAACAATTTTTCTTGGAATAAATGTAATGATATTTTAATGGAAGCTCAAAAAACATAGGTATAACATCCCATTTGAAAATATTGATCATCTCCAATCTTTAGTTTATCATTGGAGGATTCCACTAAAAATCACTTATATTAATGATGTCTTCCATGTATCTCTCTCATGGACGTAAATAACGGATCAATCACTTTTACTAAATATATAGTTCATATAAATTGACCATGTTATTTCATGTGAGCAAAAACTGGTGGAGATTTTTATAATAAAAATATAGTGTTACATAACCATACCACTCCCCATGTTAATTTTTAATATTAGAACCAATAAATTGATAAATCTGCATGGGGACCTAAGGATGTGATGAGGAAAAAGTATTTTAATTTATTACTTGGGTGATGAATTACGAGGATCAAATCCTACAATGTGAATTATAATGTTATACCTTTAAAATTTTATGATTTTTTGAATAATATTAATTTATTTGATAGCTTGTGTTTGCTGAAGCCTAAATTATTAATGAAATGTGATAAAATATTAATATTATTATAATAAGGTTGTTAAACATGGTTTTACGAATTGGAATAAAAAAAATATTAAAAATAATTATAGAGGATTCTGATAAATAAAATACATTTATAATAATGAACTTAATATTTGGAAAAGTCATTATATAAATTGAAAATACACATTTCTATAAAAAAATTATTGTTATTTATTTTCATGAAAAAATCATAAAATTATTTTTTTGAGACTTCCTTGAGAATTATTTAAAAAAACATAATTTTGTAAAAAAATTTCAAATTTATATGTAGGTAAATTTTTGGCATTTTTTTGAAAAGAATCATTTATCAATGATTTGGGAAATATTTTATTTTTTTAGAAAACTATTATTATGATTAAAATGTTTATTGGGTTTAATAATTTTTTTAATGTGAATTAAAAGTAAAAATATTTCAATTATATATTTATTTATCCAATATATGTCATTGGAATAAATTTAATAACGAATTTTGATAATAAAACTCTATTTTCTTAGAGAATCATTATCCTTTATAAATTTATTTATTATTACTACTACATTTTTAATTTGAAATAAAATATATCAACATCTATGGATGAAATTTAGAAAATTTTATTTAGAATTTTTAATTAGAATATTTTTATTACAAAATTTGGTTAAGAGAAATTTTAGAAAAAATAAATAGAAAAACAGTAATAAATAATTATTGTGGTTTCAATTAAAATGTGTTTACCATGTGTTAATTATATAGATAAAATAAAATATAATCTTTATCAAAACCAATTAGATGGACATATTTTACCTTTTAACCTATTATGTTTTCTAAATACCCTTTTTTAATCCTTATGACATTTGAAAAAGGTGGGTACAGTTTATTATTTAAACAAATTCCATGTCTATCCTCTCCACCATTCAAAAAATACAACCCACGCTCCACTCATCTTAATGCATCCAAAATACAATGTTTCAGACCATAACATTAAAAAAATATTCAGTACTTCCTAGTACACATCCGAAATTCCATTTCATGATTTTAAAATCTCTTTTTATGGATTTACATTTAAACATAAAGGGGTTCTCCGAAAATAGGTAAAATTATTAGCATTAAATTTTATTTTAGTTGTTTACCAACCATCATAAAATAATATCTATGAAGAGGGATATAATGATACATATATTTAATATATAATTATATTTTATTAAATTAATGGAATAAGCTATATCCATATCATCTTTTATCAAATGGATTCGAAAACATCGATTGTGGTTATAATAGACTACCACCTCATGAACTGATGTAATTCATTTTCCATCACCAAAACATATGATTGGATGTAAGTGTTGGTTTATTTTTTGTATATTGTATTTATTCTAAACATTTATCATAGTTATTTAAATAATAAACTTACCTTCTTTCCTCTCATTACATTGTAAAACAATAACATTTCTCTTGCGTACAAAAAACTACAGCCTTATGAACCAATGTGATGTGTTTTTAAATTCTATTTTACATGGACGATAATAAAGATCTATTAAAATAACATAAAATATATTTTTTTAAAAATAATACTCATTTCATTATATTATTGCATATACATTTTAGCTATCCATTATACAGGGGATATGATAATGTAACGTCCCAACCCCAGTTACCCAGAGTCGGTGCATTATTGCGTAACATTGGCATGATCACAAAAGTTCTAGTCTCAAAACATTGATTAGTTTAGTAGCCTTAGAAACACTAGATACATTCATAATTCATACATTACATCATAAAGTAAAACAAAACTAATAAAACATCATGTCGTCATATCCCCTCATATTATCTCTGCTGGTCATTCATAATATACTTCATCACATCCTGGAAAAATTAAAACATTGAGAGGGGTGATCTCAGTTGCTCAGCAAGGATAACAATACAGTGGAAACTTTTATAAATAAACATAATCATTTAAGGCAATTTATAACTAAAACAAAAGCATTTTAAACATGAACATCAGTATAATATAGAAAAAATAAAATTAAATAATGCAATTTACTTACTCACATGGATATTCTACTAGTCGAATAATCACATTAAATATCAATAACCACTTTCATAATGATTGAATCCATAATGCCAGAATATCATAACCACGTAGCCAAGGGCTCGTGCCAAGACTAAAAATAAGATTTTGTCAAGGCCTCGTGCCATGACACTAGTTTGTCTCATGAGATCTACCGATTAATCGAGGAGCTATAGCGGGATCCACCCAACACTTATTAAGTCCAATTAATTCCTCATATGAATATGTTTAAGCATATCATAAACCATAAAATAATCTTATAAAATAAAACATGCATAATGGAAACATAACATTTACACATTTCAATCGCAAGATATCAATCCAACACATTGATATAATAAAAAAAATCATTCAAAACAATTTTTAATACCAAAATAAAAGAAAAATAAAACTTTTTATTTGTTTTTCTTTTAAAAAAAGTTATGGCTTGTAGAGGATGCCAAAACTGAAATAATGGTCACGGCGGCAGAGAATATGTTGTCACCGCATACATACGGAAAAAAACATTCCTTTTTGTCGTTTAGTAAAACACTTCATTTAAAAAATATTCCTTTTGAATAAACATAAAAGTCAAAGGGTTTTATACACCGTATAAAAGATAGTTGTGTATAAAACAAAATATGCCTCAATGAAAGGAGATTGAGACAAAGTCCCTTACAAAGATCATTTTTTTAAATAATATAGATCTATTATGTGTATCCACTAAAAGTACACATAATAAAGTACAAATAAAATATATAGGACATAATAATATCATGACATAATTTGAATGTAGGAGATTAACCCAAAGAACGAAAATTGGGTTAAGAAGTTCCCTTACCTCGTGTCTGACTTGACTCGACTGTTCTTTAACCTCCTAAATAATAAACTAGAGTTAATTTATAATTTCTTAAGAACATTTTTCAAGTTTATTATTCCTTTTATATCACTTATTACCATTTGATGAAGATTATGTAATTATTTATGTTAATAATGGTCATTTTGTCGATCTTTGGTACTTGAGTCAAAAATAAACTTCTTCTCATTACAAGTTGTTCATGTGGTAAAATATCAATTTTATACAGAATTATATTCATGATTTATATATCATATATTTCATATATATCCATTATATACATTCATTCAAAATATTACGTAACATTTAGAGGTAAGAAATGAAATGCACCATTCATGGAGACGGTAAGTCCTATGTACGCATGAACGCTACTTTCATTTCTATTTCGTAGTTAATGGAATGGAATAATAATGATATAAATGTATATTATAATTCCAGTACTATATCATATATATTATCATTTAATCCATCCTTTATACATCCCACATATGGCATTAATGATTCAAATAACTTTGAGGGGGTGGAAGTCCACACATCCTAAAATGAAATTATCGCGTTTACCCATAATGATAATCATAAAGGTATTCCATAAATGAAAAATAAAGAAGAATAATGAAAACATTGACATAATATATGTATAATATATGAATGTATTTTCATCACAATGGCCACCATGATAGGTGTTAAAAGAAGATTGAATAATCATCATTTCGTGAGGCAGTAATTCACCACCCACAGACACAGTATGTTCTTTAACCATTAGATGAAGTTATGAGTAAGTGTAAATAAAATAATTCTAATGAAAAAATCCTTGTATATTTTATATACTGGTTTTGTTACAAAATAAAGGAATAAAAATATTTTAAGGGGTTGGAGAATCAGAATAAAACAAAATAACATAAGAGAAGGCATTACCTTAAAATAGGGTAACTCTTTTTGATTTGAGCCAAAGGCTTCATTGGGAAGACTTCTACCCAATGAGAGGCTTCTATAAGTAATATAAGGAAGTTGAGATACTATCTGGGCAGAGGTTGGCCGAGCCAAATGGATTTGATGGTGTGAATAAGGTGGTATAGGTGGGGGCGTTTTATAAGAGGAGAAGAGGGGTACTCTTGGAATGTCATGAAATATTACATTATTATGAAATGATATTCAGATTTCAAAGGTCCCAAAATTATATATTTCTAATATAAGGTTATAAGGGTTCTAAATATACTCATCCAATAGGTTTTTGACAAGTGTAAGTCTTACATTTTACATTATATTTTAATTTAATTTAAATCCTTAATTAATGAGGTAATCGATGCATCATCATTATGTCATAAAAAATTTAATTTTTTCAATGTCTAAAAATTATAAAAAAATTACCAAGATATAGGAAATATTTTTAGTAAAACAACACATGTTTGTGTCATTTTTATTTTTAATTTAAATAAAACGTTATTAATGTCATTTTCTTACCCAAGTGGCCCCATGGGGTCCCCAATTTGACCCATGGATTGTCTTTGAAGTTCAATGTGTTGCATTTGTTGTCAATAAGGAATGTTGTTGTCTTAGAATGAATGGATGTCAAGAATTGTCAAGATGTGAATGCCAAAGGTTGTGATGGTGTTAGTGGTGAAGGAGAATGGCCATTGTACTAAGATGCATGTCACTTAGGAGATTCACTAAGTGGTATTGGAAATTGTGGTTGAAACATTCTCCAAGAAAATCAGACGATTGTTGAACTGATCTTTAAGTTCCAAGAACTTGTATCAACTGGATACAAAGTCACAACATTGATTGAAGACCATGCATTGTAGTGACAATGCATGAGGTGTTGAAGAAGATCCATCCACAAGACCTAAGTGGATGAAGTGAGCTAAAGAAGTCCATGCACTATCACTTAGTGCATGTGAATTTGAAGAAGATCCAATTTGATCTCTGATTAGATCAATGAAGAACATTGAAGACTATTTGATTAAGGAGCTCGGTTGATGAAGAAGACCCTTCTAGAATTTCCCTCCTAAGTAATGAATATATGTTGAGGAGATTGGAAGAATTATTATGAAGAAGAAATAAAGAAATGGGAGAAATGGAGAAGAATAATTTGAAGTGGCATTTGGCTTGGAAGAACTTGGGTTGGCATTTATACATTGGGAGAACTTTGTTTTCAACAAAGTGTTTATTCTGTCCTTTGCCAAAAATTAGGCCACCAAGGCCAACCCACGGGTTCAACCCCAAGGCACTTGTGGGCCGAAGGCGCCACGCCCATGGGGGATCCCATGGTGCAAGCACAAGGCGGCAGGGGGGCCGTGTATAAGCCCCCGAGGAGACGCGGTGGTGAAACCCGCGCGCCCGAGGTGCATAGTGGGCGCTAGGAGCGCGCCCGCAGGAGGCATGAGTGGGCGCAGAGCGCGCCCGCAGGGAGAACTCGGCGCGGGGCGGCACCGAGAGGGTTGGAAGTTCAATTGCCGAGTTGAGGCGGCGCCAGGGTAATAAGCCGCGTAAAAACCGCGATAGGTTTCGATGTGGGATGCGCAAAATTCACCCGGAGTGAATCCAGGCCGTCCGAGCGATCTCGCGCTTGATCTGCGCCGCATGATTCATCTGCCGCGCGCCGCGATCTATCCGGCCGTCCGATGTATTTCGATCGGCCGATCCAATGGCTCCCAGCTCATCTCCTTCGTCGAGCCACCCCGAAGCCACCCGACGTCCCCCGCTGAACCAGTGGCTCCCCAAGCATGGAATTTGAGTTCCTGGCCACCTCTGAAAGAGCCGAAGCCTCCATTGTGATCGTCTGGCCACACTGAACACAACCATGCATTAAAATATGCATGCATGCGATGAGAGGATAATTCGAAGCAATGCCGAGGCAAACGAAGTTGCCGAGGCTTCATGGGTTCTTGCCTTTGCATGGATTGGGTTTAAACAGAGGCCGTGCATGCGTTATAAATCGCATGCACGAGGAGGAAAGAAAAATGAGAGAACCCGCGTGAAACAGATGAAGAAACGAGATTTGAAAAAATCTTTAAAGATCCGAAATCTTCGGGATTTTGAAGTTAAAACCACGCGGATGTTTAGAAGCGTTTCTCTGCCTATAAAAGGAGCACCCGAGGCATGAAGATGCTTGCTGAAACCTTGTTGAAGATTTGTGTCCCGTGAGTGCTCTGCCTCGCGAAGAAAGAAGCCACTGCGCAAAACTTTGCGCGGCTATTGTTCTCGGTGCCACCCGAGGCCTGAAGGAGTTCCTTTCGTGCACTCCTTGCGCGAAAGACGTGAAGGGAAGAGTCCCCTGCGCGCCTTCCTTGCGTGACAGGAAGACCCGTGGCCGCATCCTTGCGCGCCCGTGGTTGCATCCCTCTCAGCCCGCGGACTTGCGTGGCAAGAGGTGTTTGCGCGGCCGCTGGTGCCTTTGCACTTGTGTGCCCGCGGTGTTTCACCTTGCACACTTGCACGGAAGTGGCACTTGTGCGCCTGGTTGCACCCTTGTGGCTTGCGCGACCGAAGCCCATCACACCTTGCGCGGCTGCCCCTTGTACCAAGACACCTTGCGCGCCTCCTTTGAGATCAAGGTTAGAAGACCACACTCATTCAGTGTGTGTGCTTAGTGCAACATGAAGATGAAGTGCATTACATACCTACGGGTTGTGTGCTAAGTGAGGAGGAAAGCCACATCAAGTGAAAGACTTACACCCTAGCCGTGAGTGTGCAAGAAGAGGAGGAAGACCGAGGCCATACCTTGGTTGTGCCAAATTGAAGAACACACTTTGTGTGTGCATTTGAAGAAGAGGCCGTAGCCCTTGTGTGTAAAAAATGGAGAACCAAGTGTGTGCATAAGTGAAGTTCATACTTTTAAGAAGATTAAAAGAACAAGGAAGTGTGTGTGCCTAGTAAGTGAAGTAGGCCAAGCCTTGTGTTTGCTAATTGATCAAAGGAAGTGTGTGTGAGCAAACAAGAACAAGAAGGCCGAACCTAGGTGTGTGCACTAAGAAGTGTGTATACACTTAGAAGAAGAAAAGGGAGGAAATCCACACAAAGAAGAACACACATTTATGTGTGTAGACAAATTTCATAAAGTGTGTGAAGTCTGAGAAGAAGGTGTGTGCTTAAAGTGACTACACCCTTTGTGGGTCTACTACACCAAGAAGAGGAAAGGAGGAGTGCATGCATGCATGCATGCACGTGCACACGTGAACAATGCTAAATCAGTGGTGTGCATCTGAGGAGTCCAAGACTTGAAGATATTGAAGAGATTTGAGAACCCATGCTATCAGTGCATGAAGATGAAGAGTTTCCATGCACTCAGTGTATGATGTTGAAGTGAAGTGAGACTGAAGCCAGACTGAAGTTAAAGACATCAGCTGCCTGAGTTTTCAGTAATTGAGAAGACCCTGATCAACAGAAGTGATCAGGATATTTGAGCAAGACCAATAGACCTTTTCAGAGGCTATTGAAGATTCTTGAAGAGTGAAGCCAGGTCATCCTGAAGAAGGAGATAAAGCCTGAGCTAGACGAGAAGCCCTGATCAACCACAAGTGATCCGAAGAGAAGAGCAAGGCCAGTAGCCTTTATCCCAGGATGCTAAAGTTACTTGAAGAAGCTTAAAGTGAAGAAGAGCTACTCATGTGACTCGAGGATCCAGGAGAAGACCCTGTGGGACTCATGGAGAAGAAGTCTTCAGTGGGATTCTGGAGCAAGCCCGTGGGACTCTGGTAACACTGTGTGAAGCAGTATAAAGACCCTCCTGTGGGACTCAGGAGAGATACGGTGGGAAGCTGTATCGACCATTGTAATACTAACAGATTATAATGGGAGAATCCATGCTGGGAGAGCATGGCAAGGATGTAGGCCTTTGGAGCCGAACCTTGTAAATCCTTGTGTCCTGTGCCTTTTCATTACTGCATTATCCGGGAAAGGTTGAGAGATACAAGAAGATTGGATCGAGGCTTTAACCAGCCATAGAGGTTTAATTGATAAGGAATCAATTAGTAAAAAGTTTTAAGGGATCACTGATTCACCCCCTCCCCCTCTCAGTGATTCACACTGATCTGGGAACTTCAATTGGTATCAGAGGGAAGGTTAACTCTAAAAGATCCAAGGGAGTCTTTATGGAGTGCAGATTTGAGGAAATGAGTGACCAGCCTCAAATGGAGATATCTGCCAAGACTCATAAAAATAGAAAGAAGAAACAGGCAAAGAAGATGAGGAAGAAGGTTGTTGCAATCAGAGAAACTCCTTCTATGGAAAGAAATGTGAATGTCACATCAGATGACAATTCCTTTTATCATTCTTCTGATGAATCCTGCTCTAGCTGTGATGAAGATGGAAGAAACAATGATCTTCTAAATGAAATCAAATATCTTCAGAAGAGAGTCCCCAAGGAAGTTGCAATGTGTATAGCTACATCCCTCCTTGATCTTCAAGAAGAATAATTACAGCTAGAAGATGAAGCCAATTCTCTGGAAGACCAATTGGCAAAAAGGGTTGGCATAACCAACACTCTCAGAAAGCTGGTGAAGGCCAAAGATGAAACTGTTTCCCTTTGCAATGAAAGATATGAAGATACCTGTGAAGAATTGCAAAGGAGCTCTTCTGAGAAAGAAATATTTTTGATAATGATCAAAGATGTTTTCCGTGCACTGGAAAAGAGACACAGAGTTTCAATGGTTGTCAAAGATGCTCAACTTGAAGACAAAGCGAAAAGGGTGAAGGAGCTTGACAATTCATTGCTTGAATTGAAGACAGTGCATGATGACCAGATGAATCAGCTGAAAGAAAGTTGGGAAGGAAAGCTAAGAGATGTTGAGGATGAGAAGAACTCCCTTAACATGAAGTGCTTAGAACTAGAGGTGATATTGACAAATCTGCAATCACCCGAAGCTTAAACCTCCCAGTCAGCTGGTAGAAGACATGTTGCTACTCAAGTATTCTTTGAGCAGGATGATTCTAAGAGAAAGACATCCTCTAATAAAAGTGCAACATCTTCTAGAAAGAAGGTACCATCCATACCATCTTGTACTGATGCATCTAATTGTGTTTCCACAAAAAGTGCAGGATGGAAGAATAATTCCAAACAAATATGGATGAAGACAGTAAAGAAGCAGAGCTCTCCTGAAACAACACAGCAAGTCAAGAAAAGTACCCAACAATCAGAAGGACTGAAGAGGTCAAGATTTGTGGGTCAGTGTTGGTGTTGTAATAAGAATGGGCACTGTGCAAAGGATTGTTGGTACAATCCACTGAATGTTAAAGCACAAAGGAAGCCCATGCCTAGGGGGAGCAAGCCAGAAGAAAAGAAGCAGCATCCACAGGTCCAGAGACATCTGTTTACTGCAAATAGATTTGGATTACTTGACAACATCTGGGATGATTGCAAAAGTGGTCAAAAAGATACATGTCAATCTCCAACTGTATACAGAGCTCAAAAGAAGAGAAGACCACAGAACCTGGCTCAGAAAGAATCCTTGGGAAGAAAGAAGAAAGTTGAAGAAGCTCCCAAGAAGGTTTTGAAAAAGGAAAATAAGTCCTTGGAGTCTAAATCCAAGAAGGGTGATGCATCAAGAAGGACCACCAAGAAATGCTTCTACTGTGGAAAGAAAGGACACACCATGGATCTTTGTGAACAATCCATGGAACTAAATAGAAGTAGAGTGAACTCCAGAAGACAATCAATCCAGAAGAAGAAGGGATTGATTGAAAATAAGTTGCCTAATAGAGGTAGCTTAGCAGCATCCAAAGAACCATGTGGAACTTCCAAAACTGAGGCCACTCTTCCAAATGATTTACTTGTCATATGGCCACATCAGTTGCAACTTGCCAGAGAACTACAAATAGTTGAAGATGAAGCTCTGGCAATTGCTAAAGCAAAAGGGAAGAAGAAGGTTTCACATGAAGATGTTTTGAGAACCACACCAGCACAATCATCAATGAAGATCAAATGTGCAAGTGTGAAGACTGGTGAAAATGGGACATCTCGGTTGAGAGAATCTTCTCAACCTTGTTGTTCACATTGATGAACCAAGGAGGTTCCATCTTATTCCCTTATACTCTTGGTATATACATGTGCTAACATTGCAGGGAATTGAAGATGATGGTCATTCTCAGCTGGAGGATGGTTTGGATTGAATGGAGTGCACCCCTTGAGGGGGAGCCAATCTGAAGAAGATGATGTTCTGAAATTAATATTATCTTGAGAAAGTAGATGAAAGGGGGAGCTTTATCTTTGCACTGAACTTTCTAATGTGTTTTGTGAAGTATGTGCAGGATTCAGCAATTCATTGAATATCTGAAAAAATTCAAACCCCTAAGCATGATCTCACATGTGTTGAGAATTATGGACAACTTTGAATTCCTTGGTCATATCACTCTTGTTTTCTACACCGGGTTAGCCCAAGTAGACTTAGAGCTGATTTACTAAAGGTTCTTTGCTAAAGAGAACATGTGACATCATCCCTCTCTCAGTGTTTTTCAAGAAAATACTTTTCAAAGGGAGGAAGAGATATTTTTGAAAGTGAACCACACCACACCTTTGCATTTGATTGCCAATAAGGGGGAGAAAATATTGGCACACATATTGACCCATTCATATGTGCTGAAGGAGTGTATTGACAACAAATACAAAGGGGGACATTGAAGTGCAATGTGTTGCATTTGTTGTCAATAAGGCATGTTGTTGTCTTAGAATGAATGGATGTCAAGAATTGTCAAGATGTGAATGCCAAAGGTTGTGATGGTGTTGGTGGTGAAGGAGAATGGCCATGGTACTAAGATGCATGTCACTTAGGAGATTCACTAAGTGGTATTGGAAATTGTGGTTGAAACATTCTCCATGGAAATCAGACGATTGTTGAACTGATCATTATGTTCCAAGAACTTGTATCAACTGGATACAAAGTCACAACATTGATTGAAGACCATGCATTGTAGTGACAATGCATGAGGTGTTGAAGAAGATCCATCCACAAGACCTAAGTGGATGAAGTGAGCTAAATAAGTCCATGCATTATCACTTAGTGCATGTGAATTTGAAGAAGATCCAATTTGATCTCTGATTAGATCAATGAAGAACATTGAAGACTATTTGATTAAGGAGCTCGGTTGATGAAGAAGACCCTTCTAGAATTTCCCTCCTAAGTAATGAATATATGTTGAGGAGATTGGGAGAATTCTTATGAAGAAGAAATAATGAAATGGGAGAAATGGAGAAGAATAATTTGAAGTGGCATTTGGCTTGGAAGAACTTGGGTTGGCATTTATACATTGGGAGAACTTTGTTTTCAACAAAGTGTTTATTCTGTCCTTTTCCAAAAATTAGGCCAGCCAAGGCCAGCCCACGGGTTCAACCCCACGGCACTTGTGGGCCGAAGGCGCCACGCCCATGGGGGATCCCATGGTGCAAGCACAAGGCGGCAGGGGGGCCGTGTATAAGCCCCCGAGGAGACGCGGTGGTGAAACCCGCGCGCCCGAGGTGCATAGTGGGCGCTAGGAGCGCGCCCGCAGGAGGCATGAGTGGGCGCAGAGCGCGCCCGCAGGGAGAACTCGGTGCGAGGCGGCACCGAGAGGGTTGGAAGTTCAATTGCCGAGTTGAGGCGGCGCCAGGGTAATAAGCCGCCTGAAAACCGCGATAGGTTTCGATGTGGGACGCGCAAAATTCACCCAGAGTGAATCTAGGCCATCCGAGCGATCTCGCGCTTGATCTGCGCCGCACGATTCATCTGCCGCGCGCCGCGATCTATCCGGCCGTCCGATGTATTTCGATCGGCCGATCCAACGGCTCCCAGCTCATCTCCTTCGTCGAGCCACCCCGAAGACACCCGACGTTTCCCGCTGAACCAGTGGCTCCCCGAGCATGGAATTTGAGTTCCCGGCCACCTCTGAAGGAGCCGAAGCCTCCATTGTGATCGTCTGGCCACACTGAACACAACCATGCATTAAAATATGCATGCATGCGATGAGAGGAGAATTCTAAGCAATTCCAAGGCAAACGAAGTTGCCGAGGCTTCATGGGTTCGTGCCTTTGCATGGATTGGGTTTAAACAGAGGCCGTGCATGCGTTATAAATCGCATGCACGAGGAGGAAAGAAAAATGAGAGAACCCGCGTGAAACAGATGAAGAAACGAGATTTGAAAAAATCATTAAAGATCCGAAATCTTCGGGATTTTGAAGTTAAAACTACGCGGATGTTTAGAAGCGTTTCTCTGCCTATAAAAGGAGCACCCGAGGCATGAAGATGCTTGCTGAAACCTTGTTGAAGATTTGTGTCCCGTGAGTGCTCTGCCTCGCGAAGAAAGAAGCCACTGCGCAAAACTTTGCGCGGCTATTGTTCTCGGTGCCACCCGAGGCCCGAAGGAGTTCCTTTCGTGCACTCCTTGCGTGAAAGACGTGAAGGGAAGAGTCCCCTGCGCGCCTTCCTTGCGCGACAGGAAGACCCGTGGCCGCATCCTTGCGCGCCCGTGGTTGCATCCCTCTCAGCCCGCGGACTTGCGTGGCAAGAGGTGTTTGCGCGGCCGCTGGTGCCTTTGCACTTGTGTGCCCGCGGTGTTGCACCTTGAACACTTGCAAGGCTGTGGCACTTGTGTGCCTGGTTGCACCCTTGTGGCTTGCGCGACCGAAGCCTATCACACCTTGCGCGGCTGCCCCTTGTACCAAGACACCTTGCGCGCCTCCTTTGAGATCAAGGTTAGAAGACCACACTCATTCAGTGTGTGTGCTTAGTGAAACATGAAGATGAAGTGCATTACATACCTACGGGTTGTGTGCTAAGTGAGAAGGAAAGCCACATCAAGTGAAAGACTTACACCCTAGCCGTGAGTGTGCAAGAAGAGAAGGAAGACCGAGGCCATACCTTGGTTGTGCCAAATTGAAGAACACACTTTGTGTGTGCATTTGAAGAAGAGTCCGTAGCCCTTGTGTGTACAAAATGGAGAACCAAGTGTGTGCATAAGTGAAGTGCATACTTTGAAGAAGATTAAAAGAACAAGGAAGTGTGTGTGCCTAGTAAGTGAAGTAGGCCAAGCCTTGTGTTTGCTAATTGATCAAAGGAAGTGTGTGTGAGCAAACAAGAACAAGAAGGCCGAACCTAGGTGTGTGCACTAAGAAGTGTGTATACACTTAGAAGAAGAAAAGGGAGGACTTACACACAAAGAAGAACACACATTTATGTGTGTAGACAAATTGCATAAAGTGTGTGAAGTCTGAGAAGAAGGTGTGTGCTTAAAGTGACAACACCCTTTGTGGGTCTACTGCACCAAGAAGAGGAAAGTAGGAGTGTATGAATGCATGCATGCACGTGCACACGTGAACAGTGCTAAATCAGTGGTGTGCATCTAAGGAGTCCAAGACTTGAAGATCTTGAAGAGATTTGAGAACCCATGCTATCAGTGCATGAAGATGAAGAGTTTCCATGCACTCAGTGTATGATGTTGAAGTGAAGTGAGACTGAAGCCAGACTGAAGTTAAAGACATCAGCTGCCTGAGTTTTCAGTAATTGAGAAGACCCTGATCAACAGAAGTGATCAGGAGATTTGAGCAAGACCAATAGACCTTTTCAGAGGCTATTGAAGATTCTTGAAGAGTGAAGCCAGGTCATCCTGAAGAAGGAGATAAAGCCTGAGCTAGATGAGAAGCCCTGATCAACCACAAGTGATCAGAAGAGAAGAGCAAGGCCAGCAGCCTTTATCCCAGGCTGCTGAAGTTACTTGAAGAAGCTTAAAGTGAAGAAGAGCTACTCGTGTGACTCGAGGAGCCAGGAGAAGACCCTGTGGGACTCAGGGAGAAGAAATCTTCAGTGGGATTCTGGAGCAGGCCAGTGGGACTCTGGTAACACTGTGTGAAGCAGTATAAAGACCCTCCTGTGGGACTCAGGAGAGATACGGTGGGAAGCTGTATCGACCATTGTAATACTAACAGATTATAATGGGCGAATCCATGCTGGGAGAGCATGGCAAGGATGTAGGCCTTTGGTGCCGAACCTTGTAAATCCTTGTGTCCTGTGCCTTTTCATTACTGCATTATCCGGGAAAGGTTGAGAGATACAAGAAGAGTGGATCGAGGCTTTAACCATCCATAGAGGTTTAATTGATAAGGAATCAATTAGTAAAAAGTTTTAAGGGATCACTGATTCACCCCCTCCCCCTCTCAGTGATTCACACTGATCTGGGAACTTCAGTCTTGGTAGGCCATGACTCATCCAATTAGGACAGGACAAGTGTAAATGTATTTTCATATTTTTATAATATCATTTTTTCCTAAAATTTCACTAATTACCATTAATCACGATTAATAAAACGAAAAATTAATATTCACCAAAAATAATTTTCACCCCATTGAACCACATTTTTCTTACTAATGACAACCATATATGTAGGATTTTTGAAATTAAATTCACAGAAGTGGTAATGTTTCGTTTAAATGAAAAATTAGTTTTTTAACTACCACTTAGTAGTATCACTATTCATCAAAAATTGCAGTTTTCCAGAAAAATAAAAAAAATTCACCATAAGATATAATTGATATTATGAATTCAAAAATGGTGTCTCTTTTAAAAAATAAAAAAACATATAAGTTGAATTATTAAATTTAATAATTAATTCCCACTTTCACAAAAAAATAGTGTGTTTTTAAGACAGAATATCAATCAAAAGATTGACAATTGTTTATGACCAATTTAAATGTGAAATTAATTATAATGAAACCCATTGGATAAAATGGTAAAAAATATATTCTAATTATACTTTAAAACCACTCAATTGTATAATTTATCAATATAAATTAATTTGAATAAAAAATTTGTTTTTAAGTATTTTTCACTATTCATAAAAATTTTAAGATCTCAGAAAAATACCAAAAATTCAACATTGGCTAATTTCAATATTACGAATCCAAAACTGAAGTTCATTTTGAAATACAAAATTTATATAATTTCAAAAAGTGGGTATTACTATTCATAATTGCTAGTTTTATTGGTGGCGGTGTGTTAGAACTCAAAGTTACACACAACACATGCTACTCTATTATTCAAAGAGAAGCGTACCATTGAAGCATGGGGTGTTACATTCTCCCCTCCTTCAATAAATTTCATCCTCGCAATTTTAAATTTTTCTTTGAAAATAAAAATTTGAAAATAAAAAATACCTTTGTGGAAAATAGACATCGGGAATAAGGTTAATAAAAATATAACTTTAAAAGAAAGAAAGAGAAGTACAAAGGTCACCCGAGATAGCCAATACTTAAATTCTATGAAAACATGGATATGGAGGAAAAACAAACCATCAAGGTCTGATGGAGAGTTGTATAAAACAGGATTAGGAGAAAGTTAACTACAAGAAAATCACAAACTTGTGATTAGTTAAATGATCATTGATTCCCCAGTATGAAAAGTTAACCGACAACATTTTTGTTTTAAGTTACCTTTCATAAAGTTCACGAATTTATTCATGATATTTACTAGGAATATAAGGAAATATACTTACTTGTCATGTAGACATTCATTCCTTACTAAATTTTTACCACAAACTAATCTTTCACTCTATAAGGTAATAGAACTCAAAAATATTCTATTTATCCTAACCGTATTGGGTTCCAAAAACAAATTTATAATTCCTCTATCAGAACTAAAAAACTACATTATACACTCCAGGGACTTCACGTAGTCTAGTGGTAGGCGATAAATCCCAATCGCACTATGGTTGTGCGTTCGATTCCCACAACTTTGTCTGACGCGACAGATTGTAACATGGTCTGTATGTTGTCCTTTTTATAAATATCCAAAAATATCCATAATAATAGTATCCATTGTGAAATATGATCCACTCCAACCTTTATATTTATCCAAAATACCTCCATCCAGACATTCTCTAAAAGGTCGCTAAATTCCAAAATCAATTGTATCATCAGATTCCCCAAAAAAAGTAATGTTTTTCTTATTGGAACATACTAAAAATATGATTACCTTCATCATATGAAAACCTTAATGAAAACAACAAGTACTATAGTACAATCCTTATATATATATCACATAATTCTTATAACAATAATATAATACTTCAGTCCAAAAGCACCAATACATTAATTATTCCACTTCAACTGTAGTAACAGCATAACATTGTCCTTGATCCCTTGGCCTTTTATGAGGTAAGTTTTCCTGATGCTTATATCATTCATTTTCATAATGCCCCATTTCCCAAAAATTATATCATTCAACATTGATAGCATCTTTCTTTCCATTGCAATCACGAGGCTGGTGAAATTTGTCTCCACATTTATAACAAACTCCCATTCATTTTAGGCATGTACCTGGGTGATTCATCCCACAATTATCGCATAATGGAAAATCCGTCTTTCCCGTTTTCCCTTTATCTGTCTTTTATTCCACTGTTCTCTTCATCTCTTTCTTTATTTTCTTATCATAAGATTTAAGGAATTTCTTTTCCGTCTTGATAGCACACGAGACAATATCTTCTTACGACGAGAAGGTTTGTGAGACTAATTCTCGACGGAGAAATAGTTTTGACCCATAAAAAATGATCAATCTTACTTCTTGGGTTACATATATAATCTACATCATACCTCTCTAATCATGTAAAGTTGACCTCCTACTTTGTGACATTGTCATCCTCCTTTTGTCTCAGACTCAAAAATTTCCTTTCCATTTAAACTCGATGGTCATGTGGAAATTATTTTTCTAAGAACAATTCCTTAAACTCCATCCATTCCATACTTGATACTTCTTTATCTTTAATTTTTTTTGAATCAGCGACCACCATTGATCGGAATGTCTAGTGAGGAGGTAAACTGCCATGAAAACCTTCTCCCTTTCGCTACTCCCCATGGTGTGGAATATTTTCTCTAAAGATTTTATCCATTGCTCAGCTAATAATGGATTTGTACCCCCATTAAATGTTTGCAGTTGTTTCCTCATGAAGTGGCCTAACATTTATCCTCCATGTGGTGGATCAGGGTCCTCCATACAATTAAGGTTATTATTCATAACATGAGTGAGTTGTCCCAGTATGGTGATAAGCTGATCAGCACCAGTTGTATCAACAACTCCACTATAATTATCTTGAGCAGGAGGGAAATCCCTAAATGGAGTGCGTGCATTGATATGGTTTCCATTCATTCCACTAGGCGTCATTTCTAAAGAATGTCATAAACTAGATTAGTTTATGAATCAAAATACATAATTCCATACTTGTAAAACACTTAACATAAATTGAACTATAATCATAAAAAAAATTTCTTTGAATAATTATATAGTCATAAACCCTTTATAATGGTTTGTAAGGAAAATGAAAATTATTCTAAGCATATCCCCCAGGAGTGTCGTAACGAAGAGTGCAGCAAAGCCCATTGTCGTTCACCAGTTCTCATTCGAGTCTAGCTCAAAGTGGTGTTTTTTAGTTTTACACCTAGGTATATCTGTGCCAGATCCGCCTCTACCTGCTTGTATACATACATGGATGTATTGCTATGAAAACTCGAAAAATCTCTAAAACAACAAAATTCTTGGAAGTTCTTTTATACTAATCCTCAAAGTCTAACTTATGGCTATGAGCTCTAATCAGAGTTTTTCTAAATCTAACATCCAAGGTTAGTACTAAACTGCCTCTGATACCAACTGTAATGCCCTGACCCCAGTTACCCAGAGTCGTTGCATTATTGCATAACATTGGCATGATCACACAAGATCATGTCTCAAAAGACCGATTAGTTTAGTATCCTTGAAAACACTAGATACATTCATAAGTCATACATTTCATCATAATGTTAAACAAAACTGAAAAAACATCTTTTATTCATATCCACTCATACTATCCCTACAGGTCATTCATAATATACTATATCAAATCCTGGAAAAATTAAAAAATTGAGAGGGGTGAGCTCAGATGCTCAGTAAGGATAACAATACAGCGAAAACTTTCAGAAATAAACATAAACATTTAAGGCAATGTATAACTAAAAAAGGCTTTTAAACTTGAACTTCAGCATAATATGGATAAAATAAAATGAAATAATGACATTTACATATTCACATAGATATTCTAAAAGTAGAATAATCACATGCAATATCAATAACCGCTTTCATAATGATGTAATGCGTAATGCAAGACTATCATAACCACATAGCCAAGGCCTTGTTCCAAGATTACAAATAAGATTTTTTCAAGGCCTCATTCCAAGACAATAGTTTTTCTCATGAGACCTACCGATGCATCAAAGAGCTATAGCGGGCTCCACCCGTCACTTATTAGGACCAATGCATTCCTCATATGAATAGGTTTAAACATATCATAAACCATAACATAATCGTATAACATAAAACATCCATAAAGTAAACATATCATTTCCATATTTCAATCACAAGATATAAATATACCACATTGATATAATAAAAAAAACATTCAAAACAATTTTCAATACCAAAATAAAAAATGAAAACTTTGTATTTGTTTTTCATTTAAAAAAAGATATTATTTGTAGAGGAAGACGAAACTCAAATAATGGTCACGACGGCAAGGAATTTGTTTTCTCCGCATACGTATGACAAAAATAACATTTCTTTTTGTCGTTTAGTAAAACGCTTCATATAAAAAATATTACTTTTGAATAAACATAAAAGTCAAAGGGGTTTATACAGCGTATAAAAGATAGTTGTGTATAAAACCAAATATGCCTCAATGAAAGGCGATTGAGATGAAGTCCCTTACAAAGATAATTTTTTTAAATAAAATAGATCTATTATGTGTATTCACTATATGTACACATAAATAAAGTACAAATAAAAGATAGGACATAATATTATCATGACATAATTTGAAAGTAGGAGAATAACCCAAAGAATGGAAATTGGGTTAGGAAGTTCCCTTACCTCGTGTCCGACTTAACTCAACTGTTCTTTAAATTCATGAATAATAAACTAGACATAAATTATAACTTCTTATAAACCATTTTCAAGTTTATTTTTCCTTTTATATAACTTATTACCATGTTAAGAACATTATGTAATTATTTATGTTAATAATGGTCATTTTGTCGATCTTTGGTGCTTGAGTCAAAAATAAACTTCTAATAATTACAAGTTGTTCATGTGGTAAAATATTCATTTTACCCATAATTATATTCATGATGAATATATCATATATTTCATATATATCGAGTATATACATTCATTCATAATATTATGTAACAGTTAGAGGTAAGAAATGAAATGCACCGTTCATGGAGATGGTAAGTCGTACGTTTGCATGAACGCTACTTTCATTTCTATATCATATTTAATCGAATGGAATCATAATTATATAAAGGTATTTTATAATTCCATTATAATATATTATATAATATCATTTTCCAAATCCTTTATACATCCCACATATGGCATTAACGATTCAAATCACTTTGAGGGGGCAGTAGTCTGCACTTCCTAAAATGAAATTATCGCGTTTACACATGATGGAAATCATAAAGGTATGGCATAAATGAGAAATAAAAAAGAATAAGGATAAAATAAAAATAATATATATA
Organism: Viscum album; assembly: GCA_963277665.1. Lineage (NCBI taxonomy): Eukaryota > Viridiplantae > Streptophyta > Magnoliopsida > Santalales > Viscaceae > Viscum > Viscum album. The sequence goes on from OY728147.1 coordinate 1,562,155,588, forward strand.
TCATATATGAAAATAGTTTCATCATAATGGCCACCATGAGAGGTATTAAAAGATGAGTGAACATTCATCGTTTCGTGGTGCAGTAATTCGCCACCCATAGAAATAGTATGTTCATTAACCATTAGACGAAGGTAGGTGTTAGTTTAAATAATATAATTCTCATGAAAAAATTACTATTATATTTTATATACTGGTGTTGTTACAAAATAAAGGATGAAAAATAGTTTAAGGGGTTGGAGAAGAAAAATAAAACAAAAGAACATAAAAGAAGACATTACCTTAATATCGGGTAACTCTTTTTGATTTGAGCCAAAGGATTATTTGGGAAGACTTATGCTCAAAGTGAGGCTTATAGGAGTAATATAGAGAAGTTTAGAGAGTATTTGGGCAGAGGTTGGCCGAGCCAAATGGATTTGATAGTGTGAATAGGGTGGTAGAGTTGGGGGCCTTTTATAAGAGGAGAGGAGGGCCACTCTTGGAATGTCATGAAATGTTACATTATTATGAAATGTTATTTAGATTTAAAAGGTCCCAAAATTATATATTCCTAATATAATGTGATAAGGGTTCGAAATATACTCATACAATAGGTTTTTTACAAGTTTAAGTCTTAGATTTTACATTTACTTTTCATTTTATTCAAATCGTTAATTAATGTGGAAATCACTGCATCATCATAATTTCATAAAATTTTTAATTTATTTAATGTCTAAAAATTATAAAAAAATTACCAAGATGTAGGAAATATATTTATCTTTCCAATAAATATTTATAGTCGAAAATTTAACTTATATAGCCCCATGTCATAATTTTATTATTAAAATAACACATGTTTGTCTCATTTTTATTTTTACTTTAAATAAAAAGTTGTTAATGTCATTTTCTTACCCAGGTGGCTTCATGGGGTCCCCAAGATGACCCATGGATTTTCGTGGTCGGTCATAGCTCATCCAATAAGGATAGGACAAGTGTAATGGTATTTTCAAATTTTTATAATATCATTTTTACCTTAAATTTCACTAATTACTTTTAATCGTGATTAATAAAACATAAAAGTTACCATTCACCAAAAATTATTTTCATCCCATTGAACCAAGTTTTACTTAAAAATTAAAACCATGTATGTAATATTTTTGAAATTAAATTCACAGAATTGGTAAAGTTTCGTTTAAACGAGAAATTATTTTTTTAACAACCACTTAGTGGTTTCACTATTAATCAAAAATAGAAGTTTTTCAGATAAATAAAAAAAATTCACCCTAATCAATAATTGATATTATGAATTCAAAAATGGTATATATTTTACAAAATTACAAAAAATATAAGTTGAATTAATTAATTTAATAATTAATTCCCACTGTCACAACAAATATCATGTTTTTAAGAAAGAATATCAATCAAAAGACTGACAATTGTTTATGTCCAATTTCAAAGTGAAATTAATTCTAATGACCACCATTGGATAAAATTTTAAAAATATATTTCTAATTATACATGAAAAAAACTAAATTGTATAATATATCACTATAAATTACTTTGATTAAAAAGTTGTTTTTTGTATTTTTCACTATTCATTAAAAATTTGATGTTCTCATAAAAATACCAAAAATTCAACATAGGATAATTTTGATATTCCGAATCCAAAAATAAAATCCATTTTGAAATATAAAATTTATATAATTTAAAAAATTTGGTATTAATATTCATAATGGCTACTTTTATTGGTTACGGTGTGTTAGAACTCGAGGTTGCGTACAACACATGCTGCTCTATTATTCAAAGAGAAGCGTAGCACAGAAGCTAGGGTGTTATAGATAACATCATTCGTGTCTACGTCAGACTATCACCTCACATAACGATGTATCTTTTTCACTAATTCCTTACATGGAATGTAATAAGGGTAAATTTAATTAATATATGTTATATATATGAAATAATAATGATTTATTTAATTTAATATATTATATATTATTCTTTTATTAATTTTTCATGAAAATGGACACATTGTTCACCTGTACATACGACCTACCATCTCAATGTTTTTTGTAATTTATTTCCCAAATTCAAAATTAATGGGTTACTATAAATTCATAAATAATTAATAAATATTATATTTATATCATGTATATTAATTTCTTGTTCATGTATACAAGATCTAAATTAAAGGATCAATGGTACCAAAACAAAAAAGACATTATAGAAATGATGTAGTTATTTCTAGAAAAATGTATTCAAAAAGGATATGTTTCTAAATGGGTAATAAAAGGGAATAAGTAGGTCACATATAAAATGATAAATATTATTATGTTTTTTAATATATTTATAGAAAACCTATATTTAATATAAAATATTTCATTATGTGTACAAAGGAATTAAATGATGATGGTAAGTGATTTTGGTCCAAATTTTCCTTTTTTAATTTATATGTTGTGTCAGGCCCCTATCATATAGTATGATGTGTATATAAATACTATGTTACATGGAATATCATGAATATCCTTATATTCATTATATTTAATGTTCCATTTGTTGTCAATATTTAATGGGTCTTATGATTCAAAACATTCAAAAAAATTATCATTTTTCTATTACAATCTCATTGTTTATTTAGATTGTTTATGAATGTTGTTTTGATGATGAAGTCATAAAATATTTTTCTAAAAAAGATAATGATTATTATTTTAATTTGGTTTATTATTAAATATATTTTTCCAATCATTTTTCAATCATTATGTCTAATGAATACAATATTATTAATTTAATGAACATTGACATTATTTATGTGTTCTCTATTAACCCATTTCTATTCAATTTCCATGTTTTCTAAAAAAATGAAAACTATTTTAATGATCTTTTATGTACTTTGAAATTCATTTTTATCCTTTTTTTTATCTTTTAATTATTTTTTAGGTGGAATATTCAATCCATTTTTTTACAAAGTTTATTTTCGTTTTAGAACAAATGTTAAAGGAATATATGTTTTAAAATGTAGAACAAGAAAAAAAATTCACCACCATTATGGATAATACATGTTTTAAATAATAAAATATTTGTTTCATGGTTCATTTTAAATTAAATTTATCTTAATAATTTTTTGATATCTTAGTTTAAATAATTTTATGTTCAAAGTGAAACTGATATTTTCATATTGATTTTTTTGGGATCCTTCAAAGTCATTATCTATTTAATATGAAGTCCTTTGATGTCACATAAGAATTTATAGGGATAATATCCCTTAATACAAGACATATTCTTTCTCTTGGTGGTTTGTTATTAGGGTTATAATATTATGATAAAATACATTCTATTTTGATGAGTTTTTATAGTGAAATGATTAAATGTTAATGAAATTGGTTTCCCATCATGGGATTTGATATGATGAATTATTATGATATTATTGAACACATAGATATGGTTATTTTTTTGTAGTTTTTAATTTATAACCAATGTTGTTTGGTACATTATAAACAAGGATTTAGGATACACTAAAACTTATGATGGGGTTACATTATAACAAATGTTTTTTGGTTTGTGATATCCAATTACAATTCTCACAATAAAACCAAGGTCGGGTGGGAAATGTATCACCCTAAAATTTAATGGGTAATTATATGTATTGTATGAACCTAAATTTATGCTAAAATTTTTATTTTTTGGATCCAATTTCTTGTACATTATAATTTTTGTTGGCCTAATTTCACGTTTTTAAGGAAATTAGTAACCATATTTCTATTTATACATTTCTACAAAGTTATAATTCATGCGTATGACATAAATATATTTCGTATGAAAACGTGATTAATTCAAGTATTTTAAACATTAATACCATTATTTTCTATATCTTATGAACTACCATGATTGATTTCATAACTCATGTTTATGACCATTGGTATTTAGGGTATGAAATCCCAATTCTAATACCATGTTATAATATCCTAATTCTCATTTTTCTGTTAGTTTTTCATTAATATACCCATGGATTAAACTTACAATGAATATGAGATCACCCATTATTATGTATTATTCCCCAAAATAGGAAAAAGGTTTTACATATGATAAATCATAGAGGGGTGATATATATGATGAACACTATTATATAACATGTTCTTCCAAGATGATCTTGTTGTTTAGTTTCTAGGTTTCAAAATGAACTTCACATATATGCTTCTAACAATGAACATTTTGTTACATAATATGTATTCAAATATTAATATGTGATATTTAGTTTTGATAATTCTGGGTTTTCACATAATCAGATGATGATTTGTTTCATGGAACCAAAAAACATTAAAAGGGTATGATTTCACCACATGAAAAACTCAACACGAGAATTCATTGGATAAGAATAAAAAACGAACAATATTAAAAAAAAGTTAAATGGTAAAAGAACCATAAAAAGATATATTCAAATCCAAAAAATATGTTTAAATATTATTTCATAACATTAAACCATAAATACATGATAATTATATATTCTTAAAACATATAGATCACAAAGTCCTCTACTCTCTCCTAACACCCACGGTCCTAAAAATTGTGAAATCCCAACCCCAGCTAGATTTGTATACACATTCAAGACATAATATATGAAAATATAATAATTATATAAGGAATAAATTTGGGTTTTGAAAAAATATTCTAGTAAGAGATAACAATTTTTTTATAAACATTACAATATTATTTTATCCATATTTTATCAATTTAAAATAAAATAGGTCATTTTAATTATTTCACATATCATACAAAAAATATGTCTTTTGAATGAAAATGGGTAGACTATAATTGGTAAAATATCGTATTTGTATTGATAATTTTGGTATATTCATCCAAATGAAATTGATTATGAATAATCACTTCAATCAAAACATGAATATATAAACATTTAGTAAATATATTTCATTTAAAAATAATTTTCAATCATCATGAAACAATTTTAGGATTCCTGAGTTGTTTATAATGTATCCCATGGTTCTGAAAACAAAATAAAAAAATATAGATCCTAGTATTCCCACACATCCCTAGATCCATAAGTTTCTGAGGAGATAATATCATAAAAAATAATGAAATCCCTTCACATGAAGTGGTCTGGTTTTTTTCATCATAAATGAATTTTTTTCTTTATTATTTTAACCATTAATATATATCACCACATAACTAACCTAGAATTCACGTTCATCAAGATAATATATCATATAATGGGATATATTTTATTTTAATCAATCCCAAATCATAACAAAGAATTATTTCAATTGTCCCCCTATTTAGGTTACAAAGCATTCCCTTACATTTTAGAAAACAATAATTAAATGGATTTAACAAAAAAACATATATTTTAAATACTCATATTAGTTTTCATATCCTAAAACAATTCATTAATAATCTTTTCAAATTAAAAAATATAATAATGTTTCAAATCATTCATTTCTATTCAAGATTACATTGTGATAAATATTCACATAATTATGAAAGGCACAATCATGGTTATAGAAAAACATTACATTCCATTAAGAAATCATTTTTCAGGATTCATAATTATATGAATATAAATAAATTACTGATCTATTTAATATGAAACCAGAATTATTAGTTTCAACTGGTGGGGAATTATTTATTAATCAAACTACCTCAATTGATGATAAACGCCTTTCCCAATAAGTGATCAATATTCAGTAGGATATGATAGAATGAATATTGGAGACACCTAAAATCACAATTACACCTATCACGATTTGTATCCATCAATGAGATGTGAATCCCCACTCTTAAAGTGTGATATCATTAAATAAAAATGAATTGTTTTCAACTGTTAAAATAATTGAATGAATATATTCAAATCGATGATTGACACTATGATTCATTATGAATCAATATTTAAATTTAAAAATCCAAATTTAATGATTAACCATGCTAATTGGAATCATTTTAGATTCTAGGGTGGTTATTAGATAAAATATATTTACTAAATGATAAAATATCATGTTATCTCCCTCCCAATTCACATCCTCATCGATGTGACCAGAAAGTCACTAGCTCCAATCATTTAGACAGTTTCACCTAAAAGAAAACTTAAAGGATTAAAAAGCCATTGGTTAGTTGGTAGCGTTTAATTAAGAACTCCATTTTATATGTGACTCAACATTTTGAAGGTGGAAATCACTTGTTTCCTTGTGGGTTCATGTATGGTGAATATTTTTCTAGCCTCTCACCGGCTGGCTGATAGCCCTCACAAACTAGCATGTGGGCCTCTTATAGCTATTCTATATACATGATCATTTACACACTGAATATGATCACATTTTCTATCTCAGTAACTCTATAAAATTGATCAAAATCACATCCTCTACCCCCAAAAGTGTTCAACCATGGTAAAAAAACTTAGAATAATCACGCACAACATAGATCAAAGTGAAGAAAATAAGATGATCCAAGTAAGAATAGATTAATACCTAAATGTTGATGGAATGATGATATAATTATGATCCCCTTAAATTATTAATATCCCTCAAAATCCATTAAAGAATATTTATATGAAAAAAGGTGAGTCCATTACTCTCCTATAAATTCATCATGCTCCAATGATAGATGAGAATTAGAACCATTATATGATAATACCAAAACAAATGGAACATAATGTCCATGAAGAACCATAAAATATGAATCATCAATATGTTTTGGACACACAGTCATAGAAATGTTTGGTTCAGTAACATGGGTTTCCTAACTCAATACTTGTGATTAGTCTATAAGATACTTATTTAGATATGACGGAAAAAATATATAATGTCATGATATCAATTGATGTTGAAAAGTTAAACTATAATATACCTTACCAATCAGTTGAAAAATATCAAATTGTCCCATTCCTTTCAATGTTAACATCCTCAACTATCAATTCCATCACTAACACTATTGTGGTGGCACAATAAAAAAACTATTCATATCTAATTGAGAACTGTAATGGTATTGATGATGCTAAATATGAAACGTATACTAAATCATTTACATTACCCTTATCTATAAAACATTTTAAATCATAGCTATTATCTCTTGGAACAAATTTGGTATCATATTAGATGGATCGATAATATTGGATAGACAGATTAGTGATTTATAAGAACGATCATACAACCCTCAAATGGAGCTATTTTATTAGAATATTTTTATAAAATTTCAAAGAAAATACCAACCATACCTAAGGGTAAATAAAAAGGTCCTATATATTTCAGAACACATGAATGAATTATGCCCTCTAGAATATTTATATCGTATTCCATCTTGCCATCTATTTCAGGATAGTGTGTTATTCTCAACATTACATGGATTCCTATTTCATTCTAGATTCATATAAAAAAAGATATAAAATAGGGTCCCCTATGGGTTAAAATGGGAAATAGAATAAATTCTACCAAAATATATATTATATATTTATATTAAGTCGTTATTATTTCTCATATCAGAAATGGGAATATAATGACTCTATATGGATAATCAATCAATGACCATCTGAGTCACATTATTTCATAGAGGAGTATCTATAATCCATACGAAATGTCCCTAAATATTTTCCCCACTTTTATTTTGGAACTATATTTGAATGAGTAATATGAGAAGATTCTAAATAAAAACCTTAATTTATTGACAGGTATTACAATGAGGAAAAATTTGAAATAAAACATTTACAATTGGACACCAAAAATGATTCCACATATCAAATAATTTTTCTAACCCTTTATTTACCACTAACATTGAATTATGAAAATACCACAATATATACATCTGCATACGTGATTATTTTTTTTAATAATCCAACCCACAAGTGCCTTCCTAGTAGGTGGAATGCTTATACAACACAAACAAAATGTCAACTCAATAGGCCATGGGTTTCTGACAGGTGACGAGAAGGATTAACTAAAATCAAAGGACATTGTATAATGTACCAAAACACACACAACCAACCATTTACATTATAAAGATTGGAGGAATAATAAAAAAAGACAATAAAATATATATTAAAACCATTTATTTAAAAACCACGTTGGAATAAAAATGAGTATAATATAATAATATGAATTGTAAAACTAAAATACCTCCCCAATAAAAAATGATATCACAAAATCAAAAAAAAAATTAGAAAGTAAGGAACATTGTGAGATCCAGACTCCTGATCTCTAAGACTATACCACAATACACAGAAAAATGAACCTATATATCCCTAGGATTCACCAATTCCACCATCTACATTTTCAATAACTATAATAGAAAATAAAAATGTGGGAAAATACCATGTATGTGTGAGTATATAAATATAATTTATAATTCCCAAATAAAATGAAGAGGAGATAATAGGGGACATAATTTATGTTTTCATTTTAAAGTGAATAATTATTAAAATAACACACACAAAATGTAGTCATATGATAATATAAGAAACCCCAAAATTAAGGGATGGGGATCTCCAACTGACATCCTATCCTAGGATAACAAGTCTGACTACAGTTCCAAAGGACAGTCATCAATACACTTAATCTCGCACATCTGTAAGAAAATTTCATTAATAGGGCATATTCCTCAGAACAAAACCAAAACCTAAGATAAATTATATACATAAAATATATAGAACACATACCAATGTTTAGGCATACCATTCATTTAAATTTAAAAATGATTATGGAGCATCTGTTCCCACGTGTGATGGGGGAGTATTATCTCATCGATATGAGACCCGTTCCTGAGTATGACATGGGAGTACCATCCCTATATTCTCAATTTTTAAGAAGGACCCATGCCCTAGTGAAATATTGTAATATCATCTCCTTGGATAGGGGACCTATTCCCCTATGTGACATGGGAGTACCATCTCTATCAACCCAATGAATATGTAGGACCCTCAACATAGTAGATTTGGGGAATACTATCATCAGGGATATATGATAGGTTCCTTAGTATGATAGGGGAGTACCATATCTATATTTTTCATGAGTATATAAGACATATTCAAAGAATTTATAAGGGTTTACCACCTCTAAGGACACCTGAAATAGGTTATGGTATAATAGGGGACTACGACATCAACATATAATGATTATGGGTGAAACACCACCAGGTGTGAAATTAGATTACTATATCTATGGATAGAGGACATTCACCATAAATAATATAGTAATATCTCTACTTGTACTCTATAATGATTCATCCTAATCAAATAAATTTTTATCCATTCTAGAATACTTGTTTTAATTAATGAATTAGGAATCATTTTTCCTAATTTGATAGGATGGACTCCATCACATTATATGCGGCAAAACACTCTGGACACACTATATAAGGGAAAATAAGAGTAAATTTTTTTATATACAATAGGTTAAAATTTTATATGGAAGAACATGACATGTAATGGGTTGAATAAGAAGTTAGATCTCACATGGCCTCATGGATGTGTTCTCACTAACACATGACTCTATAGCCATGTAGTAATACATGATGTGTTTGGGATCAACATGTTTTGTTTTCATTGTATTCTATAAAGTTTTTTTCTCTTATAGACATGTCTTGGAACTATGTCACCTTAAAATGCTTGTATAATACAATAATCTTGTGTCTCAGCCTCCCATGGACCACTACTGTCCTTTTTTCCATGAGAATTATTAGTGGTACATGACCATGTATATAGTAGTTTCTATCAAGAAATGAATGTAGGATTTTATTATACATTACTATGAACACATTCCATCCCATTCCCAATTAGTCCAATAGTAAAAAACCAATCCTCCCCAATGGGGTCAAGGCCATGTGAAACTATAACAAATAATCGCTACATGGGTATGGTCACATAGTGTGTGAACCATGCAGATATCTTATGATCCATAACATTTTCCCAAAACCATAATGTAGGTGGTTGACTATATGATGTTTTATTAGCATACTACACACCATAGATTTATGATTTTTAAAAATGTACGATCTTTCATGAATTTTTCTTGATTGTATTTCTATACTATGAATCATTATTTTTACCGCAAAAAATTAATTAGAGTGGACTTCCACTATCATTTTTTGTACTCTGGTGGATGTAAATGGATTTTCAATCATCATATTGAATCAGCCACACACCTCTTTTGCCTCCCATCATTGTTTCCTACCTGGATCACATAACCACATAATAGGACTCATGCTTCATCATGATTAGTCCACAAAAATATTATCTAGTCATTATGTTCACATCCACCATGAATCTAGTAGTCTAATATTTATAAAAAATCCTTGGGTAAATTCGATATGTGAATCCATCACCATTGATGATGCACATGAATGATGGGTGGGGAAATGAGTAAAAAAACAGGATATCAATCTCAGTCCATGAATTATTATACAATGATAATCGATTGGGGATACATGGTGTGACAAGCATGAAATAATAAATAATAAATAGAATAACAATTAAATTTTATATACTAGTTCTTGTGAAGTATTAAATTAATTTCATGACCAATAATAATAGATAAAACCATGACCAATCATTTAATTAGGGGTAAAAACATTAATTAATAATCCCATCATTAATTTACGGTTTTATCATTGCTAATGAGCCTGTTCTGCCATAATGGGGGTAGATTCACTATATTTTATGTCTATCTGTCCACCTAAAATAGGTCACCTATCAGCATCTGATCTCAGTCTGTGAACATTGAATAATGCAACATTCACTCAATGATCCTTGGGTTATATGACTGACACTAGATATTTGACATAAAACACAATTTTTATAGGGAATTAGGTTATGGTAATAAAATGAAATAATTTAAATAAATAATAATCAAAACATATCCACTAATGGATACCTTACCTAAGCATCATATATAGTTGAACATTAGGTCATGGTAATTGTAAACCATGCATTCCAGATTTAAATATGGTGCCGGAATTTTTTATCCAAGACTCCATTTAGGTGGTGTTTTATTATTGTATAAAAATAGTGTGGGAGTGATATTTCTATATATAATATTATTATAATAATAATCATTGAATCGTCAGGCCTTGATATCAAATGTTATCTCTATGATTATCTTCAAAAATATTTCATAATATATTTGAATTTATTAAAATTAATAGAAGAGTCTCTACATTATGAAATGTGTTAATTATTTTCATCCCCTAAATGCATAAACTAAAAAAATGTAGGGAAAATAATCCCAAATCATGATATCCCACTTATAGAATATCTAAAACATGTTCTCATACTACCATAATACACAAATCAAGGAAATGGAATTTAAAATCAAGATCATTTCCTTTCAATGATCAATTGTAAAATAGTACTCCACATTGATTTATCCATCCTTAGTGTCCAGCTCAACCAAGTTAATAACATTAGTATGATCATGCACATATATCATCATCTTTGAAATATGGAAGACATCATGTGGCATCCCATACTATGGATGTTAGGATAGATGGTAAGAAACCTCACCAACCCTATTTTGGAACTTGAATGTCTCGATAAACCATGGGGACAACTATCCTTGTAAGACCAAATGATTTGGAGAAAATATAATAAAAAATAATTTAATATTTTTGATTTTTTAATTTACATTAATCACTGATTTTAACTTTCATTTAATGAAATATTTTTTTATTATTCCTTATACACAACACCAACTTTATTCTTTGTTATATGAAACAACAATACCAAGCATGACATGTCAAATCAAGCTACACTGAGCCAAAAAATTATATAATTTAAAATATGAATAATATAATATATCCATTAAGTAGTTGGGGATGACTAGTTTTAATTACATCATGAGATATATATATAATTTTCAAATTCAATATAAATCTATAGACTCTTAGTAAATAATCAATTATTATTTTGAAGAGTAATAATGATTCATTAAATAAATATTTTTTTATAAAATAATTAAATTTCATCATTATAAGAAAAAATTATAATTAAATTACATACATTATGGAATATTTAACTACTAAATTGAATTTATTTAATGAAATAATCATATCAAAATTAACACATGGTGATACTTTCGGATTCTTCATAAAATATTGATTTTTTTCATTAGTGAATAAATATTCATTTTTTTAAAGTATAATTATTTTTCAACAAAAAAAGTAATTAAAATTCCTAATTTTTTTTAAATTAAACTAACAATTTATTTGTTATTATTTATAAATATAATTAATTTAAAATGATCATTGTTTTTTATTTTATGTAAGTTTATTTTATTGTTAAAAATGTTAATTCTTTAAATAAATTTTAATGTTAACTGTTTTTTTGTAGTTTAATTTATTAAATAAAAACTAATAAAAAACATTAAAAATTAAATTTATATATTATATATCAAAAAATTAAATTAAAATTATTTAATGACTTTTATTAGAAATATATTAAATATAAAATCTTATTTTTCTTGAAAAACCCACTTCTTCAAAACCTAATTTTTCATCATGTAAATGAGGGTAGTTTTAATATTTTTCAAGTTATATAGAATTTATTTGAAAAAATAAATTTCAATTTGAAATTCATCAATTATTTATTCTCATATGTATAATTTTTTTACTTTTCTTGAAAATTTTTACTTTCTGATCTATAGGGAAGAATAAGGAATTTTAATTGAAAATAAATTTTTTATTTTTCTATATTGTTAAAGAATATATTAATTTCATTTATAAGAAATATTATGTCAATTATTCCGACATTAATATAATTAGTTTTATTTAATTCAATTAAATATTAAAATTGGATATAAAATTATTCTATTCTATTAAACATTTTCGTTAGAAAACTGAATTTGTCATCACATATATATTGTTAATATTAAATTAAATATTTTAAAATATATCAATGAAATTGAAAAAATGGATTCCATAATATATATATATATATATATTCTATAATATTTAAATAATATGTTTTTATATGAATGGATAGTAAAAATAATAAAATTAATTACTATGGATAAGATGAAAATGGGCTTACCAAAGAGTTTATCTAAGAAGACATGATTTAAAATGGACTAAGAAAATTTTAAAATATTATTTGATGGAAAAAATTTAACCTTATCCTCCCCAATATAGAATATAAATTAATTTGAGAGATTTTTTCATGCAAATTACATCATTAGTTTGGATCCTTTTTGGGAATTTCCATGTAATTTCATAGGAGGTCCCCTTTCCTTACATATAAAATGGAATTCCCTCCATGTAAATATGAAAACCATAATAGAATTATTATATAAATCAAGCCCTTAAATGTTATATTTTAATAATCCATAGTTTCTATGAAGGAATTATATACCCCCCAAATTATAATAACTAGGGTCCTTGATAGAGATCCAAATGAGGTTTCTTTCATTAATAGTAATTATCTAAAAAAGATATTTCATTTCCTTTTTTATTTTCCAACTTCATTTATATAAAAAATTTACAATATAATAAAAAATACTTCTCTCATTTACTAATATGTTATTATATTTATTTTATAATATTTATTCATCAACAAATTAATCAAATGGATTATGAAATAATAATTAATGTGTACAGAGCACTAGATCCTTTCAAACTGGTGTCATTCCTTTTTTCTACTACCACATCTCACTATTTTGACTAAATTAATGAATAATTATATTTATATTATATTTATGATATTTTTATTCTTCTCTAATCATTATATCCCAACTACCATTAAGAATTTATTTTTTTGGGAATGCGATAATGTCAATCATGGGTATGGTAGACTACCAACTCACAAAGTGATGTCATTCGTTCACACCTTATATGGATGGTATTAAGGATTACTTTATTGAAAAAAAGTATTATATATAAAATGTAAAGTATTTTATTATTTTCAATATATCATTTATATTTATTTCTTACAATCTAACTTGAAAATGGAAACATAATTCATGTGTACATATGACAACAATCTCAATGAATGATGCTTTTCATTTTATATCACTAAATTATTCAGGTTAACATAAATAAATGTATTAAAAATATATATTATATTTATTCCATGTTTCAAATTTTTAGATTATGAAATCATGATCAATATATGTGGACCAAAAAATTACAAATGAATACATATACAAAAAAAAGTGGTTAATTATTGAATTTTTTATTTAACATGTAAATTTTACTAAATAGGTAATAAAATTTCATAAAAATCATATATTTTTATAAAATATTGGAATATTGATATTTACTATTAATATAATAAAAACATATAAATTATAAATTATTTTTTAATGATTATGATAGAATTTAACAATTATGGTAATAGATTTTTTAATAAACTTTCCTACTTTGAGATGTATGTTATGTTGTGAAACTATATTTTTTCATGAGGGTTATATAAATACCCTATGACATTTAATGTTGAATTAATATATCCTAATTATATTTTAATTAATATTTTTTTTAATCATTCCTAGGTATAATAATTAATGATACCAATGTGGTAAATATATTGTTTTATAATCTAATGGTTTATCAGGATTGTTTATCATTAGGTTTTTTGGGATAAAATATTATAATCCATATCTAAAAAAGAACATTGATTTTATTATCCTGTGCTTATCCAGTATATATTTAACTAATAGAACAATTTTTACAATCTATGGAGAATAAAATTATTAACAAGATGATCTTATGAAAAACCGTTTTGTCTCTCTCTTTCGTCAAGAATCCAATTTCTTCTAAAGTCAGATTTTTCTAAAAATGAATTAATTTTCTATCCAAAAAAATTATCAAGGAAATTATTAAAAAGTATTATATTTTTTTAAAAATGTTTCGGAAGGGTGGTTCGTTTCATTTTCTAAACATTTACCATTTTTAATTTAAAGATATTGGAACAAATTATCCATTTTAATATGTGTATAATGAAAACTATTTTCTAACGTCATGACCACCATTTAATTGATAATTACATAATTTATTTTCAAATTTATTTTAAATGAAAATTTGTTCATAATTTTTTTGGTTCTATATATTTTTTATGGAATAATCAATTTTTTATTAATTTTTTTTAAATATCCTTTAAAAATTAATTTCATTATAAGATGACATTCCTTTTTGTTACACATTATTTACCAAGGATATGGCCTCACGATACTAATCATAATATTTCTATGAATGGTTTATCTTATATTGGAATTATATTTATGAAACTCATTTCCTTCAATGGGTTTCAGTATGAGGAATTTCATATGAATTATTCTTCTTTTCATGTGTTATTATAAGATTAAATAACTGTAAGAATTATATTGTTTATAAGGATTATGATTTGATAAAATGTTTATGATTTTTATTTTATTTCATGTGTTATGATATAATGAATTTTCATAATCTTATGGAACACAAAAATATAGAAATCATTATCTAATGATTTGGTCATATATCTCCTTCTAATTCATTGGTTCAAATTTAAATCTCATGAGATTTACAGGATAGAATGTGGAGTGAAAACATTTTTTAAGATAGGATAGGAATGTGGACTGAACCTTGGTTAGTGAGGAACTTTGTCAGATAAGATAGTTATTTATTACATTTTTTGTTTGGGTAGTGAACACACTCCATCTTTATAGCCTTGCTGTTATCCTTGACTAATATGGAAATGAACTTTTATGAATATTTCTATTATCCAAATCCATGAATTATTTTAATGATAACATATCATGACTCATGTTATAAGTTACAATTTTAAATCATTTCTTATGTACATAAATATTTTTTCATGTCTCAATACTATGATATTTGACATCAAGGGTATGGTTCAAATATTTTTTTCCCATATTCTCATACCTTTATAATTATGTTATTCATGAATATATCCCTTGTTAACCCTTGCTAAGAACATGTGGTCATCTATTCTTATGTTTCCATTCCCTAGTTTATGATGAATGATTTTATTAGGGTATTCATGTGAAAAATATTAAAGGGGAATATTGTCATGGGAGACATTGAATATCATTCATTAAATTATGAAAAACAAATTTGATTCCAAGGGTACTAAACTATTATGATAATCTGGTGTGTATTTGTGAAATTTGTTGAATATTCATTTAAAAAGACACGATATCCATTTTTAATAATTATGGTTCACTAATGATTGTATGAATGGAATTGTTTTGTTATCCTTTGGAAAGGAGGATGAAAAAATATTAGATAAATACATTGTAATATGTCTATGTATATGAATAGGGATATATCTATGGATAAATCGACATATGATTTAATATATATGAAAATATTATATAAATTTGGTAAAATATAAAGAGGGAAGTTTTAATATGAATAATCCAATTTTCAGATTATAAAAGTAGATTTTACATTAGAAAAAAGGTTCCTTGAGGTGATAACTCCAAATAGGGAACATTGAGATGTACATGATCAATACTTGGTACTTATTATTGAGACATATAGTAAATCGGGTATAGCAATCCTGGGGGATATTCAATTCAAATTCAAAACTCATTATTAACCCTCCTAAAGTATTAGTATAGATGGTGAATATGAATGATATATGACACAACTATTATATGATACATTAAAAATTCTGTTTCATGATTTAGACATCCTATATGTGATTTTCATGATTATTTGTTTTCACTCTAAAATTAGAATTTCTCATAATATGCATTTTGGTCTTAGTCAATGGATGAAACTAGAAGAAATAAATTTAAAAACTAATGTGATTGAAACTGTTATATTGAGAATCCTAATGTGATGATAAATATAGTGAAATATTTTGTGATCATACCTAGTCAATTCCCACAGACCATTATTAAAAAAATATATTGTAGAAAATCTCATGAACTCTATAATTGAGGGATGGTTAGAGTTCCCTAGGAGTTCAGGAAGTGGGTATAATGGAAGAAAAAAGAAGAAGATTCCAATTTATCGATAATATGGGAAGAAGCACTCAAGGAAATGCCAATAAGGAGAGGGAAGTTATTTTGTTTATGGAAAAGAAGTACACAAATAATGTTACAGTAATAAAAAATAAAATTTTTGGTTATCACTATATATGAAAATAATGTTCTACCTAAGGTATGATTAATGGTTGAATTTTTAAAATTTTGAATGAATATGTCCTGTTTATATTTATCTCATAAATATAAATCCCATGAAGTAAAACAATTAAATATTTAATTTATGATGTCATTAAACATTATAAGGGGGGATTGGCCCCTCTCCTCTCAGGGTGGGGATTTGTGGCAAACTAGTTTGGTGGAAGAGAATCCTACATCAAGGAACCCCCTTTAATGAAGAACAAACCTCCAGATTAATAATGTGGAACCGATGCTTGAGGCCGGATTAGAAGCATGTTGCAGGAGTGATGAATGCTGACATCTCCTTCAAAATCTTCATCCTTTTCCTCAATCCATACCCAATGAATGATCCAGGTTGGGAAATTTTTCCTATCATTCTTTATGATAAATCACTATTTTCAATCTATGATCATCCTTCAATAGATCTAATGTGGAGGGTTGCGGGTCAAACAAACAATGCCCAATCCCTCTACTACTTCATTTCTTGAAGTATTCTTTGCGGTTGGATCATTGGGCTGAGAGGAACCCAACCACGTCACTGGTGACCGATGCCGGTAGGGTACAGGCAACGATGACATAACTGCGCTGCTGAATGAGACTATGGTGGTGGAGGGTGGTGGCCAGTATGTCGGGCGGCTGCGTGGAAGCATGGTGATGCACATCTGTGCCACTGGTAGAAGAGGAGGCAGTGGTTGTAGAGATGCGGTGGCACAACAGGGCGGCCGACACCTGGTTGGAAGTGAGAGGAACAACGGCGTTTTCACGGCCCTGGATGGGGATCCGACCAGAATTCCGGCCGGACGGGCCACGCCGAGTAGGTCCCATGGTCCAGTAGGCGGTACCATGTGGCGCCACCGGTTTAGCCAAACCAGAATGATCCAACTAGGCCATTCAGAAATCCTGGGGGCGCCTCCATTGGGTGGTGGCCAGGGAGGTTCCCACCACGGCGGAGCACACCCAGCAGCAGGCCAGGCATTGTGGGCCACACCGCGGGCCGCGCCCAACGCCGGTCGGACCATAGCTAGGTGGCCAAGCCACCCCAGTTTTGGGCCCGGCCAGATCGCAGCCTAGTGAGCATGGCCCTCCGCGGTCCCGCCCTTTTGGGTCGGAGCCAGATCGAGTCCAACCTGGTCATACCATACCCGGGACCATCTGGACCCAGATACTGTTTTTTGGCCATATCTTGACAACTAGACTTCCGTTTGTTGAACATTCTATAGTTCTAGGATCCTTGGAGAGAGACTGTCCTTTTGGTATACTCTACTTGAGATTTGGAGATAATTTTCATACATAAAGGTTGGATCGAACCCAAATCAAACTGGGCCCCCGGAACTAAAACGGTTATAAGTCACAGACCAGTCGTCCGATTGATGGACCATTTATCGTGTTGGAACCCTTAAGACATGATGGTCCTTTGGTTTACTCTTTTATGGATCTTTGTTGTAGTCTAGGTATGACTGATATCTTGAGGGGAAGATTCTAGAGAACTTGAGCTCACTGGGAGTGGGGAATCCGGTGACTAGATGTAACATCAACAAAGAACAATGATCCTATTTGGGTCAGCATCAATCAATCCTGTGTCTGTCAGCTTCTATCAGATCCTGTGTGGGTTAGTGCGCAGTGATCCTGTGTCGGTCAGTGCATACTAATCCTGTGTGGTTCAGATCTTGTGTGCATCAGTGTGTGTTAGTAGCTATTGGTCCTATATGGGTTAGTATCTATGCATTCTACCAGAATAAGATGATCCAGATGATTACTAATCCACTATAAATTTGTACATAAGTTATGCTTGGTTATGATCTATGTCTTCATATCTCTGTGGTGTTACCTATGGGGTACTTCTAGCTCTGTGGTGTTACATGTTTGGTACCTCTACCTTAGTGGTGCAACCTTTGTGGTATTCTTCCCTCATATATGATATGTGCATTCCATGATAACATAGGTATATGTATGTGCAGATACCTAAGTATAGTTGATTTATATTGCATTGTGCTTTGAGATTTAGGTCTTTCTTTGTGTTATTTTCTTTTTTGAAATCTGGGAGACCTATGAGGGTCTCGAGGTCCCTACTGCGTATTGATATACTCACCCCTGTATGGAATACACCTACAACTTGTTGTGTCTTGTGCAGACAATGACCAATATTGATCGAGGCTGAGGGTGCCAGTATAGGAGGCTACTCAAAGGTGTACAATTAGATGATATGTACAACAAAGATGACATGTCAATAGCTATACCTACCCTTCTGGTAGGATCCATGGAGGGTGTTCAGATGAGCTTTTTTATTTTCATTTTGGTACTCTCTAGTTGGTCTTTTATTATATCCCTTTTACTTACCATACTGAGTCAATTTACTATATCGTTTACATTTCACTTGTATCTTTCTATGATTGGATTGTGTGAGTTTGTTGGTTAAACAAGAAATTACTTTCTAGTTTTTGGGATATGCATTTCCGGTTCTCATCACCATCCCCTAGCCTATGGAAGTCGGGCTTGGGGAACTCACGACACTGGGCCCGAGGGACGGGTCATGACAAATTGGTATCAGAGGAGTCGTTTGTATTGAAGAACATAGATTCTTATCATTTAATCGACAAAATCGTTATGTGTTATGTGTGTGGTAATTAGTTTTGGGAATCCAGTGTTGGTGTGGCAACTGACGTATCCATACACCAGGACCCTGACCTATGATTTCTGACTTAGTGCACGAAAAACCTAATTGCGTGTGTGTTTTTGATAAGTTTTTTTGTGATCTATTTGATTCATCTCACTAGGTAAAAATTATTAACCATGGAACACTTGTATATTTTTAAGATTCCTCCATGTAGACAGCCATCTAGTGTTACAGGTAGAGTATGTGATGACGGCCCACTAAGTGAGGAGGCTTTAGTGCCAAGCCCTCTTACGGCAGAGGTACTGACGACTTCACTAGTCATTGGTCCACCATTCCCACTAGCTCCTGTAGCAGAGGGTGAACTCCGATTCAGCAGGTTACATGAGTTTCATTTCCAGAGGCCACAGAGGATTTGGGGAGATATGGATCTATAGGCGGCCGAGGACTGGCTGGATGCCATGTATTGAGTTTTTCGACTAGTAGGGACCCTAGCTTATGTCATGCTGATCCTTTTTTCCAGTTTCTTCAAGCAGCAGCGGGTAGATGGTGGAGTATGATGCTCCAAGTTCATAATGAGGTGACCTTTGGATGGGCATTGAGAGTCTATTTAGGGAATATTTCATCCAAGTGACTTTATAAGCAGTGCATATACATAAGCTTCTCTACTTGTAGAAGGGCAGCATGACTATGGATCAGTATTTAGCAAGGTTCACCAACCTCTCACGCAACTCCATGGACATGGTGCGAGGCCCTTTATTTAGGTCCCAGACCTTTTAGTAGGGGATCATATGATAGATTAAAGCTTCAATGATTTCACTTAGCATCCCGACACAGGTGGGGGTGTTATAGTGAGCACTATTGGTGGAGAGCTTCCTTGCTGAGCAGTCCCGAATAGCGATACCCACCACCGGATGTCACATAGAAGATTCATCTATAGCTAGTAGAAAAAATATGATGCCGAGGTCAAAGAGGACTAGACATATAGGTGGAAAATAGAAGGACACATGGTTGGTTGAGAAGGGCTCTCGAGATAGAGTAGGACATGCAAGGATAAAGTAGTGTTACTCATGCGGGGGGGGGGGGGGGGCAGGGTCCGGGTCCCATGGCTCGCAACTACTCGTCCTGCCATATGAATGACCAACTGACTTTTAGAGGATTTCATGGGAAGAGGAAAAGGTTCGATTGATGGGGTCTTTTGGTAGCAGGAGGATGGGGCATAGGATATGGCCGTGCAGTAGGCGTTGGGCAGTAATTCAAGGTTTAATCACCACCACCTCCAGGTGGTCTACCCAGACCATAAGGAGCAGGTTGAAAGGGATGAGCTCAGCTCCAGGAACCCAAGGCCTATGACCACGATGCTCTAGAGATGATTTGAGGTATGATTTGTGTCTACTACCTATTAGAGTTAGTAGTTATATACTAATGTTCTTGTCACTCTTTTATTGCCACTACCCTCATTCGGAGCTTGGAGATTATAGTGGAGATGTTGGCTCGATCCTTATGGTTAGATACTCCTACGAGAGGGGATTCGACGATTACATACTAATGTCAATATTGTTATCTTTCTCTGAGAGGTTAGAGCTTTGGCTGGGATCTTCTAGTAGTGGGTTCAGGGCCTTACGATGACATATTTGGTATAAATTAGTTATCTATAGTCAATTCTCAGATCGAATGTATGAGGCACAATGTTTGGTGTGTCAACGAGGATGGGATCATGTTTCCATTCACCACTGAGAAAGGAACCCTTGAAGTATTATATGGACATACTCGGATGAGGGTGCAGCCGATCACACTTCAGTTGTCTAGCCTTACCCTTAGGGTGGTTGATGTATAGAGTCTTAGCTATCATATTTTGGTGGACCAATACACAGATGTATTCTCTGATGATGTTCTGAGTTTACCTTATCATAGATATGTGGAATTTTATATCGACTTTTACCCCAGGATGACACCGTTATCTACACCAACAGATCGGATGGCTTCGGCAGAGCTTCAAGAGCTGCGAGTAGAGTTGGAGGACTTGCAGAGAAATGGTTTTATTTGGCCCCGTGCTTCTCCTTGGGAAGCCCAGATTGTGTTCACCAAGAAGTTGGATGAGAGTTTGAGACTCTATTTGGACAATCAGCACCTGAACCAAGTGATCTTGAAGAATATGTACCCATTACCAAGGATTGATGATATTTTTGATCAACTGAAGGAATCACAATGGTTTTTGAAGATAGACCTCTAGTCGGTCTACCACCAACTCAGGTACAATACATGCATGTGTAGAAGATGACATTAAGAAGTCGTTATGGCCACTATGAGTTCATGGTTATTCCATTCAGTGAGACCAATTCCCTAATAGTGTTCATAGGACTCATGAACAGAATCTTCTAGCCATACCTCGATCACTTTGTGGTAGTCTTTACCAATGATATCTTGATATACTCAGCTATTGATGGCGAGAATGTTTATTATCTATAGAAAGTTCTTGACACACTCTGAGAGCACCAGCTCTTTGGTAAGCTCTAGATGTCCCAATTCAGGATTTGAGAGGATTAATTCCAATGTCACGTAACCTCATAGGATGGAGTTTCATTGGATCCAGTGAATATTGAGGCTGTGATTTCTTGGTATCCACCCAAGAGTGTGACGAAGGTGCAGAGTTTTCAAGGTCTAGCTAGTTACTATCAGTGTATTGTTCCTAAGTTTTATAGAGTTGTGGAACCTTTATCAGTGTTGACAATAAAGTGCGAACCCATCGTGTGGACAGAGAGATGCCAGCGGAGTTTCCAAGATCCGAGTTAGAGTCTTGCGAGTGACCACATCTTGAGGCTACAAGAGGTGGGTGTTGGGTACGTAGTCTATTGAAACACATCCAGGACTGGGCTTACATGTGTCCTGATGAATGAGCGATCGGTGATCCCATACAGTTCTCAAGAGCTGAGACAACATGAGAAGAACTACGATACCCATGACCTCTATTTAGAAATAGTGGTCTTCACCCTGAAGAAGTGGTGGCATTACTTGATAGTCTAATGTTTTATAGTCTACTAGGATCACAAGAGTATCAGGTATATCATATCTTCAAAGGACCTAAACCTGAGACAATGAAATTGTCTTGAGTTCCTCCAGGAATTTGACTTTGAGATAGTCTATACTCTTTTAAAGGGAAACATTTTATAATATGCACTCAGTAGGAGATATGTTATATTGTTTTTGAGTGAGGCGACAATGAAGCTGGCCACTTTGCAGATATGCTGCGTGGATCTAGATGGAGCGGCTTATCTTTAGTCTCTGACGATCACTACCCAAATTCATCAGTGAGTCAGGGAGGTGTATCTTGGGGACACAGACTATGAGGCACACTGTGCTCAGATATCCATAGGACAGGAGCCTGAATGATTTTCTGAAGGTGGGGAGCACATCATCGTCTTCAGGGGGAGTACTATGGTACTTGTGGCACTATGAGAGGAAGTGTTGAAGGAGTACCACTAATACCCTCTACAAGAACACCCAGGTGTAGAGAATATGTACCGGGACCTCAGTAATAAGCACTAGTGGCCCAGAATGAAGAAAGTAGTAGTAGAGTTTGTCTCTCGGTGCCTCACTTGTCAGAAAATGAAGGTAGAACATCAGGTTCTAGCAGAATTAGGTCATCCACTAGTGGTTCAAGAGTGAATGTGGGATGGAATTTTCATGGACTTTGTCACAGGACCTACACGCATGCTATAGGGACATGATTTCATCTGGGTGATCATTGACCGACTCACCATGTCGGTGCACTACCTACCTATTAGAGAGAAGGGATTAGTAGAGGGCTTGGGGGCCTCTATGTATGAGAGATTGTACGAATTCATGGACTGCCTTAGACGATTATCTCCGATCGTGATCCGTGTTTTACTTCCTTTCTGTGGAAGGGGTTGTAGGAGGAATTTGTGACTCAACTGTGATTGAGAACCACCTTTCCTCCTCAGAAGGATGGTCAGATAGCGCATACCATTATGACCCATTAAAACATGTTGCGTGCGTGCATCCTTGATTTTGACTGTAATTGGGAAGATCACTAGCCTTGGTGGAGTTCGAGTACAACAACAACAATCACTACACCATTGGTATGTCATAATTTGAGTCTTTGTATGGTCGACCATGTAGATCACCTCTATGTTGGACTTACCCCAGGGAGTCAGCACTCATGGGACTAGAGATGGAATGAGATACCACAAAGAAGGTGCAGATCATCCCGGAGCAGATGAAGACTACACATAAAGGGCAGATTTTTTATGCTGGAAAGTGTCAAAGACCTCTCATGTTCAAGGATGGGAACCATGTATTCTTACATGTCTCACCTCCACTAGGTTTTTGGAGATTTGACAGGGGAAACAAGTTATCTCTGAGGATAATCGGAACCTTCCAGGTCCTCAGTGGAGTTGGTAAGGTGAAGTACCACCATGATATTCCCCCATTAGTTGCATAGAGTGCATGGAATTTTCCACATATTCGAGCTGAGGAGATACATACATGAATCTTTTCATATCATTGACTGGGGAGAGATGGACATCGACTATGGGGTGATGTTTTCAAAGAGTCTAGTGGAGATTGAGTATCGATAGGAGAGAGTCCTTTATGGTAAATAGATACCCTTGGTGCGCATACATTGGTAGCATGAGAACCTCCAAGAGTGAAAATGGGAGTAGGAGGATCAGTTTCGTGCTTTGTACCCGCACTTGTTTCTCTAGTTTGTGTTGTGGATTTCAGGGACGTAAATCCCTAAGGTGGGAGAATGTAAAGATCCAAATTTTCAATGTAATTATTTTAATTATATGGAATTACAATGAGTCTTCAAAAATTTGAGGCACGTGATTCTAATGTCAGGTGTGCCCAAAATAAAATTATAAACCTTCTTTCAGGTACGTTCATTAAACGCTTGAGCGGTGTTTTGTAACATTTGAACTGATACTCAGAATTTAAAACAATTGACAAAGTTGAACTCGCATCACCAATATTCTCATAAAGAGACCTTCATGTCGAATGTAGTAGGCTGAGGGTGTATGTTGGATTTTTTTTGTTGGAGAATTGAAAAATAAAACATATATAATTTATTTTATTTCTTGGAACCTCTCATTTGAATTTAATTGGTGGGAACCACTCAAGGAGGGTGGGCATTTAATTACCTTCCTTAAATTCCCAGTTACAATTGGTGGGAAACATGGAAAACCCACATTAATGACATCAATTAAATGTTTAATTGATTATGTCATTAAAAATTATTATAGGGGATTGGACCCTCACCTCGCCTAGTGGGTATTCTTACAAACTAGTTTGGTGGAAGAACATACTACAAAAAAGGACCTACACCAACGAAGATCAAACCTCTAGATCAATAACATGGAGATGATGCTCAATGTAAAATCAGAAGCGGGTCATAAGAATGACAAATGTCGACGTCTCCTTTAATGTCTTCACCCTCTCCCTCACACCATCCCCAACGAATGATCGAGGGTGGGAAATTTTTCATATCGTTCCTCATGATAAATCATTGTTTTCAATCTACGATACACCTGCTATCAATATAACGTGGAGGGTGCAGGCTAAAAAAACATGGCCTGATCCCTCCACTAATTCATAGTGTGAAGTATTCTTCATGGGAAGGTCATCAAGATGAGAGGAACACAACCACGTCACCGGCGACTAATGTTGGTAGGTTATAGGCGGCTGGCAGAACACTGGCCGGTTGCAATGACAGTGACGGTGTAATAGTGCTGCCGAAGGTGGCCATAGCCCATTGGTCATAGTGGTCGAGGGTGGCAACCCGCACACCGGGTGGCCGACAGTCGGCCTTCCGCGGGAGTAACATCGGCCCCTTCACTCCTCTAGAAGGGTAGTAGAAAGGAAATTCCGGTCGACCACATCACATAGAGTAGGACCCGCTCAGGCGGGTCTTTTATACCAGCTGGTGGTGCCACGTGGCGCCGCAGGGTTGGCCAGACCTGAACGGTCCAACTGGACCATTTAGAAATCATGGGGGCGCCTCCCCGGGTGGTATATAGGGCGGGCACTGCCCTGACAGAGCACACAAATCTACGGGCCACCCCAGCGGGCCATGCCCAGTGTGGGCCAGACCGTTGCCAGCGAGTCGGGCCACCCATTTGCTGGATGAGCTAGACCGAGACCTAGAAAGTCAGGCTCGCAGTGGTCCCACCCATCCAGGCTAGATCCAGACTGGGTCGGGCCGACCCGAACCAGGCCGGGTTGGGTTGCTGAGGCCAAGTCAGACTTGGTCAGACCAGACCCAAGCCCATCTTGACCCATGTATGCCTTTTTCCATATCTTGAGAACCAAGCATTCGTTTGACGAACCGTTTGTGGTGATGATATCGTTGGAACGTGGTGGTTATTTTGGTATATTCCACTTGAGTTTTAGAGATAGTTGGAATATGACCGGGTTGGATCGAACCCAAATCCAACTGGGCCCATGGAAGTAAAATGCTTATAACTCATAGACCATACATCCGATTGACGGACCGTCTATCGCATTGGAACCCTTACGACATGATGGTCCATTGGGTTACTACATTAATGAACTTACTGGTGGTGAAGGTATGACCAATATCTCGATGGTTAGTTTATACATTACTTGAGCACTCAGGATGCGAGGAATCCAGTGACTGGTTGTAATGTGAAGAAAGAACAAAGATCCTAAGTGGTTCAGCATCTATCGATCTTCTGTGGGTAAGCTTATATATGATCATGTATGGGTCAATGCTCATCAATCCTATGTGGGTCTACGCATACCGATCTTGTGTGGGTTAGATCCTGTGTGAATCATTGGGGGTTTTTACCAATCAACCCTGTGTGGGTTACCAACAGTGCTTCTTAAGAGAATAAGATGATTTAGATTACGATTAAACATTTGTACTTCTGTACTTATGTTATACAAGGCTCTGAGATGAGTCCTATTATCTTCGTGGTGTTACGTGTGTGGTACTTCTAGCTTCGTGGTGTTACCTGTCTGGTACCTCTACCTTCGTGGTGATACCTTTGTGGTATTATTCATTCATGTATGAGATGAGTATTCCAATATAAATTAAATATATTTATGGTCATATAACTATGTAGCATTGAGGTTAATTGTTTCATGATTTGATATTGATGGCTTTATTTTTTTTTATTTCTATTGTGGAGCTCTGGGAGACCTACGAGGGTCTTGGGGTCCCTACAGAGTATTATTATACTCACCCCTGCACGGGCTATGCCCGCACATTGCTGTGTCTTATTCAGACGATGGATAAAATTGATTGTGGGTGAGGGTGACAAGACTGAAAGATACACGGAGGTGAAACATTAGACGATATGTACTACAGATAAGACACATTGAGAGTTGTACATACCCTTCAGGTAGGATCCATGGAGGGTGTTCATAGGATCTATTTTCAATTTTTCTTGGTACCCTATAGTGGGGAATGTATTCTGACCCCTTTACTTACTGTACTCACTCTATTTACTATATATTTTACTTTGTGCTTTTATCTTGTTGTTCATGGATTTTATGAGTTTTCAGGTTAAAATGATAATGCCTTTTTGGTTTTAGGGATTGTATTTCTGTTGCTAGTTAACAGCCATTGGCCTATGGAATGTGGGCTTGGGGTAGTCACAGAACGGGCCTCTAGGGACGAGTCATGACAAAAAGGTACAAAATGAACATGTGCATGTGGTTTTGGAATAATCAGTTGGATTAACTACAATCTAGTTGTATCCGAAATATCTTTCTTCGAAGTAGTATAATTCATTTCCTACAAGACATTCCAATTTTTGATCCATTAAGGTTAATGGAAAATGATCTTTTGATCATGATAAAATCAATGTTTATTAATCCATTAAAACTATCCATCAAGTGATGGGTCATGTTGAAATTAATTCATCTTTATCAGTCTTCTCCATAATAAATTTACCATTATTTGGAACTATTTTTAGTGGGATCACCGATTCACTAAAATAACTGGGTAAAAATATTCCTTCATCCATAAGATTCAATATTTGTTTTAATGAAATACCTTCATTTATGTAAGGAGCCTCCTATTAGGTTGTAATTTTCGTTTTTTATCACCATCATATAGAATCTTGTGAGTGTATAAATTCAGACCGATTCAATTAATATTTTCCACTTCCCAAAAAATTGACTGCTTGTGTATAATCAATACATTAACTATTTATTATTCTTGTTCATGAGATAGTTCAATGTAGATTGTTATTGGAAGATACATTGAATCTTAAAATTATTAATACATAATCATAATGGGTAAAGGGTTCATCTCCAATGTCGGTGGTTGAATAACTTAAGGGGGAATGGAATGAATGCATCCCTTCAGATAGGTTCATTGAAGCTCATGTCATCAAAAGCATACTCTGCTTCAGAATCTAAGAATAACTCCACCATGTCTTCTTCTATGTCCAATTATTCATTTCATTCGTGGGTAAGAGACATGGCATTAAAATCAATGAAATTATCTGATTTTTAAGATGAATTGATGATGATGGAGACTGCACAATTTTCTCTAACTCAAAATTTCATATGACATTTATTCGATTCTATTAGGGACATTCCTATTCCTATGAAAGGTCGTCCGTGAATAATAGGGATTTAAACTACCTCTTCAATGTCCATAACTGGAAGGTATACGTGAAAGATGAATTTTCCAACATTAACTTGTACATCATCGTGTATTTCACTAGGGTACGTCTAGGACGTGTCTAAAATTTTTTGTGCCACTCAAGTTGATTTGATCTCATGGAGTCTCAACATGTGAAATAAACTCATTACAATTAAGATGATCTCTTCTATATTATTTCACATGGATCTCCCAAATTTTCACTCTCCAATAGCACATGGAATTGAAAATAATTCCGAGCCTCTTATCATTGGAGGGATTTCATGATGAACAATAGTAGAGACTTATTCATTTATTGAGATGCCACCATGATCTTGTTTTTTTATTTTCATTAATAGTAGGTTCTTATTGAATTTGGAAGACATTGTCACTTGAGAAATTCCATCTGCAAAGGGTATGTTGATATGTAGTTTCATGAACATCTCTCTAAACATCTTGTATTATTCATTTTATTTTCCTTGTATTTCTCTTTCCAGAAAAGGAATAGGTGGATTTTATGGTAGAGGGGGAAAATAAACTAAATATGTTTTTTTTATCATGAGTTTGGTTCTATATAGCTACTGATAACAATAGGGATGTTACCAGGGTGGTCTCATTGACCATTACGTCATCCAATTGTGATTTCATATTATGTTCTTTAATTTTCCCTTCATCTCTTACACCAGGTTGTTGAAGTTCCAAAATATTTATACTTATCAACACTAAAACCATGGCCTCTACCTTTGGGTAAGTCACTATATTACGAAAAAGATTACTATGAAAACAATCAGACTAGTTATTCGATATCATACCCATTTTACCATTAAGAATGCTTTAATATTCACATTGGCCCTACATACCTATTTCATGTGTTTTTGTTCACTGATATATCATTGGAACAAATTTATCAAGTAGGTTCTTTAAGTTACTTTGGAGAGGAGTAAGTTGTTTTTAAGGTCATGGATGTGATTTTTGAAACCGCTGATTTGAGTCCTGGGGGAATTATTTCATGAAGCAGTTGTTGTTGAGGTCTTGACATAGGGTTCATTGGTGGATACCCCAGTTATCCTTGATTCTGAAATGGTGCTTGACCACTTTGTTATCAATTATAGCCTTGGTTTTTATGAGTCTCCAGTTAGACCGACCTCTACTAAAAATATTTCTAACATTGTCTGAATTAAGGGGTTTTTATTATATTTTATATAATTAAAATCATGATCTTTTAGCTCTTCAAATCCAGATTTCAATTCTTGTAATAAGTTCTACCCACCACACATCTCTCAGGACAGTGTTTCCATTATAAGAGTAGGAGGGGGTGTTGTAATAGGAAGATGTAATGATTATAGCTTCCCTATTTGCACCTTGAATTGCATTACTAATAATGTATTTTCATTCACATGGTGTATACCATATCAAGGTAGACTATGATAACACTTTCACCAACTGACATTATGTGAGACTTCCTCTAGAATGGCTCTGCCAGCTTATGGAGTCTTGAACATTAGTCCTCCATCAGTGGTATTATCAAAAACATTTCAAGCAGCTAATTTGAGAACGTGATAGAATATCTAAAGCTATAACCACATGTCTTGTATATGTTGTAATAACATCTGCATAAGCTCCTTAGAACTATCCAACGATTCCCATGAGGATTCTCCATCAGTGTTCGAAAAGTTATAAATACCATTCCAGGGATTCCAAGTTTGTGTTAGTGGGAAGTATTTATCCTTGAAGTTATTGGATAGATTTCCTTAGGTAATAATTAACTTTAGATTTTATCCCTTAAACCCATCCATGGATCTATTTGGTAAGGAAAATGGAATGTTGTATTGTTTTATTGCATCTAATAATACTCTTCAACTGAGAAAGGTATCACATAATTCCAGGAGGATAGAGATGTGGCTATGTGGATCTTCAATCTGATGTATGCTAAACTACCCCATGTTCTGGATCATGTGAATATTTTCACACTTTATTTCAAAGGAATGGTCTTGAATGGGGGTAATATATTCATGATGTTCCACCAAGGATTTATTGAATTCCATAATACATGATGGTCCTTTCATGATGAATCAGGTACTATCTAGGATTAAATTGATGTATTTTCATTACGATTGGAGGTTTAGGCCTTGCTTGATTTTTGGGACATCCATTACTGAAATGAACCTTGCATAAAGACACCATTCAATCTCGAGATTAAAGGCTAACTGTTATTTTCTATCAAGGTGATTCGAATTAGTCGAAGGGCCTTCGTACATGAATTAAACCACGAAGAAGGGTCACATGGGAATCATGAAAAATAATGAAGGGAAGGGGGTATGGATAAGGCAATACCATGAATCTTTTCAAAGTATTTTCAAGAAAATCATTGAATCCCTAAAAATGACACCAATGTTTTACTTCCCCGCACGCTTAGTGGAAATATTGCAGGTTGCTGTCATATTTGAATTGTTATGTTTTCCTAAACTTCACATGATACCTGGGAATAGAATAGTGAAAGTATGGTTTTTCCCCATGTGTAGCCTAAGATGAAATTGAAAATTGATGTCAGAAGACATTTTTGTGTTGGATTCCTTTAAAAATGGTTTGAGTTTGGTAGTTCTAAGTCTAATAGTTGATGGTTTTCTCTTTAATTAAGGAGGGTTCATGATAAATTTTGTGTTTGTGTTGAAAATTTGATCATAATTCTAACATGATTGGATATTATGGTCTAGGATTGAATCAAAAAGAGTTTTCTATTTTATTTTGGTCAAATCAACTAGTTTTACCTAAGAGGTAACTATTTTGAGATTCTGAGATAGTGAAAATGATGATACATTATGCATTTATTATAAGGAAGAAATAGTTTGATGTTATTGGTCATATCCTAATATACTATATCTATGACATAGTCCTTCACTCAATTACCATGTGGTCAGGGATGGTCAGATTAATTGGATAGATTAATATTATTTATACTGTTTTTTAATCCTTAAGATAACCAAATTGAGAATTAAAGAATTATTATGGTCTTATTGACCTACTCTTGATTGCTACCCTGAGTGGGTTACCCACACATGATGGAAATGAATAGAAACAATGAATGATTGTAATTATTTTTAACATTCCAAATTTAATTGAATTTAAATGGTTAACACATATACAATTATTTAGAATCACAAAATGATACGAGCATGTATTTAGGATTAAAGAGATATAAATCACAATTCAATCATATACATTATTGTAATGAGAGAGGAAATGGATTTATCCTAACTTCATCGATGATTTAAGATGAATGGATATGAATATGGGAAATGGGAATGAAGGAAATTTTGAAACACTATCCATACTGCTCCAATTAACATAAAAAAAGAAATAGATGACGAAATTTGAATTTAGAGGAGACAAAATCCATGGGAATGAGAAAGGGGTGAGTAACACGGAACATAAATACTTCATAATATCTCTTAATCTATTTCTTGTCTACTATATTTATTAGGGAAAAATTATATGATGTGTAATGAGATTCATGTCTTTTAATGGTCAGTCTGTGTATATCTTCATGGATTTTGAATCATATGCATATCTCATATGCATCTCATCCTAGACATGAGGTTCAAATTCTTTATTGTCTTGTGTCCATCATTCACGATTGGTTATGGACCTCTAGAAATGACATTAGAGTTTATTTATCATTCAAATTTTCAAGGAATTGTATTGACCATTCCAAACATGTACTAGATTGTTCATAGGAAATCATCATGACTCTGTTCACGAATTAATTCACAACATACTTGATGTTTTAAACCCCTATAACACGATCTGAAATACTATTTCACAATGTGTAATTGAAAAATTATACATTTTTTTACATTTCATTATTTTAATTCATTGAAGACTTATTCCTACAAAATTCATCACATACCAAATGCATTATTGACGAATGAAAACAATATCCTTAATTAAAGGACATCACAAAGTATATATGATTTCCACTTATCGGTGATAATCCTTTAACAGAAATAATAATGGTTTTAATACTATTAATAACTTCTTATAAATAGATATTAATATCTAATATATTATATATGATCATCATATAATATCTTATTATCTGTTTCTTATCATTATTTTGTTATTTTAACTATTTCGGGTGTTCATTGCTTAGTTACTTGAGAATGTTTTAAATTGTTATGATTTATTCATATTACATACATTATTATTTCATCATCTTCAAATGTGAAAATTATATTTAATTATCATAAATATTATTTACATATATATATATAATAATCCATAATATTTGGAGGTATTAAATGAAATGCACCGTTCATGGAGACGGTAGGTCGTGCATATGCATAAATTATAATTCAATTTATTTTTCATATTAGAAGAGTACAAGTAAATAATATATTTGTATATTATAACTTGTGTACAATATCAATGTCCTAAATTTCATATAGGTTTAATAAAACCACCCATAAAACATTCCTTTTAAATAATAAATGAGTCACATCACTTTGATGAGGTCGTAGTCCACACATCCCCAAACGATGTTATCATATCTACAAAGAATGGATAGTACAATTATATGTGTTATAAAATAATATAAATACCATAAATATATAATAAATATTATATATATCATATTTATACATGTTTTCCTTCATAATTTCCACCTAGGGAGGTGGTAAAAGAAAAATAACAACAGCTCTTTTGAGGAATTAGTTCGTCGTACACAATTGTGGTATGTTCATTATCCTTTAGAATGAAGTGGGTTTAATTGAAGGTTAAAACCGTAAAATAAGTACATACTAGAATATATATAATAAAATTTCATATAAATTTGAAATAAGAATAATTTAGGTGGTGGAGAATTTAAATATAACATAATTGTTTGAGGAAATATGCTACCACATCGTGGGATAATTCTTTTGGGTTTTCACCAAAGGGCTTCATTAGGTGGATATATTCTCATGGTGAGTCTTCTAGATTTATGGGTGTTATTTTTAAGAGATATTATGGTAGATATTGGTCAACAAAATGTGGCGTTAGAGGTATTATGATGTGGGAGGTAAGGATGCCCTTTTACATAATAAGAGCAAAACTCTTGTAAATTTGGGAAAATAAAATTCCACTGACATTTTTTCAATTAAATTTGTGCCCAATAATTTTAAAAAATTGATTCAAAAAATTATATTGTATATATATAGACGTCCAATGGATATTTGATAAGTGTTTAGGTCATTTTTTGGTAAGAAGGCCTTTTTATATTGGAAGATCGGCACTCTTGTAAATTTGGGAAAAAAGAATTCCCTGAACATTTTTTCAATTGTATTATTCTCCAATAATATAAAACAATAGATTCAAAGAATGATATTGTATAAATATGTACTTCAAATGAATATTTAATAAGTGTTTAGGTCATTTGGGCCCTTATATTTATGGTTAGTCAATTTTTAAGATTACATTCCCCTTAGCCATTGTAATAAATTATAATTACATTAATTATAAATTTTGGTAAAAAAATATGTTGACCCCATTAAAAATTATTAACTACTATGATTCCAAAAATAGAATCCATTTTTCCTTATAAATATCATAGAATTATAAAAAATTAATTTAAATTAAATCTGGTAGATGGGGTGAAAATGTGATGTTTTAATATAAAACATCCATAAGTATGGTATATTTTTATGTCCAATATCAAATTTAATTTATTAAAATGATATAACTTTTATTAATTAATAAATAGATTTATCTAATTAATATATAAAAAATTAATATATAATTTTACCTTATAGATAAGTTAGATGAAAAAATGTTTTGAGTTAAAATTAATTAGTTTTCATTATTCTTTGAAAAATTAAACATCACATAAAAATTATCCCTAATATAATTTTTTATCAGTTTTTCAAATATTATGAAAATTTTGAGATATATTATATATAAAATTTCCAAGAAAAACAAATCAAAAATAATTTATCCATTAAATTGAGGTAAAATAGCCTTTATAAAATTATCTAATTACATACATAAAATATGGTTTCTATTTATTTAATGTTAATAGAATATATATGTATAATATAAAAACATATTTAATTGTATATAATATATATATATATATCATTTATATCACCCTATTATTGTAAATATCTAAATTTATTTGGGTAAAACAGCATTGTGGACATAAAAATTGTTTTCTATAAATATTATTCCTTTATATTCAATTGGTTGTTATAATCATTTATAATTAAATTGAAACCTATTAATTCATAATAAATTTCTGTAAAACATAAATATTAAAAAGTTATTTAACCATTTTGGTAACAACTAATTTAATGGGGAGGTTTTGTCCTACTATATTAAATAATAATATTTTAATAATATATTGTTGGTTAGTAAAACTCGGTCTTGCATGTTACACATGAAATTGATGAAAATATTTGTTGAATTAGATGCATGCTAACATAGTATCATTTATATTACATTACTTATTATAGATTTAATTGGTTTAATATAGAATATATAGTTTAATATATTAGGGTATTATATTCCCTTATATGATTAGCGATGCGTGTTACACACGCTGTCAAATACAATGTCGTTAATTTAAAATTTGGGTGTGTCACCTTCTCCTCACCCTAATTAAATTTTGTTCTAATAATTTAAAAATTATCTCAGTATTCGAGGGTTTGATATTTGAAAATAATAATTTGTTTAAATCCCACATCATAAATGTCGTTAATATAAAATCATATTAATAAGAGAGAAATGATGTAAAATGGTAACATATATAAATTCCCTAGTAGGACAACAAATATGGAAAATTGAAAAACAGATACTCTAAAAAATCCACCAATCATGATTAGATAGTGAGTGATTGTGAAAAATTTTACTTCAATATTGTTAACCACAAAACCATAAACCATATGTGTGAATAAAGTTCATTGATTTCATAAACAATTATGATAATAGAGAAAAACAATTGTTTTCCGACCATTTTTTCCAAGGGATAATAAATAATTTCCCACTATATGAATATATGAATATATGAATATATATGATTCTATAAAGATAATATTTTCATTTGATTATTCCTTGAAAAATTCATTCTCCATCTCTTAGATAAAAATGTATCAAAGGGTAATGTAATACATCATTTTCTAAATCCTAATCCGAATAACATTATAAATGATTTTCTAAATAGTTAACATTTCTAAAAAGTTATAATCCCAAAATTTGCAATGAGGGTTTCTAAATTTCAAAAATAACATATAATTATCTATCAATAAAATTGAATTATATATTTTATCATTACATACTAAACATGTGAATATGTAAATAACATTAACTACAATAATACCTTACTTAAATCATGCATTTATATTATTACTTAAATAGAACATGTATTATTGAATATTTTCTTTATGTAAAAAAATACTACACACTCCATAGATGATAACAAAATCCACCATAATAAATCATTACATAATTACATTATAGGCAAAAGTTATCTGATTTACATTTCATAAACCGATAATTTATTTATCCAAAAAATCATTTTCATATAATTATGAACATATTAAGGGTAATCTTCCCCTCAACCGCATGTTTTCCAAAAAGTTGTACATTCCCTTTAATAACTATTCTCGATACCATTGGACACATGATCTAAAATCTCTAATGAAAAATTACTATAGTACAATCCTTATATATATTATTAACCAAATGATGATTAAATCCTAAATAAAATAATTTTATGACAAATTTTATAGATCCAAATACAGAAGTTCACTAATTATTTAACATTGGTTGTGTCAATAAATTATGATTGACCGAGACCTCTCATCTTATTTTGAGGTATATTCAAAATCTACATGAGGAATTACCCAAATGTCCCAAAGGCCTTATTTTATATTAGTTTTTTATACTACTAATTATAAGTGTTGAAGGGGAACCCATAAATGGCTCATATGCTTCATAACATTTCATGTACTGAATGTCTTAGAGGAAATCACCCAGACTATAACTACATGGAACTATCCCTCCCCAGCATCTTCATCCTGATGTAAGATCTCCAATATCACATGGATATTCATATAGGATTCCAATGGAAGTACATGCTGGTCTCGATGGAAATTTTCACACCATCTCATTATTCCAAATCCATTTTCTTATTCCCTGGTTAATGTCCTTGCTCTGTATACTCAACTCGATCTTGCTCTTTAATGAGTCTGCTTAGTCTATTAAGAATAATTTCATGTTCCTGAAGGACTTGTAGTGGACCGAAGTAGATGAGGTTCTCCAAAAGCCATATTGGCCTGATGGCCTTGTATGGCCCGAAGGCTATGAAGGACATAAGGAATAAATTGGTTTCCCAAATCCCCAAGCTAGTGAAATTTTCTGGATTCAACATTACCAAACAATACATGTTATAGTGCCTACTATAGTTCATGCACTAGTACCTGGAAATATTTCTCCACCAGGATTTAATGTTTGGTATTTTTTATTTAATTTATGAGTCCTCACTAATATGGTTGAGACTCCTGTGCTTCAAATTAGAGAATTCATTTGTGTACTGCCCATCTAATTTTAGTTATAACACTGAATAGATATTTTTCCATATTCCCCCTAAAAATTATTTTTCCTAATGACCCTTTCCTCTACATTTATAAAATACTCTCAATGCTTTCAAAAATTATTAGGGAAATTGTTTCCCAAATTATACTATGTGGGAAAACCCTTCTTTAAATTCTTATCTAACTCATTCTGTTTCTCATGGTGCTCAGATGACCTATTTTTGTATATGTCTCCGTAGATTATATTGATTCAAGTAAATTACATATCCTCATTTGTGGAATATAAAATTATTTTATCATATGATGAGATTTTTTGGGGGTACAAGTACTCTTTATATATTTGGATGAAGACCATCAATGAAGTTATCAATCATTAACTTCTTGTTGGGAATAAAATTGATATCATAAATTTCATACATTATAAAGGTATCTTCAAACTCCTCAACATTATATTCCTCCTTTTACATTAATCTATGATATATTTACTTCATCTAATTTATTTAATGATGGATGTATTTTTCAAAGAATGTATCCTTTAATGTTATCCATTCAATGATATCTATTTCTCCATCCTCTATAGTATTTGTGATCAATGACCACAATTGATCTATATATCCATTCAGTAAATATACTAAAAATTTAGCTGGTAACAACCGTAACTGTTATAAATAAAATTACGTTATGATTTAATATCTTATAATGTAATATAATTATAGAAAAAACATAAAATTCTTAATTATTAATATATATAATAGGATTAAATATAAAATAAAAAATATTTACCATTTATAATATTTCCATTAAATAGTGACCAAATGATTAGTTTAAATTTAGGGATATAAAGAAAAAAATTGACAAAGAAAATGGAAGTGATGGCCTCAACTAGTAGAATAAAACCATTTGAAATAAATTTATCAAAGATTTAGACAGAGAGAGAATAAATGGTATTTTCCCTATCCAATCCCAAGATGAGATCCAATATCTTAAGAATGATTAAATCTATTTACATGAGAAGTTCAAGGTCATCAATATCACGACCCAAACCATGTTCCCCAAACTACCCAAATAATGTCTCACCATTGTGAACCTTACTCTTAGGGGATACGCCAGTTTAATAAAGGGATAAGTATCAAGACCTTTATAATATTAATATTAATATTATATATAATAATGTATTTTTTTACATTATAAATGACTTTTAATTTTAATCAATTAAATAGAAAGTGTATTTTTGAGTTATATTAAAACTTAAATAAGGGATTTATTTTGATAAAATAATTTATTATTTAAATAAATAGTATTTTAATAAAATTTTATTCTTAAATATGGTTTATTAAATATAAAAGAACATATAATTTTTATGAAGTGAAATGTATATTTTATATTGGTTCAAAAAACATGTTATTGTCAAGAAACATTATTTCTTAATAAATATTGAATAATTATTACAAATATAACACACACATATTTTCATAATTATTTATATAAAATTAATATTATTTTTTTAAATAGAACGTCAAAATTATCCAATGGTTATTTTTTTCAATATTTTAATGAGACCGTCAAATTTTTGGTTTAATATTAAATACATTATAAATAAAATATATGTACTATGAAATCATAATAACCCAAAAATTATTTAATGAATAAAATAATGGGTATCATGGTCCAAATATATATTTTCCCGTTAAAATAATGTGATTTTAATTTTTTAAATAGTATAATTCCTTTTTGAATACTCCAAAATGCATATGATATTTTATTATTTTAAATTCATTTCATTAAAAGAGTTTCTCACCTCCATATAATAAAAAGAAATATTTTAATATGTTCATCCCCTTGACTAAAAATTAAATTAAAACCACAACACTTTGGGAAACCCATTGGAAAAACCGTGGTAAGGTTTTCGGTTTCGAATATTTTTTATATATAGTCAAAAACTGCTGTTTGTAAAATATTAAATAATTCCCCTCTCATTTTCCCTATAAACCCACCCAAAAACCCACATACATTTACTAAAAATTCTTGGATCCCATTCAAAGTCTACCATACCCTCTCTAGAACCCTCTAAAGGCCTTTTAGGAACTCAATAAGACCATTTTCATGCTATTGGAGCCAGAAACTCATGTATGGGTTCTTTTTTTCTCACCTATATCAATTTTTATTTATTTTATTTTCATTCCCTACTATGTATACCCATTAAAATCTCTATATTTCATAGTAATCATTTTATTTTCTATTTTATTTGTAATAACATGGATTCTTTTTCTAATACTACATGTTTAGATATGACATTGTTTGTCCCAATTATAGTCCACCTCATTTCAAACTGATGAGAGAACCAAATCAATATCATCAAACCCATTTTATAATTTTTTAAGTGACACCATTATGATACTGAATTTTCACCATGATTTTCACCGAAAAACCAATTGTGTAGTTAATTTCATACCCATTTCCTACCAAGTATGTTTACATATATGAACTTATACCTTTTGATTGGGGACATACTTGTATTTATTCCACACTCCTTGATCACGGAATAAATTATATTGATGAATGAATCCATGTTTTATGATATATGTATCACACATAAGCCTGAGAATGAAATGAAAGAGAAGTGTGCACCCATAATTATGTTGCGCTCCAAAGTATTGGGGAATTTTTAATATTATTATATGTCATCTTGGGATGAGGATAAAATAATATTCCTTTATGGGATATTGTCCTTTATATTGTATTAGATGTTATCCTCGACCTATGATGTAGTGTTTTTTTGTTGTTTAAACATTCCCATATTTCCTTTATATTATCATGTCATATCATGTATTATCAGTCATATTTATGATTCCTACTATTCTGGTTCCCACTAAAAATACTATTTTCTAACAATTTTTTTCCTTATGCCATTTTTATCCCCTTACTAGGATTTATAAATATCAATTTCTTATATATTTTATAAGGTTATCCAATTTAGTTTTACGATAAAGCATGTTAATGAATTTTTCTATAAAGATGTTGTAATTTATTATTAATGTTTTAATGAAATGTACCTATATTCAAATTACAATATACTTACTGATCTATCAGGTTTTATTAATCGTATTTTTTGTATTTAGATCATTTATTAAATAATAATAAAAATAATGGTTGTAATAGTTGATATTATAGGATATTTTTTGTTAATTTTGGTATTCAAATTTTGAAACTCTAGTGATATCCTTATGGATAATACAATTTAAAAGAAAAAATCCCAAAAAATTTGTCAGTATAGAGTAAGTTGTAATTAAGAAAATGAATTTGTATCTGGATACTACAAGTGGAAGTGGTTATGAAAAAAATGTATCTTGGGGTGACAAATACTGCAAGTTGTTTTGGGCCATACTTGGTGTAACCTTGTATTTGAAAATGGGTCTTACTACCCAAATGGTTTGACAATCCTTGGGGATATTATTTTGTAATTCAAATACACATTATGAATCATTATTAAGGAAGAAAAAAATGACCCTATGAGTATATTTTACTAAATATATCTTGGATAACAAATACTTATGCCTAGAAATATATAAGTTAAGAAAATACATGTGTGTTTTTAGGTATCCCATTAATTCCATTAAATTCCAATTTTTGTGTTTAAAACATAAATATATTTATCATTGGTTTTTATGTTATTATATAAAATTTTGAGAAATAGGATGAATCAGTTATGAAATCAATGTGATCGTAAATTTTATGACTTCCCCAATGAGATGCCCTACTCGATTAGAGCACGAATCACACACATTATAATTATAATTTCTAGATTAAATTAGATTTTGAAGAGAAACCTTGATCTGGGGGAGTTTCAATCCCCCTACCCCATAAGAATGAACAATACAAAATCTATTGCATCATATATCAATGGAATCCTATATTCAATTGGTAATATTATACCTCAATCGCAAATTGTGGATCAAATCCATTGAAAATATCTACTCCATCCTTCAATGCTATGAAAAAGAGAAGGAAATACTAGCTATTTATCTAATAGAAGGTAAAGATGATCTGTGGTGACCATTAATAATAAATATGAATACTAATTAATTGATCGAATCAGTTGTGTGGAATTATTTTTGAGAAAAAATTCAATACATATTTTCCTCACATTCTACATCTTAAAATCTAAAGGTATTTCCTTTTCCTCAATAAAAAAAATGATTTAATTGGGGTGTATGAGGAAAACATCACAGGTATTTTATGATATGCCTCTATATTTTTCATTACCCCTGAGTGAATTTTTTACCCCTTCTTTGGTGGGATGAAACCTATCCTACAGAAATCCTTCTCGAACCAATAATTTGATAGATATGAGGAAATTTTCTAATGTTCCCTCAAAGATGAAATGGAGAATATAAAATGTATGGGGTACCATAGAGATATGTATCTGAATGTGGAGATCTATTTTTATATTTTAATAGAGAGATCTGACTGTGTCAAGAAACATCAACTTTAGACATTCCAAAGGTGTGGAAAGAAGTACCCTATAAATTTACTAAAGGGGATGAGTAAGTGCTACAGGTGTGGGAATATTTGGCACATATCTAGTTATTACCAAAAGGATAATATTTATACTATGAAGGAGGAAATGATATCTCCAGTCAACCCTCAGCGTATTTTCATTTCTACAATTACATGGAACAAGTGAACTTTGCAAACCCATGCACACAGATAAATAATGATGAAGACAACCAACAATATCTTTATAAGTAAGGGATATATTGTTTCCATCACTACCTCCAAATTGAATCCAAACAAAAAAGTGGTGACATGTACTCCTGTTATTCAATCAAGAATAGTGAATTAAATTTTGGATTATGGTTAAAAAAATTCCTTCATAACATGAATGTTTCGTAGAACAATCCAAACACCAGCATGAAGCTTGTAAGTAGAGATGTCAATAAAAATGAAAAATGTGGTAATTATAGTATCCTATGTATATGAATACCCTCATTTAAATGCTTGTGGGATTAATTTCATAGAGATAATTTTAAACACTATTTGGTGGAATTTGATGAAATTTTTCGAACGTATTGGTATTTCATATATAATGGAAACAGAAATTTCCATGAGATTAAAATCACTCTCCATATTGTGAATCAACCCCCTATTCTGTACATGTGAAATGAAGAGGATGAATCTGTTCTTGAACCATCATCTCAATCATGCATATTATTTACCTATAAAAAATGATATCCAAAAAAAAATTATTGACTTTAAAGAAATAGTCATCCATGAATTATTTCTCTTTTTAAGGGAATATGATGATGTGTTTCTATAGGAATATAAAATTCTTCCTCCAAGCTAAGATGTTGAATTTTCAGTTGAGCTTATAACAAGGGAATTATCGTTATCAAATACTCTATTTAGATAAGTTATTTTAGGACATAATGAGAGTATAAAACAACTATAGTATGAACTATATAAAGGTTCATTATTCCCATGTACTTCACCATGGGTGCACTTTTCATCTTCAATAAAATGAAGGATGGGTCAATGAACCTATTCATTGGTAATTTTTATTACAAAAAAATCATGATAAAAAACATGTAACCTCTTCCAAAGATTGATTAGATGTTTAACCAAATATGTAGAGCACAATAATTTTCCTAGGATGATTTACAGTCAGGATATTACCATGTTAGGATGAAGAAGAAGGATATCCCCATGACATTTTTTCATGAAATATAATCGAACTTTGAATTCATTGTAATTCTATTTGGACTCAGTAATGATCCAAAAATAATCATTAACATGATGAATAAAGTATTTATATATTAACATGAAATGTTTTAGGTAGTATTTATAGATGATATTGAAATATAATACAAATTATAGTGAATTATGAGGAGAATTTGAGAAATATTCTAATGAGCATGAAAAATGAAAATCTTTGTCCATGTACAACAATTGTGAGGTATGGTTGAAGGAAGTCTCTTTATTTTGTAATGTCATCAAATGAAATGGGATATTTTACGGACCCTTTGAAAATAGACTAAATTGAAGGACGGTTGAGGCCAAAAAATATGATAGATATCAATAGTATACTTGGGTTAGCTAGGTATTATTACCCACTCATGAAAAATTTCCCCCGATTGTCAAACCCTCTTACCAAGATAACAAAGAAGGGTGTATTGTTTTCATGGAATGATGAATGTTAGTAGGGATTTAAGGAGATTTGAATGATGATAATAAATGTTTATGTCATCACATGACCCAAAAGTGGAGAAGTTTTCATTGTATTCAGAGATGATTATATGAACGGTCTTGTCTATGTGTTGAAAAAAACAGAAAAATTCATTTCATACTCTTCACGGTAGTTGAATGTTCATGAATATAACTTCCCAAGATATGAATTAGAGTTGGCCCTACTAATTTTATAATTTGAAAATATTATATCATTACCACGTTTGTTATAATTTTGAAATATATACGTATTACACAATTCTCAAGTATATATTCACCCAAAAAAGAAAAATATGTATCAATAAAGATGGTTAGAGATGATCATAGAATATTATTCGTCAATTCTCAACCATCCTAGGAAGGAGAATAAAGTGGATATAGCTCTATGTAGAAATAACCCATAAATTATATCATTTATGAGATATTAGAATCCTCTAATATTTATAGAATTAAAGATGATGTACAATAGAATAACAAAGTAAGGAACATCATCAATTCATTCACAAATTATTGATGAAATATATATTATAAAGAGGATAAAATCTTTTCAAAGAGTTGATATGGAAATTAAGAATAATGAGGAA
Source organism: Viscum album (assembly GCA_963277665.1). Classification (NCBI taxonomy): domain Eukaryota; kingdom Viridiplantae; phylum Streptophyta; class Magnoliopsida; order Santalales; family Viscaceae; genus Viscum; species Viscum album. Next base: position 1,562,199,264 of record OY728147.1, read on the forward strand.
GAAATACGGAATGGTAAATCATCATATTTCAATGTTAATTATGTAGGTGTTGTGAGATTTGGGTCAAGGCTATGTGTATGATAAAATCTCATGTAAAATAAAGAGATGTTGGATTATTCACATAGATCAACCTTCTCCATCCACATCAGAAGCACTAAGATGTATCGAGATATCCAAAATCACTATTGGTGGGAAAATTTTGGATAAGGAAGTGACATAATATTCATCCAGATATATTGAATGTAAGAAGGTGAAAGAAGATAAGAAAAAATAAAAGGGGATGATTCATCCAATAAATGGTGAAACAATGACGATAATAAATATTGGTATTTAATAAATCCCATTAATATATACCAAGAAAGTGATAACCTCATATAGTAGGATTGTACCAAATGAAGTCCATTTATTTGATCATTCGAGGGAGATATATCAATTGATTTTTACCCAGATCAAACCCAATCTATGATCTAACTACTTAATCATGAGCGAAATAATTTATATGAGAAGTTCAATCTCATCGAGATAATATCACAAACTATGTTCACTGAACAACCGAAGGAAAGCCTCACAACCATACACATTGATCTTATGGAGTATGTTTTTGTAATAAAGGAATATATATCAAGACCATAATAATATAGATATATATATTATATATAATAAGGTATTTATTTTCGTTTTGTTACTGTTACATTGTAAATGATTTTGATTTTGATTCAATTGAACACAAATTGTAATTTAAGGTAATATTTAAATTAAATTAATAGATTTATTTTTATGAATTAATGGATTATTAGATTAAATATAATTTTGGTAAAAATTTATTAATAATTTTTTTATTAATTATAAATGATAATATATTTTTTTGAAGTTAAATTTACTTTTTATAAGTGTTCAGAAACAATTATTCTAAAATTCCTAGCATTTTTCAATAAATAATTATTCATATATTAGAAGGTCAAATTAAAATATTTTAAAAAAAATACATAGATAGAATAAATATAAATTTTATAATTAGAATTTCAAAATTACCCAATACTGTCTATGTCACGATTTTATGAAATAATCAAATTTTTCAGATAATATTAAATATCGTGTAAATATATGATGTGTTTTATGAAATCATAATGACCAAAAATGAGGTAATATATACTATAATGGGTATCCATTACCAAATATATGTTTTATCCTTAAAAATTTGATTATATGTTTATTTAATTATTTTTTTAATGTCTTCATGAATCCTGGAATATATATATATATAATATTATGATTTTAAATCCATTTCATTAAAAGTGTGACTCCCATCCATAATAGTAGGGGTAAAATATAACTATGATTGGAAATTTTTCATAACTAAATAATTTTAATATTAATAATCTGAAAAATACATGATAATAACAAATGGGAGTTTTTTTAGTGACCTGGATTTTCCATGTAATTTTTATAATTATATAGAAATATTAAGAATCTCTGAAAATTGATGGCACACAATTCTAAGGCCTAGAGAGCCCCAAATGAATTTCTAAACTTTTTTCAAGTATGTTCAGTAAACGTGTGAGTGGTGACCGTGTTGTCATGACACATCAAATTGATATTTATTTATAAAATATTATTTAGTCTAGGGAAGACCCTAGGTTGTCTCTCAAGGAATGTTTGTGGGTTTAGAGTGTACGTTTTTAATAAGATGTACCAAAAGTGGGGTGGTTTTAAAAAAGTTTAAAGAAAATTACATAATTTAAAGAGTTTAATAGCTAAAATATAAAAATGGTGCTTTATAATTTTGATATTGTGAGATAAATTCATGTTCACTACCTATCTTGTTGAGTTCATCATTCTGAAAAATACATATGGTTTAATGGAATACATTGGTTGAGGGTTGTCAACATCTCAACTCCCCTCATGGCTTTTAAATTTTTCTCAAAGAACCACCCCTTGACACAATAATCGTGTTTTCTAGGTTTGGATATAATTTATATAGAATAAAGGATACCAAAGCATGTAGGAATATTATGTATGTGTCAGATAAATAAGACTCTTGTCTTGTCAAATCAGAACAACCCAAGATTCCCAGTTGAAATCTCAACCCAATTGGTGTTGAAAAAAAATCCTTTCATTTAATTTTAAAATAGAAATGAAACCAGAGCAGAATAGTATTAGGATAATAAATAAGTGAAATGTTTAGAACACAAATTACACAAAACTAGTAGAACAACAAGTGATGGGACTCCCTCCCAAGTGTGTGTAGCTCCCTTGAAATGATTATCCACTGTTTAGCTCAACATTAGGTGGAGGAGAAAGCTCTGGTGGAACTTCACCTTCATCCATGACCCCCAATGAATATAGGGGCCTCTAGAAATCCTTGAATGATGAGAGGAATCCATGGAGTCTCTAAAATACGATATCTTTTCCTCCTGGCCGAAAATCCATATGGGGATCCCTAGGTGGAATTTTAAAGGAAATTGTGAAGGTTGTTTTGAGCACAAAGATTTATTAAAACCAATAGTAAAATGTGTTTCAACCTCCATACTACCTTATCACATCCTATATAAAACAAACAAGTTGTAGCCCCACCTATTGGATGTCTCCACCGAATGTTTGGCACATATTGGACAACTAGATACTGTGATATAGATAGATCACAACACACAATTTTGACTTCGTGCAGATTCGGTGTGCTGGATAGATTATGTCAGTTGGGCCATCATATTTCTAAATGAGTTTTGGGTTTCTTCAGATGAAATTTATCTCAATATATTTTGGACAATCCCAAAAAACGTCAGTCCATTTGGATGCACAGATCAGTAGAAGTGTGCAGATGAGTCCACTAGTGTGCATGGATCCTACGTAGTTTGGCCCATTTTTTTTGGACATCATCCTGGTCCCTCCAAATCACCTCCACCTTCAATGATATTATCAAAAAAAGTATCATTTTCATTTTTAATAGTGAAAAAAACAAAATAAATTATTCAAGCATGACATGAAATTCTTTATTATTATTTTTATTTTCAATATAAAACTTGTTTAGCATAGTTGCGTAAGGGTGACTATAAAATAGTGAAATATAGTCCGATCACACCCCCACACCTAAACATTTTCACTCCTGGGCCAAGCCCTAAATCCAAAAACTATCCATGTAAATATTTCCAACTTCATTAATATTCAATGAATATTTAATTCATAATAGTAATGGGATCTACGAAAAAATCACACTTATGAGTTATTCTCAATGATCATTGAAAAAGATGTCTCAAAAATTATATCGAAATTAAATTCCAAGAGATGCATGACACTAATAAAGAAAAATAATTCAAAAGATGATCATGTCAACAATTCTTCACATGTGTGTGTGAAAAAGATTTCATGATATTCTTTCTACTTTTTATCTTGTGAATATATTTTATTTTAATAATTGTCTACATACATGATACTTTCCACTGAACTTTCCCCATATCCTTTGCAATCAAATTTCAAGACCCACTCACTTAATAATTCCATGAAGTAAAAACATAAGCTCCTAACCTAGATATCCCCAAATGTTGTACATTTTTTCACTCTCCATATTTATTAATATTTCAAAAGATTCACTTGGAACAAATCTCACACTCTTCTCCTATCCAATAATTGATCTCCTAATGACACTAATTGTAATAGTTATTATAAGATCAATGGTCGAGGAATATTGGTTTTTATCCAACCCAAAATAAAACCCATTTTTTAATTTTTTTAGGGAATACAACAGACAGATAACAGGTACACATGCATAGGTCAACCTGATATAGTAATGAAATATATTAGATAATTAAAAAACATATGACAAAATCATTTTTGGAATGAATGTCACACCATAGTATTGAATTCTTTCTGAAATGCACGTTTTCTCAAAAAAATTGAATGTTAAAACAACATGAAATATAGAAATTCCACATGCATTTTCAATAACATTCATGATTAAACGGGCATCCTTTTCCTTGATAAAGTGGGAATAAAAAAGTAATATTTTGGCACAAATGTGTGGGGGGGGGGGGGGAAGGGGGAATGTAACAATACAATTTAGTAGGATGAAAAGAGAAAGAGAAGAAAGATGATGAAAATTCTTAGCTAAAACAGAAATATAACCATCCCCCACACCTGAAGTGTGCAGTGTCCTCACTGTAAGAAAAGACAATATGGGAAGTAAATATAAAACCATGTGATTTCATTCATATATTGCTTCTTGAACATGGAGTTCTTCCACCAGGGACTCCAGAATGGATTCATGGAAGTGATTCGGCCGTTGGCCCTTGATAGTGAATGATTTCTTGGTTTCTTCATTTTAAACATGGATACCACCAAATGTAGAGACATTAGTAACAGTGAATGGTATAGTCTAGTGGGAACAAAGATTACTTGGATGAAGCTTTATCCTTGTATTTTAGAGGAGTAATTTTTTCCCAGTGCATAACTGATGATGATCGATGAGATATTCGTGGGCTGCCTTGGTATGCTCATTATAAATCATAGAGTTCTCATATGAATCTCTTATCATTTCTTCTGGCTCTTGAATCTGCAACTTCCTTTGATATCAAGCACCAGAAATATTATAATGGCATTGTTTGATAGCCCAGTAGGCCCAGTTCTCAATCTCAACAGGGATGTGAAAACTCTTTCCAAACATAGGCCGATAGGTGACCTTCCAATGAGAGTTTTGAAAGTAGTATTGTAGGCCCATAATGAATCATCATGTTGAGGACTCCAATATTTAATATTGGGATGAACCTTTTTTTCAAGAATCTATTTTACCTCTCAATTTGACACCTCAGCTTGACCATTGGTTTTTGGGTGACATGTAGTAAACACTCGATGCTCGACCCCATACCGAGAGAAAAGTGATTGCATTGTTTGGTTGATGAAATGAGAACCTTGGTCACTATTGTTGAACCTAGGTAATCCAAAACTATAAAAGATCTATGTTCATAAAAAAAATTACAACTGTTTGGGAATCATCATTCCTTATAGCCCGGGCCTCTACCCATTTTGACACATAATCGACTGCAAGAAGAATGTACAAATTTCCAAAGGAATTGAGAAATAGACCCATAATGTCAATGCCCCAAACATAAAAAATGTCATTAAAGGGCAACAGTCACTGTGGATTTTCATTTCTTTTATAGAAATTCCCCATTCATTGACAATGAGGACAAGATTTAAAAAATCATGGGGATCATGAAAAATTTATGGCCAAAAATAGACCAAAATCTAGGACATTGTGAGCAGTCCATTGGGGACCAAAGTAGACCCCACAAGCAAGAGTGTGGAAAAATATAAGGACAGACTGAAACCCACTACCGTGAACACAACACCTAATGACATAATCACTACATGAGTTCCAAAGGTTTGGGTCATCCCAAATGTACCAATGTGACTCGTTTTTTAGATGGTCAGCTTGGTTTTTGTTGAAATAAGTAGGCATGCAAGATGCTACCAAATAATTTGCAATTTAAACATACTAAAGAATAGAATCTTGCACTAGGTATATTTCCTCATTAGGTAACATTCCATTTATAGAAATATAGGGAGATGAGTCAGTGTCCGATGATGGGTTGATCCTACTGATATGGTCAGACACCACATTCTCTGCACCGTTTTTATCTCTAATTTCTAGATTAAATTCTTGAAGGAGGAGCATCCAATGAATGAGGTGTGGTTTGGCTTCCGGTTTCTTAAGGAGATACTAGAGGGATTCAGGTTTTGAAAATTCAATGGCTTTTGACCCTGAAAGATATGACCTAAATTTATCCATGGAAAACACTATGGAAAAAATTATTTTTTAGTTGTGGTGTAGTTTTCTTGGGAAGGGTCCAATGTACGTGAGGCATCGACAATGACACATGGAGATCGATTGACCCTTTGTGACAAGACTGCCCCCACTGCATAGATAGTGGCATCACACATGAGATCAAAAAATAAATCCCACCAAGGTGGTTGAAATATCAGGGGTGACTTGAGACTCCATTTTAACTTATTAAAAGCTTCCTCACATTCTTTATCAAAAACTAATTCTTTTTTATTTTGTAGTAAATAGGGGAGTGGGATTGCAATCTAACTAAAGTCACAAATGATAGAATGGTATTATCTTACATGACATAGGAAATATTCCACATCCTATTCATTTTTTGGGAGTGGTAAGGATGAAATGACATCCAAATGTTATTTATCTACTTAGATACCATCCCTAGAAATTAAATTCCCCAAAACAATACCTTGTCACACTATGAAATTACATTTCTCATAATTTAATACAAGATTATTTTCAATAAAGAGACATAGAACTAAACCAAGACTACTCAAACATTCATCAATAGAGGATCCATAAACAGTAATATCATTCATGAAATCTTCCATGAAATTATACAAGTAATCCAAAATAATACAAACCACACATCGCTGGAAAGTACTAGGACCATGTCATAGAATAAATGGAATCCTCCTATATAAAAATGTGAAAAAGGGGCACATGAAGGTTGTCTTTTCCTAATCCTTAAGGGAAATATGGATCTAAAAGTATCTAGAATACCCATAAAGTAAATAGTAGTGGGACTTAACTTTTATCCTCTCTATAATTTGGTCAATGACTGGAAAAGGGAAAGGGTTTTTCCTAGTGTGTTGGATTAGTTAGCGATAATCTATGTAGACACGCAAACTATTATGCACAAAAGTTGGAACCAATTTATTGTTTTAATTTTTAATTACTATAAGGATGGTTTTTTAGGAACTAATTGAACGGGACTAACCTATTAGATATCAGAGATTAGGTAAATGAGTCTAGCTTCCAATAATTTTGTTTCCTCATTTTTCACAACTTCTTGGAGGATTGGTTTTAGTCGACATTGTTCCTGCCTCATAGGTTTAGCCTCACCATTATATAAAATATGATTTATGAAAATTTATGGGCCAATACTAGGATTTTTAGAAAGTTTCCATCCCAAAAAAAGTTTATACTCCCTCAAAAGTTCAAGGAGTATCATTTCATTCTCAGGAGGAAGTGAACTAGAAACGATGATGGGCAGCTTGTTTCCATTCTCAAGATATAAATATTTTAAATTTTGAGGCAGTTGTTTTAGTTTCAAGTCAAGTAGATTTTTGATTTAGGGAAGTTTGTGTTAAAATGAGAGGTCACTGATCTCAACTAACTGCTCAATGGTATCATCCTTACTAGAGGAAAGATCTATTTCAAGCTTAGAAGTAACATCGATGGTCATTGGATCCTCTGTGTTCAAGAAATCATCAATCAATGAACATGCATGAAACTTTTCTAGAACACTACAACTATCAATGCTTGATTTATTCCTTAGAATTTCAATCTATAAATAAAACTAATAAAATGGATTAGGGGAATTAAATGAAGTTTTTTCATGGGAAGGGTTTATATGTATAGAATTAAGAGAGAGAGGAATGTTCTTCTGAGGGTTGCATCAGGGAATAGAGGATATTGAAGTGGAAAATGTCTCCAAAAAAATCCATAGATAATGTACCAATGTAGACATTAATTATGGTTTTGGATGTTTTAATGAATGGTATCCACAATATTATCAGGGCATGTCTATTCTTCCTATTATCCTCCATTTTAAGCACATAAAAGTAAACATGAAAAATTAAAATTTTAACCCTCACAAGAACATCCTCCAATAGACCATAGGGGTGTGCGGTAATCGAGTTAGTATGTTTAACAAAAATTATAGTGGGATCTAGTTCCCCGACCTACAATTTAGAGTAAATGGAGTGTGAAATCAAATTTATAGAAGCACCTAAATCAAGTATATCATTATAAATATAATTCTCCCTTATGGTGCACAGAATTGAGAATGTTCCAAGATCATTTCACTTGGGTGGAATTTATGGCTCTAAAAATGCTGATACGTTCCTCCAAAATCTCACCTTTTCATCCCCAACAATTTTCCTTCAGTGTGTACACATACCATTTAGAAACATGGCATATCTTGGATTTGGTATCACAATATCAATCAAGGGAATGTTTACTTGCACTTTTTTGAAAGTCCCAAAATTTTCCTTAACGAGTTTAGTTTCCTTTTGTTTTCTAGTTTGGGTGGCCCTTTGTGGAAATGTAAGAGGGATTGTTGGGATATGTGACTCATGAATAAACATATTATTTTTTAGAGGGGATTCTATCAGGATAAGGTTCTACCTCATTTGGAGTATTTATAGTAGTTCGGATGGAGGTTTCCTTAGGAGGGGAAGACTGTAGTGGAGGGGTCATTTGGATGTTTAGTTCTATTCCACTTTGAAGGGTTATAAAACTGACATTTTCATTAACTCTAGGGTTAACTATGGGTTGAAAAAGTAGTTTACTCGACCCATGGCTCTTGATTTCCCCCATTGAGTTCTCATGTTGTCCTAATTCGGTTTTTAGGAATTATATGGAATCTTGGGTGGTTTTTAGGAATTAGATTTTGTTGAAATCCACTTGTTTCATCATGTATTCAATGTTAGGCTCGGTTTTTGGAGGGGTGGTTAGAAATTCATTTATGGTGGTTGAGGATTTCTGGGTGTTGGTGGTTAACTAATATGTCCTGATTAGTTCCATGGTTGTTGATGTTGGTTTGAATGCCATATTTCCTATAGGATTCGTTGTCTTTCCACCCAGGATTGGATGGATAGTATTGTTCTTGCCTAAAGTGTTTGTTATAGGGGAGGCTTGGAAAGATTTCATCCCAACTCTCAAGAGATTCTTGTAGTTGGGGGAATCGATCAGAGTAGTTTGTTTTAGAAGAACATATACCAAAATTTATAGGGGGAGTAGATTGGAATTTCCTTTGGGAAAGAGAAAGTTGTCAAAGAAGGGTACTTACCTCTTCAAACATTGTGTCTACATTCCTCTCAAATTCAGTACATTTCACTTCATGGACACCTTTAATGGGTACATTAGACCTTGAACCGAATTGTTGTGTGTTCTGTGTCATGTTCTCAATTATGGTCCTTGCAGCGATTGGGGTGTTATCAACTATTTCACCACCTACAATAGCCTCAATCCTATTTCTGTCAATCTAAATTAAACAATCATAAAAATACTTAATTAGAATTTGATCACTTATTTTGTGTAGAGGAAATATTGAACATAACCTTTTAAATCATTCCCTATATTCATGTTATGTTTCCCCTTGAGATTTATTTATACCACATATTTCTTACCTTATAGTTTCAGTTCGAGAGGTTGGGAAATATTTTTCATGAAAAAGGAATTTCATGTCTGCCCAGCCTTTAATTGGTGAATTAACATAGTAAAACTGGTATTTTGTAGTGTCATCTAATGAAAATTGGAATACATTGATATTTACTTCATATTTATACACCTTTTCAGGTTATAATGTAGAACACATAGTATGAAATTATTTAATATTCTTTTGTGGATATTCTCCCACATTTCCATGGAATCATTGTAATAAATGAATTAAACCAGATTTATGTTCAAAATTGGGTGCCTCACCTTGCATTTGAATGTATGTGGGTTGGATATCAAAATATACTAAGTTTAATTCTTTTAGTGTTATATTGTTTTACCCATAATAAACATGTTAATTTCATGTTCTAATTTGGTTCCAGAAGAATATTGGTTTAGAAACATCTTTATTTGTGGTGTGTCCTCCTTCAATGGGTTGTCTTGTGCATCTCGAGGTCACTAACGTAGGATCATCTGCGGTTCTAGTTTGAAATGTAGTAAGTCTCCCAGAGTAAAAAGCATCATGAAATGAACCTATCAAAGAGGTAAATCATAACACAAATGTATATGAAAAGGTAGAAGATAAAACAATGAAATATTCACAAAAATTTCAAAAATATTATAAAAACATGAACTAAAACCAAAGCGCTCCAAGGAAACAATGCCAAAATTTGACCGTGTTTTCGTGACACAACAAATTGATATTTATTTTACAAAAAATTTACTCTAGGTCAGACCCTTGTTCACCATTCAAGGAGAGATTGTGGGTTTAGAGTGTGCGTTTTTAATAAATGTACAAAAAGAGGGGTGATTTTAAAATACTTTTAATAAAATGACTTGATTTTAAAAGTTTAATAGTTGATAAATAAAAGTGGTTTTTTCGAATAATGATATAAGGTGATAATTTCAAGTTCACTACAAATCATGGTGAGTTCATCATTATGAAAAATATGGATGGTTTAATTGAATTATTTGGTTGAGGGTTGTCATGATCTCAAATATCCTCTTTCCTTTTAAATGATGCTCAATGAACCATCCCCAGACACAAAAATCTTGTTTTCATGGTTTGGGTATAAAGAATAGAGAATAAAGGGTACCAAATAATATTGAAATATTATGTATGTGCGTGATAAATATGACACATATCTGGTCCAATCCGAACAACCCAGGATTCCCACTTGAAATCTGAAACCAATCTGTGATGAAAATAAAAAGAATTTCACTTAATTTTAACAAAAAAAGTGAAATCGTAGGGTAATAATGTTAGTTTAAGAAATAAGTGAAACATTTCTCTCAAAAATTACACAAAACTAGTATAATAACATGTGTTAGAACTCCCTCCCTTGTGTGTCTATCTCCCTCGAAATGATCTTCCACCATTTAGCTTGACATCGGGGGGAGGAGCAACCTCAGGTGGAACATCGACTTCATCCATGACCCCCCTTTGAGGATAGCGATCTCTATAACTCCTTTGATGATGAGAGGACTCCATTGAGTCTTTAAAATACCCGTTATTTTCCTACTGGATGAAATTCCAAATGGGGATCCCAAGGTTCCATTTTATAGGAAAATGGGAATGTGGTTTGGAGCGCATAGATTTTTTAAAACCACTTGTGACATAGATTTCTACCTACATACTACCTTATATCGCTTTCAAGGAAATAAATAAGTTGTATCAACACTTCTTGCATGTCTCTAACTATTTTTTCGAAAAAATTTGACAACAAGAACTGTAGATATGGACAGATCACAACACACTACTTTTGACTTCATGCAGGTTCGGTGTGCTAGACGGATCATGTCCATTGGGTCACCAGATTTCCTGATGAGTCTTGGCTTTCTGCATATGAAATGTATCCCAATATATTTTAGACAATCCCATAGTATTTCAACACATCTGATAGAACAGTTTAGTATAAGTTTTTAGATGAGTTCACTGGTGTGCATTGATCTAATGTAGTTTGGCCCATTTTTCTTGGACAACATCATGGACCCTATAAATCACCACCAAAATCAGTGATATTATCAAAACAAGTATCATTTCCCATTTTAATAGTGATCAACACAAAATAAATTATTCAAACATGAAATGAAATTATTTATTATTTTTATAATTTTCAATACAAATCTACATTAGCATAGTGGTGTAAGGGTGAAAATGATACAGTGAATCGTAGTGTGGTGAAGTAGTATTTTATAACTTTTGAACCGTTTCTAGGATTAAAAATATGAGGGAACCATTGAATCCTCAGTTCCTTGATTCTCTTAAGGGAGGCTTTACGTTGACTATAGTAGGTCTGGAGAAAAATTTATGTTTTTTGACTATTTAAAAGAAATTAAATAAAATAATTTAATTATTTTAATTCATATAATCCAATGGTCAAGAAATGTGTGGGGCCAGAGATGTGTCAAGACAATAAATTGACTGACTTGACAATCCTAAGTAACGATGTCGTTGGGGAATTAGGAAGGTTCCTACATTATGAGCCCCCATTAATTTACCACGTCGTTACATATCCTCTCCCTCCCATATACATATGGAGCTTTGGAAGGGGAATTAGCACCGTTTCACCAAGCAACAAAGTACTGAAGGGGTGTCATGATGCCGGACCATTAGATGACAGAACTGATCCCATCATGAGGTGTAGGGTGACACAAAACCACAAACCAGAGGATGACTTACGAGCGTCGTCATTGGAAGCTAGTTGTGGGAATGAAGAACACAAACTCACCTTCAAGAACAAGAGTTTCTCCAATGATTCAAGGTAGGGGTTTTATTCATTTAAACATTTCAGATGATTTACCTATTCCACGTTCTTGAATAATACGATGAACGTGGACCTATTGAATAATGTTTTAATCCACGATTCATACATTTTTCCTGGAGGTTGTTGAGGGGTATCTTTGAATGATTTTTTTTTTGAGTAATACAATTGATTATTAATCCCTTAATATAAATCTTTTTTATGAGATAACATGGAGGGTGTGGGCCTAACAAACCCGGAATGAACCCTCTACTATCGTTGTCGCCCTTGCACCCTCCATGGAAGACCATTGGCACGACGTCACCAACCGAGTACGAAAGAGGTGACGCGCCACCGCGCACTACAAGAGGAGGCCACAAAGGTCATCGGAGTGGCCAGAATCGGCCAGCTGCAGAGGAGGTGCGGCGTGACATCGTGCACCGTCAATGTGCAAGGGGCAGCAGCTCGTCAGTCGCGGCAGTTGGAGAAGGAGGTTGGCTCATCGGTCGGCCGCTGAAGGGGAGGGTGGAACGTCGTCATGTGCCATTGGTGGATAGGAGGCCATGAAGAAAGTAGTGGAAGTGGAGGCTGACCCCATACCTCCTTCAGGTTCTGCGGTGACTTGGTGGCACCTACACGGCACCTCCATTTCACAAAACTGAACGGCCTCCAAGCCATTTGGGATACTGGGGGGAAACATCCCCATTGCTAGCTCAGCCAGACATTGGCTGGGGCACTATCTCGGGGGCCGCGCCCTGCGCGGTTGGGTCGTGCCCTACACGGCTGGGCCGTCCCCTCCCGTTTCGCTCCTTACGCTGCTGGGCCACCCCTCGCGGGCCGTGTCCTACACAACTGGACTGTCCTTTGTGATCTGCACCTCCTGTGGCTAGGCCTCCCCTTTGCGGTCCACCCTTTTTGTAGGCCTCCCCATACGGGCTTCCCCCTTGTGGTCCATTCTAATCCTTGTCCATGTGGTCCAAGTATTCCATGGCATGACACAGACTGGTTCGGGTGGAGTCAGTCCGACCGGGATAAACCGGACTCGTGCTACACCAGGCCCATAACCACATAAAGGGACATATCTTGAGAACCAGATGTTTGTTTGATGAACCTTCTGTGTTTTTTGGGATCCTTAGATCATAATGGTAGTTTTGGTATACTCTTCATCAGTTTTGGAGATAGTTGGAGTACGACCGGGTTGGATCGAACCCAAATCCCATCTGGCCTCTAGAGCTAAAACACTTATTACTCAAAGATCGGGCATCCAACTTACACACCGTTTGTCGCATTTGAATCCTTACAACCTGGAGGTCATTTGGGTTACTCATTTTTAAATCATGGTGATGGTTGAGGTATGAACTATATCTCGAGGATGGATTCTACGGAACTCGAATGCACTAGATGTCAAGAATCCAATGGATGGTAGTGACGCATAGGTTGGAGAGAGATCATACGTAGTTCAGCACTCATATATCATGTGTGGGTGAGTGCATACATATCCTCTATGGGTAAGATCTTGTGTGTGTCAGAGCTCAACAGTCATGTGTGGGTTAGCAGATACCGATCTTATATGGGTCAGATCCTATGTGGGTCAGTGCTCAGCGATCCTGTGTGGTTCAACACATATTGATCCTATGTGGGTCAGATACTGTGTGGGTTATCATGGTTTAGTTACATATCGACTTTGGGTAGGTCGTATTGTTTGTGGATCATTACGGGGGTTAGTACCTATTGATCTTCTATGGGTCAAAATCTGTATGGTCAAAAGCAATGCCTCTTGACAGAATAAGATAATCTAGGTTCGCAACTAATCATATACACTTATATACTTCACTTAAAACCTGGTTTTTGATAAGAATATTTTTGAGCTATGTTTATTTCTTTGTGCTTTGTGATTGAGATCATACCATGTGGTTTTTTCTTTGATATAATTCTAAGAGACTGTTGGGGTCTCAGGGTCCCAACTGGGTATTGTTATACTCATCCATGCATGGGCTTCACCCACACCTTCTTGTTCCTTGTGCAGAAGACGTGCGGCTGGGATGTGGTTTGAGGGAGCTCGGACCATGTGGTACACGGAGAAGACATGCAGACGTAGAGTGCTGAGAGGGAGATCTATACCTATCCTACAGGTAGGATCCTCCCAGGATGATCTAGTAATTGTTTTCCCTTTTTCAATTGAATTGTTCATTTCATTTGTACATGTACTTTTAGAGTTGGACTTGTATTCCGGCCCCCTCTACATTCAGTACACTATTACTCTAGTAGTTTACTTCATAGTTGCTTCTTGTTTTGTTCTCGGACCGTGTGTTTGAACAGGTTTAAAGGAAATGTGTTACCGTCTTAGTGAATACACGTTTTGGTACTAGCCACCAGACCCTATCCTATGGAAGGCCGGTATAGGGTAGTCACAGCATGGGCCCCGGGGGACAGGTCGTGAGAAAGTGGTATCAAAGGAGATTGTTGTACCAATAAAGTAGGACTTTGTCCTTTTCTGTGTGGCAATAGTGTTAAATGTTATGAGTGTTGTTTTCAGTTTGGGGAATCCAGTATTGGTGAGGTGACCAACATATCCATACACAAGGACCCTAAATTCTGATTTCTAGCTCAGTGCATGAAAACACTACTTGTGTGTGTTTGGAAATGTTTTCTTTTGACCTCTTGGGTCATCTCCCCAGGTATAACTTAATAACCGTGGTACACCTTTTTTTTAGGATGCATCCACATAGACAACAAACCCGGATTCATGAGAGAGTATGCAATGAAGTCTGACTGAGCGATGAGGCCCCAGTGCAAGGACCTCTTATAGTGTTAGCACCATTAGGTGGTTTACTAGTAACACCACTACCCGTTGGGAAACTGATGACACCATCCCCACCAGTAGAGGGTGCAAGAAAACTGAGCACATTGCATGAGTTCCAGTGGTATAGGCCTCCGAGGTTCAGAGGTGAGATGGATCCGTAGGTGGTTGAGAACTAGCTAGAGGTAGTGTCCAATGTTTTTCACCTGGTTGGGACACCAGCTGACCTTATGGTGATCCTACCAGCTAGTCTTTTTCAGGCAGTAGCCGAGATATTATGGATCTTGATGCTCCACATACTCGATGTGAAGACCCTCATCTTGGTGGACTCTGATGGACTTTTTAGGGATGAGTTCGTCCCAGCAACTTTACACTCAGTGTTTATACAGGAGATGCTACACTTACAGTAGGGAAACCTGACAGTAGCCCAATTCTCGGCCAGATTCACTAATCTCTCCCGCTACTCCAGCTATACGGTATGATTCCCTCTCCTCAGGTCCCAGAAATTTGAGTAGTGTCTCCGATGGGAGATCAATGCATTTGTGGTATCGATAAGTATACCGACTCAAGCAGTGGTGCTAGAGAGACATCTTTTTTGTGGAGAGCTTCCTAATTGAGCAAGAACAAATAGCGAGAGCCCCCACCGGACGTCAGGTAGCAGAGGAATCTACATCAGGTAGTACAAAGATGACATAGAGGTCTTTGAGGACCAGGACTATGGTGGATGGTCCTAAGATGTAGGGTCGAAGGTGTAGAGATCGCGAGGTAGAAGAGGTTAGACGAGGGGAATGCGGTGATACACATGCGGTAGGCAGGGTCAAATGGCTCGTGACTGCCCAACCCGCCATACGGATGACCAACATATGGTCATGGGACCGCAAAGGAAGAGGTATAGATTCGATCGAGGAGGTCTGCAGGTGGCACGAGGACATGGAAGAGGAGGTAGCCGTACAACAGGCGGTGGGAAGCGATTCGAGGTTCTATAGCCACCACCTCCTTGTGGTCCACCTCAACCACATGGAGTGGGAGGTCAGGGAAGAGCTCAGCTCTAGGCGGTGGAGGCATACGACTATGGTGCTCCGGAGAAGATTGAAGGTACGATCAGTGTCTACTCCACCTTAGCTGTAGTACTTATAGACACAGCTTCCAATCACTCTATTGTTACCATGTTCCTTTTTTGAAGCTCATAGATTCAGGTGGAGTCATTGACTCGATCCTTACAGCTATATTTTTCTACAGGAGAATATTCGACGATTACGCACTAGCGTTGGCAGTGTCAGCTGACTCTAAGAGGCGATACTTCGGTTCGGATCTCCTAGTAGCGGTGTTGAGTCCTTATGACATCATCTTGGATATAGACTAGTTATCCATAGTCCATGCTCATATTTACTATATTAGGCGCAATGTGTGGTGTGTCCATAGAGATGGGCCCATATATTTCTTCACCGATGAGAAGGAAACCGTTGCAGCATAGGATGGACTTACCCAAATGATGGTGCAGCTAATTACACATAAGTTGGATCACCTTAACATCGGGGAATTTGAGGTTGAGATCTCGATCTATCCAATAGTGGAGAACCAGTATAATGATTTCTTCCTTAATGGTGGCCCGAGAGTACCTCCACACAGAGAGGTAGACATTTACATTGACCTGTATCCTGAGATGACACCGATATCTATGCCAGCATATCAGATGGCCATCATAGAGCTATGTGAGTTATAAGTACAATTGGAGTACTTGCAGGGAATGGGGATCCTAAGGCCTGATGTTTCCCCATGGGAAGCCCCTATTTTGTTCGCCAAGAAGGCAGATTGGTGTTTGAGAGTCGGTGTAGACTATCGTAGCCTGAACTAGGTGACTGTGAATAACAAGTATGCACTTATGAGGATTTTTGATCTCTTTGACCACCTGAAGGGATCGTTTTTGGTTTTTTAAGATAGAACATAGGTCGGCCTATCATGTTCTCAGGGTATAAGAGGAGGATGTTCAGAAGACTGCCTTCAGATATCGGTATAACCACTATTAGTTCATTATTATTCCATTCGGTGGGAGTAATGCCCTGGCAGTTTTCATGGGACTCAGGAATGAGATATTTCAGCCATACCTCAATCAATTGGTGGTGGTGTTCATCGATGACATCTTGGTATACTCAGCGAAGGAGGAGGAGAATGCCTATCATCTGCAGATAGTTATGGATACACTCCGAGAGCACCAACTTTATGGTAAGCTTTCAATGTTCCAGTTCTAGATAAGAGAGGTCCAGTTCTTATGACATGTTATCTCGGAGGCAGAAGTTATAGTGGATCAAACAATGTTTATGGTTTGGATTTCATGGGTTCCACCCAGGAGTATGACCGATGTGTGGAGTTTCTTAGGGTTCGTTGGATAGTGCTGGATATTCGTGCCTAACTTTTCTAGATATGCAATACCCTTTTCAGAATTGAATAAGAAAGGGTGTCCCTTCATGTGGACTGAGAGATTCCATTAGTATTTTTAAGAGCTAAGGAAGAGGCTGACCAGTGCCCCCGTCTTGAGGAAACCATAATATGGTGTTGGGTATGTAGTCTACTGTGAGACATCAGGGACCAGCCATGGGTGTGTCCTGATGCAGAAGTGACCAGTGATCACCTATGGCTCATGACAGTAGAGACATGATGAATAGAACTATGCTACCCATGAACTGGACTTAGTAGTTGTGGTCTTCCCCTTGAAGGTGTGGTGACATTACTTGATGGGTGAACTATTTACACTCTAATATGTTCAAAAGTGTCTCAATTATATATTCAATCTGAAGGTCATGAACATGAGACAATGACGATTTCTAGAGTTCCTCCCAGACTATGACTTTGACATATTCTATACTACTGGGAAGGGAAACATGGTAGTAGATGCACTAAGCAGGAGGTCTGGTCTGCTATTTCTGAGTGAGGAAACAAAGAAGCTAGCTGCGTTGCATATTTCCTTCGTGGATAAAGATAGAGAAACATTCTTCCAATATATGACAGTCACTTCCCCACTCCTTCGGCAAGTCAGGGAGGTGCATCTTGGCGACATTGACTATGAGGCTCAACATGCTCAGATATATTTAAGGCATGCACCTGATAGATTTTATGAAGGTGGGGAGCACATCATCCTTTCTAGAGGATGTACCACGGTACCGAAGGTGCTACATAAGGAGGTGTTGAGGGAGTTCCACAGATCCCCTCTGGCGATACATCCTTGTGTGGAAAAGATATACCAGAACCTCCAGCGTTAGCACTAGTGGCCAGGGATAAAGAAGTCTATAGAATAGTTTGTCTTCTGATTCCTCACTTGTCTGTAAGTGAAGGTCAAACATCAAGTTTCAGTAGGCATAAAACATCAACTAGAGGTGATGGAGTGGATGTGGGATGCGATCTCTATGGACGTTGTGACGGGGATTCCACGTATGTCCAGGGGACATGATTCTATATGGGTGATCATTGAATGACCCACCATGTTGGCCCACTTCCAACCAATTAGAGAGAAGGGATTAGTTGAGGGCTTGGGATGCCTCTACGTACAAGAGTTTGTAAAACATTATGGGGTGAAAACAATGATCGTCTCTGACCATGACATACATTTTACATCCCAGTTTTGGAAGGGATTATACCATTGAAAATCAGCTGGATATGAGCACCACCCTTCACCCTCAAATGGATGGTCAGATTTTGAAGACCATACAGATGCTGTAGGAAGTGATTCATGCTTGTGTCCTAGATTTTTTCCTTAGTTGGGAGGATCACTTTCCCTTGGTGGAGTTCTCACAAAACAACAATTATCACTCCACCATCGAGATGGTACTATTCACAGCCTTGTACGGTCGACCTTGCAGATCACCTATATGATATTTAGTCCCAGGGGAGTCAGCAATTATGGGTGTAGAGATTTTATGGGATACCACTGAGAAGGTTTATATAATCTAGGAGTTGATAAAGACTACATAGAGAAAGTATATGTCATATGATGATAGGATAAAAAGAACTTTGGCGATCTAGAAGGGGGACCACGTATTCTTGGGAGTCTCTCCTCGATGGGGACCATAGAGATTTGGTTGAGGCGACACGTTATCTCTGAGGTTCATCAATTCATTTTTGATACTTTGTAGGATAGATGAGGTGGCATACCACATGGTGCTTCCACCGAAGATAGAGAGGGTGCACAATTTCTTCCATGTATCCCAATTGAGGAGATACGTGCATGACCAATCTCACGTTATCATCCATGGAGAGCTAGTCTTAGATGATGGGGAAATTTTTTTGGAGGTTCCAGTGGAGTCTGGGGATCAACAAGATCAGGTCATTCGGGGATGATTGATACCCCTGGTGTACACTCGCTGGTAGCACAGAAACCTCCAGGAGAGCACATGGGATCCGGAGGATCGGATTCATGCTCAGTACCCCCATTTTTTCTTAGTCTATATTGTGGATTTTGGTGATGAAATACCATAAGGTGTGGAGAATGTAGATACCTATATTTTTCATGTAATTTTTATAACTTATATGGAATTATTTTGAGTTTGCGAAAATAGACATCACGTAATTCTGAGGACCAGAGTTCCTGGAATGAATTTTTGATCTTTTTTCTAGGTACGTTTAGTAAACACGTGATCATCATTTTCTAAATTTTTATCCATTTCTCAAATTACGAATACACAGGAATTGTTTAATCCACATCATTGAGATCGGCTTAAGGGAGGCATTACTTTGATAGTAGTAAGTCAAGAGAAAAAGTTATGTTTTGTAACTTTTTAAATGAAATGAAATGATATAATTTCATTATATTATTTCACATCCCCCAACGGCCAAGAAAAATGTGTTTCCAATGTTGTTTCATGAAAATAAATAGATTGACCTTGCAATAATAAGTAAAGATGTCGTTGGGGAATTAGGAAGGTTCCTAATTAATGAGACCCCATTAATTTGACATGTCGTTACTCACCCTCCCCCACTCGTATATATATGGATCATTGGAAGGGGTATCGAAATAGCTTCTCTAAGAAGCAAAGTGTTAAAGAGACCATGTGATGACAAACCCCTAGAAGATGGTTCCGATCCTAATAGGAGGTGACATGTGACACCAATCCACGAACCGGAGGACGATGTATGAGCGGCGTCACTGGATGGCAGTTGCGGGAATGAATAATGCCGACCAAACTTCATGCTCGGGAATCTCTACGATGATTCGAGGTAGGGGGTTTTATTCATTTATGAATTTTAAATTACTTTCCTCTTCCACGTTCATGAATAATATGAAGATCACGGACCAACTGACTAATGGGTTGATCCACTATTCATAAGTTTTTATTGGAATTTGATGCGGGGTATCATTGTAGGCATTTTTTTGTTGATTAATTTAATTTATTATTAAACCCTTAACCCCTTACATTTTTATGAGATAATGAATAAGGTGAAGGCCTAAAGAACCTAGCTTGAACCATATGTCATTTTTTCTACACTTTTGCCCTTCGTGGATGACCGCCTGCACTGCAGCACCAACTAGCTACGAATGAGCCGGTAAGAAAACACAGGCGGCTAGAGGAGGCCGCGACCGGAAGCCAAGAAAGTCATCAGACTGGCTAGAACTGGCCAACTGTGGAGGAGGTGTGGCACGCCGTTGTGAACTGTCGGTGTGAAAGGGGTCGCATCTCATCAGCCGCGATAGTCAGAGAAGACGGTTGAATCATTGGTCAACCGTGGAAGGGTAGGGCATTGTGCCACCGGTGAGCAGTAGGTCGCGCCCAAAGCTGTGGCATAGGATGTCGAACCTTCTCTCATTGAGGGTTCCATGGTGACCAGGAGGAACCCATGTGGTGCCTCCATTTCATGAAATCGAACGGCATCCAGGCCATTTAGGACACTGGGGGAAATGTCCCCCCTTGACAACTCGAGTGGACAATGGTTGGGCAGCTATCTCACAGGTCGCTCCCTACACAGTCGGGCCGCCCCCTCGAAGGTCACTCCCAATGGGGCCAAGCCACCCCTCATAGGCCCCGCCCAACATGGCAGGTCTTCCCCCTCGCTGACCGCACCTGCAATGCCGGACTGCCCTTTGAGGACCGCGCCTCCCGTGGTCAGGCTGCCTTTTTGCACACCACCCTTTTTGTGGGCCGCCCTTTGCGGTCCACCCTTGTGGGACACCCTTTTTTGGTCTGGAACATACCATGGTTTAGTTGGCCAGGTTTTTCTTGGCTCATCCTAGACCAGGGTGGGCTGGGTTAGTCCAACTGGGTCAGACCCGACCTGAGCCCAAAACCACAAAAATGGCCACTTCAAGAGAACCAGACAATCATTTGATGAAATGTCTGTGGTATTGGGATCCTTGGATCAAGATGATAATTTTAATATAATCCTATTTATTTTTAGATATATTTGGAGTATTACTGGGTTAGATCGAACTTGAATCCAACCGGGCCCCTGGAGCTAAAACGCTTATAACTCAAAGGCTGGGCATCCGATTCATGTATCGTATGTCAGGTTGGAAGCCTTACAATATGAAGGTCCTTTGGGTTAATACTTTTCAGATCATAGTGATGGTCATGGTGAGACCGATATATTGAGTGACTATTATATAGAACTTGATCCCACCAGCTGTGAGGAATCCAATGGCTGGCAGTGAGGCGGAGGTTGGAGACAGATCATACAGAGTTCAATGCTCAGCAATCCTGTGTGGGTCAGTGCATACCGATCTAGTGTGGATCAGATCTTATGTGGGTCAGTGCTCATCGACCCTGTGTGGGTCAGCGCATACTAATCCTTTGTGTGTCAGATCCTGGGTGGGTCAACAGGGGTTAGTTAACTATTGACTCTGGGTGGGTCAGATCCGACGTGGATCATTATGGGGGTTAGTACCTATCGATCATGTGTGGTTCAAACTCGGTATTGTCAGAAGCAGTGCCGCTTGATATAATATTATGATCTAGCTTTATGAAAAACATATTGACTTCTATTCTTCAGTCAAAATCTAGTTTGAGATAAGTCTCTTTTTGAGCTCTGTCTTTTCTTTTGTGCTTTGTGATTGAGATCATGCATCGTGGGTTTTCCGTTGTGGAATTATGATAGATCTTCGGGGGGGTCTCTGGGCACCTACTGGTTATTTTAATAGTCACCCCTTCAAGGGCTTCGCCCACAACTTGTTGTGTCTTGTGCAGACGATGAGTAGTTGGGCTGAGGTTTGAGGGAGGCAGGACCGGGTGGTATACGGAGGAGACATGCAGATGTAGAGTTCTCTAGATGCGATCTGTACCTACCCTTTAGGTAGGCTCCTTAGAGGATGACACAATAGAAATTTTCCATTTTTCAGTTGTATTATTCCTTTAATCTGTACATGTAATTTTACAGTTAGGATTGTATTCTGACTCCCTATACTTTTAATAGAATTTTAATACATTAGTTTACTTCACAGTTCCTTCTTGTTGTGTTATTGGACCGTGTGTTTGTATTGGTTTAAAGGAAATGCCTTCCCGTCATAGGTAATACACCTTTCAGTGCTAGTCACCAATCACTAGCCTATGGATTACGGGCTTGGGGTATTAATAACACGTGCCCCGAGAGATTTGTCATGACCGTGTTTTTGGTTTTTAATATTTTATTATATAGATTCCAAAACTTACATTTTTAATATATTAATAAATTCCTCTCTCATTTTTTATATTAACCAACCCAATCTCCCACTTCTCTTTAATAAAAATAATATTACGATATCTTAACTCTTCCATACCCTCTCAAGAATCCTCCCAAGGGGTGCTAAGATCTTAAGAATCTATTTTTCATTCCCTTGGAGTCACACACACAAGTAGGGATTCTTTCCTTTCTCATCTTTATCAAACAATAATTATCATTATATAACAGATTCGTTTAATTTAATAGTGATGTGTAATGACTTATCACCTCCCACAAACATCCTTTATTTTTAAAAATTGATGAGAGGTCCGTTTCATGCTCTTTAATTCCTCCAATGTACACATATTAACGTGCCGTAATTTCATAATCATCATTTCCCTTTTATATTAATTTATTATTTAATACCTTATTTATCTAATTCTATATGTGTGGACACATCCTTCAAAGTACCAATTATTATATTCTTTATTTAAAATTTATTAGAGACCCATTTCAATCTCATCAAACCCTTTTTATGATCTTTTAAGTGATGTTGTCATGTTGCTGAATTTTCACCATGATTTTCCATGCCAAACCAATTGTGTGTTGAATAACATACACATTTCCTACAATGTTTGTTAACATTAATGCACATATAGATTTTTCCTCAAGAACTAAATTTATGTATTACACACAACATTATTTTTTAATTATTTTTTATGAATAATGAATTCATGTTTTATGATCTAAGTTCTACAATTTAGTATGAGAATGAAATGAAAGAGACTAGTGAAACCTAATTTATATAATTCTCTAAAGAATAGGTTAATTTTTAGTATCATGATAATATATATTTTGATAGGGAGAAAAATAGAATCTAGTATAGTACATTGTCCATTATGATATCATGGTTGTTATCCTTGACTTATGATTTAGTTTTGTAAGTCATTTCTACATTCCACAGTTTCTTTTATGTTATAATAAAATATCATGTATTATCATTCATGGTAATGATTCCTAATATTTTTATTACCCTTGATATGCCCATTTTCAAACATGTTTTACCTTATTACGGTTCCCCTTACTGAGATTTAGAGCGCATCCATTTATTATTTATTTATTCAGGTTATCAAGTGTTGATTTAATCCATTGCATGTTAAAAATGTGTTCAATAAAGATGTTTCAATTCATGTTTATAGATGTAATGAAATGTACCTATGTACCAAACAATAATCTAATTGATCTTTTGGGTTTTATTAATTTTAATTTTATATAATTAAGACATATAATAATTTTTATTAATCATTAGTGTTATTATATAACCATTTCCATTTCACCACATCCCAATGTAATGAATATATAATCTAAATACTAAATATATAGGTTATCCTCCTTTGTGTCAGTTGTCCCACTAAAATATGGAAGTATCTATCATATAATTTGATGAAACCTGAATGATTATCAGTGTGGAATTGTTTTTTTATCTGGGAAACATTCTTTGTCATAACATGATAAATCTTCACAAATATTTCCCTAAAATATTCTATTTGCAATACAAGATGTACTATAATCCTGATTAGGGAAATCTATAAATTTTACTTGAGTAATGATACCATTCTTCCATCTTGGCACAATTTAAATACAATTCAATACACTATATTATATCATAACAATATTTAACATAAAGTATTCTCCAAAAATTAGTGAAACACAAAGCAAATATTTAAAATTTTTTTGATAACTAATATTTTATTTATAAAAAATGATTGTTTTGGGATGTCCTTACAATAAAATCCAATATAATGGGTTTGTAATGATATTATGAATTATCATGAACCTAAACCCTAGGAATTCCTAATTAGTTGCACAGTAAGTAACATTATAGTCAACCATGATTCACTAAGTCATGCATGATGCACCTTGTTGGAGTTGTGATTCCTATGTACATCTGTTATATAACCACATGCAGCTGTAGTATCAAGTCTGGGAAATATTTTTTGGAATAATCATATATTCTACACCTTACCATAATTCTAGTATATCATACATTACTTATCCTTAAATTACATATAAATGTTATCTTCTCCAATATTTTTTTTCTAAATCCAGTTTCCATGGTTGCTTTTAACCATCATTTGATAACAACTATAACATGCTAATCCCAAAAGCCTAGAGCTGGTGAAATATTTATTAAATTGGAATGGTTAAATGAATGAAATCAAATGGGAACAATTAGTTTAGTAGTTTTTGAAATCCATATTACATACATGAAACCCATAACACATTGGTAATTAGAAAATAAAAACATGATACATAATAAAATGAGACAAAATACCTCATTATAAACATATAGAAAAGTTTTAATAATAATATTAGGAATGGAAATGTAATAAGGGTGAGAAAAAATTCTTAGTAAGGGTAATAAAGAGAAATAAACAACAAATTAATGATAATAAATCAATATTAATAGGTAAATAAATGATAAAAATATTATTCAAATAAATAGATAATGAAATATCAATATAGAAATGTACGAAACTAAAAATACATTCCCCTAAATCACTGAAATAAATATTAAACACAACTATATATATGTCAATGTAAAATTTCAATGATAATTAATAATTTATTTTAATTTAGTTAAATTTTTAATTATAGGATTCTATGATTCCTAGGTACACTGAACCATTACCTTCAAGACATTTAACAAGGAGGTTTATCATATTGAGTAAAAACCAAACTAATTTGGACAACTAACTCATCTCATGATACTACTCATGCATAGAGGGTCTATTTATAACTAGGAACCACCAATTTCAATCCATTCTAATTAATTCAAAATATATTGAATAATTTATTTACCAATGTACTTTATCAAATATTTATATTTGTAGAAGATACATATTTATAAGTAATATTTCATTAGATAAAATATCTCAAAAAATGATCACATAATGAAAAATTTTATACATTTTAGGAAATAATAATATCAATAACATGAGAATATTAATATTTAAGACAAAGTGATAGTACCAAGAAAATTAAAATATTTCACACAAAATAAAAATTGTTCTACAACCTCCACATTTAACAAAAATTTATGATATATAATATATCAGTCTTTAAATACTAGGTGAATATTTATGTATGTTATACATAGGGAAGAACCAAAACCAACCACTACTATCATTATTAAAATTAATCCCATTTAGTCCATCATCTCAACCACAACATACACCCAAATCACTATCATATATTGCAACACATTAAACCTCAAAATGTTCTGCAACCTGACTTCACAAGCATAACACACCAAGACTACCATACTAAAAAACCATCCCCTTTGCATATGAATTTCCAAAATCACATAACCACACAATCTAAGGGAAAATAGTTAATATTTAACAAATAATCCCTCCTAAAATTCCACTTGTTAATTTAGGGTTTATTACAGAAACAATTTGATCATTGGTCATCCATGTATTCTATGAATATATTTGTTTAACAGATTTCATTAAATCCATTAATTAGGAAACAATGACATGGATCACATAAATCATCTCCGGTGAAAAAAAGGTCCCCTAAAGACCCCAATATTTAGTTGATAGTTAGCCTATACAAATCATCATATAAATAAACAAATAACAAAGTATGTTTATTAATTACATTTCACAACACCTATATATTGATCTTAAATAGGTTCAATTTTTTAACGGGTATCCGACTATTACACAAAATCAAACATGTTTATACCCAACCCGCATGATACACAAATAAAAAAATATGAATGGATACCTACATAGAATAAAACCTAATATGTACCTCCATGTTGCCCCAAGATACCGGCATGAAAGTATCAGTAAAAATCATGAGGGAAAAGAAGATCAATATCCACAGCATTTTCACATGAATCCTATGAGAGGATGTCATTGGGTAGTCTAACATGAAGGTAAACCTTGAAGGTTGAAAACGGGGGAAAATATCTCGGCCATTAAAATATATTAATAGCGCATCAGTTTAGATAACTTTCAATTTTCCATTAAAGGATAATATATTCAAACAATTTGTTTTGAACAAAAAAATTCCTAAGGCCCATTATAATATTAAGTTAGCATTTATGATCATTTAATATGCCACAAATCCATTCAAACATGGGTTTAGAAACTTTTTATGTCAACAGAAACATAAAAAATTCAGAAACTGGAGGAAGCTAGAAACACTATATATGAGACACCATTAGATGATACATTTCCAGTGAGGCACCACTAAATAAGACACCATTGGTTGAGGCACTGATGGATAAGGAACCGTTAGATAATAAACTGATAGACAAGGCATCTCTAATGAATAATCTCTAGAAAAGGCGCCATCAGTCAAGGAAATGATGGAATATCCACCATTAGATGATGAATTACAATTGGGAACCACAAAATGAGAAAAATTTAGTTGATGAACTAATTGAAAAACATGGGGAAACTAGAGTTTTTTTTAATGTGTGGAAATAAGTCACCTTGACATCCTATGTTATGTCAAACATCAGATTTCCTGCATAAAAATAGATTAGAGAGGTTTGGGCCATTAAACTATGGATCTATGATGACTTTTATTCATGGTTTATGCATGATCTAATAGGATAATAAATGTCCCATTAAATTTTATAATATAATTAATAATTTACAATAAGGTTCATGTATTTATATTATATCAAAAATCAACAAAACATTAAGATATTTGGTAAAATGATAAGTTGTATTCTGATACAGTTTATTAAAAACCATCAATTAGTGGTTATGGAAGTTGGGTATATCAATGTTGGTTTCAAATAAAATCTATTAGATTCAACGGGATATAGAACTAAAAGAACATTTTTAGGGAAAAAATTATGATAAAAACATATTATATCATTGAAATTTTAATATAATACATTCATAATTAATGTACAGATTGGAATTGTAATCATTGATACTATTATTCATTATGAAATGAAGAATATTACATTATTTAGAAATAGATCCAAATAGAGAGAATTGAATAATTTTCAACACATGTGTACAATATATGTATTCCCCTCCTATGAATGTCAATGATTATGCTATTAGAGATGATAAGATTATCAGTATATTTATGAAGTTTTATCAACATTTAACAAATAACTATACTCATATGGAACATAAGGGTTCACATCAATATGGGGATTCAATGCTAAATCACTTTTTATTGCAGAAAACCCCATCCTTTAATTTAACCATAAATCCATCAGTATATAAATAATGTATTATGTCACTAGGGGATATTTTCCTTCAGTAATGGATATACTAAAATAGAGAAGTTTATATCATCAATGAGTTGATATATATAAATGGTGATATATTTTTTAAAATAATTATATGTATAAAGATATATATTTAATTATTTTAAATCATTGTAATTTGATATTATTTATGAAAATTTTAACTTGTAATATAATATAAAACATTGAATATAAAATCAATTTTCAATAAAAAAGTATTCCAATATTATGTCAAATAATGATGATATGTTTAAACAATAGAGATTCAGATGTTTTATTTTGTATGAAATAAAAAAACATTGAATGATTTGATCAATGATGGGATTTATCCACGCCATCAATAGGAGTTAGAATTATATATATTTTAATCATATTATACTCTAGTTAATAATTCCATCATGATAAAGAAGGATTTCACCAAGAAATATATTTTCATTGGAATGAAGGATAATAATTATATGGATGAACACCATATTGAGTTAAAATAGGAATATAATAAAAATGGATGTCAGAATTTTAAAAATGAAATTATAATGGATTGAAAAATACTATGATAAAATTAATGGGATTTTGAGTTTTCATTAACAATTATTATTTAAAATATATTTTATGCTAAATAATCATCTTATACTAATTATTTATGGATCAAAAATGATAGTACCATCTTATATTGATGAATTCATAATAAAATAGTAATGAAATCAGCATTCCAATGAAATACACACATGAATAATTATATAATTATCAATAATGGTTTTGTTTATCATAATATATTTACAAAATTATCATCACGGGAAAATATTTCTTATTTCATCTCATCTTATTAATGGATATGTAATTAATTGTCGATCATTAGAAAAACACATGGTTTTATTCATGATTAAAAAATATATTTCATGATAAGTTATTCTATTTTAATTGATTGTAATGATTTGTACTCTATTACTTCAGTATACGACATAAAGTATTCTCTTAATGGTCTCTTTATGGAATTTTACTCCAGAATGACCTTTATAATAATGAATTGTCCCATGTAATCATTCCAATTTACTTTAATCTTGAACCAAAACCCGAGTTAGAATCCCTTGATATGTTATCCATTGATAATGGGTGTGTGAAATTTTCTATCTATAATTTCCATAATTAACATTGGTGTTCTATATCAGCACACATTTTATAGATAGATCCTTACCATTTGGGACTCCCATATACAATTGTTTCCATGGTATGATTCCTGTATTTTTCATGGTTTGTGTTCCTTGTTATTGGTATTTTACAATGTGTGTATTAATTATTTTTATTCCAATAAATTTCCTTTGATTACATGATAATTTGTTGAATATCAGGTTAGATGTTGGTTTTTGATTCAAATATTGTTTTATAATGATATTATATTTATCATGATGTCATGATTTTATTATCATTCAATGCCTTTTTATTTGTTGTATTTCTTATAGAGGTTGTTCCATTATACATGTCATTGGATAGTAATTTTATCATTGGAATAAATTATGTGGGGAGTGAATAATACTTTAAATAATTGGGACAGTGGATGCACACTTATGGTAAGATCATGATAGAATTGGGTCATAGATGTAATGTAATTTTTTATGGATGCTGATTAATTATCCCAAACATGAGACCTTGTGGATAACGAGTGATGTGATAAAACATGACGAATTACTAATTATTATTACATGGTATCTAGTATGTATTTTGTATCTACTATGGTATTGTTTCTTGAGTATATCGAGTAACATACTAGGATAACTTATAGATAATTTCTCTTCCTTTTCCATCGATCTTTATTATCCATATTGCATGGAACACATGTAGGAATCGATACATAATTGTGGTATTTTATTTAGATCATTACCACTCATTATTTGATTTTATATATGTTATTATTGTTTATGTATTTATTAATATAATGATAATTTTTTTATAAAATTTTCACATTAGTTAAGGAATCATTAGAGATTTCCGGTTCGGTATCATAAATCCCAATGCTTTGGAATAATTAATGTATAAGGATATGAGTAAGGGAATGAGGTTTGAGTAAAATTTAAAGGAAAATAATATTGGATCAGGTAAGGATACATATATAGTGTCTAAATTATTTTTATATATTTTTATATTTAATACATGTTTCCTATTTTTTAAATATTTGGACTGTCACTTTGGATACCCATTTACATATAATATGAGTTTTATTTTTTGTACATATGGTTTTATTATGTTATTATATATAACATACATTATAAAATTTTTCTAATAAATAATTATTAAAGGACATTATACTGAGGGTATTGTCTCCCCACTGATGGACAAGGTCCATAACTACTAGTACATACCGTCTTGGGTATAGGTTAATGTGCTTGTGGTCTTGTGAGATTCTTGTTTAAACTTATTTGTTCTATCTATGTAATAACAATTATTTATTTGATGAATATAGTATGTTAGGGTTAACTTGATAAAAAAATTATATTAATTGATAATATTTTGAAATTATCTAAAATCAATAAAGATTAAGATAACAACTTTTTGATTTTTCATGAGACTTCAAGAAGTATTATATTGTATGTTTGGTAAATGTTTATTTAAATTTCAATATGTCCATATATTTTTTTTCTTTATTTTATCCTTATAGGACATTTAAATTACCCCAAAAATGTATATGACATTCAAAGAGCGAGCCACACCAAAAAAATAGTAGTGAGATTTGTAGTTTTCTTAACATTATCCTATTGTTGATTTTTTGGATGTTTTTCCCAGTTATCCAATTCAATGAACAATATGACATGTAAATGTGATATGTTCTCATGGTTAATGAAATATAAAAATATTTTTAAATAACTAATGAAAATACTTGTCATTTGACCAATTTTAACATTATAATTGGGGAATGAATTATTTATGAAATATAATTGAATGTAAAAGAATTAATTGTAGTGTGTAATTATTATAAATTATAAGGTTCTTTATAATAACTCACAAAAATTAATTATCAATTAAATAAAATCCAAGAATTGATCTTACATTTTAAACAATAATATATTCCGTTATTAGATATACAAACCACCAATTTGGTAAATGATATAAGATATACATAGTTTAATTTTATTATAAATATATTAAAAGGGAAGAAGGTATATTTTAGAATGAGGATATTTCTATAATTACGAAAGTATTATGATATGTAAATACAGTACTAACCTTGGAATGAAAATAGGGTGCCTAATTCATTGAGTATGAAGGATCATGGATATTTTTCCCTTATGAGGATAGAAGGGATAAAATATTCAATGAATTAGTAAAGTTAGATATGTAAATTTTTTGATATAGAGAAAAAAAATATTTTTGTTTTGATTTTTCAACCAACATACCATAATAATATATTAAGGCCCAAAAAATTACAATAGAATAAAAGATAAAATGAATTCCATGATTATTGTTAGACTTAAGGACTCTATCAAAGATGTTGGTATTTTAAATATTAGGAAGAGAAAATTTCCTCCAATCATACCTATGATAATGGTAGAATTTCATGATGAAAATCGTTGTTCATTCCCCTCTATGAACACTTCTTCCACCAATTTATATTAGTATTTTTGTGCAACTTTATTATATTATAAGTAAATATAGGTAAGTATCAATTTTTTTAAGATGATTCATGTTTTAAAAATTAATTTATGATAAGAAACATCCTAATGGTGTCAAGAAGTATGACATTACACCATTGTTTAAGTGGGAAAATATAAAAATGGACATTGTTTTTTGGATTCCAAAGACATATAATAATAACGATAAACTATTTTCTATAGTCGATCAACATATAAATTTTATAAATTTCCAATCATTTTGCAATGGGTGATCTTAGATTCATGACAAGTATAAGTGAAGGAGATATCAATAATTGATATTATACAAGAATATGAATACTAAAAAGTTATGCGAAGATGATTTTACATTTTAATTTCACACATAACAATAAATACACTAATTTTTTATGGAATATATATTCATTGTTCATATTATGTGATTCATAAAAAAATTATATAAAATTAACCATGATGGAATAACATCAGTACGACATCACATAATTAATGTGTATCATAATGTAAGGTATAATTATAAATTTATATATTAATGTCAAGGATACCCAATAGGATATTAATCATATTTTGGTGGTGGATATACATAAAAATTTACCTGCATCAATATTAATATTACATCTGCTATTACAACTCTAAGCCCTATGATTACCTCTAGTGTGTCGTATTATTTCTGTGGATAACCTACTGTAATCCTATCAAGATCCTAATTTATTATTCATTAACCAATTAGTGTTAACGATATAATGGAAACACCAATCACATAATTATAATATATTAATGTGCATTCTACCTGATCGGGACAACATTTATCAACTCAATAGAAAATATCTATTGGAAAATAATATAGGTTTTATAAATAATCAATCATTATTAACAAAAATTATCTTGATAAAAAATAAATATTTTATCATTTGATCATATACCAACTAAATAATAATAAAAATTTTAGGATCATTATATAGAGAAATATTAATTCCAAAAATCATTTCAAAATTTATGAAGGAAAAGAAATTTTTTTTTGAAATTACATATTTAAAATAAAAAAAAATATCCATAAATTTATGGGAATTTTTTTTATAAATAACCATGGAAACTGATATTTTAATTTTTATGTGAATTACATATTATAAAAGAAGAAACTTATTTCATGTGTTGAATTTAAAATAAAAAATTCATCTTGTTATTTTGTAAAAATAAAAATTTACCCCTATGGAAAACACCAACATGATTCTTTTAAAACATTTTAATATTAAGGTAAACATAATTGCACATTAAATAAATAAATTATTAAAGAGTATAAATTAAATTATTACAATCTTGTTAATAAAATTATTGAAAATAAATTAAAATATTTTAAACCGAATGGATATTTAAAGTTAGTTTCCATTAAAAACACTCTTTTATTCGCATATATACTTAATGAGAGGAAAATGAAAAAAACTTGTAATTTCCATAAATAACAATTCGAAATTGAATGGAAGATAAGTTTTGATATATTTATCATATATCATCATCATAATAAATATATACATATACAATCATGATAATAACTGAGATTGAAAAATTATACCCTCACCTCAAGAATGTCCAGATTGGTAAACACATGAAAAATTATCTAATAAATTAAATTTTTTATAATTTTATAAAATTTTTTCACTAATAATACCATAATAGGGTAAATTATAACATAATATAATCCATTCATTAATAATCCTTAATTTTTATCATCATTTTGGGTGATTAACTCCATTTTTCATGTTTTTTTATTTATTAATATTTTCCTTTAATATTGATCATGGTTTAATAATATCTAGAATGATAATACTAATAATAATAATATCATATATATTCATTAAATACGTTTTTAAAAACATTAATATAAAGAAGTGATTAAAAATAAATTAAATCACATCATGGTGGGGATTAATTATCTGTAAAAATGACCAACGTTTCAATGTATCGATCAACAGAATAATGGTATGGTAAAAAATAATTCAACTTTGAGGAATCTTTACTATATCATATAAAAATTTAAATATCTTATTTATATATTATTAAATAAAATTTAAATATTTGTATGTAAAATGAAATACATCCCTATATAGTGGTGGTGCTCTACACATACACCAAAGTGATACTTTTATATACTTTTATAGTGGGAAGATTTGGTAAATATTTATAAATTTATAAGAGACATCCATTTATATTAATGAATCATGAATCACCATTTCATGTTCTATAACATGGGTTTAGAGTTAGTAGATGAATAAATAATATATAATGAACGTTGTTTAGATTTATAACACTTCATTGACATAACTCATTTGAATAACCCTTATATGTAAAAGGATTGATATTTAGAGAAAAATAAAATACTTATCATGAATTATAGTAACATATTAACGTTTTATTGAAGGAAATCCCTATTATATAAAGATAAATGTTTTTCATTAAGGTACTATAATAGGTTCACTTCAAAAATTTAGGTTAGGCACATACATGGTATTGTTGAATAGATTTCAGTAATATAAGGTCATTTTTAGGAAAACACATATTTGAATCAACAGGGTTTCAATTTTATTATAAAATATGGATGAAATAACATAAAATAATAATAATTTTACCAGTATTTGCTGCATTGATACCATTATCTGTTGGTATAACTTCCCTTATAAACCATTTTCTATAACAACCATGATAACAAAATTTCACAGTGTTTTCTATTCATTACAAAAAAATTATTTTTCCTGTTATAAATAATATTAAATTTGATGAATTTTTTTTTTAATTTTTTAAATATTTTATATTTATTCTAGGGTAAGAATATAATTTTAAATAATCATGAAAAATTTATTAAAATACAATTGTAGTTAAAGAAAATTTTAAGACTATAACAGAATTTACAACTATTCAATGACATGTAAAAACCATAAAAAAAATTAAAATATTTTAATGAATATAATATATATATAGGTATAATTGAAACCATTATTAAATAGATTTTTTTTAATTTACTAATAAGAGATCACATTCTAATTATAAGAAGATTTTTTAGAAAATTTTGTTTTTTCGAGAAACTAAACATATAAAATTATAATGTTTAATGTTTATTCATATATAAAAAATAAAATTAATTAAAATAAATTGATTACAATTATATTATATAATATAATGAATAATA
Source organism: Viscum album (assembly GCA_963277665.1). Classification (NCBI taxonomy): domain Eukaryota; kingdom Viridiplantae; phylum Streptophyta; class Magnoliopsida; order Santalales; family Viscaceae; genus Viscum; species Viscum album. Next base: position 1,562,233,733 of record OY728147.1, read on the forward strand.
TAATTTTACATTTAAAATTACACCATTTAAGGAAATGAAACTTCAGTTTTTGGAAAGTCTCAATTTTCACGATTTACTAAAATATAAATGTAATTAGAAAACACCAAAATATTTACTATAAGATAATATTGAAATTAAAAATTTAAAAAATATATTAAATAGATCAAATTTTAGTATAATAATATGATAAATAAATTATAATAGATTTATGAAAAATTAATAATTTTTTTTATTAAAATGTTTTTAAAGTATAATGAAACATTAATGATAATTGAGTTCTTATTTATTATAAATTAAAATTAAAATTAAAATTACAGAAAACACATTATTATTATTTTTCAAAATTACTCCATTGAAATTAATAATATATATTTTAATACTTGTCTTATAAATAATTATTACATCTCATATCATGAAGATTTTTGGATGGGTGAAAATAAAGGTGTCAAATACCTTATATTTATTCCAACGTAAATACAAGTAATGTAGGGGTCGTTTTACATAATTACCCCTTTAAAATAAATTTATCCTTCAAATTTCCATCACTGGGATTTAGTAAAATTAGGATTTCTTCACATCATTTCATCCCTGGGATACCCTATAGCATCCTCGAAATTTTTATTCATCCAATGAACTTCAACAAGGTTAGTATTATTATTGAGAAAAATATCTATATGATCATGATTTCTACTAGTTTTTCTTCATAATAATTATCATGCATTTCTATTGTAATATCTATGTTTAGTATATTTGAATTATTAAGTATATACATCTAGAAAATTGATAAAACCAATTCCTCATGAACACCGGATAGGTTCAATGAATGGACTAAGAAATATTTTATACTCCCAAGTTGGTCCAAATAAATGAAGGTTCTAAAAATCATAGAGTTAAAATTTCAGTACTTTTTTAATATAAGAACATTATTCTAGAGATAATACAAAAATAATTCCTTCTAACAGACATTAAATTTCTCTGATCATCTATGATTATCAACACAAATATTTATCTACTATGTGAATGCATTATGTGTAGTTGAGTTGATCAAACATACATTTTCATTTCCACAGATAACTCATTTCACACTATAATTCTTTCTCTGACACCATCATATTATTTCAGGGATGACCACATTTTTCAATAAATGGAATTATATGAAACTCTCTAAATAATATATTGAATTTTTTTATTTCATGAAAAATATACTAGGATAAGTTAATTCTATAATACTCCATTTATATCCATATAAATTTATCCCAACAGAACCTCAGGAGTTTGAATTTCTCACTCATAATGACCATTTTTTTGATGGTGATAGGTACGACAAAAACAGAATTCTGTTTATATAGATTTCTAAAATATTCACATGAACATCAATGTAAACCATGGATCTGAATGTGATATAATTTAATGTGGTAATTTATGAAATCATAAATATTATTTAGTATATATCATTGAATTCTAGTTTCTAATAAAATACCATCTGATAGTGATGAAGTGCGATGCATTAGTTGTTATATTGACTATGTCATATGTATCATTATTACTTTCAGATGGCCTTGTGATTTTATTAATGATTTATATTTTGATGCTTTCCCATTTTAAATATGTTATGGGTAATAATTGGTACATATAATTATACATTTTACTATGATCATTTACTTTATATCATTCCATGGATGAATATACATAGAAACAAATATTTCACTTTACGTAATCTCACTAGAAATACATGTTCAAAATCTTGACACATTTGTGATCAATAATGAATTATTATATATGATCATATTAATACAAAATGTCACTTAAAAATAATATTTTAGGGATACACAATCTATTCCTGATTACTTTTCATTAAATCATAACAAACCTAGAACGTGATAACTTTTATCACCTTCATTTAAACCTATCCATCACTATTTCATCATATTAAATAAACACATGGTTATTTGGATGGAAAATCACTTTAGAAAGAAACCTTTCTCCCCATCCTTTAATATTTCAATGTACATTTGTTTCATATCCATAAATAATGAATCTTATATTATCATCATCATAGATAAGTAATCATGATGATTTTTACTCATAGAATTATCCATTTTGTTCAAATTTCTTTTATAGAAACATATTAAGAATTTATAATATGAAATCAACACCATAAATTTTATATATAAAATATTATAATCCAATTTGAGGAATATATTCTTTAAACAATTATAGATAGTGTATATTTCAGACCTTTTTTTGAAATAATAATGAGCCCCTATCATTAAAGAAAGGATTCCCAATACTAATAAAAAATCATGAAATGTGAAATTTTTCTCATGAAACAACAATTATAATGATGTAAAATATATCAAAATATCAATATAAATAATAAAACAACATATCCCCTTCTTCAATGTATCTCTTTAAATCACAACCCCTTTTCATTTATTGTTTAGTATGAAGACAAGTGCAGTGAAGAATGTTCCCAACAATTCCATGATTTTTTTCCACATTCATTAGTCCAAAATAAGTCAAAAAACCTTAAAAGTTAATATAGTGATTATATTAGAGAGAAGAGATAAATTCATCAAATAAAGGTCATTAATAACTATCCAATCAATGAAATTTACAATTCTAACAAATTGTGGAAAGTCATAGGTAATTACCATTAATGTAATATATTAATGGGTCCATTGAAATACAATCACATAAGAGTATATGAACCAAATATAAAAATATATATAGTCATGATTATTTATTGGTAATATCTGCACACAAATATTCTTCCATTTGAACTTATGTACAATCCAAAAAATGATATTTATGCTCTTTATTTTTCTTGTAATACAGTAGAAATATTTTTATAAATACTACCACAACATTTTATGGGTTAACACTAAAGACTCTCCTAATTATGTTCGAGAAGATATTATAGGAATTATTTTAACCATGTGTAATGACAATAAATTCAGTGTTTATACAAAAAAATTATTCATTTGTATTTTACTACAACTATTTTGACCCTTAATTGATAGTATCTAGATTAAAGGAGAGTCATGGAAGAATATTTATATTATCCTAATTTATATAACTAATAATCAATATGGGGAACAACATATATATATATTTAATTAAAGAACTTTTATGTTCCGTATAATCAAAGAAGATATGGATTGATCCATAATTATTCCTAATAGAAAGATAAAAATTTCCCTATTCTGATGAACATTTTGAAATATGTCTCTTATCAATATTCTCACCACGTTTATTATTCAATTCTTACAAATCAATCTAGATAATTCTATATTTATTCATTTAAATAATTATGCCACCCTGTATGAGATATATAGAAATATCAATAACAACATTAATTTAAATAATATAAACACATACTAAAATACACAAGAAATTCCATATAATTGGTAAATAATTAATTTTGTGTTTCTCCTTACTAATATAAGATAAATGCACAATTTTAGTCTGAACAAACATTCATGAATTCAATTTAATTTCCAAATTATTTATATACATATCATTTCATATATATACAATAATATTTTGTTTTGGATAATCTAATATGTCTTTTATCCATAGAAATCAATATTTTATTTATAAAAACTATGAAAATAAATTCTAAAATAACCTTTAATTCAACTTTAGGGAGAATAAAATTATATTCGTGAAGAATAGTCATAAATTCTTCAATACAAGAAGTGTCAATTAAAAAATATATGATTATCGTACAATTTGGAATATTTAGTTATAATTCAAAATCTAATCATTAATGTGGAAATTTGATACCATTATAAAATTATTAAAAATATATAAGTTTATAGAACATGACTAATATAATACATTTGAAGATCCTGAGTGGGTTGTAAGTATTCATTAAAAAACCACATTATTGTACACCACATTTAAAATAGTGATAACATGATATGTATCTTTTCCAATGGTATAAAGAGTTTGATTACAATGATCAAAATCATTAACCCCTATATTTGACCACTAGTACGAATAATACCCATATTCCATACATTCAAAACACTACTGCGTGGTTGTTTCATTTAGAACATATTTTACTCCATTCACATTATTCATAATCATCTTCCAAGTATGTATACATTCAAATTCTTGATCACCATAACATATTTTCCGTCTTTTTCCATCCACAGGTCTGGTTTAATGGTAGACTCATATTTTTCAAAACATATTTTTCAATTTAATTTCAATTCTATTTGGTATATATTTTATATGAAATAATTTATATTAATTGGTTGAATAATTCTATATTTTCACCTTGATATCAAATCAAATTATATATTCATAACTAAAAAATAATATTGTGTGTATTCTTATCAATTACATAGATTATATCCATTGATTAATCAATTAGTCTCACTTTCAATATCAATAATAATAAACGATGCATACCTTTCATGATTTATAATATTTTCCACATATTTACTAATGTGTTAATCAAAATTATTCATTATAATAAAAAATTATATCTCAATCTTGGTATGATGTTTGTAAGTAGTGTACTTATATAAAATTAATCACTTAAAATAAAACACTACACAGTGTTAATTTATTCATATTTTCATAAATTCTTGATAAAAGTCCACAACTGATCTACTTCACCTTATAAATGAGAAATAACAAAAACATTTTTTTTCATCATTGGAAAAAACATAATACCATGTATTTGTTACTAATATAATTTTGATAACATAATTGATCTATTGAATCAGTATTAGAATATATATTTTTTTAATGAAGTACTCAATAAAACTTGGTTCAACTATTTTCCAATTTCGAATATCAGACCGAGTCAGGTCTTGAAAATTTTTAATAAGAAATATAACTATATTTTAAATTTAATCTCACATAAAATTATGTTACTCCAGAATAAAATTATGACATTTTTTCAGATTTAGTGAAAACAAAATTCATTATGGTTCAAAATATTTTCTGGAAACATTCATAACATGAGAAATAGTTATCATTTAAGTAAATAATAGAACCATGAAAATCATTTTTAGTATTTCTAAATCATGAAAAATAAGATAAATTCTATGATACCACATAATTATTCTTTTTAATACAATAATATTACATACTCAAATCCTTTATGATTTCTGATAAGGAAAATTATAATTTATTCATGAATATCTAGTTAATATCAAATATAAACCTTTGATAATTTTTATTCATCATAAAATCAATTCAATAACCACATACTCTCAGTAGTTCCTTCACAAATATGTATTTTCATCAAAAAACGACATTTCTTTAGTGAAACCTATTATTTTATCTTATAATTATTAAATTAAATGGGCTATTACTAATTATTTCTCATTATGTGTTCTAAAAAGAAAAATCCTTGATCGGATTTCAAGTATAATTACCATGATTTTTGTAAATAAATATGACATATTTCTAGATTAATATACCATTTATATCATTATGGTCCATTCAAGAAATGTAAAGGTTTAGTTTCTTGGAATACATGGAAACATAATGAACTAGAACATAAAATATATAAATAATCTCCAGTTTATTTCATCACAACTATAACCATTCATAAACATATCATACATAAAATAATTATTTATATATTTAGGTATACGAACTATAACACATATTAATCTTAGATACTTATTACGAATAAACGAGGGATATATCAATCAATGATCATATGTATGATTATAATGTTCATAAGTGTTGGGAAAATTATCTTCATATATAAAATTCCAAACCAATAATTCATATAAACAGAAGTCATTGCATAAAGAATGTTATTTTATAACATATGACTCATTAACGAATCATTGTTCCTGGGACATGAGATAATACAATTTTCATAATATCATGTATTATAATTGTTTAATACTTTTTGGTATAATCATAATTTTAGAGATATTAATTAAGGTTACCCATAAATACATTCATCACATGTTAGACTCTGTGTAAACACCAATTTACATTCATGTGCTATGTTATAACATACCATTTACCCTATTTTTTGGAATAACCTTATTTGTAAAATATTTTATACATATGAATACCACCCATGCACAATTGTAGGTCCTAAAGGATACATTTTCCCTAATTCATAGATGGTTGATAACATAACCACTATTATAATAATCATAATCCCTTTATATAAATTCAATAAGATTATAAAAATAATTATCATTTCCTCACAACTAAAATCATTGAAAAGAAAATGATATTCTTAAATATTGAATACTTTTAATAATAACCAATATAATTAAAAAATAATGATGGTAAAATTAAATAATATCTATAATAAAAAATATGAAACATTAAACGGTGTTTCTATAGATAATGATGACTCCAAACAAGCAATGGATCTTTTTTATAAGAAAATGGTATCTTCAATTTGAAATTATTTATTTAGAACAAAAAATATTATTATTATTATTTTATTATACTATAACCATGTAAAGATATCATATAATCATATAATCTATGATAAGGTATAATGTTGAGAAATATTATTTATATAGTGTTTGTTAAAAGTAAAAATTTCATGCAATGGATTTTAAAAAAACAAACAAGTAAATCATTAGAAAAATAACTTGATTATTCAATTAAATTAATTATTAAAAATTTAAACATTTCTTAAAATGTATTTAAAAAATTAAGATAAAAATAAATATTAAAAATATAGTAATGAAAATGTGGCCATAGAAGTTAATGATTCAAGAATAAAGAGAGAAATAATGATTTATTTCCTTGAAAAATTATTTTGGTCTTATGACTAAATAAAAATAATTAAATAAAAATAATAGAATTATTATATAAAATAAATAGATGATATAAAATATAAAATATCTATAAGATATATATTATATAATTCTATCATTGTAATTTTATCCGTTAATAAAATTTGTAACATTTTATATTGTAATAGACAACCCTTACATCATGTTAATCTTATTTTAGAATCCCTCTTCCCTCTAGTGTAATAAATTAAATAATATTATAAGGATATAACATAACCATATTAATATATATTGTAACATGAATTTTCTACTTCTAGTATCATACAAATTTTATATTGTTAATCATTCGTTATCATCATCATTTCAGGTGTTTCACTCCTTCGTGTTTCATGTATGTTTTCGTTAAATTTTTTTTGTTCCATTATTTTTAATATAGATTCCGAAATCAAAAAAATGATAATCATGAAAATAATATCATATATATTAATTAAATTCATATTTATGAATATTAATATAAAGTAGTGATACAAAATGATTTTCACTACTTTCTGTAGACAACAATGTTTACATACACACGAGTGATGTTTCAACATATCAATGGATGAAATGAAATAATTATAAATACTAAGTCATATTTAAAGAATAATTATATAATTACATATATACACACTAAATTGATCATATTTTCGAACCATAAAAGATGGTGAGGTAAAATTAACTGTATTTTTATGTGGAGGTGGTAGTGCACGTATAAGGATGGACGATTATTTAATCTCTCATTTACCATATAAGAGGAAGAAATTAGTTGTTAGATGTTAATAATATCATCTTCTTACATTAATTTGAATATATTAAAATTTTTATGGTAGATAAACCATTTTTATAAGAAGTAGAATATGAAATTAAATTAAAATATAAATGTTAAGAGTTCTAGATCTTCCTTAAGTCACAACATTTTTATTCCACATTAAAAATTAAAATATTAGTCTCATGAGTAGAAAAAAGTATAGGCATAAATGAACGAACCCAATAATGTTTTGGATAAGGTATTCACTAAAATACAAGGCCTATACTATATAAATTGTAGTGGATAATAGTGTCGCTTTTAATATTGATGGTCGAGACACACATGCAATTTTATAGAATATTACAATAGTATAAGAACAATAGTAGGGACCTATGGCCCTAAATAGATATGAATTTTATGTGAGGATAAGATATCATTGAAATATAATCAATAAATATGTATTATATTGGTATTGGTATAATTTATACCCTTATATAATTGTTTACACCCACCCCCAGTAAACCGAAGTTAATATTAACCAATTTAAATTTTTTTGTTTATTTTCAGTATTGATGTTGTCCAAAAATATAATATGTCCCTATTTAATTATTTTTTATTATACTGATTAAAAATATTTATTTCTTTTTAGTAGATAAATTTATATACTTTTATGAATTTAGTATATGAAAAACACCCACAATGGAATGAATCCCTTTTTAGAGAAAAATCTTTTTTATGCAAATAACTATATTTATGTGAATTACATGCATTACAAAAACCATCGATGAATTTTAAAATTTATTATTAATATAAAACCGATAGATTTTTTATAATATAAATTAATATATATTAATTTATTTTATTTTGTTAAAAACTCATTGCATGCAGAAAACTAGCTATTAAAAATGTGTTTTATGCAAAAAAATTGAACATATTTAAAAATCCAGACTAAAGATGATTTATATATTATTATTATTACTAATATAAATTAAGGGAGATAAATTTTATTTATGTTCAAATTAAAAAAATAATTTCATGTTTTAATTAAATTATACAATTATACAAATTCCAATTTTAGAAAAATCAATATCTATAATATTCCCTAAAAATTAAATATTTTAAATAAAAATTAGAAATAATTAGCAATATTTTAATATTGAAATGATCATTTCAAAAAAAATATTAATTAATGGAAATAAAATTTCAAGAATCGGTAGAAATTAAATAAATTTTTACTGTATAAAATAATATTTTTTTTAAGAAAACATGTTTTTCAAGAATAGAATGACATTAATAAAAATTTAGAACTTATATATTAGAGGTAAATAATAAAATTGAATTATCTAAAAACTTTTGTACGTATTATTCAGATTTTGGGGATTGTAATTCATATTAATCAATTTAATGTTCAGGTTATAAAAGCTTATTATATCATAAGTTATTTTGACTTGAGGATGTGTATAAAGAAAGATATAGAATATATAAAATTTCCCCCAAAGGAAATACATTTAAAATAATATGGTTTTATAAATTATGTTTTCATGTTGAATTTTATATTTTGTATTGAAAAATTCATGAGATACAAACATTTATTTGAAATTAAAAGACTACATTAAACACACATGAGATAAATGAAATTCCATGTGGTCATGATGGAACATGGAATAATTATTTATTCCTCAACCGCTAATTGAAATGGCCTTAAACATAAATTTTTTAAATATTTCATGTTGACATTAATAGCTTCTAAATGAATAATATTAACATATTTTAAAATATTTTATGTTATCTTAGATCCCTCCTTGTATTGAATAACCTGAGCATGGAATGACTGTCTCACGTAAACTATGATAGAATAATGAGATACTTTATTGTCTATGCCATAGAGGACAAGAGAGTGGTTTTTGTGTTCAACCAAAAATATCATTTGACGAACTATGTGGGTATAATATGGGTAATATCATGAATAGTTTATCATGAGTGGGATAATCTAGTATTACATTGGAAGTGACATGGGAATTTTTCTATGCCCCTTCAGTGATGTTGTATTGGCATTACCTATTATGCTTCTAAGGCTGTACTAAAATTCTGGAAATTGATACGGATGTTATTTGTACAATATAAATGAAAATTTAAAATTAAATTTATTATTTGATAGAGGAAAACATATAGTTCTTATTAGAGTGATGTGTTTGGGTTGATAGAAAAGAAATATTATTAATCATATGAGATGTTGTGAGGTGGATTCCCCTACCCCCCAATTATTTTCAAAGATATCATGAGATATATATTGGGACCCGGATTATTATAATGTGATTTTTTGGGATGTATTATTATTCCTATATATATATATATATATGATATCTTCTAAGGCATCAAACTTCTTCCCCCTAATGATGGTATTATATTATCATGTGAGACATAATTCATGCGGTTGTGTTAATCAAGAGATCATCCAAGTTGTTTTTTATTCCCAATGAAAACACTATTTTAGATATTTTAGTTTTCTAATCATCTAATATATACATTCATTCAATGATATATATGTGATCCACTATTCCCAACTGAATATTTTATCTGATACCAATATTTTGGACACACATTACCCATGAATGTTTAATCTAAGATCAAAAGGTGGGAAAATCATCCCATTGACACATTTTATCTATGATCATTGAGTGATTCACCCTTCCACAAACCAAAATTTATCTATGATCATGTTGTGGCTATATTAGCCTCATCAAATTTACTCATTATGATCTGGTGTAACACACTGATATTTTATGAGAAATATTTTTTTATGTGTTATGTTATACGCAACATCAAAGGAATCTTTCACTGCACACAATACGAGCATGGCTTGGGTTATACACAAAAGAAACCTTCCTCGATAGCGTGTGTTGTACGCAATATCGAGTTTCACTAAACAACAATATATTATATAAACTAGCCGTTATGAATAGTATTAAATAGATTTTAAATTTTATACCATTATTTTTCATCTTACACATTTTCTAGAATATGGTATGAGAAAAAAAAAATTTGTGTAAAATAATTATTTTTCAAAAAATGCATTTTTTCCGCCTTTTGATGGCGCACCAACATTAAATCTAGTTTTTGACATGTTTATAAGTTCAAGTTTAAAAAAAAAATTCTTCTATGGAATAACGATAAAAAAAATTACTTTGGATAAATTTTTCATATTATTCTGATAACTTTCATATTTTGATGAATAGTAAAAACAAGATATATTTTAATTAGAAACAACTTTTTACATCGCAATAATGTATATGGTTAAATTATAATATTTAATGGTTTTAAAGTATAAATAGAATACATTTTTATCATTTAATATAATTTATATCATTACCATTAATTTTACATTGAATTTAAAGGTAGAAACATTTCAATCTTTGGCAATGTTTTAACTTTTAAAACCTGTTTTCTTAACAACAAGATTAATTTTAAACTAATAACGCAAGCTTCTGTGTTTCGAATTTTGAAAAATTGATTCCATATTTGGATTCACTAGGTCCAAATTATGTTAATAGGTTACTTTTTATATTATGAATAGTAACTACGGTAATTTTTATTTGCTACAGTTAAAGGTAAATCGTGTAATTAAGGGTTAAAATAAGATAATAAAATTACCGTAACACTTGAAAAAATACTATTGGATTCCTAAAAGTTGACCCATATCACCTAAGGGTCGGAATAGATTCATTTCAAGGATTTTTGACAGTGAAATAATATAATTATTATTAAAACCAAAGAAAGTGACAACAAGTCACTCACTTAAATCTTATAAGTGTAATAATTTTAATTTAGTGATATACAGCATAAAATATCTGATATAAATAGTCCCTAGAAATATAATTAAATTATCTAGATCACGTGAATTTATTTATAATTTTTTGAGAAAAATAATTATCATTAATTATGACACAATAGCGATGTTGAAATTATTTAATGATTGAAATATCGAATAAATGATTTTAAAAGTATTAAAATAAATATTATATGAACTATTTAATGTGCTCAAATAATTTTATAGATAAAAATGACATGTTATAAATCTATTAAATCTTTTATTTCTAAAATATCTTCTTTATATATTTTATTTAAATTCAAATAAAAGAATAGTGTCAAAATTGACACTATTGTTATTTTATCAAAATTACATATTATAATATTGTTTAAAAATCACTAAAATATTGTAAAAATTATAAATGAAAATTTAAATGGTCTAAAATGTAATAAAGTATACAATTATGGACAATTCACAACATATATGCAATTATTTATAATGATTTAAAAAATAGAATTTTATTACCACAAATAAAATTAAATAGATTATATAAGGATAAATCATTTTGATAAGGTTTAAAATAAATTCCCAACTTGTATAAATTTTAATGGATGATGGGATTACAACCCTATCTCATCTAATATTTGGACTGCAATCATTTTGGAGGTTTTTAAGTGGGGTTAGAGTTTATTATAAATTAATATTTCTTATAATTCCAAAGGTGCCCCTCTCACCCCTTATAAAAGGACAGCTCCTACCTCTCCTACACACACCATTTTTACCCTTCATGCTCGTCCATCTCCTGCACATTTCCCTTATCAACTTATTTATCCACATACTAGAGGTCTTGGTATTCTTCAAAGACCAAGTTTAGTACCCTAAGAGGAGGTTTCAAAGAGGCGTGTCGAAGAAGAGGTAATATCTGTTCACGATTATTTCAAATTTATTTCTTCATCTACTTCCTCTTATTTAGTTGTATCATTATGAATTAATAACATAAATATCCCTCATATACTGATATTTTATTATAAATATGAAACAACCCTATTTCACCATCTATCCATCCTACGGAAAATGAAATCACTGCGCGTGCGTACGTAAGAAATACCGTCTCCACGTCGTGGTGTAATATTTTTTCCATCCCCACCTTACTTTTACGGGTATAATGTTTTAAAGAATAACTATATATGATTATTGTAAATTTATATTGATTCTGAAATAGTATACATACACTTCAATACTATTCCATGATCATAGGAATGATATCATCGCTCGTGCGTATGTACGACCTACATCTCTATGATGTGATGCGACTCGTTCTACATGATCTTAATTTAATAATGATTATATAAATGAGTTGAATGAGTAATTATTATAAATATTAAACTAACACCATTCTGAAAGTTAGGTATCTATAACCTAAAAATAAGAATGAAAATTTATTCATCAAAACACGCAAAAGAACATAAAGCAATAAACACCAGAATAACAAGTAGCTATGATATATTACTAATAAGAAGCTAAGAATATGAAAATATATGATATAATAACAATAATTATGATTCTAGAATAAGTCAATAAAATTATTTATATAATTATATAGGTGGTTCGGACACGTACAATGCATATTGGACCTAAGGTAAGGGAAAATCTTACAATCTCATTTTTTTCTGAGATTGTCTGTACTTCAGAATTTACTGGGGAATAATTATCATCCAAATACATGTTTCTTCAATATGTAATATTATTTCCATCCTCCTATAATTTTTTAAAACTAATTATACCTATTGGAGAACTTTTAGTAAAAGATTTGAAAGGAATCTTTTGTCGTTTTCAGTACGAGATACTTTTTGACTTTTCCAGCCAAAGTACGAGTAGAATGTTTTTTCAACTTATACAGCATGAATGGATTTTTATGATTCAATGGAAAATTATATCCATGAAATGTAATTTAAAAGTTTTCTGGTTTATTTTTTATTAACTTCTTTAAAATTTATAACATGTTAAGAAAGGAAAAATGTTTTTGATGTAGAATGGATTGTTACATCAAGAATGGAGTTCAAATGTTTTATAAATACAAATTTCCATATAAGATAATAAAGGGTTCTATCTGTATCCCTATTTTTACATTAATTTGATTATGTTGTGATAGAATTATTTTTATTAATTCATTTATATTATATGAATTGTTTTATGATGTCACGATATTGAAGAATTCCATTTTTATTACATGGGTTATGCAATGATGTATGAATTATGATTTTATGGAACACATAAGAACAGTTTCATTATGAGATGGGTGGGACCTATATCTCTCTCCAATGAATTTGGTAATGATTTATATCTCATGAGATAGACATGGCTGTAACGACAGGTTTATCTGGTTCAGTGATACAAGACTGAAACGATTAGTGAACTCGGTTCAGAAATGGACTTTGTCCACTAAGATAGTCTTGGCAATGAGTCTTGACCACTAATAATTGATTCTCTAAGATTATGTGTGTATGCCACAAAGTTTCATGTTATGATTTTTGGGATTACATTTCACTACTATGATTTATCCCATGCTATGAAATTATGATCACTTTTGTAGGTTATGATTTCTAACATTTAGATGTTCTTATGAATATTATGTGATTGATGTTACTTTTTTTTACCCTTATTTAGCATTTTATCTTACCCTTTTGTATGTTTTCTTTTCCCCAGGCCAGGAAGAAGGATATTAATTAGGATATGCCAAAAAAAGGTCTATAGAGATGATGAAATAAACGGGAGACAATGTAGTTGATTTTATGAACCAGTTGTTTATGATTACCAGTTTCTAAATACATTATACCCATATAGTCCTTTAATGGTTTTTTTATATGTTTTAAAAGTATGCTAGAATTCTGAAGTAAAAACAATGTATGTAAAGTATGGGTCATTATAGTTGGTACTAGAGGAAAGGTATAGTCAACCTTTGGAAACTAGGATGTGAATGCCTTAGAAAGAGCACTAAGGATATCTCTAAGAATAATCATAGTGTTTTAGAAATGGCCATGAAAAACTTATGATAAGACCTTAAGTGTAAAATATTATTCTTTATTATGTGGCTTTCCTATTATGATTGGTGTTTCTCACATTATGGTTATTGGTTTTAGTTAATGTCTGGAACCTAATGGAACCGTGTTAAAGCTGAATGTGATGGGAAATGCAATGATTTTCCCCCTGAGAAACCAAATGTTATGGGAGAGGGAATGAAAAATCTTGTAGACATGCTCACACAGCATTCTCAAGCTGTGAATCATGCATGACTTCCAAACAGCTAAGGAAGGAGAAACATTCTGTTGAATCCTTCATAAGGCATCATCCACCTTCATTCAGTGGGTCTTCTGATCCATTAGAGACTGAACAATGGATCAGTACCACTGAAAATATATTTTAAGTTCTACAATGTTCTGAGCATGATAAAGTCAACTTAGGAGTATATCATTTGGAAGGTGAATATGATCAATGGTGGAATCTTATTAAGAATACGAGCCAATGGGATGAAATTGAGTCAATGGAATGTGATGAGTTCAAGAACTTATTTTTCAATAAGTACTTCCCTTGTATTCTTCGAACAAAGATAGAGAATGAGTTTCTTGAAATGAACCAAAACGACGATAAATCTGTTGGTACCTACAAAGAAAATTTTACAAGACTTGCAATGCACTGTTCTGGAATTATTATCCAACATGATAGTAAAATAGATCGATTCTTTAGTGGCATAAAACCAAGTCTTAGAATGGCGTTATCCATAAGGGACTTCAATATCTATGAGGAAATTGTTCTAGGTCCTCTAACGGTTGAGATGTAGATTGGAGTAACACATAAATGATATGGGTTTGATAATAAGAGGAAAATGGAATTCGAAGGAAAATCTAAAGACAACATTGAAAAGAAGATGAGTTTTCCTTTATGCTAAAATTGTGGAATGAAAAATGGAGGGAATTGTCTTAAGGGGACAATTAAATGTTTTAAGTGTGGAAAAGAAGGACATCAAGAAGTTGAATTTCGATATAATGGGAAGAAGTTGTCTAATAATGCGAACAAAAAAAGGGTTACATAGAATACACCTCCTACACATCAATATTTCAAGTGCAAGGTAATGGGGAATTATACCAATCAATGCTCTAATCCATGGGTTGTGGATGATGATCAACGCCAACAAACTCATAATTCCAATGAAAAAGGAAAGGCACATGCAATTACTATTGGTGATGTGGAGTATGATAACGAAGTGGTGAAAGGTACACTTACCATCCACTCTAAACTATCAAATGTTTTATTTGATTTTGGATCCACCCACTCTATTATTTCTAATGAATTTTCTATGGGTATCACCATATTACCTCAACAATTAGATGTTGAGTTAACTGTGAGAACCCCTAATGGCACAACAGTCGCATCAAAAGTTTAGTATTCTTCTCTAATTGATGTTTGTGGGAAGGTGCTTCCTGTTAATCATGTGATCATTCCTATAGTGGAATTTGATGTGATTCATGGAATGGATTGGCTTTATTTATACAGAGCTCATATCAATTTCCAAAGAAGGGAGATAGCATTTTATAATCCCGATCAATCTAATATCATCTATCGATGCAATGATGAATATAAACATCCAATTGAATGTTCTTCCATTTTATGGGACTTGATTCCAATAAATGAAGGTTATTTATCTCAAATGGTTTGAGGGAAAATCACAATTATGAATACACCCATTTTACGAGAGTTTGATGATGTCTTTTCGGAAGAATTACAAGTACTTCCACCAAATTGTGAAGTTGAGTTTTCAATAGAACTCATACCGGGTGCTATGACCATTTCAAAGACACCTTATAGAATGGCCCCAATTGAGTTGCAGGAATTGAAGAAGCAACTCCAAGAGAATCTTGATAAAGGATTTATACGCCCTAGTGCATCGCCTTGGGATGCACTGTTTTTGTTTGTTATAAAAAATGATGGATCAATGAGATTCTGCATTGATTATTGAAAAATTAACAAGATCGCTATCAAGAACAACTATCCTCTCCCACTAATTGATGAATTATTTTATCAAATATGCGGATAATAATACTTTTCCAAGATTTATCTTCACTCAGGGTATCATCAATTAAGGTTAAAAAAAGAGGATATACCAGATACGGTTATCCATACAATGTATAGACACTATGAATTTATAGTTATGACATTTGTTCTTAATAATCCCCCTGTTATCTTTATTAATCTAATTAATAGAGTCTTTATAGATTATATTGATCAGTTTGTGATAGTCTTTATAGATGATATTCTTGACTATTCAAAGAGCATGTAAGAAAATGTAGATCACATGAGAATTTTATTAAAGACCCTACGAAAGGAGAACCTTTATACCAAATTTTCCATGTGTAAATTTTGGCTTCAAAAAGTTTCATTTTTGGGTCATATTATCTCTAAATAGGGGATATCTGTGGATGCCTAAAAAACAGAGGTTATCGAAAGATAGTTGAGACAAACAACAGAAACTGAGATCCAAAGTTTTCTGGGTTTGGCTGGATATTATCGATGTTTTGTGAATGATTTTTCATGATTATCTAATCCAATAACTAGTATGACTCTAAAAGGATTTATGTTTGTGTTGATGGAGGAGTGTAAAGATAATTTCATAGAGTTTAAAATAAGGTTATCCAGTGCACTGGTGCTCTCACTGCCTTGTAGTGGAGAAGGGTTTGTGATCTACAGTGATGCATCAAAGAAGAGATTGGGGTGTTTTCTCATGAAAAATGATATGGTTATAGCTTATGCCTCACAACAGTTAAAAAAATGAGAAAATTACCCAACTCATGATTTGGAGTTAGCTGCGGTAATCATTGCATTAATGATTTTGAGGCATTATATTTATGGTGAAATGTGTTATATTTTTACTGATCATAAAATTTTAAAGTATATTTTCACACAAAAGGAGCTGAATATGCCCCAAATAAGATGGTTGGAGCTGATTAATGATTACGACTGCATAATTCATTATCACCCTGGGAATGCAAACAAGGTGGCAGATTCATTACGCCGACAAGACTATGCTAGCTTATCCATGATGAGGATAAAAAAAGATCCAATATTTTTGGATTTTCAAAGGATGGATCATGGAATTATAATTAAAGTGGAGAATTCTTATCTTTCTCAAATGAATGTTCAACCATCTATACATGTGAAGATTAAAGAGGCACAAATATCATAAGTATAGTTACAAAAAAAGGTGAGAAATTTTCCAGAATTCAATATTTATTTTGATGTGATAATAAGGTTTAGAAATCGGGTTTGTGTTCCTCCCATCCCAGAATTATAGAAGTAGCTTCTAGATGAGACTCATAGTTTTTCATTCTCTATTAATCTAGGAAGAATGAATATGAATAGGGACATGAAAGCGTACTTCTTGTTGGATGGAATGAAAAGAGATGTTGCTGAATATGTCTCTCGATGCTTTGTTTGTTATCAAGTTAAAGATGAGAGATAGAATTCTAAGGGGATTTTACAACGATTAACCATACCAGAATGGAAATGGGAAAATAGCACTATGGACTTTGTCACTGGACATTCTAAAACATCCAAAGGAAATTATTCTATCTGTGTCATAGTTGATCATCTTACGAAGTCGGAAAACATCATTGCTATTATAGAAGATTCATCTCTAGATCATCTTTCTAGAATATATTTGAAGGAAGTGGTAAGATAGAATGGAGTACCACATTCCACTATATCTGATCGGGATCTAATGTTTACCTCGATGTTCTGGCAAAGTCTTCAGCATACTTTAGATAAAGAGTTGAGTTTCAGCACTTCTTATCATCCTCAGATAGACAGTCTGTCTGAGAGGAGAATTCAAGCTCTAGAAGACATGTTGAGAGCTTGCCCTATGGATTTCAAATTTGGTTGGGTTCAACACCTACCATTGGTGGAATTTTCTAATAATAATATCTTTCACTCCTTTATTCAGATGGATCCCTATGTATATCTCTATAGAAAGAAATGCTGAACTCCAACTTGATGGGATGAAGTTGGGGAAGGAAAGCTATTGGGACCTGATGTCGTTGATGAGATGGCACAAAAGGTCTGATATATTCAAAAACACAGAAGAGAAACTGAGAGTCGACAGAAAAGTTATGCTGAAAATTGAATAAAAGACCTAGAGTTTGAAGTGGGTGATAAAGTGTTCTTACGAATATCTCCTTGGAAGAGAGTAATGAGATTTGGAAAGATGGGAAAGCTGAGGCCTAGGTATATTGGTCATTTCAAAATACTAGAAGGTGTTGGGAAGGTAGCTTACCGATTGGCACTTCCACCAAATCTCTCTCAAGTTCACGATGTGTTCAATGTATCTCTCCTGAGAAAGTACATATCTGATCCTTCACATGTACTTAGCTCAAAATATGAACCGCTGGAGCAAGATCATTCTTATGAAGAACAGCCGATAGAGATTCAGGATCGTAGCAGAAATTTTCTACGGAACAAGACTACTCACTTGGTGAAAGTTTTATGGAGGAACCTCCAATTAGAAAAAGCTACATGGGAGCTAGAGGATATGATTAGGGAGAGGTATCCTCATCTGTTTGTTACGAAGTGAAGAATTTCAAGGGTGAAATTCATTTTAAGGGGGGTAGAATGTAACACCCTGATATTTTATGATATGTAATTTTTTATGTGTTATGTTATACGCAACATCCAAGGAATCTTTTACTATACACAACATTATCTTGGCTTGTGTTATACAAAAAATCAACTTTCCTCGATAGTGTGTCTTGTACACAACATCGAGTTTCACTAAACTACATCATATTATATAAACTAGTTGTTATGAATAGTATTAACTAAATTTTAAATTTTATAACATTATTATTCATCTTACAAATGTTCTAGAACATGGTATGAGAACAAAATAAATTTTTTCTGGTAAAATAAGTATTTTTTAAAAAATGCTGTTTTTCTGCCTTTTGAGGGCGCACCCACTTTAAATCTATTTTTTGAAATTTTTATAAGTTCAAGTTGAAAAAATAAAATTCTTATTTTGAATCAGTATATAAAAATTTACTTTGGAATTTTTTTTAATATTATTCTGATAACTTTCATATTTTAATGAATAGTAAAAACATGATATATTTTAATTAAAAAAACTTTTAACATAAAAATAATTTATATGGTTAAATTATAATATTGAATGGTTTTAAAGTATAAATAGAATACATTTTTACCATTTAATATAAAGTATATCATTACCATTAATTTTACATTGAATTCAAAGATAAAAACATTTCAATCTTTGACAATGTTTTAACTTTTAAAACTTATTTTCTTAACAACGGGACTAATATTAAATTAATTACTGCAACATATGTGTTGTAAATTTTGAAAAATTGATGCCATATTTGGATTTAGTGGGTCCAAATTATGTTAATAGGTTACTTTTATTTTTTTATTATGAATAGTAACAATGGTAATTTTTATTTACTATAGTTAAAGGTAAATCAGGTAATTAAGGGTAAAAATAAGATTATAAAATTACCCTCAAACATTCAAAAATCTTATTGGATGAATATAATTTGACTCATATCACCTAAGGGTCGGACAAGATTCATTTAATTTAATTTTTACCATGAAATAATATAATTATTATTTAAACCAAAGAAAGTGACAACAAGTCACTCTCTCAAATCTTAAAAGTGTAATAATTTTAATTTAGTGATAAACATTATAAAACATAGGATATAAATAATCCCTAGAATTACAGTTAAATTATCTACATAATATAAATTTATTTTAAATTATTAGAGAATAAATAATTATCATTAATGATGATACAATAATGATGTTGAAATTATTTTATTGATTGAAATATCAAATAAATGAGTTTAAAAGTACTAAAATAATTATTAAATGAACTATTTAATGTGATCCACTAATTTCCTAGATAAAAATGTCATGTTATGAATCTATTAAATCTTTTAGTTCGAACATATCTTCTTTATATATTTTTTTTAAATTCAAATAATTGAATAGTGTGAAAATTGACACTATTGTTATTTTATAAAAACTACATATTATAAAATAGTTTAAAAATCACAAAAATATTTAAAAGGTTATAAATTAAAATTTATGTGTTCTAAAATGTAATAAATTATACAATTATGGACAATTCACTACATATAAGTAATTATTTATAATGATTTATAATTTAGAAATTTATTACCACAAATAAAATTAAATAGATTATATAAGGATAAATCATGTTGATAATGTTTAAAATAAATTCTCAACCTATATAAATTTTATTTTATAATGAGATTACTACCCTGTATCATCTAAGCATCGGATTTGAATCATTTTTAGGTTTTTATGTCGGTTTGTAATTTATTATAAATTAATATTTCTTATAATTCCAAAGGTGCCCATCTCCTCCCTTATAAAAGGGAACCTCCTCCCTCTCCTCCTCACACCATTTTGAGCCTTCATGATAATCCAATCCCTGCCAATTTCCCTTATAAACTTCCTTAGAAACATAATAGAGGTTCTAGTTGTTGGAACCAGGCTCTTTAAAGCATGATTTGGTGTATGGTTTGTGTTTGTTGTCAATCCTCAGTGGAAGTTCCGAATGTGTTCCAGCAAAGTGATCATACAGTTCAAGCAGACAACAGTATTGAAGGTGGTGCTGTTTCCCAGTGTTTGCCAAATTTTTGGGCCTCAAAATCGGAAAATGAAGACATGGATTGTCTTCAAAAGGAGCTTCGCAGAAAAAGGAAGTGGTGCGCGAAATATAAGAGGCTTGCGCGAAATACTTATGTTAGGCGCGAAAAAACAGCGGGATGCGCGAAATAGTGGATCAAGGTTTTTCGCGCAAATAGTGTTTCAAAATCAGTTTGGTGAAAAATGGAAAAGGCATGGGCTGCGCGGAAAATAAGGGTTGTGCGCGAAATACTTAAGCTGGGAGAAAGATTACGCGCCAGATGAGAGGTTTTCCGCGCCGAAGGGGATTTTGCGCGCAGTGGTCTCAGTCGCCTATAAATATGAGGTGAACCCCTTCTTTCGAGCAGTTGAGAGACTCAGAGAAGATCCGAGGTCTGTTGCGCGAAAAAGGATAGCGTAAAGGGGATTGCGCGAAATATTCGGAGTTGCGCGAAAATGGGATTTTTGCGCGAAATATTATTCCGCGCGAAAAGTAATTTTTGCGCGCAATAGGAAGGTTTTGCGCGCAATGGGTTGGTGTTGCGCGCAATTGTTAGTCAGGTTTGTCTACACGTTCTGGTTATTCGGTTCAGTGGTTCTGTGCGTTCTAGTGCATCTATTTCGGAATTCGATGCAAGCAGAGTCTCATGCTGAGCAGAGGCAAAGACTTCAATGCACATCTATTGAAGAGACCTTCGCGTCTATAAACTGAGTGGGACTTCACCAACGGCAGTGAGCCAGGGGGAGTCAACGGGAGTGACCCGAGGGACGCAGTGAGCTATCCCTGAACAATTGTAAAGGCAGTGTGCCTGGGACAGAGTGTCTGTACCTGAACTTTTGTATCCGCAGCTAGTGAAGCATAGTGGATTTAGGTATGACCGGCAACCTGTCGGCATATGCTCCTTGGACGTAGCCCTCAGTGGTGAACCAAGTAAAAATGGTCGTGTCTTCTCTGTGCATGTGAATGTTTTCATTCTGATCATAATCATCATATAGATTCAACAAGTTCCTACCAACGTGGGAACATGATCCAACACATTAAAAGAAAAAGTGGTCACCATGATTCACCCCTCCCCTCTCAGGGTGTCTCGGGGTCCTTCAAGTGGTATCAGAGGGAGGTTGCTGGTGTTGAATCTGACCTTCTTCGTCATGGAAAACGCGGTAAATGTCAGGGGAGTCCCTCACTTCGATGGAAGCAATTTCCAGATCTGGAAGAACAGAATGAGATCTCATCTAAGATCTCTTGGAATGGAAGTTCTTTTTTCTACTGTGCAAGGAATACATGTCACTGATCCAACAGGTCTGGCTATGACTGAAACAGACAGGAAACTTCTTGATGCAGATGCTAAAGCACAGAATGCTCTCACTGCAGCCCTTTCTGATCAGATCTACCTAAAGGTGATGAATTGCACCTCAGCAAAATCCATGTGGGATAAACTTGAGAATATTTATGAAGGTGATAGTAAAGTGAAGGAGGCGAAACTACAAGTGCTACACAATCTGTTTGATGATCTGAAGAAGCATCCAGACGAGGATGCAGACTCTTTCTTCAATCGAATTACCGAAGTGGTTGGAGCTATTCGGGGCCTAGGTGAAGAAATCAAAGACATTGTTATTGTAAAGAAAATATTGAGAAGACTTCCACCTCTTTATAATGCGAAGGTGTCTGCCCTTGAGGAAAGAGATCTTTCCAAACTTTCTTTAGATGATCTACTGAGCAGTTTGGTAGCATATGAAATGAGAGTCAAACCTGAAGATGCTACGACTCGGGTGAGCAAGGAAATGGCATTCAAGGCCATGGATAAACTGAAAATATCAAAGTATAGTAGCGGTGAAGATGACGAAGAAAAAGAAATTCATTCTCTCATTGCAAAGAAGTTCCAGACGGGGAAAGGGAAATTCAAAGGGAAGTTACCTCTCGCGTGTTTCCGTTGTGGAAAAGTTGGGCACATTGCTTCTCAGTGTTTAAAAATGATCAATGATGAAGATAGTGAGGATGAAAACTTCAAGAAGCCTCAGAGAAGGTTCTTCAAAAAGGGAGACTTCAAATCTGGTAAGAAAATGCAAAGGAAGAGTTTTGTCTGTGAAGAGGAAGAAGATGATAATGAATTCTGTGATGAAGAAGAACCAGAATTCAAAACTGGGAACCATGCTTCTATGATGGCCACTGTTGAAAATCCAGAAGATACTGAAGGAGAAAAACAACTGAGAACTTGTGTAGATCCTGAGATGCAACTTAAGGATGCGGTTAGTAAGCTTAAGATAAAATGTAAGAGCTGCAATAAGTGGAAATCAATTGTGGAAGAATCAACTGAATATGTTGATCAACTAGAAGCTGAAATTGAACGACTGGAAGAATTTGTGAAGGTACAATCTAAAATAATTGAAAGCAATGATGATGTAGTAGATCTGAAGTTGAGAATTGAAGAGCAGGCAAAGGTCATCAATGACCTCACATCCAGACTGGATGAAAAATCCAAGACTGCTGAGGGTCATGAGGAGGAAGTAGTTACTCTAAGGAGTAAACTGGAGACCGAATCAGTTCCAAAAGAATCAAGGAAGAAAATACAGTTTGGACGATTCTCAGATGCAGAATTACTAGCAAGAGCCAAGTGTGGTTCAGATGGGGTTGGAAAAATCTTGAGTGATCCAAGACCCGCTTACATGGGAAAGAGTGGAATTGGCTGTGAGGCTGAGTCATCAACTGCTGGAAGTGAAAAGATCCAAAAGAAAGATAAGATGAAAGTTGAACATGTTGAAATATTACCTAGAGTGCTGAAAAGGGAACCCTCAATCCAAACTAAAAGGAGATCTGAAAATTATCCTCAAACTTTCAAAAATGGCAGACAGTCTTACTATTCTCCCAAGGAAGAAGCTATACGGAGAAATTCAAGTGAGAAGACATTTCTCCTCATGAAGTGTCAGTTCTGTGGCTATCTGGGCCATACCATGTCTTATTGTGAAGAGGCAAGAAGCTATCTGAATGGAGAAGATATAGATGCTCAACAAAGGAGAACAATTTCATATCCTAATTCTTATAGAAGAAATAATTTCTATGGATATTGTTTTCATTGTTCTAACTTTGGTCATAAGGCCATTAATTGCAGGCAGAGATGGGACATTGACACCTCATACAGAAGTTCCAGACATGTCAAGTATCGTCAGCAAGACAATGTTGCTACATCAAACAGGTTCCCACCTCTTAAAGAAGACTTTGACTATGAAGAACCTGGGTTTGCGGAAGAGATAGTTGAAAGGCCATCAGTTCTATTTACTCAATCTAATGTCTAATGGAAGGAAAGGAGGAAGATTGAGAAATCAAACCTTGCAGAGGTAGCCCTCAAAGCTACCAAGAACAACAGTACCTGGATTCTATATAGCGGTTGTTCATCTCATATGACTGGTAATGCCGGACTACTAACAAATATCATAAAGAATGTTGATGGTACAGTAAGATTTGGTAATGATGGGGCTCTGAAAATCAAAGGGAGTGGAAGTACCAAATTAGCTAATGGAGAACTAAAGAAGACTGAAGTCCTTTACGTAGATGGCCTACGTCATAATCTCCTCAGCGTGAGTCAACTCTGTGACTCAGGACTTGTTGTTACTTTTAATTAGAAAGGCTGCACTATCAAGGGAAAAACTGGCAATTCTCTCATGAAGGGATGCAGAACAGAAGGAAACTTGTATCAGGTTGATAGTGAAGAA
This sequence comes from Viscum album, assembly GCA_963277665.1. Lineage (NCBI taxonomy): Eukaryota > Viridiplantae > Streptophyta > Magnoliopsida > Santalales > Viscaceae > Viscum > Viscum album. Next base: position 1,562,258,493 of record OY728147.1, read on the forward strand.
AATGTATGTTACATGACTGTTGAAGAAGAAAACAATCTATGGCATCGGATATTGGGACACATAAATCCACAAGACATGGAGAAAATATCAAAATTGAGAATTGTCATGGACATTCCCAACCTGAAGTGTGAGCGTGAAAAATCGTGTGATGCTTGTATTCGTGGGAAGCTGGTCTGCAGTTCATATCGGCCAAAGAAGAAAAGGGCATCTCACCTTCTTGATCTGATTCATACAGATGTTTTTGGTCCAATAAATGTTGCAGGAACACATGGAGAAAGGTACTTTGTCCTTTTCATTGATGATTACAGTATAATGGCATGTGTGATGGTCATTCACAGGAAAAGACAAGTCCTTGACTGCATGAAAACATATCGGCGAATCGCCGAGAATGATACTGGACGAACAATCAAAGTGTTGCGATCTGACAATGGAGGAGAATACACGTCCATTGAATTTGAAAATTATCTGGAGAAGCATGGGATACAACATGAGGTAGCTGTTGTGAGAACTCCACAACAAAATGGAGTTGTTGAACGAAGGAATCGACAGATGAACAACATGGCACGAACTATGCTGATTGAGAGTCGTACTCCACGACATTACTGGAAAGAGGTTGTTCAAGCTGCAGTGTACATTCAGAATCGAACATGACTTTATATGGGTGAGACAATGACACCATATGAATTGTGGCACGGACGGAAGCCTTCTCTAAAATACTTTCGCGTCTTTGGAAGTAAGTGCTTCATCAGAAACAAAGAAGGAAATCAGGGGAAATATGGTGACAACGCAGATGAAGGAATCTTCCTCGGTTACTCAATGAACAGAAAAGCCTACAAATGCTTCAACAATCGTTTGGGAAGGATTGTGGAAAGCAATGATGTTAAGATAATTGAATAGAAAACCACAAATGCTTCACAGACGTCATATGCTGCTGTGATAGAAAGTCATGAAGAATGTGAACATGAAGAAACTACAAATGCAGAAATAGAGGAAGCTGTTCAAAACACTCATCAATCACATAATGATGTTGACTCAGAAGAAGAATCTGAAGAAGAAACTATGGCTGAAGAGAATACTACTGAACCTCGCAGGAGAAATCGAAGAGCTGAGATTGATCCATCCAACATAATTGGGGATAGGAGTGCACCCACTCAAACCAGAAGGATGATGAATACCACGCAATCTGCATTTCTATCAGTTGTAGAGCCATCCTCATTCGAAGAAGCTGCACAAGATATATCATGGGTGAATGCCATGAATGATGAATTAGACCAAATTGACAAGAATCAGACATGGGATCTTGTCCAGAGACCCGAAGGTCACAATGTGATTGGTACCAAATGGATCTTCAAAAATAAGTTTGATGAGCATGGAAGTGTCATCAGAAACAAGGCACGACTGGTGTGTAAAGGATACTCTCAGATTGAAGGCATTGATGTTGAAGAAACCTTCGCTCCAGTGGCTATACTGGAGTCAATCAGGCTTTTCCTTGCCATGGCACTCCAAAGAGGATATAAAGTATATCAAATGGATGTCAAGACAGCATTCATGAATGGTGTACTCGAAGAAGAAGTCTACATTGAACAACCAGTGGGCTTTGTCTTGGGTACCGATGAAACAAAGGTCTGCAAACTAAAGAAAGCTCTATATGGTTTGATGCAGGCACCACAGGCGTGGTACTCACGGCTAGATTCATATCTCAAGAAGTTGGAATTTAAAAGAGGAGGAGTTGATCACAATCTCTATGTGAAGAATTCTCCAAAAGATCAGTTCATGGTTCTTGTCTACGTTGATGATATCATTTTTGGTGGCAGCAGACAGAAATCAGTGGATGAATTTGCCAACCACATGAAATCAGAATTTGAAATGTCTATGATTGGGGAGCTCACATATTTCTTGGGGTTGCAAGTGATTCAAAAGAAGGAATACACTTTCATTTCTCAGGAAAACTATGCAAGAGAGTTGCTGAAGAAGTTCAATATGCAAGACTCCAAACCAATGTCAACACCGATTGCTGTTGGAACTAAACTTGGAAAGCATGAGGATGGGAACTCTTTTGATCCCACCATGTACAGGAGGATCATTGGAAGCCTATTGTACCTGACAGCGACAAGGCCATATATTGTCTTTGTAACATGCCTTGCGGCCCGCTTTCAGAGTAATCCAAAGGAGTAACACATGTCAGCAGTAAAAAGAATCATGAGGTATATTCAAGGCACACATAACTTCGGGTTATTTTTTGCTGCAGGCAGGGACAGTGAATTATCAGCGTTTTCTGATGCTGACTGGGCTGGGGATGTAGTAGACAGAAAGTCCACTAGTGGTGGAGCTTTCTATATTGGGTATAAATGTGTTGGCTGGTTGAGCAAGAAGCAAGAAAGTACTTCTCTTAGTACTGCTGAAGCTGAATATATCTCCGCCACAAAAGCATGCACTCAACTTCTTTGGATGAAGCAGCAGCTAACACATATTGGTGATAAGGTGCAGCAACCAATGGTGATTTATTGCGATAACAAAAGTGCAATTGATCTCACGAAGAATCCGGTTCAACATTCTCGTACAAAACATATTGAAATACGGTATCATTTTATCAAAGAAAAGGTTGAACAAGGAGTGATTAAAATGGATGATGTTGGAACTAATGAGCAAGTGGCTGATATCCTAACCAAGCCATTGTCCTCGGCTGTGTTCGAGAAGCATCGGTTGAACCTCGGTGTTCGACCACCTCCTACTGCATAAGGAGGCACCGGAAGTCCCCTCTCCCCGTTTGTCTTAACTGTTTTTATCTGCTTATGGCTGTGATGCAGGTTTATGGGGGAGATACTATCTAGGGGGAGTATGGCTTGAGATGAACGTTGAACAAACTTTTCGGTCTTTGGTTTTATTGTCAATGGGGAAGAAAGGAATAAATTCAAGTCAAGAGAATTCAAGGCAAGAAATTCACGGCAAGCGGCAAGAAATACTTCCGTGATGGAAGTGTAAGATTGTGATGAGAAGTTTAATAAGGATAGCATCGGGCGTCATGGAGAATTTCAAAACACTAAGACCCAATTAAAGCTTCCTCTCTTGTTTTCTACACCGAGCATTGCTCACGTAGACTTAGAGTGTTGGCTGAGTTGATTCTTGCGTTTTGGATTTGCTCATGGTTGGAGATCTATTGAATTTATTCTGATTGCCAACAAACCCAAAGGGGGAGATTGTTGGAACTAGGCTCTTCAAAGCATGATTTGGTGTATGGTTTGTGTTTGTTGTCAATCCTCAGTGGAAGTTCCGAATGTGTTCCAGAAAAGTGATCATACAGTTCAAGCAGACAACAGTATTGAAGGTGGCGCTGTTTCCCAGTGTTTGCCAAATTTTTGGGCCTCAAAATCGGAAAATGAAGACATGGATTGTCTGCAAAAGGAGCTTCGCAGAAAAAGGAAGTGGTGCGCGAAATATAAGAGGCTTGCGCGAAATACTTATGTTAGGCGCGAAAAAACAGCGGGATGTGAGAAATAGTGGATCAAGGTTTTTCGCGCAAATAGTGTTTCGAAATCAGTTTGGTGAAAAATGGCAAAGGCATGGGCTGCGCGGAAAATAAGGGTTGTGCGCGAAATACTTAAGCTGGGCGAAAGATTACGCGCCAGATGAGAGGTTTTCCGCGCCGAAGGGGATTTTGCGCGCAGTGGACTCAGTCGCCTATAAATATGAGGTGACCCCCTTCTTTCGAGCAGTTGAGAGACTCAGAGAAGATCCGAGGTCTGTTGCGCGAAAAAGGATAGCGTAAAGGGGCTTGCGCGAAATATTCGGAGTTGCGCGAAAATGGGATTTTTGCGCGAAATATTATTCCACGCGAAAAGTAATTTTTGTGCGCAATAGGAAGGTTTTGCGCGCAAAGGGTTGGTGTTGCGCGCAATTGTTAGTCAGGTTTGTCTACACGTTCTGGTTATCCAGTTCAGTGGTTCTGTGCGTTCTAGTGCATCTATTTCGGAATTCGCTGCAAGCAGAGTCTCATGCTGATCAGAGGCAAAGACTTCAATGCACATCTATTGAAGAGACCTTCACGTCTATAAACTGAGTGGGACTTCACCAACGGCAGTGAGCCAGGGGGAGTCAACGGGAGTGACCCGAGGGACGCAGTGAGCTATCCCTGAACAATTGTAAAGGCAGTGTGCCTGGGACAGAGTGTCTGTACCTGAACTTTTGTATCCGCAGCTAGTGAAGCATAGTGGATTTAGGTACAACCGGCAACCTGTCGGCGTATGCTCCTTGGACGTAGCCCTTAGTGGTGAACCAAGTAAAAATGGCTGTGTCTTCTCTGTGCATGTGAATGTTTTCATTCTGATCATAATCATCATACAGATTCAACAAGTTACTACCAACGTGGGAACAAGATCCAACACATTAAAAGAAAAAGTGGTCACCCTAATTCACCCCTCCCCTCTCAGGGTGTCCCGGGGTCCTTCACTAGTCTTCTTCAATGACCAATTTTAGTGCCCTAAGTGGATGTTTCAAAGAGGTGTGTCGAAGAAAAGGTAATATCCATTACCGATTCTTTCAATTTTTCTTCTTCTTATACTTCCTCTTATTTAGTTGTTTCATTATGAAGTAATAACATAAGTATCACTCATATACTTATATGTAATTATAAATATGAAACAACTGTATTTTACCTTCTATCCATCTTAAGGAAAATGAAATCACCGCGCTTGCGTATGTAAGGAATACTGTCTCCACGCCGTGGTGTAATCTTTTTTCCACCACCACCTTACTTGGATGTGTATGATGGTGTAATGAATAACTATATATTATTATTGTAATGTGATTTTTATTATGAAATAGTATACATACAATTCAATAGAATTCCACGATCATGGGAATGATATCATCGCTCGTGCGTACGTACAACCTACCATCTCCACGATGTGATGCGACTCATTGTACATGATCTTCATTGATTAATGATTATATAAATGAATTGAATAAGTAAATATGATATATATTACACTGATTAAATTCTGTAAATGAGGTATCTATAACCTAAAAAGAAGAATAAAAATTTATTCAACAAAACACGCATAAGAACATAAAGCAATAAAAACCCGAATAACAAGTCGAAATGAAATATTACTAATAAAAAGCTAAAAATATAACCATATATGATATTATAAAAATATGTATGATTCTATAATAAATCAATCACATTATTTGAATCATTATAAATGAGGTGTGGACACGTAAAAAACATATTGGACCTAAGGTAAGGGCAAATCTCTCAATCTCATTTTTATCAGAGATTGTTTATGCTTAAGAATTTATTACGGAATATTTATCATTCACATACTTGTTTCCTAAATATGTAATATTATTTCTATCCTCCTAAAAATTTTTATATACAATTTTACATGTTTGTGAATTTTTAGTAAAATATATGAAAGGAATCTTTTGTCATTTATGTTCGAGATACTTTTTGACTTTTCCGGCCAAAGCACGAGAAGAATATTTTTTTTAACTTATACGATATGAATGGATTTTTATGATTCCATAGAACATTATTTCCATTATGTGTCCTTTAAAAGTTTTCAAGTGTATTTTTAATTAACTTATTTAAAATGTTATGAAATGTTAAGAAAGGAAAAATATTTTTGAAGTAGAAAGGATATTTTCCTCAAGAATAGAGTTCAAAGGTTTTAAAAAAATTATTTTCCATCTAAGATATTATAGGGTTCTGTTTATATCCCTATTATTACATTGATTTTATTATGTTGTGATGGAATTATTTTTATGAAGTCATTTATCATATATGAATATTTTTATGAAGTAACGATGTTTAAGAATCCCATTTTTATTACATGGGTTATGCTATGATGTATGAATTATGATTTTTGGCACACATAAGAATGGTTTCATTATGAGATGTGTGGGACCTATATCTCCCTACAATGAATTGGGTAAATATTTATATCTCATGAGATAGACATGCCTGTAATGGAATGGTAATCCGGTTCAGTGATACATGACTGAAATGAGGAGTTAACTCGATTTAGAAATGGACTTTGTCCGCTAAGATAGTCTTAGAAATGAGTATTGAATACTAAGAAATGATTATCCATGATTATGTGTGTATGACACAAAGTTTCATGTTATTATTATTGGGATTACATTTCACTACTATGATTTATTCCATGTTATGAAATTATGAACTCTTTTGCAGGTTAATATTTTCAAAATGTTATGTTTTTATTAATATGATGTGATTGATATTTATTTTGATTACCCTTATTGAGCATTTGAGCTCACCCTTTTGTGGGTTTTCTTCTCCGCAACCCAAGAAAAAGGATATTAAGTTGGATATACCAAAAAGGGACTCTAGATATAATGAAATAAATGGGATACAATGTAGTTGATTTTATGAACCATTTGTTTATGTTTCCCAGTTTCTAAATACACTATACCTATACATTCATTTCAGGGTTTTGTTATATGTTGTAATATGTATGATTTAATTCTGACATAATAACAATGTATGTAAATTATGGGTCATTATATCTGGGTGGGCCACATTTCCCTTGACTATTCATTTATATTAAATTTTAAGATGAGATTATCTTCCTAGACAGAGTTTAATCTATGATATGAACAGGGGGATCCAATTATTCCATAGGGGATTGTATAAAATACTATTTTAATATTCTATAGATTATAATATAGGACATATATCTCTTGATAATATGTTTCAATATCATAATAATCGTACCCTTACAAAATTATTTATGGGTAATCTCGTGTTTCTTCATAGAAATCTTAAATCAACTTAATTATTATATATATTAAATAAATTATCAATTTTTTTAAAATGTGAAATGTATATAAAACACATTATTATTATAATGTGGGGATTAACTACTGTTTTAATACTGACCTGTATTCATGTTATTAGTACTCATCCATGGATCTATATTATAAAATTAATAAACATTATTCATTAATTCTGTAAGGGTATTTCAAAAAAATATGAATTTCCAGATAGATAAAATTTAAGGTTCATTTCAATGGATTTGATAGGGCTTCATGATGGTAATAAATATTCCTTTAATTTTATTTTCAATCTTAAATTTCATATGTGGTTGTTCGAGAGGGAGACCATATATGATTTATAACTACATGTTACATTTCATTTTCAAAATCATGATTTTTTTATTCTAGGTAAAATTTTTTAATTCTCATGTAAGATTCTAGGTTAGTTTTCTACCTTTATACAAGTGTATATTAGTATATAATAACATCATAGACCCTAAATGTTAGTCAGTAGCCTTTGACGGAAGGGTAGGTGAACACGATGTAACATAACCTCTTATATATACATATTAGTGTCTGATCATGAGCATATGAATTCATAAATTGATATCAACATGTCATATCATTTCTATTTCAATTTGGGGAGAGGATATAATGGGAATTTGGATGTGTTAGTGCTTGTATTTCACCTCAAACCGGCGCATCTCAAAAATAATTATTAGTTTTTTTCCATGTTATGATGGTTAAGTGATTATATTTCTCTACTCTATTTTTAATAGTTTCCAGTTAATTGTCCTGATTATCCATTAAAATAATTGAAATATATCTAGAAATATTTTTTGAACCAAGTATTGATACAACATGATATTTCAATAACCAGTGATCTCAGAGTTCATATTTCAAATTTATTATATATATTAATATAACAGTTCAACGAGTTTATATAAAAATATGAACAACTCAATCATGGAGTCACCTATTGATGATTTAATACATACATTTTTTAGAGCATGTGTTTTAAACTAATAATAATATAATTTTTTTAGCATCAAAATATTTCTAAAAAATCATTACTGGAAAAAAAGTATTATAAAATAAAAAATATTTTTTTTTGTAGTGACATATGACTATTGTACAAATACCCTATTAAGGGAGACTCTTGGGTTATCTGCAAATCCTTTGAGTCCTAGATAGCTGATCATGAAGAGGATGTGGGGAACAACATCAGACCATATGATAAAATATCTATTGGATGTATTGAATACAACATTGGAGTATGAAAACTCGCCAATGACTATCTTATAGGATAATTTTTCATTAATGAATGTTCCAAACATTAGGGATCACATTTTTAATTTTACTTCATCCCCCTTATTTATTTCTTGTAAATCATGGATCTCTTCCACTAATAAGTATTTATTATTTCATCAATGGTAGATTTAATTATAGTTTATTAATTTTTTCATTTTTGACTGACTATGTCTATCAATTTACATTTTTAATAGAAACAATTATTGTAAAACATGAACATTATAAATGATTCACTCTTTATGTTTGTGGATTGTGATTTTATTTAACCATTAGTTGAGACTTCATCAAAAACAACCATTTTAGCTGTTTGTTTGATTAATATCATGTAATCAATCGTTTCGCATCTATTCATTAGTACAATATATTATTACCATATTTCATTTTAAAGAAAATTTTCGGAAATGATCTATAGAGAAAATAATGATTTATAGAGTCCATATTGATTCTTTCATTCATGGATTTCCATGAAATGATTTGAAGGTGTAATAAAAGACTTTCCACGAGAATCAGACCATATGATTATAGTCAGAAATGATAAAAAGGGTAGGATCGAACACATATATTATTATAGGAGTGATTCAAGGCTCGATCATATTATGTTTCATCAAAATACTATACATGAAATAATTTAGGAATATGGAAAATGATTTGGTACACTAAAAGGTATATGGAAGTTTACAACATATGGGGACATAACTGAAACACTATGGTAGCCAAGGTATATATAAGGATAAAACATAGTGTTTTACCTACCACACACCATGAGACCCATGGATGGTGAGTCTGTATGATTCTAATGGGATTCATGTGGAATAACATGACTATGGAAATAGAAATGTGTGGAGTACTCATGTACATCTGATTTCTCAGACAAGGCTAGGTACATGAAACAACCTCATCACAATGGAATGGCCAAATTTATACGCAGATGAGTATACTTACACATGAATGTACACATGAAAGTATGATGGAAGTGATATATGTCGTATAACCTAAACACATGTCTTCTAAATCATCAAATATTATTTAGAGTCTATGTTCCCCTTACTGTTGATAGGTTTCCTTATTATTGATTTCCCTTGATCATTAAATCATTGTATATCAAATAATTATGTCTCTAAAATAGTATTGTGATCCCCTCATGGGTAATTGGTATTTGATAGAGTTTTCAGAACCCATCATGTTCATGGGAATAATCCTCTATTATCATTTTATCTAGGTGGGATAATCAGAATTGGTGTTTCCACTATAAATCAGTGTCAATGCCCTACTTATTGGGTTAATAAAACATAGCTTCAATGTATTCCCCATTTCCTTGGGTGTGGTAACAATTTATGTATATATCCCATTAATCATCCATAAATTACTACCTTATGGAGAGAATCAAGGAAAATGACATAACGATTTGATTCCATCGGTTCCATCAGAATCAAGGAGTGAATTCTCTTACAAGGATGTAGTTATAGACTCCCATGTAGAATATTCAGTTGGAAATGAAATTGTGACCTTACCTTGAAATTTGATCTCTAAAATAAGTATATATATATATTCTTTGATGTATGTAACCTAAATTTATTATAATTTATTATGATTATATGAAATATCTTGATGCAATTTTCTTTCTGATTTTGGTGTTTCCAACTGGTTATTGTTGTACTCAACCTTGTAATGAATCTAAATACACGAGTTGGATTTTGTGAATATGAATACAATATAATGTGGTTCTCAATATACAAAGAGAATACCTGGAATTTTTGGGATATATAGATTTTGGTTCAAATGTGGTTAAATATTCGATTGTTTTCCACTCTATAACATATATTTTATTTTTTACCCTTTTTTGACTAGCTTGTACTTGGCCATTTATTCTTTACAGCCTTTACTATTGTCCTCTAATTATGAGATTTAAATATATTCATAATTTTTTATCTATTTTACTAATTAATTTCTATATTTAACGGTCTTGTATATGTGTGTGAACGTACATGTAGTTACAAGATGACAACAGATGTAGGGATACATGTGTGTGAGATGATTCATGAGGTGATCAAAAGTCTATGGATCTGTAGTTCAGATATTCTATGATGGGTCTAGTCCAAATAAATAAATTAATTTTTAATTTTCTTATGGTATTGGAAATCTCACGTAGGATTGTCTGAACCACCATACAATTGAGAGAGTTATTGTAGATTGGCCTCTTAGGTAGAGGAAGTGGAAAAAGAATGGAGTTTCTTCTAGATGATATATGTGGTGAATAAAAATAGAGAGTACCAGTATGTGTAAGATTTTTCATTCATTTTCCACCACCATGGGTGGTCCACACTATGCTCAGGGAGCTGGTGGATTGTTGTGAGTGAAGAAATATCTCATAAAGGAATATGATTTGGAGACTTCATAGTTTATTTTAGTTTGAATTTTTTTTATATCTAATGTAGCTTTAGTTTTTTATAGACATAGGTATTGGACACACTATTCTAGTCGCATACCTTGGTTGAGACCTATAGGTTTTAGTTAACCCCTAGGATAGACTCTTAGTCCTGGAGACTCCAACCAAATATAAATCATTGATCTTGCTCTTTTTCAAACAATGTGATCTAATTCATTGAGGATAGAATTACTCATGTGATATTATTATAGAATATATGATGAAATAAAGTGAAATATTCAGACTATATATATCTTATATTCATACACAGATTCATTTTTTATATAGAGGATATAATGTATCAATATTAATGGGATGAGGCATTCCTTGATAGGCAATAAGGAGACCCAGGAATAGTATGATGTACTCAAACGTTGTAGGGAGTAGCCGATTACTTACAAGTTTTGTATAAAGACTCCTGGAGAGTGTAGGTTATGGGATATCATTTTCATGATATTATGGTTGGGTACATGGGCGTCATTATAGTTGATATTTTAGCATTTCCTCCACCCTAATAGATAGATATATACATTGATTCAGACTGAAGGATGATGCTGAAATCTGACACAGAATATATGATTACTCTTATAGAGATTGATTAGTGGTGAGTTCAGCATGTGTACATTCAAATGAATATATTTTTTACACCCAGTGGGTCCTCCTTAGATTCCTCAGTGACGTTATCCATGAAAGTGATTGAGTTGTTGAGGTTATGTGTAGATTATCAGTGTATAAAAATGTTGTCACTGAAAAATATGTATCCAATAAAAAGTACTGATGACAATTCTGATTTTTTAGAGTAGAAAATGGTTCTTCATTATTGACCTCACATTAGGATATCAATATATGTATGTATGTGTTGAGGATACAGTTAATATTATTACCAAATTTCGTTATAGACACTATTAATAAAATGGTTAATCCCTGTGGCTTTAAGAACACCCATTAAGTGTTCCTAGGACTGAAAAAATCTTCTATCATGCTTTATTTGACAAAATATTTTTTGTCTTAAATGTGTATTTACTATTATAATCTCTCTATAAACAGGATCATAGTATTTTCTTAAGTATGTTTCGAGATGCACTATATGGGAATAAGATTTATACAAATAACTCAATGTGTTAGTGATGAAGCTAATATTTTCACATATATTTTACTGTAATTTAATGTTTATAAACCCACAATAATGTTATTTAATGGGAAATTGTTACATATTTAGGTATTGATGTTATTTTGAACCTAAATGCAGAAATGGACTAATTCTGTATTTTTAACAGATTTTTATCACAGGGGTATTTTGGTCCTTCCTTATAAAGTATATTTCCAAATTTTGTGATCTGAATTTTTTATGAACCCTTATTTTATTTAATTCAACTTTTTATTCAGGACTAGGGACTGAATCGATATTATAGATGCCGTAAAAAATCAATGAAGTGAAAGATTTTGTCTGGCGGACTGCGTGGACCCCACTTTAGTAATAGAACCATAATTCGGACTAAACACCTCTGAATGATGCGATTCGACATGGATATGCAAGAGGGCTCCCAAAAGCGTCTCCAAAATAACTTTCAAGCCGTTTGGAATCCTTTATAATGGCTGTTTAGTGATATTGGTTTGAAGGAAGCTTCTAGGAAGATTCATCCAGAGAAAGTGATGTTCAATATAAAACTCATAACTCCTTCAATACGCATCCACTTAATCTGAAATTTGGAGGGTAGACTAAAAAATCATTTATCAAAAATATATATGAAGAGGTCCACATGTGAATCGGGCAATTAATGGGTCTAAAATGAGACAGCTTTCTGGTGATGACATCTGCCTATAAAAGGAGAGGGGATCCTACCTCTCAAAATATTCCATTAATCACCTCACCATCCATCACAAAGGTGGTTGTAATGAGAGAGAAATAGGATAGGATTATTCCATGATGTAATGAAGCCATTAATGGCTAACTCCAAGTTGTGGTGGGCAGCGGAGATCTGAAGACATTTCCCCTTTTGAGTTTGTGCTTTCATTGTAAAATATTTTCTTTTAAACTATCCTAGAACTTGTTTGCATGAATGAAAGAGGTATTTTTCTATCATGTTTTCAATTTCTTATAAATTATTCCATATTTATTATATTCTAATTAATTTAAAGTTGTTTTACTCATGGTTTAAATTTCTATGGTGAGGTCTCTCTTTTGAGCATGATGAGTTCATCCTGTTTTGGTTACTCGGAGGTTTTCGGGTAATTAGAACACTTTCATTAGAAGATCGGAACCCATGTATGAGGTTTCAATATGGTATCTATATAATTTAGGTGTATAACTTGAGGACTTGAGGTATACATTGGATAATTTAATTAAAATATATTCGTAAACACTGTTAAAGGGAGTGTCCAACGATCAACGTTTATCCACCGCTGCTACCTTAAACTTGTTCTTTCCAGCTCGATTTTCTTTCGTATTTTAATTGATAATGTAGATTTAATATTTCATTTTGATTTCATTTTTATAATCAAAATCCCCCATATATATTATATATGTTAGTTTTATATTAGTTAAATTAAAAATTGACAATTGAAAATACAGTGCGTATAAGAGGCCTCCTTGTGATCGACCCAATTGTGTACCACTATGGTGCATTCATAGGATAATTAGAATTTAATTGAATAGGGTAAAGAAACATAAATCCCCTAAATCAATTTGGCGCCATTTCCGTGGAGGCCAAGTGCTTACACACACTATTTTTCAAAGAAAAAAACAAAAAAAAAACAAATAAAGAGCCTTGTTGCATATCATTCATTTCATCAGCCAATATGGATTTTTATGGAAATTATTATAATTATTGGAATGTGGATAACTTTTATGATGAGACAAGTAGGGAAGATACATTTAATATTAAAATTCTTGAGAATTCCAAACAATTGAAAGAAAATGCCTTGATAATTCAAGATAATTGCAGAAAGATGGAAAAAGCAAGCAAGATGATATCATCGTTGGCCGCCCAAGTTGAAGATGTTGAAGTCTTATTGATGGAACGACAAAAAAGAAAAGCTGAGAAGAATGAAATAATTATTCCACCTACATTTAATGAATAAGTTTATGAGGTTGAAGAAAAACTTGAGGACCCACTTCCCTCTCCAACAAATGAGTTCCCAGTTGCCTTGCTTGAGGAAAAGGGTTCTAAAGCTGAAATTATTGAGGGTGTTTTAAATTCTGAGCATTCATTTCATTCAAATTTCATTAATTCTTATTTTCAATCTAATATCTCCTATTCTGAATTTGTAGATTATGCATCACTACTTCAGGATCTGGATGAAGAAGAAGAAGAAGGCCCTCTTGTTGATGATATAATGGAGGTTCTTGTTGAGTTATGCATTGGTGCATTTGAGGATGATGGCACAAAAGAAGAAATAATTGAAGAAAAAGTTTACGAACTTGAACCAGAAAAGAAGTCACTTCCTATTCTTCTATTTTCAACACCGGTGGACACCACTCCTCCAGATTACAAAAAGAGGGAGCACCCCTACATCCTTTTCCCTCCTCCTCTTAATCTCGAATTCAATTTTCCATCTCTTATAGGGGTTGGGGATATTTTTCTTTTCTTTGGGGGTTCTCAGTTCTGGCATCCACATATAGATATTGGGAGAAATAATTTGTGGTGGTTTCTAAGAAAGAAACCCCATCCACCTTCGGATTGGGGTTAACCTGCTGCAACTGCCTGACTAGGGGCTGTAAAAACCTAGCACCCGCTTGGGGGTCAAACCAAGCATTATCCCTTCCATTTCCCCTTTCTATTTTTTTTCTAATTCATTTATTTATTTATTGCATTGTAGGAAGATGTGGTACCAACGAAGAGCTTAACTCAATGGTATTTCTAGAAGAATGAAGTCATGTTGAATCATTCCTTATATTTAGTTTTTTTCTTCCCTTATTAATATTTTTTCAAGACAAAATGAAGGGTAGTGAAATTTAAGTGTGGGGGGAGTGTCGACATGATTATTTGTTTTTGTGTGCTCTCATTTTTTTTCATTTTTTAAGAACCTTGAGCTTTAATGATAATTCGGATCACATTTCACAAATAATTTATTTTTATAAAATTGAAATTATTTTTGAAAAAAATTGGATCTTAAATGATTGTTGATGTGATTTTTTTTCCATAAATTAGATTTTCAATCATTTTTATGAGTTTAACTAATTTTTGAAATCCATGGCCCTGAAACACTAACTCAAAATATTTTTCTCGTCCTGTGATGTATTCTAAAACACTTTCACATATTCTTTCTAATACCCACACTTTCATGAGGGAAACATGGATTTTTTGTGAGAACCAAAATTTGTGATTTTTATCTATCGAAGCATTTGATTTCATTGAATGTTTTTAATATGATTGAGGCACTACTTCGTGTAGCCACATATTATCCAGAGACATACCTTTACATATATCCTTCGTTAGCCCTTAGATTCCATGAATTGGAATATAGGTTTAAGCCACAATACAAGCTAATTTATCCTGACCTACCCATTCTCTTGGTATTTTTGCATGGATATTTCAAGTTTGAGTGTGGGGGAAGGTCCATTCATGTTCATTCATTGGGATTTGTTTTATTGATGGGAATTGTGTGGTATGCGTCAACATTTTGGGCAATGAAATAATTGAGAATGAGTCATAATCTCATTATGCATCTTTTTTTCATTCAGTTCTCCTTCAGAAAAAAAAATAAAAGATGTGCCTTTCTGGAGAATAAAAAATATATATATAAAAAAGGAAAATACAGGTGTGCCTTTCTAGATATTTACAAAAAAGGGGGAGAACTTGGATGATTTAATACCTTTAAATCATTGATTGGCTCAGGTACAATTTAAAATAAATTGGGGTGGTGTTTTGTTTCACATTATCAAGGTGGAATGAGTAAGAAATTTTCTGGGATTTCACTTGATTATTCATGCATTGTAGCTATGAGTCAAACCTTCCCTTTCTAGCCATGAAATTTTAAATCATTTAACCACCAACCCAAATCCACAGAGTCATTTGAACCTCTGTTGAAATCCCTCATGATTGAATTCATTTTTATGTTTCACGCTGTGGAGAAATGATAATTTTCACAAGCTTATGGTGATACATGAAATTTCCAAGTATGAGCATAACTCCAGAATTTATTTCTCTTGAGTGAAGACTAACATAAAAATCAATGCGAGGTAGGTTGTGATTGATCCATTGATGGATTTATGAGGTTGAACAAATTTAAATTTTTTCAATGAAAATAAAAGGAAATTGTTTTTCATAGAAGAGACATGATGAAATTCTGTTTTTGATAAGAATATGGATGTTTTCTCATTTCTGATTGTTGTGTGAATGTTGATTTGAATATATGATAATTTCTCAGGAGTAAAATGCTTAAGTGTGGGGGATTGACGAAGCTAATATTTTCACATAATTTATACTGTAATTTAATTTTTATAAACCCACAATAGTTTTATTTAATGGGAAATTGTTACATATTTAGGTTTTGATGTTATTTCGAGGCTAAATGCTGAAATGGCCTAATTCTATATTTTAACAGATTTTTATCACATGGGTATTTTGGTCATTACTTATAAATTATATTTCCAAATGTTGTGATTCAGATTTTTTTGAACCCTTATTTTATTTACTTCTGATTTTTCTTCAGAACCAGGTGCTGAATCAATATTATAGAGGCCGTAAAAAATCAATGAACTGAATGATTTTGTCGGGCGGACTGTGTGGACCCCAGTTTAGTAATAGAACCATAATTCAGCCTAAACACCTCCGAATGATGAGATTCTACATGGATATGTATGAGGACTCCCAAAAGAGTCTCCACAATGAATTTTAAGCCGTTTGGAAGCCTTTATAATGGCCCTTTAGTGATAGAGTGTTGAAGGAAGCTTCCAGGAAGCTTCATCCAGAGAAAACGATGTTCCATAGAAAAATCATAACTCCTTCAATACGAGTCCAATTAATCTGACATTTGGATGGTAGACAGAAACCACATTTATGAACAATATATATGAAGAGGTTCATGCATGAATCGGCCAATTAATGGGTCTAAAACGCGACAACTTTTTGATGATGAAATCTTCCTATAAAAGGAGAGGGGATCCTACCTCTCAAAATATTACATTCATCACCTCACTATCCATAAAAAATGGGTATGGATTAAGAGATCAGTAGGATAGTATTATTCAAATATGTAATCAATCCATGAAGGGATAACTCCAAGTGGTGGTGGGCAGCGGATATCTAAAGACATTTCCCCTTTTGAGTTTGTGCTTTCGTTGTAAAATATTTTCTTTTAAACAATCATGGAACTTGTTTGCATGAATGAATGAGGTCTTTTTATCTCATGTTTTCAATTTCCAATAAATTATTATATATTGATTATATTCTAATGAATTTAAATTGGTTTTACTTATGGTTTAAATTTTTTTGGCGAGGTCTCGCTTTTGAGCACGATGAGATCATACTGTTTTGGTTACTCGGAGGTCTTCGGGTAATCAGAACACTTTCATTAGAAGATCGGCACCCATATATGAGGCTTCAATATGGTATATAGATTATTTAGGTGTATACCTTGAGGTATTAAGGTATACATTGGGTAATTTATTTAAAATATATTCGTAGACAATGATAAAGGGTGTGTCCAACGATTAACATTTTTCCACCGCTGCTACCTTTAGATTGTTCTTTCCAGATCGATTTTCTTTGGTATTTAATTACTAATATAGATTTAATATATCATTTTTTTGTTTAATTTTCATAATAAATATCCCCCCATATATATTATATAAACTAGTTTTTTATTAGATAAATAAAAAGCGACAATTGAAAATACAGTGCATATAAGCAGCCTCCTTGTGATCGAACCAAGGGTGTACCACTATGGTGAAATCTTAGGTTAATAAGAATTTAATTGAATAGGGCAAAGCGACTGAAATTCCCTAAATCAGTTAGTTTTGTTTTTTCTAAGTAGACTACTGGGGCAATTTATATCAAAAAATTTTGAGGAAGTGGATTCAGAAAATGATACAGAAGTGTTATCATTATGTGCACCCATGTGCACAATGGAGGTAAAGAGATTACTAGGTTCAGAAGGAACATTTGGAGTTATGGTAGTGGTTGAAAAGCACCCCAATATTAAGATTTTTTGGATGAGGATGTCGAGTAGGTAGTGTTCATCAAGGACTTAGAGAAAAAACATGGGTGTTTGATAATTCATTATAATTATATGATTTCCTATGTGAAATTATAGTTGAGACCACATAACCAGATCAATGTGACCCCTGATTTTAAGTAGATAGTTTTGTTATTCATTCTTTTGGTGTAGTTACCCAATCATGTAGGATAGATGATTATCTTATACACTTACCCCTTGTGTCTTGAATATATATTATATTATAATTAACATAACTAGAGTAATATTTTATGGTTTCATTTCTTCCAAAAATATTAATTCAAGATATTATAATATTTTTGGAAGGGGAACATTGTGGTAGATTCTCTTAGCACGATATCATATTCCATTTTATTTTTCATGACTCACTAGTAGTTATCCTTATTGATGCTGTAATTAGACGAAGATGATGGTGTTTCATATATTCATTCAAGGGTTTTTACCCAATTAATTTAGCATTGTGTTCCAGAATCTCATCATTGAGATACAACCTATAATACATTAAGAAATAAAATAACCATGGGGCATTATCCTGATAGATTTTTATAATTTATAACTCATTCCATCCACATTAATGGATGGATGATTATACCAATTACATTGTGAGAGGTGGTGATGTGAGGTTTCATAAATCCCATTTGGTAGTATATCTATTTTTGGAAATTATGTACCTAGTCCTCTAATCATAGTTTTTTTTACTAACATGAAATGTTGAGTAGTGATTATTATCTCTCATTTTCCCAATATAATACAGGTGAATGTTAATCAATAGTTTCCATTGGGTTTATCTCCACCCATTGTGGTTCTATAGTGGTTGTGGAATTACATACCTATGGAATTTACTATGAGGATACCACAAATGATTATATCACAAAATGTCATCTAGGTGTTCATCAACCAACCCACCATATCATACAACATCTTACCCATTAAATAGTAGAGTTTATTATATCAACTGGAATGAAATTACATGAATGAAATATTCCATCTCTATAAAGATCCTTTGATGGTAATTTAAGGCTACGATACTTGCTTAAAATCAAAATTATAAAAAGGATTACAGGAGCCCTTTGGGATTCAATTGTGTTTGAGTAAAAAATTTCACCCATAGAAATTGCTGACCACTCAGGTTTTGGAGGACATGATATAAAATTTCATGTTGATCATTGGATAGAGTTGGATGATCATCAACCCTTAGTGTATTGTTTGTATGATAATATCTATAATTCTTCCATAGTTATTATATAATTATAGTCCTTATATAGGATTCCATATTATGAAAAAATATATTAAACATATCCACTTGAGTCCAAACTCATGGACCATGTGTTTGTGTGAGAAACAACAGAGAAGGATCAGATCATATAGGAGTAGATGAGGACTAAAAAAAATATATCTAGTTTCAATTGAGGACTTCGGGAAGAGAACTTTGGAGTACAATGAGGGCATAAATGAGTTCATGAGGTTCCAATACAAATGTTTATTATAGATATTTTACTAGGGAATAATGCTTTATGATATTATGTGATCCTTTCATATTACTACGTATTATTGGTGATGTGGAATACCACATAGCTCTTTCACCATAGTTAGACGACATACATAATGTCCTGCACATGTTTCTACAGAGGAGATATGTGAGTGACTGACTGAATTTTCACCTCTTGGGATATTTAAAAATATAGTATTGAACTACCCTTGTAGATTTCCTAGTGGAGATTGAGGATAGACAAGAGATTTTCACTACCAGAGATAAAATAATTTTTTGTGTATCTGGTGCTAGCATAAGAATCCATAGGAGAGAATATTTGATCATAATTCACTGATGATAGATCAATACCCACATCGTTTTGAGTACTCATTTTTTCACTTTTCAGTAGAAAAATACACAATATAGGTAGAATGTAATGTCTTTATTTTACCATGTAAATTATTTTTTGAAATATTTAGTAATTTTTCTAGAGCTAGTTATTGACAAGGCATAGATTCTATAGCCTATAAATCAAATAATTGATATTTCAGAAATGCTAAATATATTAATATCATGCATGAATTTTTTTCATCAAAAAGTGTAATGAATCAAAAATAGAGCACTAGATGAGAAATTTGGGACAAAAATTGAGTATATAGATCATTTTTTTCCCTAGGAAATGAAATTTTTTTCCGGTGTGGGGAATTTTATAAAACATTATTGTGGAACAAATAATAATGTAAATAAATTTCTATAATTTATTTATTTTTTAACAGAGATTGATGAATCCTTTATAATTACCACATTATAGGGGAGTATTAAGGTTATTCAAATAACTTTGTTGAAATAGATTAGATATCATGGATAATAATTGTTCAATGTCATTATACTAGAAGATTAAATCGTTATCATAGTGTTTTTTAAAGACATCAGAGTTCATGGATCACAAAAATGAGTACAACACAATATCGTTCTTCATTAGTAATTCATCCAAACTAAATATATGGATTATTTTTGATTCATCAAATTTTTTATCCCATGTATAATTAGGATCAATTTCATTAACAATAATTTACTCATGTATTAATGATAGATTTAATTATGGTTGGACAATTTTTTTAATATTTATTGATTTCATCATTTCATTCATCTACATATGGTAATGAATTAAGAAAATCATGAACATTGGGTGAGTTTAATTATGAATGTTTTAGGTTTGTTCATTTATTTCCACATACATTGTGCATTCAACACAGATATTCATTTTGGATGATGTTTTGACTAATATTGGGTAATCAATTATTCCACAGAAATTATTCATAGTAATGAATTGATATCCTAGATCATATTCAAGAACTTTTTTGAAAAAACATATTTGAAATAAATAATGATGAATAGAGGTATGTTTGAGGATCCCATGCATGGTAATATTTTTGATGATGAAGAGGCACAATGTATGGTTTCCATGGTGAATTATAATGACACATTCTGGAGAGTGGTGTTGGAGGGGTTCGACCAGAAAAAATCCATGTTTATCAAAGTGCTTCATAGTTGTATTAGAAGATATAGGATAAAGGGATGATATGTTAACGAACTAGATAATATGAGGAATTATACAGTAATCACAATGTAATTTGGAAACAAACACAATCTTGGGACCTTGCTATAGCATGTGTTTTTTCCACAAAATAAATAAGGATCAAACACTGTGTTGCTCCTACCACACAACATGTCACTCGTTAATAGAATACCAGATTATATCTTAAATTATACTTGGGTATGGACACATCTAGGAACATTGACACAGTTAGAATATATGGTTATTTACTGGTACCCAGACATTGAAAGGTACAAGGGATGACATTATTATACAGACATGGAAAGATGTAAATGAGCATATACAGATGAACATGGACACAAACACTGATAGATCTAAGATTTTTAGTAAACATTGTGTACTATACATACATTCTTTTAAATCAATTAAATATGAATTTTAGAAAAGTAACCTATTATTTTGGCCTAATTTCTTTTATGGTTAATTCACTCAATCCCTTAATATATGGTATTAATCTTAATTACATCCTATGTATAGGATTTATATCCCCTCAAACTGAATTTTTATGAGATAGTGTGTTCGGAATCCCCTATTTACTTGGGAGGAATCATTTTCCATGTATTCCAATGGTGTAGTTATTAGATGTTGTGTAACTATCTATACATGGAAATACATCCCTAACTTAGAAGGTTATTATACAATCATTTGATGATATTAAACAATTAAACTAGTTGAGATACCCATATGTGTATTCACCTCTTAATACTATTATCATTTAATTACATATTGCGATAGGTAAGGATACTGAAATCATAGATGGAGTCCATCAGTTATATCTATCTCACATAGTGAGTTCTCTTGGGAAGGTGTGGTAATATAAACACAAATGGACTCATAAACTGAAAATGCAGTTGTGACTTTTTGATGAGACTTATTCTCCACAATGAGTATGTTTGGATGTTTTATTATATGTATCATATCATAGTTGATATATCCTATGATGAGATGAGTAATCATGATGCTTTATGGTTAGTGATTTAGTGGAGCCATATAGGATTTTGGTGTTCTCAATAGACATGGGATTTTCCAATAAGATTCATGTGATATGAAATTGATCACACATGTTATGGGGTTATCTATGGAGCAAGAGATGGTAGACAATAGTTTTGGCCTCTAAAAATCGTGGTTCATACCAGGCGTAAAATTTTACTTTTCTCTATGCTTTCATATTGGTTGGGAATATTTTCATTTTTGGGTGGGATTTTTTGGTATATTAATATTTTTTTAATATTATTTAGAGTAATAATATTGTGATATTTAGATATATCCATGTATTTGGATTCATCTTTATTTTTTAAATTTATCATTTTATTAGATTGGATATGTGAGAGAGAGACAGAGAGATAGTACAAGTATCTTGTTCTGAGTCCTTCCATTTTATTATTATTGCAAACCATTGTAGTCTCCAGCTCCTACCCTATTAGAGGTAATCTTTTGGTAGTAACAATTCACTTATAATTATATATGTGATCCACTGTGGGTTGGGTCATAACAATGATATTAATTTATCTATGTGGACTAGAATTGAGATTATTATAGTGATTTTACTATAATACAACTTGAATGAGGAATTTACATGTTAATATTTCATAGGAAAATGAATTTTCATGCAATATTTGTGATTATATTTCATTGATATCATTTAAGAAATAAAGTTATATTGTTTATTGTGCCAAAAAAATTATTGATTCCTTATATAACATGTTTCTGACATTCTATTTAGTTGGAAGAAGACATTGCCCTTATGATGAATGGTCTTAAAGATCCCATGTGTGATGCTCCCTATGTGTGATTATACAGTCCCTCCATGAGAGGGTTGTATAGTTACCCATGATAGGTTGGTATATGCACTGTCCACTGCCATGATAAACCCCTTGTTGGTTGATATGATAATGGTTTTGACATGAAAATTAATTTATTGACATAAAATATCAACAGAGTCATATTTAGTGTTCAATAGTGTATATTGATAATTGAATGAGCATGAATCCTAATCTTTAAAAAATAATAAGGTATTCATAGATGTGAATTTACAATTCTCCTTACAACGGATTAGTTTCAATTATATCCCATGTTGGGAGGTACTTCCATCATTATTTTGGTTGGAATTGATTTCTATACAATATATAGTCGGTTGTTCAGGATTATCTAATATTGATAAATATTTATCATAACGATTTTTATTATATATAATCATACAAAATATCCCAATATCCCATAAATAATTTTTTAATTGAATGAAAATTACCATTTTTATTATTTTAAAAGAGAAAACTGATATTGTACAACACTCATAGGGTCCAAAAATAATAGATTGCAATGGAATATCCCTTTACAATGATATGAAAATCAATAGGTAATGAAAATACCCTGATGTAAATCATGATATTATCACTAGGAATCAAATGGATTAGTTAGAAAATGACCACAAAAATCCTTTGTTTCTATGTGTGTCTGACCGAAATTCAATGACTGAAAATTATTCTACATTTTTGGAAAATGTAATCTTGGTACCAATGATACTTGATCTTATAAAGAAGGTATCCAACAATTAAATAAGTGACTGATTTAATTTAATTAATTTGAATATTCAAAAACCAATACAACAAAATTTTAGTTACCAATTCCATTTTCTCCACAGCAATGGAATTTCACATCCCATAATAGAGACTAAAACCAAAGAGTATTGATCTTCTAATAAATCTCGAAAGAAAATCTGCCATAATTTTCCCTAAAAGATGCAATCTATTGAAATTTAATTTCAGACCTATATTGGGAGTTTTTTATCCATCTTCCTGGGTCTCCTCTTCTTCCTTCCTTGAAATTAAAACAGTATGAAAAAATCCATGTAAAATATGAAGAAAAAAACTTACCCAGTGAGAGGATTCCATATTCCACCACCTCACCTTAATTTTAAAATGATACAAAAATATGTGAGGACATCTGGTAATAATGTTCTTAATAATGTGATCCAAAATAATCCTACATATACATTTTATACAAATATAATTATTAAACTTTAATTATAGTTAATATATTTATATATCCTTAAAAATACACCTTCATAAGAAATATAAATTTAATTTTATTATAAATTTATAAATTTATATTTTTAGGATTATAAAGAATATATGTAGAAATGAAAAAATGAAATATATTTTATTTGGTGTACCTCTATTTTTCTGTGTGAGTTTATATTTTTAATACTATATATATACACAAATATGTCTATTTGCAATGTTTTTTATTTTGACTATAAATGTATATGTATATATTAAGAATATATATAAAAAGAAATATATATATATATATATATATATGTCTATGTTTGTGTGTACCTATTGATATTAAATTTAAATCTTCAAATACTTATATACTCTCACAAAATCTTCTAGATAATATATATGTTTATAATCAAAATTAATTTAAAAAATTGTTAATATGCATATGTGATTGTGTGTGCATTTTATGTCTTTGATTATATATATAAAATTTTATCATTAATGGATTTATCAAACACAAATAATAATTTCCACCACATCATAGCTAGTAATAATATCAATTTCAGCCAAGCTAAAAATGAAAACACCAATTTAATTGTATTGGCATTTTAAAATTTTATTGATAAGGTGGGGCACCCTTGATATTATGAAAAAAGAAAAGAAATATATCTAAGAAATGATGGATGGACATTATTATCTAGGAAAAATACATCTATCCTAGATCAGTACTATTATATATTATTAAGAAAACCCACAGATATAGTTTAATTTAGAAAATATATTTATATATATGGAGAATATTAAAACTATAATATGTAATTAAATAAGTAATAATATTTATATATAAGGGTGTGTTAAAAATATAACAAATAAATTTATTAAGTAATCTCATTCAAATTATTTGAAATGTAAATAATATAATTTTTATATATTACTAAATAAATATAAATATTTTAAATAAATAAATTTATATTTCCATGTTTGTATATGTAGGGATATACATATATATATATAAATATATATATATGTGTCAAAACACAAATATACAATTTTTTTTAAAACAACTATAAATATTATTATGTGTTTGAATTTACATTTTATATTATAGTAGAAATTATTTTATATCTATAAAATTATATATTTATTTATTATTATAATAGATTAATATTTATATAAATACAAATAAAATTAAATGTAAATATATCATTAATACTATATTATTATATATATATATATGAAATTTTTATAAGTTTATATTATATTTTTTATACATAATTTTTCATATTTATATTATATATATATATTATTTATAATACAAATATCTATATATTCTTACTTATATATATATATATAAAATTTCAATTAAAAATATTTATATTTTTAAATTGAAAATGAGTCTGTAAATATTAATATTATTTATATTTATCACACACATACAATTAAACAATATATACAAATATAACATTATATGTTTATAATAATTTGTTTATAAATATAATAAATTTTATAAATACAGATTTACTAAACTGAAAATAGAAATGTATATATTAAAAATAATAATTTAATAAAACATTTACTTCATTATGTGTTATTATAAAAATATATACTGAAATATATATGTGAATAAATATATATCTTATTATAATTACATATGTGTTTATATATTTATTTATTACATAAATACCTATGTATATATATTTATTTATTTATCATTAATGGATTAATTTTTATGAAATACAAATCATTTGTGCCCCAATATATATATGTTATATTTCAAAATTTTCATAGATATATATTTATATGTGACTGAATTTAGGGGATGGACATCAGTATATCTCATATTAAAATGGAATGTATGCATGCTAAATTGTCCAAAATATATTCAATCTTGACCAAAAAAATCATTCCCATATATATAGAATTGACTAAACTGTTAGGATGATTTTTAAATTTTTCATAATAATAAATACTAAAACCTATGACTTTCAATGGGAATGGATAAGATATCTTTCCCTAGAGTAGGATTATCCTATAATGTATTTTTTCTCCAAAAAATAAACAATGTGAGATATAAAAGAAAAATATTTTTAAAAAACACATATGAGAAATAAATCATCAAGACAAAAAAACAAACACACACTAAATTCACCTATAGAGGACCAAATTATATGTGAACTAGGGGGAGAACCATATCATAGAAGCATTATAGATCCATTACTTCACTCAAATTACATTAACTATATTTCAACACCATGAGTAGTCTTAATTTGCTATAGATCAATATTTAAAATCCATTAAAAAATCATACAATATCATACAATTACACTTTCTAAGACCCCATAGAAAATAATAATTGATTTGGGTGCACATAATCTCATAGAACAATGTCAAAATATCGAACTATAATCATTAATATAAGAGAAATTTATATAAAAGGCACCGCATATGACAGTATTATCCCATACCTTTAAAAAAATTGTCATATGAAACCTAATATAAACAAGAAATCCACTTCAATACATGATAGTTTATTAATATACTAATGAATACATGTATACATTATAAGATCCCATAAAGAGATACTCTGATATTAACATTAATATCTCATAATCATCCAACAAAAATTCTAATTATGTGACCCTAACACTAGGTATATAAATGTGAATTTGAGATATAGTAAACCCTTTCTCTAAATTGTTATAAACCATAAAAATTTCATTAAAAATAATATTTCATCTCTATTTTATGGTCCCTATATGGTTTTATGGTTGGTTATTCCTATGGTGGTTGAGGAGAACATAATTAGCCACCTTAAACCTCAACAATTAGCCATGTCATCAACCCATTCGTAGTTAGCTACTGATTCTTCATTAATATATCTTTAAAATTTTCAGCTTTAGACACCATGATACACATGTTAATACATTAGTGACTACCATCCTTATTATGAATAAAAAAATTATTCACTTTATCAATTTTTTTTTTGATAAGTAAGACGGAGTGTAAAATTATTCATTAAATACATGGTCTCTTCCTATACCATCTTAGCATAGTTCAAAACTATTCATTATAAATCTAAATAAGATTTCTACTAAAACCCAATAATATATAATTGAATGAAGATGAGATAATAAAACCTATTAAATGAATTCCTTGGGTGAAATATCTACAAAATTATATCTCATATGATCGCACAATCAATGTTGTAATGTTAAACCTCAAAAAAATATGAGAAGTTTTGGTCATCAAAAATTAATAAATATATCCAAAATATCACTCAATAATTAGAAATAAATTATTTGTGGGTATCATCTATGAAATCACCTTCCCATGTAGTGATTATATTTTATAGAAAATATTTTTTTCAAAATATCTCTCCAACATTATAATCATATAAGACAACAAATCTTCATGAGTCATGTTACCAAAACTATACTCCACCATCATAAATATCACGCCGAATGGGAAAAATATAAAAAATCAATAGCTCACAAATTATGTTTTCATATCATTTTGGATTTTCTTGATGTAATCTATGAAGACCCTCTAAATTCTTAGTATGCATGAATTATATATACTTTGAATAAAGGGTTTATGTGACAAATATAAATCCAATTAAATTATCCATGGGTTATATGAATGTAGAAAATCCCTTTATTTATAATATATTCATAACGAAGACATATATTTGACCCTAAAAATTCCTAAATATACCTTATAGAATATGATAATCTAAAAATATAGAAGAACCCAAACCGAGTGATGGTAAACTTATAAGAATTCCTTTATCCCATT
Source organism: Viscum album (assembly GCA_963277665.1). Taxonomy (NCBI): domain Eukaryota; kingdom Viridiplantae; phylum Streptophyta; class Magnoliopsida; order Santalales; family Viscaceae; genus Viscum; species Viscum album. The sequence continues at coordinate 1,562,286,071 of OY728147.1, forward strand.
CTATTGGTAAATGGTGTCTCAAAAATCCATGGAATAATATTTATTCAAAAAGTATACTGACTATAATTTCAGATTTCAGAGCATGGAAGGGTGATTTGATGAAATGAAGATGATATCAGAATATCCAATGAAATAAGATAAAATTTTATTGAAAAACATGTTTAGGGAAACCATAACACATTACATTGGCCATCCATAAAATGTTCTATTATAACTATGATAAAATACTCAACCAAAATATACAATTTATTTCAAGATAATATATTCATTTAATTGAAGACTAACTAGTATATATTGAACCCCATCCCTACATGTCTCTACATACCTTTTGATGGTCATGAAATATCCAACCCTCATTATGTATGCTGAAATAGGGCCATATCTGGCATTTTTTCACCACAAAAAAAGTCCATTATTACATGAGAATAACCCATAAATGAAACCACAATGTGAAAAACATGAGAACAATATTTAATTTATTTCAACTATAAAGCTTTTTAGTAGAGCTCCAATGATATAACTAACTAACATTGAAAAACATAGATTGGAACCAATAAATCACACCAACACTAATGAATATAAGTGTTAGTGAATAATATATATATCACACAATAATTATTTCTTATAATTCCTTCAACAATTCAAAAACTATATATAGTCACATAATTCCTAACTACCAACACAATGTTAATGAAGATGATTAGCCAAATGATTAACACCCTTATATTTCTATATTATGGTTTTGTATTCAATTTAAAAATATGTTTAATAACATGATTCACATTAAACATTATAAAACTACATAATATTATATAACTGTTGAAATGTAGTGATTGAAATGATGATTAATATTAGAGGTATAAAACATTATTAAATACATAGTTAAATTAAATAATATTCATTTTTTACAACAATGCATTTATTAAATTAATGTGGCTAAATAAAACGTATGATAATTTGAAGATAATGTTTTCTATCTTCCAAATTTTGAATATTATCTTCCATAAATTATTTAACAAAATTTATTATATATATGGTATATAGTTGAAATTTATAATATATTTTCATATGAATATTATATTAACTCTATGTTTAATAGAAATTTATATAATATAAAAATAATTGTTGATATGAATTTGAAAGTATATGTAATCATAAAGGTATTTTCTCATTATATTTTATGTTACAATCTTGAATTTTAATTCATATAATTTAAATTTAGTCTTCAAAAAATGAACATTATTTTCAGATTTAGTACTACTATATTGTCAATAGAAATGGGTTTCAGATATTTTAAATGAAAAAATATTCTTAGGGAAAAAAAATCATCTTAAAAAAACAATATAGTTATATTAGGAAGACCTATATGTTTATAGTAATTATAAATTATAAATTATATATATATAAGAATAAGAAATATATTTTTCTAAAAAAATATTTATTTATGAAATGTATGTTTATAATTTTGGGACAATAATTAATATATTAAAATTAAAATGGTTTTCGTTCATTTCTATTAATTATATACTATTTTGTTGAAATAATATATTTTCTGGAATTTTTTCATTACCCTTATTATGTGGGACCATTTTGGGACTACCCCAATCCCATATATAGAAGTTTAGAGGTTAGTGACTAGAACCGAGGAGGAATATCCCAGCAATGGGAGGAATTAGACTAAAGTACCTGTACACACACAGCCGTCTCCAATCAAGAAATGATGTCGAAAAACTTAGAATGAAATGCTTCCAAACAACTATATCCCACAAATATAGTAAAATATTGAGTATAATAGAAAATAAATAGGTCCAGAACACAAGACCGCCAAAAATATTCTATAATCATGTCCAACAAAACATGGTGATGTATTTCCCACGTCATCTAAGTTTAATAAATTGAATTCATGATTTCCTGAAAATCATATGTTGAAATCTATAACTAATTCAACCTCAAGAGGTTGGTACTTGGAATATTTTTTGGAACATTGGGATAAATCATCTATTTGGACATTAGATGAACCACCCGGTCCTAGTCTACCTATGAATTCATCAAATGTTCGATATTCTGCACAAGACACGACACATATGGGAAAAGATCATATAGGGGTGAGTATATCATTAACCATTAGGACACCATAACAACTAAAATGAAAAATAAAATGATAGAAATACCATAAAGGAAATAAAATGAAGGAAAAAATATATAGAATTGGTATAGTTATCTTTGAACAAATATATATTTATAGCACATATATCAAGAACAACCTGATATACTCATTAGAAAAACCACATCATCATGCAGTCTTAACCAACTCTCAACTATAGGATTCTCCTTGATTCATTTTCATTCCAGGAGATCTCACTACTCAATCCATGATATATTCAGAAACACTCAAAATAAAGACTATCTCATTTGGGCCCATCCCAAAGACAACACATTTTCCAATGATGATTATTATGCATAGAATGGTGATCATGCCTTGAAAATAATGCTAACCCAATTTGGATCAAATTATATCATAGGAGATCCTTCCAAGTGAATACAACTAAAACTACTAATATAGCTCATAATGTAGGGGATCCATCACTGATAATACCACTAACTTACTAAAACGACCCTCTAGATGGGGGCCAATGGCTTGCTCTCAAAGGTTATGTCGATTCCATAAAAACAGTACTATGGGTGATAGAGGATCACCATAGTTCTAATGAGGGATACCAATACTCTCTCTGGGAATAGGCCACTATAAGAGACTAATATATATTAATGTGAATGTAAATTTGTACTATACCCTTGAGGTAAGAAAAATAAGAAACTCTCTAAAACATTTGTGGTCCGACTAAAAACTCATCAAATTATATAAAAAGGGTCATCTCCTTTATAGGTTAAAAACACCGAAGACATCTCATTGATTTTATTATCTATTAAGAATTTATCATGTTTTAATATTTTATGAGGGGGTTATTAGGAATGTGGTCCAACTACACGGTATGTCTACCATACGGTTGACCATCCCACAACTGATTCCTGCGATGGAAACATAATTGACCTTGCAATTGATGTGATTCGACCCAGGCTCTAATCCAACGTCGGTCCTATCCATATAGGCATACATAGACTACTATTCTCTATCGAAAACCACTACACATGGCACTAGACTATCACCAATTTCCTGCCCCATTCCCATGTGGGCCATATTTCTTAGGAAATTGGGTAGTTGGCCACAATCCAAACTTCTGCCACTAGTGCCGCCACATCCCTTGCCCCAACCTCATTCCAGAGACACCCACAATATCCGTTAGCAACCAACCATTTTGTCTTTTGTCCCTCCATTAATTTTGTCTACATCGGAGGCCACCTTCCACAACCAACTCCTCTGGTCTCCACACTACCTCACAACATCCCTCAATACCTCGGTAGACTATTTCAATGACACATCAGACCATTCTGTCATTGTTTCCTTCCACAAACCATTAACCCACCTATAATTCCTAAAATTTGAAATGATCAATGATATTGTCTCATATAGTCTTCATATTCATAGATCCAGACTATATTTATAGTTTTCCTCTTATCCGATGATCTGATCACATTCAGAGGCACCCAACATGTCGAACCATGGATACAGGTGGTCCAATAGTGAAGAATGTAAATAATGGTGGAGATAAAATCATGAAAATTAACATCAGGAATGATCCTCAACCATTTTCTGTGTCATTCTAAATCCATTCTCACAAGAAAGAAGGAAGAATAATGATGAAAATTCCATCAATTAACTCAACTGATGATTCTTATATAAATTATTTTTCGTTGAATTTACCCAGATTCACCTAGATTAAAACAATTATGTAAAATCATTAAAAACAATTCCTACATTGAGTTAGGACCAATCATTGACGATTAATGGTTTCATTTCCTTCATTAATGGTATCCTCCAACTTTACTTTTACAATGATCCATGATCTAGTTTATCTATCATTTTTTTTCCGGAAAATCTCTCCAATGATTGTATAAATCTGTAAGGTTTAAGCCACCAGACCTGAAGAAATTATATAAATATTTAATATAATGGAGGAGAGGTTGTTGTGTCAAAATAATATATATATATATTTTAATAATTATTACAATATTTTTGAGTTTTTCTATTGAAGACTCAGGCCGAGAATAATTATGTCACGACTATGTTAAATATGTCATTTTGAGCTCAATGGTGTCCGCATGTTTATAATATAGGAACCCTATTAAGAGTTATTCTACATTTATTTGAAAAAATATGACCACATCCTATTAAAAGGTTAATAATTTAAAAAAAAAATTTCGGGATAACCATGACTCATAATTACATTTCATATATGGAAATTGTTTTTAAACCATTCCATATAATTTCTAAAAAATGGGAAATCCATGATGTTTCATTCTACCCAACTCAAGGATTTACATCCCCAAAATCTAAAAAAGGAGACTCAAATATAAGAGGTTACTGAGCATGAATCTAAGACTCCCTCTCCCATGTGCTCTCCTTGAGTTTCACATTATACCACTAAACATGCACAAAAGGAATCAACCACCCCTGAAGGATCCTCTCCTACCAATCCCTTATCTCTACTGGGTACTCCACAATATTCTCCCCATACTTGATATGCATCTCTCCTTAGTCAATGGTGTGGGATGGTTTATGCACATACCTCCTTATATATGACACATGGAAGACATTGTCAACCCACTCTAACTATGGTGTTAGAGCCATGTAGTATGCCACCTTGACAACTATACATAGTATCAGGAAAGGATTGATTAATGCCAGAGATATGTTTTAAAAATAGATATATCTTTATAATCCACATCGTGGTGAGACTTGAAGAAACACATAGTCTTTTTTACTTGAATTCCAATTTCCTCAATCACCTGCCAACATAATAATATTCTCAGCTCTAAGTAGTCTTTTTCCACAACTACATGATCTGTACCCACTATGTGGTAGCTTGCACAAACTCCAATCCCATGAGTGCTAAATATCATGGGTATTTCCATCAAAGAGGAAACTTACATGATCGCTTGTACAAATCCTTGATTGGATTCATTCAAATGGTGGACTGTTGGATATTTTTTTACGGAGGCTCTACCATAGTTATTTGATCTTACCAACTAAAACCAAAATCTAACATGCAAGTCTATTTCATATCGTCAAGAACATGAATGGTCCACTCTCTTTGGAAATTTTTCTATAGATGATACATTTTTCTCAATCCTAATTGAGTCTCAGATGCCTCATATATTCCCTTCCACAAACTAGATGTAAATAGGGCATCACGATCTGAAACAATGATTTATGGGAGTCCATGGAGTTGAACTATCTATTACACATAGACGCTTACGAAGCACATTACTGAACTCTCCTCCAAGATAGCTCAGATGTCGGACAATATAGCGAGTTTTTCAACGATCACCAAGATTGAATAATGTATCCTATAGGTATGTGGTAAAAAACATTAAGTCCATCGATATCCCATCCTACATCCTTTCATGCACCTCAAAAAGTTCATCTAAACCTCCTGGAACCTAGTTCTCATCCCCAACTTGATGAAAAGTGAGGTATTGGGAGATCCAAAATGAAACTCCCTTCTTCATCCCTGGCCTCCAAAAATGACATCATAGGTCCCAATACATCTTCCCCACACAAGGATGTACCGCCAAAGGGAATGTGTGGAACTCCCTCAAAACATCCTCCCACAACACCAAGGATACAACTATGAACCCTCTAAAAAGTCGACCTGCTCCATAACTTTTAAATGTCCATCATGAGAATGTCTTTTGGAAAACTAAGCTTGTAGGGTCTCATATTTGGTATAAATAAGATTTTCCTCTCAAAAATGGGATGAGAACCACCAACCTCACCAACACCTCTTTGAAGAACGGTAAAATATGACTTATTTTTAGAGAAAATGCCCTCATATTCCCCTTCTCATATGTACAGAACATATCAATGTCATTGTTTTGGGGGAACATTATCCATCACATCTATATCATGATTAGATCCTTCTGAGATAATATATACTTGATACATTAGTGAAAATAGTATAAGATAAACCACTCATCCATCATGTTGTTTTGTCACATATTCAATGTAATGATTACCCCTGGTAACTCAGGATCATGGGTTTTGTAGTTCGGTTTGTGCCATCTAAAATTTCATGAACCGTAGACAATCACCACTTTCCCATGCATCTATACACAACTGAACCATGTCCCTAATACATTTTATAAAACCAATCACTCAACCCCCTCCTATAAAAATATCAATATGGGTGCGCATGTCAACCTCTACCTCATCTACTGAATGTTCTTCTAGAACTTCTCCATCTGCCTAAAGGGACACCCCTTTCTTTGTCAGATCAATATAGTGACTACTCTTGAGATGACAGGAATATCCTTCAGATGGTATCCTTCAAATCCAAGGAAATTATGTACCTCTATAAAAATCTTGAGTGGATCCCAAGAATGCATCGCCTAAATATTTGTTGGATCCTTGGAAACTCCAGCCTATAAAACAATGTTTCCCATGAAATGGAACCCTCAAATCCATAACAGATAGGTTGTGATCTTCTTCTAAAGATAGTGTTTACAAAGTGTGTCATGGACCACCCTTAATTGTCAGGCGTACCCCTCCTCAGATGTCAAGTACTCTAAGATTTCATCAATGAAGACGACAATGAACCAATCCTTGTATAGTAGTAAGATCATGTTCTTGAGTTGCAAAAACCCTTCTTAGGAATTTATCTAGTGAATGGAAGACACGATGTACTCATAGAGACCATAACTAAATATGAAATCTTAATTTAGATTATCTGATTCTCATACTCAGAACTTTTGATAGAATGACCTAAGGTCGATCTTTGAGAAACATTACACTCCTTTCAACTGGTAAAAGTGGTCTACAATCCTCAGTAGTGGATACTTGTTAATCATGGTCCCCGGGTTTAGGCACCACAATTTCAAAAATAACATCATTCTCACATTTTTTTTTGGAAAATAAAATTGGAGCTTCCCAGGGTGAAACACTAGGTCTCACCTAGCCCTTCCTCTGCATGTCATCCATCTATACCCTCTAATAATGTTGATCTATTAGATCCATATCATTTTTAGGTGAATATATCAGTGAAATCCTAGGGTATATATCAATTTAAAAAACAACTATTCTATGAGGAGGTAAACCTAGTACATCCTCATGAATAATGTCCACATACTCTCCCACCACTGTAGGAAACCATGGAGTCGTATAATCCACTCTATTGAGGGTGAGGCAAGCCAACTTATGAGTATTCAACTTCACCCTCATATGTTTGAGTCTATCTTCCCTCCATGTATTTCCTTTTCACAAAAAATGTAAAACCTAGGCCCATAGTTGTGGACACACCACACACAACATATAAAACAACCCATATGAGCATGAATCATGGATAATCAGTACATACCACGAATAATCCGTAAGGCCTCGATGCCGCTACCAAGTGATCCCAAACAAAACACTCACATTAAATAGATAGGTCACAATGTCAGAAACTTTTTTTGATCATACAATCTTCTCTCGTAAGAGTCTCTAGGCATGATGTTCAAGTAAATGGTTCAACCAGAATCTCTGATCCCTAAACTAGGTTCATAAAAAGAATGGAAAAAGTAGAACCACTGCCTATCAAAACTACAACTAAAGTGTAAATAACAAATATTGTACATCAAATCATCCAGAGGTCCCTTGGGTATTGGGCCTCCATTACATATAGCTAGCCTCATCCCTATCCATCGGTTCCTCAAGCTTGGAAAAGAACACCTTGTGGTGGTGGTGGTATTGTTTCAAAACTCTAACCCCCTCTAGATACCCAGCCTACTACTAGGGAATGTATATTGCGGTACAGAACACCCTTCTCTAGTATCTAACTTTTCCTCGATGATACCATGACCATTCATGATTAGATATACGAAGGGTTAGTTAATCCTGGTCTTGAATTCACTGACTTCCACATATGTAACACGATATGTACCTATGAATATTGGATCCTCCCTGGGATCAACTCACAACTAAAAGTGAGTAATGGGGTCTTCTCCTGAAGGTCATGAACCACCAGATTCCCTAAAATATTAGTCAAATACCTATTTCTGAGGACTCAGTTACATGGTTCCCACTACTAGCTCGCATTAATGGTGCCTACTAAACTATAAATCTCTCAAATAGCAGTGTTCTCTCAAGTACTGCATAAAACGTTGTAATGTTAATGGATACCATTTATTTGTTATTGTCCTATTGTAAGCCCTACTAAAATGTCCATTTCTTAGAGAACTAGTCTTATAGAATATCAATGGTGTAGCACAATAGATTAGTAATCCTCTCTAAATACTATGGCACTATCATGCTTCCCTAAAGGAGATGCAGGATCTCTTATATGTGTACTGATCACAATGTCATTGGACAGAAATACTCTACGAGGTTACTATCTATGTCTATCTAGGAGAGAGTTGTCACATCGTGAGATTGTGTCACCAAACTCCGCCATCACCCCATAGATATCTTAATAAGTCAAATATTGTGTAATTATATCTGGTCAGTAGGCATCCTCACAAGAATTAAACAAAGGTGCCCCCTCCAAGAAATTCTCAATCAACTGGGGGAATGTCTCACCCTGAATACTAGGAGGTCACATTCTATAGAACTCATGCAGCACTATAAACCTCTGTGAATACTCATCTAGTAGTGTTGGTATTAGCTGCTTCTCAGGGGTTTTGGTAGAACTGGTAAACCATCCAGAGGTTCCATCTCTATTACATGACCCTGTACCAATGCCATGTCACTAGGAAGATCATCTTCAAGATCACCCAGTGGAATACTCACTAGATATCTATGTGGAGGCATCTGGAAATGAAAAAATTTGTACCACTATAAATTGAGAATATTTGGATAGCCGAAAAAAGAAAAAACATGAAAACACAATAATTCTTGTATGAAACATTTACCATTTCCCCCCTTTAAACTTTTTTTCATGAACCGAGTCGGAAGAAAGGTAGTCAGAGTCATGGTGTTTGGAATAATCAGCTACTTCACCAACACTAATTTCCTTATCCTGAAATCTAAACTCAAAACACTTAAATCTAATGCCCCAAACCCACCTCAAAGACTCTCTATCCTAAATTAGAACTTACTTACTCTGAAACCACTATATCAGCAACCATCTCAACATTTCATATGTTGTGACCACCCCAATACCACCTCTAATAGGCTATGGGTTGGTGAGTATAATATAGTATGAATACTGCACAATTGGGAAGAATTTTCCTAAAATACTTATACACATGCACCCATCTCTAAGGAACAAATATGGAAATGAAATAACACTAAGTAAACAATACATGCAAACCACTATATACCACAAATAGAGGAAAGTATAGAATGTATAACAATTTAAACAAGGATAGAATACAATCTCAAATAAAAAATTTCTGCCATCAAGTCCCACAAAACATGGTATTGAGTTTCCCACATCATCCCATTGTAAGAATGTGAATGAAATTGTCATGAAAGACATGTTTTGAAAACCAAAATTACCCAACCAAATGACAATGGTATTTGGACTGCTATCTGGAATACATAAACACCTACTCTTTATAGAATCCTTATGGAATTCCGAGTCTTGGTCCACCAAGGACTCAGTCAAATGGTCGATTATCTGTACAAGATAATACATTTGCGGGGAATTCCCATGCTGAGGTGAGTATAACAATACATAGTAAGACACCACGAAACAACAAATCCAAAGTTCCATAAATGAAAATACCATGAAGGAAAAACCAAAATGGAAGAGTATATTAATCTATAAAAAGATAGATGCCCAAAACACATATATCATGAACATCCAGATAATTTCATGATAAATACTTTGTACTCGTGTAGTATTAACCATCTGACAGCCATAAGATTATACTCAAAACTTGCTCGTTCTAGGAGATTTCACTCCCGGGGTGAAGATATCTTTAGAGACACTCATGAAAAGATCTTCCTCATATTGTCCCCTCCCAAAATGAACACATTGGAAATGGAATATTATGATACATAGAGAGGGGATCCTTACTAGATAATACAACTTTCATAATCTAGATAAACATATAACATAGGGGACCCTGCCAATAGAATACTACTTACCCTACTAATACGGATCACAAGATACAATATCCTTCCAATATAATACAACTAAACCAACT